>OX376068.1:26494543-27725565 GCA_947361185.1 Charanyca ferruginea
AACAATGGAACTACAATGCGGTTCAATTCCCGGTCAAGGCAACACGTCACACACTGACAAGAAAAATGGATGATTCCGATTTGAAATATGGATATAGTTTTGTTTCTGTTAATAAGTTTAGCACAATGGTACACAGATTTATGGTAAGCATTGTGTTTGACACACAACGTATTAAGCTTAAGGCCTCATTAGCTTGGAAATAACACGTTTAAAAATGGCAGAATTCAAGGATGTACCTATAAAAAAACCCGCCTGCGATTTTATCTACGTACTTAATTCTCAAAATTAAGCCAAAGTTCTAAATAATTCTACGAGAATACAAAAACAGGATAATACTGTGTTATACGCAAGATCAATCTATGCTAATATGCTAATTTAAACTAACATTGTAAAGAGCAAATATTTGTTTGTTTGTATGTTACGATTTAACCCAAAAGCTACTAGTCCGATGTCTTAAATTCTTTCACCAATCGAAAGCTACACTATTCCTGAGTAACATCCATCCCTACTTCCATAATATCCAGATGGATATTACGTACGAAGTATGAACAGTATAGATATCCTGTCCATACTTCGATACTAATATTATAAATGCGGAAGTAACTCTGTCTGTTACGTTTTCACAAAGAAACGGGTGAACCGATTTTACAATATTTACAGAATAATGAAATAGATACAGAACTTACAAATAATTAAAATAAAAACACGGTAAGTGCAAATAGGGCATCAAAAACTCGTCCGCATCGCTCTCAATAGGATAAGGGCCCAAAATACAGCATCACCACAATGGCAATGCTCCTTTGGTCCATAAAAAAGTCAGCACTCTGGTCACGTGAAGAGTCGACCAACCGCTTAGCAATTTCCCTCATTCTCTTTTAGTAGACACATAAATAAACCACTTCGTCAATTTACCAGACCATTGCTTAAGAACCTTAAAATATTATGAGGACACATACAAAAAAGCTTTCCTTTCCAGTTTACTTAAAACAAGTATGATATTGATAAGTAATAAATCCAATCCAACATAATATTAAGCGTCATTAAATCCATAATCACATCATTATTTCACCACAATTCAGTATAAAAACGATCAATTTGAACAAATTCAGCTGCAAATGGTAGTTGAACAATTACCTTTAATGTAATTGAAGTAAATGTTACTATATTGCAACTGTGGCCATTTATAGACCATTTTTTGTTTCATTCTGAATTTCGACACGGTATGGGAACATCCTTCAGATGGAGCATTAGATTAGCTGATCGTGTAATCGCTTTGGGCTCTGCTTACCTCATTGATGCAACAGCGTGAATACTTTGGCAAGAGCCCTGCTAGGTAAAACATGACAATAGCCTACTATGGTGTTGAAGATCTCAGCATGTACTTACAAATTGCTCAAAATGAAGTTGTTCAGAGGGTTTCAAGGCTCTAGTTATATAGATACGAACTATGCCCGCCACTTCGTCCGCGTCCGGATGCAGGGGAAATCACAGATAAAAAGTATTTTAGTCTGTATCTAATTTCATCAAAATCGGTTCTGTAATTTAGCTGTGAACCTCAACAATCAGACAAATTCACTTTCGCATTAGTAATATAGCCCTTTATATGTCCAGAAGACAAATATTGGTCGTTGGTCATTGTTTAACTATCGTGTCTCCTAATTGACAGTTGAGCTCATAGTATGTTTTTTTTATTTCGTAATTATTGTACTTACTATAACTATTAAACTAAAAACTAATACCTACATTAGTGTATCAAAAAGTTCCTCCACTTCGTCGTCAACTGGGATTGTGCCCCACGTGGCAATGCTTAACCTTTGACCAAGGTCAATAAAACTATGGACTACTTCAAAGAACTACACGGCATTCTTCTGAATAATTCAATCAACCCATCCCATCGCTCACGGTTTTCCCACTGGAAAACCGTGAGCGATAGGATGGACAGTTAGAGATAATTTTGCACAAGGTACTCCTTGTGCAAAATTATCTCCAACTGTCAAGTCCAAAATAAAACAATTCATTATTAAGGCTGTCGTGTGCCTAATATGCACAAGCGGGCGCCATAACCATATAAGGTTCTCATGCGAGTCATATAATGCATCGATTACCTATGCAAATAGAACTGACCGCAATCCCTGCTTTAAAGTTATGACTGTAAATTATGTCCACTACTAAGGGCGAGGCCACAACATTGCGTTGCGGCGTCGCATCCTAAAAATCTACGACGCAGCACAACTGAAATGTATTGCTGTGGAACGTCGTTTTTGCGATACGACGCCGCGACGCAGTGTTGTGGCCTCGCCCTAAGACTATAGTCGGGTAAATAGCAACTGTGAAAAAATGTAAACAAAAGTGTAATTTGGAGCTAAACGTTTACTTATTTATGTAACTTTATGCACAAAATGTAATAAAACACTGTACAAAGGCGGACTTAATGCCTTGGGCATTTTCTACCAGTCTACAGGTTGATGTAGAGACAAAACATGGTTGGTGCGAAAGTACTTCACGTCGAAACAGCTCAACTTATACCAAGCACAAGTTCGATCGTGCATGGAGTACTGTTCGCACCTTTGGGATGGATCAGCAAAATACCAACTGGAGGCGTTGGAAGTCATTGATAGACGAGCCAAGAGGCTCATTAACAACGACTCCCTGGTTAGGGCTAAGCTCCAGAGCCTTGAACATCGCCGCACCGTTGCTAACCTATCGGTCTTTTATTGGTTACATATCGGAGAGTGTGCTTTGGAATTGCACAATTTAATTCCACCATCCCCATTCCATCATCGGACGAGCAGAGATACGGCGAAGCGTCACCGCTATATGGTTGAAGTTCCACGGTCTCGAACCAAGCGCTTTGACTCCACATTTATTGTGCGAACTGCCAGACTGTGGAATTCGCTGCCTGCCTCTCTGTTCCCTGATAAGTATAATCTGGGTATCTTCAAGGCACGAGTGAACCGGTTCATCCTAGGCAAGCGTGTTCCAACATAGGTCGCATTATCACTTAAGATCAGGTGAATTGCGGTCAAACGCAAGTCTATTTGATAATAAAAAAAAATGGTGCAAAGATACTTTTAGGCGGGCGGTTCGCGCCCACGTAGGACAGTGCTGCCGCTTCGCATCGTTTCGCGTTTAATTCGCCTGTCACCGCATCGGATCGCTTTGCAATCGCGTTCGCTTTGAACCGCCTACGTAAGACGCCGTGATATGGGAAACATATTGCCTTAATGTCACCTATCAGAGCAAAAATGACGATACGGTTGGCGCAGTAACTGAGCGATCGACTGCTGCACTGCGTGTCGCGGGTTCGATTCCCGCACGGAACAAGTATTTGTGTGGCCTGCAAGTAGTGGTTCCGGGTCTCGCTGTTTCTGTATATGAGATTACTAGCAACCCGACCCGGCTTCGCATGGGCCTATAGCCTTCCTCGATAAATGGACTATCCAACACAAAAAAAAAATTCAATTCGAACCAGTAGATCCTGAGATTAGCGCGTTCAACCAAACAAACAAACTCTTCAGCGTTATAATATTAGTATAGATATGTTTGTAAACATACCCACGATACCCAAGTCCAAATGTGTCAAAAATCAGAACATTCGCAAAACATGCAGGCCGGGTTTCGTGCACATGCAAATCTGACGCAAGCCAATTATTCAGAGTTTTTATTTTACACTGGCATTTGAACGCGACTTCGTTCGCGCGAATATCGGTTATCGCAGATGTAGACGAAGTCACGCATCCAAAAGTAGCCTATGTCCTTCCTCAGGGTTCAAGCTATTTTCATACCAAATTTCATCAAAATCGGTTCAGCCGTATCGTCATGAAAACGTAACAAACAGAGTTACTTTCGTATTTATAAAATTAATAAGTATGGATAATGTTTCTAAGTTTAACCCTTTCAATAACTAGCAATGTTACTGGCGACTAGTAGGTCAATTCTGTAAAATTCAAACAACAACTCGCATCTCACATCTCTATTCACTCTCACTTCGCATAAGGTTCAAAATGACCTTGATATATTTGACACTTTGAATCGGGTTCGAGTGTGAACTGAGCGCCAAAATGACGGGGAAATTACCTTACAGAATGCCACTTCTTACGTTATCTCATACTTTATCTGTCAAAATCTCCCTGTCCATTTAGTTCAACTCGCTGACACGCTCGCAAGAGTGGCGCTAGTGTAAATTCGAATTATCAACCGGGTTTTTAGAAGGCCAATCAAGAAACTCACAGCGGATTCAGATTCGAAGTTTAGAATGACGTCTTACAGAATCACACCCTAGGTTACTGGACAATGTCTCCACAACTTCTATGTTTACCAAGTCGGACAATTAAATTAAAACAAGCTACACTTACTGACACACAGCGTACTTCTCACGCTAACAAAGGGGTTTCACAACTAACACGCAGAAGTTACACTCATAATTAATGTTTTCAACACCTATGGGAAATATCAATGGGATGTAGGGAAAGTGTACCAGATGCTTATCATCTTTTGTACATCGTTAAAGAACTTGGTGAAATCGATTTATGAGGTTTTGCTTCGTAGATTACAAAACGATGTCTCCGCCTTAACACTACTTCACAAACTGCCTTGTTGGTCCTCCTCCTAACCTGTGAGGTCCTGGGTTCGTAGTGATAATGGGTTTTTTCATTACAAAGGATCATTGCAGGATTTGTACAAAAAAATAAAGATGTTTAGAAAAGTTGAAATTTTAATTCTTATACTCTTGTGTACCTAAAGGGTATCTTCAGGCGTTTACAATATTTTTAAACCCCCGCAATGAAATGGATGTTTAAAGTGACTATAATGAAAAGCTCATTATTTCAGAACGAAACGGTGGCTGACAGTAACAGTGACACGGACAGCCGCTGTTTCGCAGTTCTTACACTGGAAAATAATGTCACAAATAATGATTATTTTTTTCCACACACTTGTCACATCACTTGTCTGCCAATTAGATAGATCCGTTAATGTCACTTGTCACTTTTCTTTTATAAATACCAAATGGGCAACGAGATGAAACAAAAAAGTGTTATTTTCATTTCGAAATATTTTAATTATACGGGGGTTTAAAAATACGGCAAGTATATCGATCTACTCCTGGTAATGTATTCTCCACATTCAAAAATATTTTAAGCCCTCTAAATGTCTTTTTTTTCATACAAATGAATGTATGGATCTCGCCATGATTCTTTGTCAGTAGTTTGGAAGCTGGCGGTGTAACACCCCTGTGCTTCGGACAGCACGTAAAGCTGTTGATCCTGCGTCTGATCTCTCTCCAGTCGTGTTGGATTGCCATCCCTTCGAATTATGAGAGAGAGAAAAAATCAAATCAAATCAAATCATTTATTTGTGTAACATAGGTAGTAAATACAGTTCTAAAATTAAAGAAGGAGAACACCTGTGTTTGCACACACTTATTTACTATAATACCTATCTTTTGCGTACTTGGACTGACCGACCCTGACGTCGCTATAACTCTCCTCCAGGATAGCAATAGGGCCACTTTTTTAAAATACGACATGCCCGCAATATTATTCCCAAACCACTCTCACAACTTCAAAAAGTCAGGATCAACAGTGGCGACCACTAGAAAAGCGCCGAGGCAATGAAGTTCGACGAGTCCCGGAGAAACATTACAACTGTCTTGGATCCCGCAACGAAATTAATCAGAAAAGAACAGCGGAGGAGTAAAAACACATATTTTCCACTTCCCTCCAAATCAAGCAGGAGACATCAGAACAGAACTAGGCCAATAGACACAACTGGGGGCAACCCAGTTGCACCACCACGGATTAAAATTAACAATATTTAATGGGTCCTAAAGGTCCTAAAGCATTAGGGCCACTAGTACACCGAGAGAACACATACACAGACCGCCGTCATTCCGTCCTCGTCGCCGAGGCCCGCCGCGACGATCCCGTACGTCCCCTCCCCGACCTTTGCTCGCCGCTGAGCCTGTAGCTTTAAATTAGTCCCTAAATAATGGTAACTCGATTCAGCCTGTACCTTTGCTGTCCTCCCCCAGTGACGCCCTAATCCGAGGTTCGTACCCTACAGGGGGTGGCCTTAGCGTATAGTTGAATGCCGGCACCACGGGAATGTTCAATATAAATCATATCCGTGTATTAACAAGCTGAAGACAGGGATCATTAGTAAAGTAGACCCTGAAAATAGCATTCATCGACTATATAAAGGTAATATAAATTCTTACGAACTAGAAAATTACAGATATTACACAATAAATGTTATAATTTCTAGGTCAACGTAGCAATCATTGACCTAACATCCAAACCAATTTAAACATTACAAATAATAGAATTATAGTTCAAATACATACTACCAAATTACAATAAATTGTTCTAAAAATCCATATAATTGATAATTCGAAGCTAACAATCACTTTGAGGATAATGACGGTAGTATCATTAAATAATTCGAAATAAACGGAGGTAGTCATAAGTCATAGCGCTGATACGCGATCGTGGTCATGAATGTGCGTACACGCAGCTGATGTGACCATAGAGTATGTAAATAATGGAAGGGTACCTACGTGACGAAAAATAATCACAATGACAGACGAATAAATATTGATATTTCATCGAGACGTTCACCAGGCAGAATTGTGTAATCTTTGTGAAATTTACTGAAATCCACTGAAAACGGAGATCTGCAGTGCATATGAAAATGAAAGAATTAGTGAATCTTTTCTTGCTTAAAAATAATAAAAAATAAAATCCTACATATATCGCCGTCATCTGGAAATATGCCCAAGAATCTGGCGGCATTGCCACGTTGGAAGGCAATGCTTAACCTCTGACCGAGGTAAAAATTAGATCTTAGATCACAGCAAGTGTCAAACAACTGTTGGGACATTTCCTTAAAAAGAAAATTACCTTCTTTGCATATCTCTTTTATTCATCAATGATTAATAAAACTAGCCAATCTAGATATAATCTGTTTATTACTGTTTATAGTTAGTTCTGGAGTGTCTTTAAAACGCGGTAATGCTGTTTCTGAAACTGGCAGTAAATATGCCGAGAATAAAAATGCATACTTTAAAAGACCGAAGGATATAGCTACATTATTTCTTTCAATCTTTAAACCCACACTCATTTCAACAACATTGCCGAATGTCAAATCTAGTCTAGATTTGAAAATTTACATAAACATTATATTAATTTAATTAATTTATGGCTGTTGAAACCTGATACCTATTATAGTGGCTAATTTGGATTATTTCTGACGACATATAGCTTTAATTCGATTAAGACGACAACTTAATAGACCTTTCATCTTATTTACTAGAACCGGTAGATGGTGGATGCAAAGACATTTCTGTAAAATTGGTCTATGCAACATGTTGTAAGTGCAAACACACCTCTATTATTTTACGCGGGAATCTTGTTATTGTCACCCATTAAAAAACAGTGGTGATACAAAATGAACTTTAAACCCCATACACAATGTCAGTTTTGGCTTGAGATATGATGTTGTGGTACTATAAGTTTACGTACAATTGCTAACTCATTTTAAGTTTAAAACCTATAAACTGCGCCTATGTAATTTGGATACTATTAACAAAACAAATACTTATGAGTTGAAGCAAGAGGAGGTGAGATGAACTTTTTGAACCGTATTGGCTAACTGTGTAGTAAGCATAGTACTTATGTTGGACAGAACAATAAAAAGCAAGTTCAAGAGCCGTAGCATGAAAGGAAAGCCGACACTTATCTCTTTGACTGCTTTCATGAATACTTCTGTTTTATTGAGTTCAGGACTTCACTAAGTGTATTTGCATAGTGGGCCACTAGTCACTGTAAGCGACCACTAGTGATGGCCACTATAGAAAAATCGTTTTACTCATCAAAATTTTCTAGCATTCTTCATTTTAAAAACGGAAACACAGATTGATATCATCCTTACTTGATATTATCGTATTTGTCAACATTATTATTATTATCTATTTATTACAAGTTCGCATTACCTATGGTAAATAACTTATAAACTAAGCCCCACAAAACCGTAGTAAGGGTTCGACTGTGGGGTCTGATGAGTCTTAACATAAATATTACAAACAACATAATTATTTCACAAATATCAAAAACCCGTCAAATGCGAGTGGAACTCGCGCATCGATCGTTCCATACAAACTTGTAGCTTGTATCGTTTAGTCACTTTGAGCGCCATGGGGGACACCGTGTGACCGACGCTGGTGGAGGTTTTACCTTCAACGTTACTCCAGGGGGCCAAGTCTGCTATTTTTATAATTTCGTCATTCCAACACGATCCCATTGTCATTTTGCTAAAAGTTCGTAATCTGCTAAATCCATAATGGTCGATCATTGGTCGGTCAATGGTCTCGTAATAGAATTGTGTTATAATGACATTGTCAATAAATTTTAACATTTAGTCATGCCAGATTTCATTTATATTTATTTTTACATATTATTTTTAAGTGTTATAAGCAATCTGAAGTAGTAAGAAGTTCGTAAACTAAGTCAGTCATTAATTTGTCATTATGTACGAGATTACCATTCTATATCATTTCTTTCAATGGAGTGTCATTAGTTGACCATTGAAAAGTCATAATGACGCCATTATATTAGTAGATTACCAAACTTGTCAAAATCAACAATTTTGAAATCAATGATAGACCATTCTGACACTATTGTAATAACAGACTTGAGGCCCAGAGCGGCGCGCCTCTATGAGGCCTCGGCCGACACTGAGCACACTGAGCGGCGGTGGTGCGATTCCGCGCCGATTATATAGTAGTACTAAATAATTCATAGTAAAATAAATATTTATATGAGGGTCTCCCTAGTTTGGGGTCAGATGGCCATGTGTGAAATGTCCCCCACATATTATTATTATTATTTTAGGTTATTAAAAAAATACATATACCTACAATGTTTTAGAACGTAAATGTTTTCATTTCCGAGGCCTAAAAAAACATAAAATGTCACTGATTTTATCCCAAACTAACACGTTTAATAACTCGAAAAGTCGCTAAAAATGACACTTTTGAGTATACATTTCTTGTATGAAAACTTACAGTAATATTACGTGTTTAATTTGACGTCAATATCTTATCTACGAATTAAACACATTATCGTTTTATTGTCCGACAGAAATCATCAATTTTGACTCCAGCATGCAACTGCAAAACAAGTTAAAGATGTCGCAAATAAAATATTATCACTAAATAGTAGATTGTTATACAAGGAGCTAAAATGACCCATTATATACGAGGTAGTTTTACTCCGGAGCTTTAGCGAGGGAGTAAATAGAAACCGAGTTTTAATGGGTTTTAGCGCCGTGTGTTACACTATACTTTTCACTACGATTGCGAGAAATTAATTACGGTCACTACCAATTCAATTCGCAATTAGAGAAAAATTATAAAGATTTCGCGCCAATGTCTTATTTTTGTTTCTTCTGTAGCCGCAACACATTGCATGCATTCTACCAGAGATCACCGATTTTAGTTCCATTTTCAAAATTAAAATGAGGTTATTTTTTTATGAAACAGTAATAAGTTGAGTCTTTATTCATGATTATTCTACTTATGACTAAACACTTTTTCGTTTTTGTAGGCTCATTGTCATATTTGACACACAAAAATTAAAAAAAAAAACTTTTTCCCCTGGAGGATGAAATGCTATTTTATTCCCGCTCTGGTATGCTACAATGACGGCCTTTTTGAGCAAGAGAATTGAAAAAAAAATTGATGTTACTACTTTACGGTTTTTTTCTCACTTGTGCTACAAGACATTGCTTCTTGCTAGCTCAACGGGAAGTTTTGATTGCCTTGCAAGTGTCAAAATATGCAGCAAAAATGGAGCATAACCGGCCGTATCTTTTGATTGCGTTGACCTCAGATTATCAAATAAAAGGCAGATGATTGTGCGGTACACTGCGAGTAAAGCCACAAAAGCAAATACAAATTCAATAACGAATACCTACAATCTCGTGATTGTATTCGCTTTTGAATTTTTATTTGTATTAGTATTTGTTTTTTTTAACAATGCTTCGCTTCGTGCTGTACTGACTAGTGTCAGTACAGCACGAAGCAAATTGTAGGTATTCGTTTTTGAATTTGTATTTTCTTTTATGGCTTCACTCTCAGTGTTCCACACGGTCTATCTGCCTTTTGTTTCATAATGTGAGGCATTGACTTAGAAGTGTGTCCTTGCTCCAAGGGATTGCAGACCTGAGTAAGTATTTCATATTAATTTCAACTTGATACATCCACGCTCTAATGAGAAATAGCAGCCAAGTGCAACCCCCGAAATGTATTGTTTTCTTTTTTTTTTGTGAAAATCTTAATGCGGTTCACAGAATACCTACATCTGACGACACGGTTGGCGCAGTGGCTGAGCGATCGACTGCTGCGCAGCGTGTTGCGGGTTCGGTTCCCGCCCAGGGTAAACATTTGTGTGATGAGCACTTGTGTTTGCCTTGTGTCTGGGTGTTGTTTATATATATGTATGTATTTACAAAAATAAAATGTATTTGTGTATGTACCTATATCAGCTGTCTGAATCCATAAGGGTTCCGTTTTTTGGCATTTGCATTTTCCGCATTTTTCTAAAAAGGGTCTTGCTAGACTGACAACGAAGTGATCCCATAATATGGTTTTGCTTTTCCAATATAGTAGATTGTTATACAAGGAGCTAAAATGACCCATTATAAACGAGGTAGTTTTACTCCCGAGCTTTAGCGAGGGAGTAAATAGAAACCGAGTTTTAATGGGTTTTAGCGCCGTGTGTTACACTATACTTTTCACTACGATTGCGAGAAAATAAAACAATCCAATACAATATGAAATATTTTTTTTGTTTCTTCTGTAGCCGCAACACATTGCATGCATTCTACCAGAGATCGCCGATTTTAGTTCCATTTTCGAAATTAAAATGAGGTTCTTTTTTTATCAAACAGTAATAAGTCGAGTCTTTATTCATGATTATTCTACTTATGACTAAAGACTTTTTCATCCCACCATCTCGGAAAGAGTATTTTTAATCTTCAATATCTGAGTGGAAAAGCCGTTTTTATTCTCTAGAGGATAAAGTAAATTTATCTTCAATATCTGAGTGGAAAAGCCGTTTTTATTCTCTAGAGGATAAAGTAAATTGAATTTAGAACATCGTGTGCACTAAGTTTGTGAATTAAAAAAAAACATTAAACCTATTTACTGCTACCTCTATGGTGCCGAATATATCATACAACTTTTTTTTAATTTGTTAAAAACTCAGACTTTGTAAACGTTTTTTTTTTGCATTTAGTCATTTCCTCGCTGAGGTGGAATGAAAAGTTACGTGTTGCACTCGAGTGCAAAGATTTTTCACCTCGTGCTCTTTTGATTCCCTCGCTAACGCTCAGGATTCTAATTTTGAATCACTCGCTGCGCTCGTGATTCAATTTTAGAATCCTTCGCTTGCTCGGTCATCAAAATTGAACACGCGGTTAAAAAGCAACTTTGCACTCTTGTATAACAAATAACTATTTCGTTTTTGTAGGCTCATTGTCATATTTGACACACAAAAATAAAAATAAAAACACGTTTTCCCCTAGAGGATGAAATGCTATTTTATCTCCGCAGTGGTATGCTACAATGACGGCCTTTTTGAGCAAGAGAAGTGAAAAATAGTTTTTTGTTATCTTTCCTACAAAGAGACGGCAAGGGCAATGACGTGCAAAAGCACCTTTTAAATGGTCTTGAAATAAATTATTTGACTTGATTTTTGACTTGACCATTGTTGCCATGAAAAAATGGTTTTCCTATAGTGCCTTAGTGTCTAAACACACTATGCCGAAGTTACGCGACCGAAGTTCAGCACAATTACGCCTGCAATGCTATTTGAATTACTGACGACACACTATGCCGAAATTACGTCGCGTCATAGCGTACAGCCTAACTTCGGTCGGGCGTAAGTTCAGCGGCAACTTATTCTGTGAGCACACATTAATAACAAGATCACTTTTTTTGCGTCTGTCTGTCCAACTGTGTAGATAACACGACACGACGCCACGACAGCGCTCGAGACACTGAATACCAGGGGGGGGACAGTCACATATTATGACATAAAATATAAAACAAAAATATCTTTTAAGTTTCCAATTAAAATTGAGCTTATTTTAATATTTTTAAACATTAAAATAAATAAGATGATATCTTCGTACTGATCTTTTTTTGACTGGTACTATCCGTTACAAATTTCAAAATGGTGGCTGTATCACTGCGTATACGCATGCTTGTATCATTCTTTTCCATTTTTAGTTTGTATTTCGGTTGTGAAATCTTCCAGAAAGTATCTACGACAAGTGATAATAAGCCAGTTCCGCTTAAAATGGTTTCGTTACCGTTGATAAGCGGTTGCACCAAATAATAATGCTCTATTTCTATACATCCAGTACCCACTTAAACATCTATAGCTAGATATAGACGCTGGATTAGTTCGGGAACAAATTGTAGATAGCGCCACTGCGCTTGTTGGCATAAATATATCGTAAGAGGGCACTCTTTACCCGTATACTTGTAGTACTCTTTGCTGAATACACACACAAAGTTGCGGAACTGAATTTCCGCCGCGTAAGTACTTACGGCGTACTTATGGTGTGTCATATCAGCCGAATACGGCGGAACGTAGGTCGCGTAACTTCGGCATAGTGTGTTTACACACTAAGAGTGTGGCAGTACTAAATAAGTATATCCGACCCGTGCAAATCGCACACAAGTTCAACGATGCTACGCTTAAATCTAAGTGTCCTCGTGACATTGACTAGTGGCGATTTAGAAAAATTTTGCAACATCAATTTGTATTTGTTTTTGAAATGCACAACGTTGCACAATGTGACTAATGACAATTGTGCATAATATTTGCAGTGTGATGAAAAAAATGGTTGATTCGATTATAATTTTGAATGAATTTGTGTATATTAAGATTACCTACCCTTCACTATGTTGTTGATAACTTTCGTTAAATAAAAATTTTTTCAAAAAAAAAGAAAACCGCCTTCAAAAACTAAAATGTGATAAATAACTTTAGCACAGAACACACATTACTTTACTTTCGGAAGTCGGTGGCGGTGACTTTGTGTTTGTTGTTTTGTATTGCCACCGACTTCCGAAAATAAAGTAATGTGTGTTCTGTGCTAAAGTTATTTATCACTTTTTAGTTTTTGCACTCGGTTTTCTTTTTTTTTGAAAAAACTTTTTATTTTTCGCTTTTTAGTGTTGCCTTAACAT
The DNA here is from genome assembly GCA_947361185.1 of Charanyca ferruginea. Taxonomy (NCBI): domain Eukaryota; kingdom Metazoa; phylum Arthropoda; class Insecta; order Lepidoptera; family Noctuidae; genus Charanyca; species Charanyca ferruginea. The sequence goes on from OX376068.1 coordinate 26,507,802, forward strand.
CCAAATCCATTAACCCTGCAGTAGTCGCGCACCTAAAAGTAACGGGAGTGGTCGCACGGGCTACATACGTAGTCCATTTTCAAATTGAAATAAATAAACTCATAAGCATAATCAGTTTATTAGACGTATGAAAATATAATCACTACAGTTTTCTTAACTAAAAATGATTAACATAACCTAATCACAACCTCTGTGTTACAAAAAATCAACAAAAATAAAAAATCTCTCTAAATTGGCACAAAAATTACAGGATTCGCTCTAATTGAGATCACGATAAAAAAAAATACTAGGAACTAATTTCTAACTTCTATTTTCTGCACAGGACAGACACATAATCTTCGAATGATGCCCACATACGAACTTGTTACACGCGGTGCACATCTTTCTGGTGCTTTTACTGCGGGCTCTTCCAAAGTCATGGCAACGGCGCACAACATTACTCAATGTCGCTGCCGAAGGAGTTGGTTGGGTTTCTGTGAATCATAGAGGAATCCCCTATTCAGAGGAATCGTTTTTGACCACAATGTATTGTCAACTCCGGTATGTGTCAATGCGCGCGCGTTGCTGAGGCGGTTCATCATCTTCAGCCATGCCTCAATCGGTGCAGCTCGTTTATTAGTCATTTCTATGCTAAAAAATAAAAAGTCATTTATGTTAAATCTATCCGAAACTAATAAACAAAGTTTAAATAACGAATTTAAGTTAATTATCATAAAATTATTAAAAACACAAAAGTTTGTCATGATATAAATACTTACGTAATTGGTCGCGCGGGCTACAATTGTAGTCTATGTACTTCGCAGAAGTCCTGTGACACAACCGCTCGCGACTGACCCTTGTGCTTCACTTAGCGTGTCTCTCGTACATTCGTTCGAAAGTACCTGGGAGCGCAGAAACCTAATGCTTACTGATTCTGAGAAATTCTCGATTTTGTATGAGTGGGCTACTTATGTAGCCCACGCGACTACTCCAGGGTTAAGAAACGGCAACACACTTAAAAGAGATTGTAAGTCCTTCAGTGATTGAAGAAACTAAAACGTCGTCTAAGTATTTTTTTTGGGAATTTATTGATTTTATCAAAAAGGGCTGTACCAATTTTAATAATTTATATGGGACCTTTTCGGAATAAACCCCTTTCGAACAAAAGAAGAATTTTACAAATTTGTCTATATATGACAAAGTTATGCCCGAACATACATTAAAAAATAAAATATATATAAACATTCGAATTGATAACCTCCTCCTTTTTGAAGTCGGTTAAAAATAGATTAATGTCGGTATTATTCGGTGTTGAACATTTAAGTACCTACTTACCTTAAAGAAAATATTACCAAAGCGCGCAAAATGTGAGTTTATATGTATATAGGTTTATATGTTTGTTCATATAGCCAGACGCGGAACAACTATCTATAAGTCATACAAATATTTGTTCTGTGTAGGAATCAAACCCGCGACACGCAACACAGCGCAACCACTTTCTGAAACGTAAATCAAACCACAACTTAACATCACTTCAGTTCTGCACAAACTAAAATATTAGGTTTATGTAAAATGTAGATAGTAATTACAAATAATAATTAGCGACATATCGACAATCATCAATCAACGTTACGTCACTCACGATGTAATTACAAACTTCAAGAGGACTCATTAACGTCTTGTAAGGAAGGACGGAGCTTGGAGAATATTGTAAGGTTGGTCGTGCATTAGACTGGTACTATGGTAATAATAATGCTTTTATCGAGGAGTTTTGATAATGTTCGGATGTATATAAAAAACTTTTTTACAAAAAAGACAACCGCCTTCAAAAAGTAAAAAATAACTAAGCAAGTCGGTGGCTTTGGTTTTTTTTTTTTTGTTGTGTTGTAGGTATTGCCACCGACTTGCGAAGGCGGTTGTCTTTTTTGTAAAAAGGTTTTTTATTCTTTATAGAGCCTATTTCTTGGTAATTAATTACGATTAATAGGGTATTACACCCATTTTTGAAAAGTGTCTCAATGAAATTCTGTAGTGCTAATATGCCACCAAAAAAAACTCAAATTTTTTATTCAATCGATAAGTGCCATAAAAAAGCATGTAAATTTTAAATTTTCAAATTTCGCGCGTAGTTTGACGAAAACGCCTCTTACTGGACGCCATATTGCTCAGCGTAAATGACGTCAGTTCGTTTTGTATCAAATGAGCTCATATTAAATATGATAATTGTATATCATTTAAAAATAATTAAAAGCATATTTTGTAATAGGTGTAATAATGAAAAAATTACGTTGGTTACGAAAATAATAAAAGTACAAAGCCTATATTACGCCAATCGGTTGACTGACAGTTGACCATTTTTTGTTTACACAGCCGTACGGCGTAATAACATGGCCGCTACTATTTCACGGTGTTTTATAACAGATTAAAAATACTGAAAACTTTGAATTGAATTAAATACTTAATTTGTTTTGTTATTTTATGAACTAAAACATACATTTTCCGACTTCTTTATGTCTAAACTGTCTTAATAACATATTTATAGACTTTTTCTCGTATAGAGTAAAATACCCTATTATAAGGTATACACTATCAATTAAAAAATAATCATCGAAATCGGTTTACACTGAAAAAGTTATGCGGTGTCAAATATAAAATATATATATACATAGTATATGTATCGAATTAAGAACCACTTTCTTTTTTTAAATCGGTAGAAAAATGAAAAGTTACAGGTTTTGCTGATCTACTCTAACATCAAAAGGTATACAGAAGTGAATAGCTAGGGGGAAGGGGAGGGAATAATTGCTAAGTAAAAGCAGTACGGATCCGATCGACCATGATTAAGCTATGCTTGCCACGGTCGGTCCATAGATGGGTGTCCATCCATTTCGTAACGAAAATCCCACTGTGGTTTGGATAGCCGTTGGTTCCGGCTATCATTCGTAGATCTCTGGCAGTCGTTATGGGTAGTCAGAAGCCAGAAAGTCAGAATACCAGTCTTACCAAGGTGTATCGTAATTCGTGGAGGTCAGATAACTAGTCGCTCTATGTAAAACACTGGTATTCAACTGCATCTGGTAAGACTGTTTGTAAAAAGCCGACCCCAATTTGGCATTTTGAGGGTGTACTTCTTGCGAAACCGTGCACAAATCCAGGCTCCATGTTGCTACTCCTGATGGAAAAGTCCACTAAGTAATATTTTTCTAGAACAAGGAATCTCAGAAAACCACAAGTTAGAAATTCGTTTCAGTTCAGTTCAAACCAGTTTACAATTATTACATGTAAGTATCAATTTTTCCTTTACCTTTGATTTCTTATAGCAATACATGATTTGACGTGATTTTTGCTATGACAAGACAGTCCAAATGGTACTTTAATACTTGACAATCAACCCGATCTCTCCCCAGTTGTATTGGATTACGTCCAATCGGCATAATTGAGGAAAGAGGAAGTGCATCCATGTTTACACACTTGTACTCTACAGGATGAAATCGCGGACCTGAACAACTTTAATTATAGAGCCAACTCAAACAGCGCGAAAAAAAAACGACTGTTCCATACATTTTGGCCGAGTACCTATTGCACTTCTGTATGGAACAGCTGTTTTTTTTTCGCGCTGTTTGAGTTGGCTCCATAATGAAAGTTGTTCAGGTTCGTGGTCTGAGTCACTCCTGAAAATTTTGCTAATTAATTCAACTTCATCCTGTATAATATCTTCTGAGATTGTCTTCACTTAGAATGGCCGCTATGACCGAAATTCGGTAAAGAAGAACCAATAGGTGTATATACTAATCTAAGTGCTCCAAACATAAAGGCATGCATGTGAGGTACCGAAGAAATTACAAAACCAAACCATACATTCGCGTATAGTGAGCGATATTTTATCCTAACATAAAATATTAAAGTATTTATACTATATTATACTGGGTCTAGTTCATTAGGAAAATAGGCTCAAACAGAAAACACCGAGCGCTTTTGTATAAATTATATATTGTATATATCTGTGTAAGGTTTATTTTATAATATTGTCTTATATATAGCCCAATAATCGCGGCCCCTTGTGACTGGGTGGCCGCGAGCTCGCCCCAAGAGTGTTGGCGAGTAGGGGCAATTAGTCACCTGCGCTAGGACCTGCGCAGTTGAGCGCCGTATGCAGGGATGAAGGAGTCCTGGGGGGTTGAGCCGATCGGCGCTGGTGGTTATGTGTCCGTGAGGCAACACGCCCCCTTTGGTCTGGATTTCAGGCAAAACGGTGGCCTTACCCCCTAGCCAGGGGTAGGGAAATGGCCATTGTGTCCCGTCAGAGGGCCACAGGCGAGGTGCGTGAGGTCCGCTGCGGTCGTCCTCGGACGGCTGCAGCGGTGGGTTAAGGTCATGCTGACGGTGTAAGTGAGGGTTGATCAGTTCGTCTGGGGTTGGCCAATTCGCCCTATGACGCCAACCCGATCAAGCACCCGATGTCGCACTGTAAGCCAGCCTTGCGCTCCTATATCTCTCTGGGAATCCTAACGTCAAACTTCTTTTAAGTGCGACGTTCCCAGTTGCGGGCTCCATGGAGGGTGGGAGCCAGAGAGACGAATTTTACTTCGAACATACTATGGACAATTTCCGGCCAAGTATAAAACCACCTTCAGGAGTGGAGTCGGTGAAAGCCGACAAAACTCCTCAACAGGGTGCTTCTAGCAGCCCTGTCGCCCCTGGCGTTCCGGTAGCGAAAGCTACTGGCGCTAGCGCGGGTGTTGGTCCGGCCGTGGTGAAAACCGCGGCTAAGACCAAAACTAAGTCCCACAAAAAACAAAGGGCAACGGCGCTGATTGGGACCAGTACCGGCCTTTCTAAACAGGCGAAGGTTTTGTCGCCGGGTAAAACCGGTGCTAGCCCTAGCCACAGCACACAAGCCTCGGCACCGAGTCATTCGGCCACCGAGGTTACACCAACACACCCTCCTCCTACCGGTGCTCTTCAAGCACCGACGGTAGTCACCGAACAACCGGGGACGACAAGCACTGTCGACGCCTTCGAAAGCGCTTGGCAGGTGCAGGAACGCAAGGGCAAGGGCAAACGCACTCAATTCACCCGACGCCCTCGTACAGACCCTTCTGGTCCACCAGCTCAATCTGGGCTGAACAAAAGGAGGGAAAAACAAACGAAGAAGGAGCGTCGCCAGGCTAGATTTTCAGCGATCAAGGCGGGCAAGGCTTCTTCATCTAAGCAAGTGAGTTTCGCAGCTGGTAAGCAGGCTATGGAGGACACCAGTCAGCCAGGGCCCAGCCAACCACCAGCAAGCGAAGCAAGCTCAACCCCAGCAATGGAGGATACACAGCGACCCGGCTGGAAGGATCAGGCCGCGGCCAAGCGAGCTCTCAACGAGACTATTTCACCTCATGGGGAGCATAAGCGGCCGCGGCTTGATCAATCCAAGCGGGCCGCCAACAAAAGCTACGCCCAAGCTGCCAGCACTCCCCTGGACGTCGCGATCACCAGCGATCGAACGGGGATGATCAGCAAGGAGACGTCAGACCAGGTTCTCGCTGCCATCCAGAGGCAGATCATAAGCGAGGCCTGCTCCCCCATACAGGATTCGCCTGGGCCGGCTTTCAATGCGAAGCCGCTGTTCACGGAGGGAGTCCTAAAACTCTGGTGCGGGAACGAACACACACTCGCCTGGCTGAAACGCACAGTCTCCGGCTTGGCTCTCCCAACTAGCACCACGCTAGTCGTTAAGAGCCAGTCGGAGCTGCAGAAGAGAGCACGCTGCGGGGTCGTCATTCCAGACGAGCAGGGGATCTTCGGAGAGCCCACTAACATCGGACGGGCCCTCTCCTACCAGAACCCGTGGCTAGACGTGAAGAAATGGGCCCTGCACTTCGCGGATAAACAGGCCGCGGCATGGTTTGTTGTGGTCAGCATTCCCGAGGACCAAATCCCAGCCTTGATGAGGGCAGGACGCCGCCTCTCAATCGGATTGGGAGCGGTGTATGTAAGGTTCCAAGGCTGGAATGGCAAATTCACCGAAGTCCCTCGGGGGTGGGACCCTGCCACGGAAACCATCCGCGACGAGCTCAAAAGGCCGCCGAAAACTGGGGAGACCGCTCCCACTTTAAACGACCCGGGAACATCCGCAGCCGCACCTGCTTCGGCAGGACCGGCTTCTCTGGTCGCCACCGACGTGGCCGCCGCCCCTCCATCGGGTGAGGAGCCGGACGACTTCCTGTCTTCGGCTTCGGACCCGGAGGGTGGCGGCTCCGTCGGGGGCGACTGCCTCGACGAGGAGCTGTTCGCCGGGCTACAGCTTGGGGGGGACGAGGAGGGTACGGCCAGTGATGGCGTCCCTTTCGTCGACCTGTAAGCTCCTTCAAGCAAACCTCCACCACAGTCAGACCGCGACGGCTCAGCTGCGCAAGTGGCTGGAGGTTCAACACACGGCCATCGCCCTGATCCAAGAGCCGTGGGTTAGGGCCGGCCACATACAAGGACTCTCCAATCTTGGCGGTAAGCTCCTAGTTACTACAGATCATGATCACCCAAGAGCGTGCATCTACGTGACAGGTAACCTCAAAGCACAGCCACTAAATGATTTCTGTTGCAGAGACCTCTCTGCAGCTAGGCTGCTGATACAGCGTGGCGCCGAGAACACACCGATAGTCTTTGCCTCGGCTTATATGCCTGAGGCGGAGAACCCGCCCCCTCACGACCTCACCCGCCTCGTGATTGACTGCGAGAGGAACGGACTGGAGATGGTGATTGGGGCTGACGCCAACGCCCACCACCCTTTATGGGGTATGGACACACCAAACGAGAGGGGTAAGGCCTTAGTGGACTATTTATTCACAACCAACCTATCCCTACTTAACACAGGCTCCGAACCTACCTTTGTCACTAGACGGAGCCGCACAATCATAGACCTGACATTAGCATCAGACGGTGCAGCGGAAATCATCACCGGATGGCAGGTCTCTAAGGAGGCCTCCTGCTCCGATCATAGGTGGATCCGCTTTGACATTCAGGTCTGTATACCACCGACGCCACCGCGGCGTAATCCGCGCAACACGGACAGAGCGGCCTACACACACAACCTTGCAAACAAGCTAACACCGATAGCTAACTCGCTGCCTTTAGAGTGCACGACATTGATCGATGCACAGGTAAGACATGTAACTGAAACAATGATAGAATGCTACCAAGCTGCATGCCCAATGACCACCGCGCCCAAGACGCCAGGGAAACAACCCTGGTGGGGTGCCGAGCTGGAGCGTAAGCGCAGTAAGGTAAGAAAAGCCTTGAACAGAGCTATGAACACTTGTGCTGACGATGACTGGGACGCGTACCACGCGGCCAAATCCAGCTACAAGAAATGCATCAGATTCAGGAGAACCACGGGTTGGCGCAAATTCTGTGGAAACATTGAATCTTGCCAACAAGCAAACAGGGTAAGGAAGATACTGGCACAGCAGAATACACCTGGGGTAGCCACTCTCCGCAAACCCGACAACACACTCACAACATCGCCAGACGAAGCGAGACGGGTTCTTATAGAAACTCACTTTCCCGGATGTGTCTTCACACAGACGGTTGACTGGTCTGATGCGACCTACACACCATCAGGTAATGACTGGAACTACGCACACAGGATGATCACCTTGGAGAAGCTCCAATGGGCCATTCAGTCCTTCCATCCCTTCAAGGCAGCCGGTCCAGACGGAGTTTTTCCCGCCCTACTTCAGTGGGGTGGTGCATTGGTCACCGATAGACTGCTGCCTTTAATGAGAGCGTGTCTGACCTTCAGATATGTTCCTATAGGATGGAGGGAAGTGAAGGTCATATTCATCCCTAAACCAGGTAAGAGTGACTACACAAACGCCAAATCCCACCGACCGATCAGTCTGACCTCGTTCTTGCTGAAGACCTTGGAAAGACTATGCGAAAGGGAGCTGAGGGACGGGCCTTTAAGAAACTTACCCTTACACGGTAATCAACACTCTTACAGCTCAGGTAAGTCAACAGAATCTGCCCTACATATGGTGGTCAGTAGGATTGAGGAGGACATCCACCAAAAGGGTTCTTGCTTGGGCACATTTATAGACATCGAAGGGGCCTTCGACAAAACTAGCTTCTCCAGCATTAGCGCCGCCCTATCCAAACACGGCGTAGAACAGGTACTAATTGACTGGATTACTAATATGCTAAGTAAACGGGTAGTTCGGCTTGAGGAAGAGCAGCAAGTAGCCATGATTGCCAGAGGCTGCCCCCAAGGAGGGGTGTTATCCCCTCTCCTGTGGAACCTGGTAATCAACATTCTAATCAAGAAACTCAATGCCGAACGCTACTACACTATAGGCTATGCAGACGACCTCGCCATCCTTGTGTCAGGGAAGGTGACTGGGACCATCTGCAACCTCACACAGCGGGCGCTACGCATCGTGGAGCGATGGTGCGGGGAATTTGATTTATCCGTCAATCCCAATAAAACCGAACTAGTCATGTTTACCCACAAACGTGCACTAGGACCCTATCGCCTACCAAAACTATTCAATACCGAGCTCCAGCTGGCCAACGAAGTAAAATACCTCGGGGTCATCTTAGACAGTAAGTTAAACTGGAGTAACCACCTAGACAACAAATTAAACAGGGCCTGCATCACCTTTTGGCAATGTAGGAAAATGATAGGTAAGAAGTGGGGCCTATCCCCTAAAATAATACTATGGCTGTATAGCGCGGTAATCCGCCCCATGATTGCTTATGGGTCGGTAGTGTGGTGGCCGAGGACCAAGCTAATCACAGCTGCAAACAAACTCCAGCGTATGCAAAGACTTGCCTGCATGGCGACCACGGGCTGCATGAGGACCACTCCGACGGCAGCACTGGAGGCGATGTTAGGGCTCCCGCCGCTTCACTTATTCATCCAACAAGAGGCGACAACGGCTGCATTACGCTTGAAAACACTAAATCTCTGGAGCAAGACTAGCACTAGACACTCTGCGTTACTAGAGGAACTTAGTAAGGAGTTTCCTATAACTAAAGCTATTAACGACAGAATTCCTAAACAATTCTTATTTGACAAAAAATACAAAATCCAACTGCATGAGGATCGGCGGTGTGAGGGCCTTCGCCCGACAGAGCTGCGGATCTTCACAGATGGATCTAAAACAGGTACCGGCACGGGGGCCGGTGTTTTCTCGGAAGACCTCAACATACATATAGCAATGCCGCTGGGTGCTTACAACACGGTGTTCCAGGCCGAGTGCATGGGCATCTGCTTGGCGGCCTCAGCTATACTAAACAGGCAGGTAGTAGGACAACCAATTCGCATACTGTCGGATAGCATGGCTGTACTACAAGCTCTAAACAGCAACACGGTCAACTCCGGGCTGATACACGAATGCCATCAGAGACTGAACGAGGTGGGTATTCTTAATGATACAACCATTCAATGGATAAAAGGACACAGCGGTTCGCGCGGTAACGATGCAGCGGACGAGCTTGCCAGAAGGGGATCGAGCATGAGCGCGGTGGGTCCGGAACCCATAGTGCCTCTCCCCTTCGCGCACCTACGCACCATGGTAAGAAAACGTACCAAGGATCTACACCAAAGACTGTGGACCGAACATTGCGAGTGCAGGCAAGCCAAGGAGGCTCTTCCTGCAATTGAGGGCCGCTTCACGAGGCAAGCCCTCCGACTGTCCAAGCAACAGCTGCGCACGGTCACAGCCGCCATAACTGGTCATGGGTCTTTCAATAAACATCTTTTTGTCATAGGAGTCACAGACAGCCCTTTGTGCAGAGCCTGCATGGGGGCGGACGAGACAGCAGCCCATGTGCTTCTGAACTGCCCTGAGGTCGCTTCATACAGGGCAAAGTACTTCGGAAACCCAGGTAACCTGCGGGAGATCGCCAGCGACGTCCAGGCGCTGCTGGCCTTTCTTGGGGAGCTCGGGTGGATCGAATGACCTACTTCCCACCTGTACGCAAAATACGCGCTTAGTCGTGGGGTTGCGGACACCGGCCCGTCATACTACTACTACTACTACTATATTATACTTTACGAGTGTTGGCGTTCCGCCAACGACTGATATCTACTAAAACCTACTGATATCTACTAAAATTAATTTCTATGATACGCCCCAGTGGATACCGTAGTTAACACATGCACCTTGTCAGTACAATTATATATACTTACTCAGCTCAAAACACCAACGAGCTAAAAAAATACAACGTATCTAGGTACTTAAATATAATTTTATTATTATAATGACAGTGTTAAAGTTATCTATCAACATTGTATTATCAATTTGTTAGTTCATCAAATTGCTTTGTTTACTGACACTACGCGCACTGTGACTTGGAACTTAGGACCTGCATAAGGTGTAGTTTTACCTTTTCGCAATTTGCCCATGAATGCTATATTGATTGCAAAAATTAAAAATTATACAGAGTGACTGGTAATTAGTGTACGATACTTAAACACGTGATTGTGTTCATGATAACAAACAACTATCCCGAAGAAATTTTTTATTTTGTACTGGTTCACTTTAGGTCACAGGCGTGCGCGCGCGTGAATTTCATACGGCTGTTGTGTTATTGTGATAAAAGTGAACCAGTACAAAAAACATTTTTTCTTCGGGAAAGTTGTTTGTTATCATGAACACAATCACGTGTTTAAGTATCGTACACTAATTACCAGTCACCCTATATAATAACTCTTATTCATTTCTATATCATCATCAGTATATACACTTCTGGACACATCTATTGGCCCACCTTAGAGTTTAGGTTTCGATGGCCCCTACCGAAATATGATTGCTAGATTAAAAAAAACTGTTGATGCAGTTTTAAACCTGATACATTTTACCATCTTTTTCGATCGTATTGTTTTAAATTTGAATTCAGAATACCATACGACATGGAGCTACGCTTAACAAGTCGGATATGCGCCTTGTTAAAGGCAACTGATTTTTGAATAAAAAACATGTTTTATCAAATAAAGGTTTAATTTAATAACGCGTGTTGCCTCCATGGGCATCTACCACAGCTCTCATACGATTAGGCATAGAGTTTATCAACCGCTCTATGAAATTTTGAGGGATCATCTCCCATTCCTCTTCTATGGCAGTTTTCAACTCCTGCATCGTCTGGGCAACTGGCTGACGAGCCCTAACGCGTCTTTTTAGCTCGTCCCACATGTGCTCAATGGGGTTCATGTCTGGGCTTCTGGCTGGCCAGTCCATAACTGTGATGTTCACATCCCGAAGATATTCCCTGACGATGCCGGCCGCATGGGCTCTTGCATTATCATGCATAAAAAGGAAATTTGGGCCCACATAGTCCGCGTATGGTATCACGTGAGGTTCTAAGCACTCACGAATGTACCTTTCAGCATTTAATGTTGGCAGCCGTGGTCCTGTAATAACCTCAAGTTGGGTTTTGCCGCTCGCGGATATACCGCCCCAGACAGTCCATAAGCCACCGCCATACGCAACCCTCTCTTCAAAGCAGCATTGTGCGAAACGCTCTCCCTTACATCGGTAGACCTTCTTCCTTCCATCATTGCCATGTAACACAATTTTAGACTCATCAGAAAAGAGTACACGGCTCCAATCTTGCTGTGTCCAATTTAAATGACTGCGTGCGAAATGAAGGCGCGCTGTTCGGTGGGCTCGCGTTAGTTTGGGCCCATTAGCTGGCTTGTGTGGTACCATATCGCGTTCTTTTAACCTTCTCCGAACAGTTCGAGCGCTCACAGATACTCCGTGGAAGTCGCGAAGTTGGTTTTGTATCTCAATGGAGGTAAGGTGACGATTTCTCAAGCTGGTCGTCACGATGAATCGATCCTGCCTTTCAGTTGTGACCCGAGATTGTGGCCTTCCTTGGCGACGAACAAAGCCGCCTGTCTCTAGGTACCTTCGATAAAAATTTCGGACCGCAGATCGACTTAAATTAAGTTGAGCACTCACGTTTCTTTGGCTGTGTCCGGCCTGAATAAGTGCCACAGCTTGGGCGGCGACTTCAGGTGAAGTATCCATAGATTATTGATAGAACCTCAACTTAATGTTAAGAATAAGTAATGTTTGTTGCAAAACCAAAGATATCAATCACTCTTTCAAGAATTAAATCCAAGTAAACCAATAAAACCAAGTTTTCTTAGTATTCGATTGTTTGATATCAACAAACAGGCTCCAAATTGTCTTTTGTTTCTTTAAATTCTGTGTTCGAAATTCAAAAAAAGACTATTGAATGAAATTGTGAATGTGCCAGGTTCAAAACTGCATAAAAACTTTTTGCTCGACCTAATATAAAATTTTAGCTAGGACCAAACGAAACTGAAAATACAAGGTGGGCCAATAGATGTGTCCAGAAGTGTATTTTACAGTTAAGTTTGTGTTTGTAATTTTTTTCGATAATAATTAAGAATAGCATCTACGTTATTCCTGGCTATATTTAATTATAAAAAAAATGTCGTAGTCGCGTACAAAATATAATTTATTTAAATTAAAAGTAGGTAAGTTTACTGACTAAAACCAATGTACGTAGCATACATGGGTAGTACAATTACTAATTACGAGCTTCCACATGTAAACAACAAAGTACATACAATTAGTGATACGCGTTGACAATGAGAAGCTTGCATCGCTTGTGATTTTGTTATCACAATCAAATTATTCACGTCCAGTTACGGCAATCTAAAGCAATTGATTTTAGCGATATCCGAGCAGACTTGCACTTATTATATTTTAATAATCTAAGTAGATACTAGTAGTGATATTTCCTGCTCGAAATAAAAAATCTAATCTTTCTTTCAAAACTAACATCATTTGCCTAGCCTTATCCCTACAATATTGGGGTAGGTTTTCAGTCTAACCGAATGCAGCTGAACCGAATACCAGTATTTTACATGGAGCGACAGCCTATATGACCTCCACAACCCAGTTACTGGGTAACACGATACTCCTTCGTTGTCTAGCTTCTGACTACCCCTAACGACTGCCAAAGATTAACAACTGACAGCCGGGACCCACGGCCAACTCAGTACATAATGATTGGTCACCCATCCATAAACCGACCGCGACAAGCGTAGCTTAACCTTGACCAATCGATCCATGCAGCCACAAGGTCATTCAAAACTTACTTGTATGTAAAATTTTCACCAAGTCCTCACACATACAAGTCACACCTAACATCATTATAACCAATATTGACTCGTAACCTGCGCCTGCGCTGCTGACGTTGCTAATTATCGTTTTTGTTGCTATTACAATATATCGACGATATTTCCGACCTTCGTAGCGGAGCACAGGTTAACAGGGTTGTCAATTTGCCCCTAATTGATGATACGGGTCCGTATTAGGTGATGATGACTGTTGACACTGATGCATGGTATCCTGGTTATAGGGATGCCTATGGGACCTTTATCTATACTACTATTTAGATTGTAAGTTTGGATGTAGCAGGTAATCTCCAAAACTACTCATCCAATTTCAAAAATTCTAACCAATAGGAAGCTACGTTATTTCTCAGTACTCTGAACTAAGCGCAAAAGCGGTATCTTAATGAAAGCGAATTTCGAAATAATCGGAGTTTTGTAAAAAAAAAAAATTTTACTTTATACAAGGTGTAACGTTAAACACGCAAAACCTCAGACACCCCAAATGATGTTTAATTCAATTAACCTAATTCTGAGACAAAAAAAAACATTTAAAAAAATTTAAAGGTTTTATGTGCTGTTTTAGTTTTACCAAGCCTCGTATTTACATTGAAATAAGAACTATTATTATCACGCGTATGAGAAAATTTTAATTGGACGACAACCATTTGTGTTTGTTTACCTATTTTGGCAGGTTTGCGCAAGTGGTGGCTTGACTTATTAATAAATAGACACGGCAACATGTTTAATGAAGATTTTTTGAAAATTGTGACCAATATTAAAAAATAGTTCTGCTGATTCTGCTCGTTATTCTAATCAAACTATTTTCAGGTTTTGCGTATTTGATTTACACCTTGTATATTGACCTTTTTGCTTATTAAAAATAATGTATACATTATTGGATCTATTTGTTACTACAATTGTTAAAATATCAAAAATACCATATTTTCAACGACTTCAAAAAGAAGGAGGTTTTCAATTCGACTGTATGTTGTTTTTTTTTTGTTTTAAATATTTGTTACACGATTGCTCCGGCAAATGTGAATCGATTTTGAAAATTCTTTTTCTATTGGATAGGGTATGCCTCAGGGGTGATCCCATATAAATTTTATCGATATTGATTCAGCACTTTTTGAAAAATCAATTAAGTAAATCCCAAAAAAAAAACTACATAGACGACGTTGTAATAGTTTCTTCAATCTTTGCAGTACCTCTGTTTTAACTGTGTTGCCGGTTCATAATGGATTTGGATGATAAGAGGGTACTAAAAAGTGATAAATAAAAAGCTTTTTTACAAAAAAGACAACCGCCTTCTAAATCAAAAAAGTAATAAATAACTTTAGCACAGTACATACATGACTTTAGATTTTGAAAGAAGCCACTGACTTCCAAATCTAATGTCATGTCTGTACTGTGCTAAAGTTATTTATTACTTTTTAAATTTTGAAGGCGGATGTCTTTTTTGTAAAAAAAAAAAATTCTATTTATCACTTTTTTACTATAAAAAAAATAGAGATCTATAATAAAAATCACCCGAAGCCAAAACTCCGAAAGAAGTTACGGGCAAAAGGAATCTTTTATATTTCAATTAGTGATCAATATAATTGTCACTCATAGGCAGTACGAAGCACCATAACGTAACATCTGAATTAATCAAAGGTGTAATCTACACACGTTAATGTCCATATACCGTTAGTCAAGCTCCGATTATTTCAAACTAAAATCAACCTAAAATAAATGTGATAAATTTCACTTTAATATTTTCCAAATTACAAATTGTTCGAGGACCCGGTAGTAAATAGCTTGATAGATGAATTAGCAATCATTTCAGGGCTAACTACTTACCTACTATCAGATGACTTAGTCCAGTCAGTTCTAGTTTGGATAGAGCAAAAGATTTTTCTCGGCATGAACGTTTTTAAAAGGGAGAATATTTTTGGGCGATAAATGCAGTTAATGTTAATTCGCACATTTTGCTGTCCAATTTTCTGATTTAAATTCAATTTTGTAATAGTAGTGACTTAATTTTGAGATGAGGTTTAACATCTACTTAAATTAATTTATTTATTTATTTGCCAACATGAGTAAAGATGTTATAATTACCTCCATGTTTTGCTAATGTTCCCCATGATTGCATGCAGGCATGCAAAACTTTGTGCATGAGACAGCCCTAGATATAACAAATGCAATTAACCCTGCCGATGACGCAGTAGTAACACTAAAATTATAAGAAAATTTATTATACGCACACGAGTGTTGTGAAATATTTACATAATAATATAAAAACAATTATTAGATATCTGTACGCATTTATAACAATTAAATAATTGCTCCAAACATTTTGTTTGTTATTTATGGCTTCCTAGATGAGAACAATTTAGTAAGTTTTGGTTCAGGAAATGAATGATTAAAGTATTATTATCATTATCTAGTTAGGAGTTAAACCTGTAAGCAGTTGTGCTAATATGTTTATTTATTTACGGAACCAACGGCGATACATATATCTAGTATACTAGCACTTAGCCCGCGACTTCGTCCGCGAGAATTTTCTCAAGGATCCCTAATTATTTTTTTAATTGATAAAAATAGCCAATGTTATTCAGGAATATCGCAGCATCCTATTGGTGAAAGAATTTTCGAACATACAAAAATACAAATCAACAATGTAGATTACAGAATTGTGTATTAGTGATCGATGATTACAGTATTGTATGACTCATAATAAGTTTCCCTGTCTGTTTGATTTCGCATGTTTTATACTTATCCTATAAAATATGCGAACGAACTACTAAGAAATACTTAGATGTAAGAGATGGTATTTTACAACACAAGCTCAATGGTAGACGTGAAAAGCCCAAGTACTGATTTCTTTAAAAGCGAGACCTGTCATAACACGGTACCCACTCATTTCACGACAGTCGCCATTTTCATCAACAGCTGTCTGGCCGTCATGAAGCGGTTACCAGTTTGCCAGTATGAGGTCTTAAAATTAATATATTTAGCTTGACATATACTACCGTTGCCGATGTAGAAAAATAAAATTGAATTTAACAAAAAAAAATTATATACATACAATTTTAAATGAAATGTCAATATGATTGTAATTACTAATAAAATATGTGTTAATACCACGTATACAGTCAATATGCATACACAGTTTTCATTTGTTTAATATTACTAAGTGCATTCAAATAAAATGTCAAAAATTGTGTTATGTAATCAAATGTCAAAATTTATGGTAAAAAAATTCAGTAACTGAGTTGAAACAATTGTCTAACAGGCAAGCAAATATTGTTTTCCTAAATTTATTAATGGGCAATACTCTTTTTTGTGGCGGTAATTTATTAAATATTTTGGTTGCCATACAATGAGAATTTCTGCTATATAAATGTAATCTCTGTCTAGGTATAAGTAATTGCTCTGGATTTTGGCTTTCGACTTTTTTTGAGTAACGTTCATACACAGGGAACAGTTTTGGATACCTTTTTTATGAATATGACCACGTTAAATGAAGCTTGGGACCCCGCCAAGCTTTCTGGCGTACATGAACGGTAATTTCGAAACAGTTTACATCGGGGGCGTAGCTCAGATGGTAGAGCGCTCGCTTAGCATGCGAGAGGTACCGGGATCGATACCCGGCGCCTCCAATCTTTCTTTTTGCTATTTTATTTTGTCACGTTTTGCAAAAAAGTTTGTATATTTTATGTTATTGTTTGTGGAGCTAATACTTACCTATAACATGGCTGTAATGAGAATTACTATAAATATAATAATATATAGTCAGCATTTTCCTTGAAGACGATCATTATAATCGTATTAAAGTTACAACACTTTTTAGGTTAATATTGTAGGTAATAACTGCTATGCTGCTATTTTTGATTCAGTCTTTACCAACCTTGAGGTCGACCCTCTGCCTTGACAATTTATTAATACTGGTTGGTCATACAAAAATTAAGCCTATAATAAAAAAAAACATTACAACCGTATTTATTTTAATGAACATTACAAAGCTTTTTTGTTAATATTCTGGTGATTAAATTGTTTTATTAAATATTGCATAGATAATAAATATTTGATAACAAGATAACAAATCTGTATCTTAATGGTATCTATAACTTCAAAATGTTAATTAAATGATTATGATTTCAGAAAAGAATTAAAATGCTCTTTAACTACCAGCTGACCCGATAGATGGCGCTGTGCGGGTTAGGGCGCCTTTCAACATCGCGCTATGGTTTCCTTCACAACGACTTACATAAGCCAGCTATAACAAATGTACAACTACGCCCTGGTTTAAATTCATTTTAAAGGCACCACAGGAAAGTCCGGTTATGCAGCTGACCACCTCCTAGGTATGCTGACCAACGAGAAGGCAATCAAACAATTTTAATAAATTATTTTATTTTAAAAAACGCGTGGGGTGCTTTTTAAGATATTATCAAAATGATAATCACTCTACTCATATCTGTCAATAAAATATTTATAACTATTGACACCATGCACCCCACGCGTTTTATAAAATAAAATAATTTATTAAAATTTATTTTCTATTTTTTAGTTTGGTTTTCTATAAAAAGCGTGTTTTTAGTTTTTTTAAACTATTATTTATTTTTTACTTTTTAGTTTGGTTATATCTATAAATATTATGTACATTTATTCTACCAGGGGCGCTTGTGCAGTACCTTCCTAGTATATAATAGCTGTTTTTTCGGCAACTAATTTTGAACGAGTTATGTTTTATTGTTTTTTTGTTTTTTTTTAATAATTTTATTAAATTAGTGTATTGTCATCGGTCCTCGATAAATCTACAAAGTTTGAACGAAATCTAAAGTGGGTCAAAATCGCGCCCAAAGAAGTCGGTTACAAACAAACATACAAACATACAGGGGAAGCTAATAAAAAGCTGGTAAAAAGAAATGACAATACGGTGAATAGAAATCGGTCTCCTTCGATGTCCTAAAGCCCTACCTATCTTCCTACCTAAATAAAATGTACAACATTCGTTTTAAAGAGATTACTGCTTACCTGCAGTGTGTCTTATTAGGTACTCAGTCTTTGTGTTTAAGCAATTTAAACTAAACAGTACCTAAGTGGAACGATGATAATAATCGTTTTGCTCGTTTCGACAATTAAAATCCACTTTGAAGTCCTAATAATGTACATTTCTATAATGGGGTGAATATCACTCATTTATCACATAGGTACTGTGGAGATCTGATGTGTTTCTGAGATAATAGCCATTAGATATTATACTCTATGACGGAACACTCAGCAAACTTCTAGAATAAGTTTGAATAGTAGACTTGTATTGTTTTACGTTTGACATTAGGACTTCCCAGCCTGATCTTGTCACGGGCACACTACAAGTATCTGATAATATAATCCAGTACCGAGTTTCAGTGCTTTTATTTATAGAATAATCATATTACGATCGCGCATATCCCGGTACCAGTAAGAATCCTATGTAAGGATCTCTTACATAGGATTCTTACTGGTACCGGGATATGCGCGATCGTAATATCAGATTAGCGAGAGGAACTTTAGTCAGACCCGGCTAAGCTCAGAGCTGCGGTCTACCTAAAGTTCCTCTCGCTAATCTGATTAATATAATCTTCTACAAGTCGTTAATATCTTTGATTCAACGTAGCTTAGACCTACAGTAATTCGTACACGGTACAAGTGTAGTCCAAAGTGTTACAAATTGACAATACAAGTATCTGATAATATAATCCAGTACCGAGTTTCAGTGCTTTTATTTATAAAATAATCATATTACGATCACGCATATACCGGTACCAGTAGGAGTCCTATGTAAGGATCTCTTACATAACGCTAACGGAGTATAATCTTCGCGTAGAGTGTCGAATCGACACGCATGGTTTATTAAGTGAACAAAGTTTGTTTCGAGTTTAATCTTTTTTAATTTAATTGTAAACCTCGTATAGGAAGAAGTATAGGTCACCAAGAACGGAGGATATGAATTTAGTCATATCGATTGTTTAGGGGGACGCGTTTTGGATTTTGAGGCGGTTTTTATAAAGCGGGGTTTGGACATGTTAGCATGAGCGTTCTTAGTTTTCATTAATTCGGTTTTCTTTTAATAATATTGGATTTAATTGTTTATCCCATGCGTCATGGATTGAACCATCTCGTCTGAGACGTCCCCATCGACATTTCCGCCTTTAGAGTAGGGACTTACTATAGGTTTAGGTAGTCGTTAGGTTAGTTAGTCAATTATTTTTGTTCAGTAGTATAAGTTTGCAGAGTGTCCAGAGCATGAATAAAAGTTACTAGTTCCTTTTATTCATGAAGGGGGCGTAGCTCATGTGGAGATCTGATGTGTTTCTGAGATAATAGCCATTAGATATTATACTCTATGACGGAACACTCAGCAAACTTCTAGAATAAGTTTGAATAGTAGACTTGTATTGTTTTACGTTTGACATTAGGACTTCCTAGCCTGATCTTGTCACGGGCACACTACAAGTATCTGATAATATAATCCAGTACCGAGTTTCAGTGCTTTTATTTATAGAATAATCATATTACGATGTAAGGATCTCTTACAGTACACTACCTGATTTTTGAAAGGATCTCTATTTCTTTGAATTGCCAATAACACTCAGAAATAACGTAGCTACTTATTAGCGAAAAAATTTGCAGAATCGTTCCAGTAGTTCAGGAGAATATCCCGAACAAACAAACCACCTAACTTTAATATATAATAATAATATGTGGTGATAGCGATTTATTCATTTATTGGTTTCCAACAGCTTAGACTAACATTACAGGGGTTAATACCCTTATGCGACATGTAAGATCTGAGACTAATTAAACTATACATATACTGACTAAAACAACAATTGAAATAACAATATTATTAAATTATGTAATGTATTTAACGCGGCGACAAACTAATCTGATTTTGGGTTTTAAAAATAATTAAAATGGCTAGCAAATATAGGTTGGCAGCTGCAGTGAACTAGCATGTTAAATATGAAGTAGCAGCTTTATATTGAGTTGTAAGCTTTGTTTAAATTTAAATTGGAAGAAGAAAAAAAAAAGCGATTTGGTTCTGGCGGCGTAGGGGGTCACAGTTCTAACCTAACCTAACCTAACCATGTCGGATCCGCCCCAGGACTTAAGGGTCAAAAAGATTTGGTGAGCATTTATCCATTTTGACGTCAGCTCGACGGAGCCCCTGCGGCGGAGTGTAAAAGAACCTAACTAAACCGAACCTCGGGATGCTCGACCGTCTTCTTCTGGTTTTAGTCGCCAAGTCATGATTCATAGCTCCTCAAGTTATTTTATTAGTTGTAGTCGCCTTTTAAGTTATTAGTCATATGGAAAATAATAAGCTTTAAATTATTACACCATTACATATAACACCAAAACATAGCATACACAACATAACTAAGTATTACTATTAAATAATTACTTACATAATTAATAAGTGATGATGATAGAGATAGTGTTTAGTTCTATCAAAGTAGTTCATCGATCTCCGAAGCAAAGCGGCAACTACTAGGTATGACGAAGGGCCGCCAGCTATAGATGACATTTTTAGTCAGTGAGCATATACATTTACTTTGGTTGAAGGCCGATCTTTAAAAGTCAACTGATAAACATGATTAGTTCATTACTTTTGGTACATACTCGTACATAGGTTCATAGAACTACGTGGAAAGCCACGCGGTAACGAACAGATTGTCACAATCAGCTTGTTTATGATCAGAGGATATGTGACATACAACAATAGGACGTTCCTTCTCATTATTTAAATGCTGAATGAATGTTTTAATACATAAAAGTTATTTATAGTGCCTAAGTACTCTGTACCTTATAGCTGATTCACAATACCAGCCGTTACTTTGAATATGCTAAAAGGATTATAACTAAATTAAAAGAAGGAAAACGATACTAAAACTTGTATTTAGAAGAAAACGTAGGTAACAGAAAAGAACTACCGGCAGGTCACAATAAGAAATTAACACAACGATTCTATATTTTCAATTTATACAATGTCTGAAGCACAAAGAGCGCCCCTCCCCGCCCCAAATTAGATAGCATATTATGTTAGAGAAGATGGATTGTGCGAAGAAATTCAGAGAGCGAGTGGCAGATAAAATGATAGAGATGGGAGACATGAATGATTGGATTGTAAATGAAAGCTGGAATGAAATGACTGAGTGTATTCGGTGTGCAGCGAAAGATATTTTAGGAGAGACGAAGGGAAGGGGTACGATAGATAGGGATACGTGGTGGTGGTTGAAAGAAATTCAAGATGATATTGAAGGAAAAAAGGGGAGTTTCAAGGAATGGCAGAGGGTTGGAAGAGGAGAATGTTAGTTTGAAAGCTGAAAAGAAGAAAAAGTATGATGTACTAAAGAAAAAAGCCAAGAAAGCTGTGGCCATAGCGAGAGCAAAAGCCCATTAAAAATTGGATGAGGCACTGGATAGTCCAGCAGGCCAAAAAGACCTGTACCGGCTGGCTAGAGTTAGAGAAAAAAAAGCGAGGGATGTAAGTCAGATACGATGTTTAACACATTCAGTGCGTTACGGGAAGTATTTGGTTGTAATTGAGCTTCGCTCTGTGCGGCAGCTAGTTGTCCTTGTTTTGCACTCCGTGCGGGGATGATTACTTCAAGTATTCGTACAAGTAAAAAAGAGACGCCTGTATTGCCGGTGTCCTTGCTTGAAGTATATTAAAATTTACGAATGAAAATGTACGGGAATTATTTTTTCGTAACGCACAGAAAGGTAATTATTTTACAATAGTGCGATACGGGAACTATTTGGCCGTATCCTAAACCCCGTACCGCACTGAACGTGCGCGCGCGCGGCCCTCAGTTAGCCGTAGTGTTGTGCCCAGTAAACACGTTTTTACAGAACGCGATAGGTATTTTATTCGTCACGCGTAAGTGAGTAAATTGTACATAAGTAAACAATGAAACGTTCACGTAGAAAACTTATTTTGGGGAAAGGTGTAAAGACAGAAGGTGAAGAGGCTAAAAACATTATTGTGAGTAGTGGTTCCAGTTCATCGAAACCATCTAATACAAAAACACCCAGTTTAATTTTTTTAAGTCCATCAACAGGAAGAGTTAGAAGATGTAATAATTAATAAAAATAAAAAGACGGATCCAGAGTAGAATAAATAATTGTGATAATTCAATCAGATTTTTTTTTAATTTAGCTTTTATAAGCACCTAAAATAAATAATAATATAAAATAAAGATTTACTGTTTTTGTTAAAATGTTAACATTAACATAGCTAATTACTTATTATTTTTGTTAAAAATGGTTTTTGCTGATTGTGTATGACCATTAGTAAAATAAATAATAATATAAAATAAGAAGTTACTGTTTTTGTTAACATAATTAATTATTACTTTTGTTAAAAAATAGTTTTCGTTGATTGTGTACGATCTGAATAAACAATAATAAATCTGAAACAGAAAAATATGTTACTTGTTACACCCCATCCCTAGCAATGTAACTGTTGCATGCGCCACGACAAGTATTTTCCCGTAATATCAACCTTTTCCAAAATACCTGTAACTTTTAAGATATTGCTTAAAACCCCGTGCGACTGCAGCTATATATACACAAGGATGTAACCTATTGATTAGTACAACAAAAAAAAATATCTGTAGACTTTCCATGTCTCTGTGATGGTTTAAAGTCAAGATTACGTACGGGAAAATAGAAGTCGTAACGCATATCAGGCATTCTTGATACGGGAAGTATGTGACTTGTACAGCACTGGAAGTAAGTATTAATCTAGCGTAGCCGCAGGGAAGGTGTTAAGAAATGAAGCTGGAATGGTTCTTTCAAATGATGAGGAAATTAAGAATAGGTGGAAGGGCTATTTTGAAAGACTGATGAATGAGGAGAATAACTTGAGTGGTGTGCCTCAAAAACCTGAGGAAAAAAATATAAGGTTAGTGAGACTGGTGAGTATGGATGAAGTGAGAATAACAGTAAGTGGAATGAAGAATGAAAAGGCGTTAGGTCCAGATGGAATAACAGTGGAAGTGTGGAAGTTATTGAGGGTTGATGGATGGATGTGGTTAGTTTTATTATTCAATAAGTTGTTGATGAAAGAACCCATACCTGATGAATGGTGCAACAGTTCACTGGTGCCCATCTTTAAAAACAAAGGTGATGTGCTGGGTGCAACAACTATAGAGGGATAAAGCTAATGTCACATAGTATGAAAGTTTGGGAGAAAATTGTTGAAAGGCGGGAGAAGAGAGTGAAATTTCACAGAACCAATTCGGTTTTATGCCTAGTCGAGGCACAACGGTCGCCATTTTTGCTATCCTTCAGTTGTGTGAAAAATACAGAAGTGTGCATAAGAACATGGTATTCGTTGACCTCGACAAGGCATACGACCGGGTGCCTCAGGAAGGGTTGTGGTGGGCCTTGCAGGAGAAAAATGTGCCTGGGAAGTAAGTGCGGTTGATTCGACCAATGTACAGTCGATGCAGTACCCAAGTCCGGTCTACTGTGGGCACTACTGGCAGCTTCAATGTGGCCGTCGGCTTGCACCAAGGTTCGGCTCTCAGCCCTTACCTCTTTCTGGTTATAATGGACACTTTGACGTCGGACATCCAGGAATACTGTTCGCTGATGACCTTGTGCTGGTAGCCGAAAGTAGTCTAGAGATCCAGAGCAGATTGGAGGTGTGGTGGCAAAGACTAGAGAGTGTTGGCCTGAAATTGAGCAGAACCAAAACGGAGTACTTGTTTTGCGACTTAGGTGGTCTCTCTAGTCCTGTGCCCATAACTCTAGATGGAACGCCCATACCAGCCCAACGACCCGAGGTACCGAAAGTCAGAGCAGGTGCTCTGACTTTCGGTACCTCGGGTCGCTGGTCCAAGGGGATGGCGATATAGACCGATACGTAACGCACCAGATCAACGCAGGATGGATGAAATGGCGACAGGTCACTGAAACAACTTGTGACAAACGGATGCCCCTCAAGTTAAAGGGGAAAATCTACAAGTTCGTCCGTGATAAGACCTGTCGTACTGTATGGATCGGAATGTTCGGCCGTGAAGAAGATTGATGTGTGGAGTTACCAGAATGGATAAGGTGAGAAATGAATATATTAGAGGAGATTTGAAAGTGGCGCCAGTGACAGAAAAGTTGAAAGGGAATCGTTTGTCTTGGTTTGGGCATGTGAAGAGAAGGGATGAAACGCGTGTGACTAAAAGAGCTATGAATATTAATTTGGATGGATGGAGAGGGAGAGGAAGGCCAAAGAAAAGATGGATGGGTTGTGTGAAGAATGATATGAATGAAAAGGGAGTCAGTGAAAGCATGACGTTGGACAGGACGGAATGGAAGAAGAACACATGTTGCGCTGACCCCAAGTAACATGGGATAAGGGCAGGAAGAAGAACAAGAAGAAGATTCTTCGCATACAACCTTTACAGTATGTATTTAGGTACCTGCATATTTTCCAGGAAATACATTCAATTTTATAAATTCCTTCCTACAGATAATACAAGATTTCATTAATAAAAGATATTATTTAGCTTCGTATTAAGCATGAAGATATTGGTATTAAGCTCCTAATTCTTCGATAACTACAATCAGCAATTTACCAACGTTATTTTGCTTAACAATGACAAAATATTATCAAGATGAAAACGAAATATTTACATTAACATTTAGATACTAGAAACGCTTATAATATCATGAACGTGGGTGGCTTATGGCGACACTTAGAATGTGTTATAAATAACGCTAATTTAAAAATATAGGTCAGTTCAGAACACGGATATCAGATCTAAGTATTATTATCGAACGCAATAAAAAATATGCTCTTGAAATCATATTTCCCGATGTTTTTATCTTCTTTTCAGCAAGCACGCCACAATATTCCTAACAAATGTAACTCCTGATGCCAAAACCAACAGTGACGAGCATCGGAAAAGCGCCGAGATAGCCTCGGCCAGTCCCGAAGATATTGAATTGCCTTGGAACCCCTAACGAAATCATAAAGAACAATATACGATTACATTATTGTTTTGATCGTAAAAATTACATAATTCCAACAGCTCTGATTAACTGCCACAGTTAAATTGTATGGTCCAATAACAGTGGAAATTTATAGAAACAACTACAAAGTAAATAAAAATAACTTTAATTTCGGAAATCACCGGTTTCGGCTCTATTTGTTGATTTGTATTGCCACCGACTTCTTAACAAGCGAAATTAAAGTATTTTTTATTTATTCTGTAGTTTTTTAAGTCGGTTGTCTTATTCGAAAAGGTTTATTTTTAATTTTTCACTTTTTAGTGACTACTTCTTGTTACTTAAATTCATTATTTAATAACACAAAAAATCAATAGAAAAATTTGACCAAGCACATTACCGATTAATGGAAATTTTACTGATGTCTTATAATCTAGGACATGGACAGCGTTTTATACATGAAATCCCCAGAAAACATGAAAACATGCAGTCGAATAGCGAACACTTTATTCAAATTGTTTTGCCCACGGTTTTGCCAATATCTGGAACATACTTACATACTCTCATATGAACGAGTCAAACAAAGAACCACCTTTTTTGAAGGTGGTTAAAAATAAATTAATCATTCCTAAAGCAAACATGTGTAACCACAATTCCTATTTTCTTAAACGTTGCCCAAAACTAGGAATTACTCCTGTGTCGTGGGTGCGTTTACAAACATATAAACTCACATACACAAACAGCCAGACCCGGAACTTTTTTTTTTCGTATTGGCATCTCGCATGTCAACCTAGGAGGTTGTCGGCTGCTTAACCGGACTTTCCTGTGGTGCCTTAAAAATTATTATTTTTAGGGCTTCCAGCCAGAGCAAAATAACTTACAAACTAAGCGACTACACGCTAAGGGCACCCCCTGTGGGGTACGAGCCTCGGCTTAGGGCGTCGCTGGGGGAGGACAGCAAAGGGACAGGCTGGATCGGATTTCCATTATTTAGGGACGAATTTAAAGCTACAGGCTCAGCGGCGCGGGCTGGCACGATCAAGGGTCGGGGAGGGTACGTACGGGGTCGTCGCGGCGGGCCTCGGCGGCGATGACGGAATGACGGCGGTCTGTGTCTGTGTTTGTTAACTGTACTGGTGGCCTTATTGCTCTCCTGGAGGAGAGTAATAGCATCGTCAGGGTCGGTCAGAGTATGTCTCGGTCGTCGAGTCTTACTAATACGGGAGGGAGTGTACCGGGCGGCCGATACGATCAAAGGGTTAGAGTGCTTCTCAGCAGTGTCGAAGAAGCGCTTGGCGGAGCGTTTCATGAACTGCTGGATGGTGGGTATTTTCAAATCGAGATGGAGGTTCTCGTTGCAAAAGGTAAAAAGGGGCTCCTGTGATTCTTCGCAAGAAACGGTTTTGGAGGGTCTGCATCCTATGGAGACGGTATGGTTTTGCGTGTGCGAATACAGCACAGGCGTAAGTCATGATGGGACGAATGCACGCCGTGTAAATGCGCAATTTGCACTCGAGTGTCAATTTTCTGCGTGCATTCAACATGAAGAAGAGCCTACCGAGAGCGAAAGCGGCTCGCGGACGCACCGTCTTTATGAGCTCACCGAAAGTAAGATGGTGGTCCAGAATCACACCTAGGTATTTGGCTTGCTTCTCCCAAGGGATAGGCTTACCGAACATGGTTATCGGACTGGAGACCCGGAACAACCAGTAGGCCACACAAATATTAATTCCGTCTGGGAATCGAACACGAGACAAGCAACTACTGCGCCAAATGTGCCTCAATTGAGCTATTTCGTAGAATCAGACGAAGATTGACAGTCCAACTAGAACAAGGATCCATCCTTCGTCTTATGAAACAGGGTGTCTATCTGTCAGTTTGTCCACCCACACACTAGTTCTCCATTGTATAATAATGGCTACCTTCAAACCAGAATACCCTTGTTACTTGTCATGTAAACATAATGATGCATGTAACAATTAGTTAGCTCGATGTGTCTTTGGAGTTCAGTTCTCATGTTACTCATAAGTTTGGAATTTGAATCTAAACGTCTGAAAATATCTGTACAAATAAATAAAATTGAAGTGTATGTTTGCAATGTTAAAATAATTAAAGCAACTAAATGCAAATGGTTTTTACACTGTACTTTTACCACAAATCAATTGTTATTTATTTTCTGTCGATTTGTTTCGGCTGATCTCCGAAACGGCTGGTCCGATTTTAACAGGATTTTCCCTGGATGCTCCAAGTCAAAGTCAAAGACAAGTCATTTATTTCAATTAGACCATTAAAGGCACTTTTGAACGTCATATTGTAAAATTTGAATCTAGTTGCCCATTCCAAATGGTAGTTTCGTATGGAGAAGAATGGGCAAGAAACTCCATACATACTCTTTTAAAAAAAAATAATGTTTACAATTTGCATTTACAAGAATTATAATATGTTACGTGAATACGATGTACCTTGTATAAAATGCCATGATGCTAACTGAACATTAGTTAAATAAGGAGTAGCATATAAACTTTTATTTTCGAAATAGAATGCCGCGCAAAAATCCCACGGACAACCGACATAAACGCGGGTGAACTCGCGGGCATAAGCTACATCCAATAATCCTAGTAAGTCGAAACCAGGGGGCCAAGTCTGCTATTTTTATAATTTCGTCATTCCAACACGACCCCATTGTCATTTTGCTATATGTTCGTAATCTGCTAAATTCATAATGGTCGATCATTGGTCGGTCGAATTAAAAGCAATGACTGCACAATGATGTTCTAATGGTAGGTCACTGATCAAAGGAACTGTCAAACTATTAGCAATTCAGTTGTCATTTTGTACGAGATTACCATTCTATATCATTTCTTTCAATGGCGTGTCAGTGGTTGACCATTGGAAAGTCATAATGACGCCATTATATTAGTAGATTACCAAACTTGCCAAAATCAACAATTATGAAATCAATGATAGACCATTTTGAAACTATTGTAATAGCAGACTTGAGGCCCAGGAAGGTAGTGGTCCAATTATATTTTCTTGCAGCGTGAAGTCACATCTGTCATCTCACAATTAAGATGAGGTTTTGTAACCAACCTTCCTACATTTAATACCCATACAAAAACACTTTAATAAGAACAAATTGCAGTCACTCTCCATCGCCTAAACTATCTATCAAAAATAGCCTGTCAAACTCATAACCCTCCTTTGGCTTTGCCGTAGTCGGGTAATAATGGCACTTCCCTAAAGCTATATGAAGCAAACGTTTTAAATACAGTAATAATACGTTTTGGAGTGATGAGTACGGAACAACCTCTGACCGCTACAAACATTACTTCTAATCATGTCGTGTTAGCTCATAATTAGCTGCAGGCCATGGTTTTAAGGAGGTGTTAGTTGCATAATCTATGCTAATATTAAAGTTAAAGAGTTTATTTGTTGGTTTGAACGCGCTGACCTCCGAAACGAGTGGCCTGATTCTGAAAACTCTCTTGTTATTGGGAGTACTCTAACTGCCATACTCAGAAACGTCACTTAATAATAATGAATCATTTACTTTAATTGACCAAGATAACTTGGAACGCTGTCAGTCAACAATATTGTTGTTGACATGTGCCAAGTTATGTTGGTCGTTAAAGTTAATGATTCATTATTATTAAGTGACGTCTCTGAGTGTGGCAGTTAGTACGATAAGTTACATTTTATTTAAAAAATATGAATCCGGGAGAAAATTACGTAGGTACTTATTCGGGAACCGATCACTTTTCCGAATTATTTGTGTCCGAATTTCACTTTACCGAAAACTATTTACCGACGTCTTTTTTGCTATATGCTTTATTTGACATATTTTTAGATCATCGAAGTATCGTGTGTCATAGGTATTATTTTACCGAACTATGTTTCTCCGATTTAGAAAATCACTTGTTCCTATTGACCGAAGCCTCTTTTGAACTATTTTCATTTGCCAAATGATTTTTTTGCCAAATTTTCACCCCGTCAAAACAACATTATACGGAATATTATGTAATCACAAATATATAGCCGGTTACAATATGTTACAAAATTTAGTGACAGAAACGAATCGCTGCAACACCGCCTTCACGCAGTTTGGTCTGCCCTACTCCTAGAGTGTAATTTAAAAACGCGTAGGCGCGGAGGGGTGGGGCGGCCCGCGAGCTGCAGCAGGCGAAACCATCTGCGACGATGAGCTCGCGTGGGGCTGCCCCGACCCCGTAGCGCCGGAGCCGTGACAGAAACAATGCTTGCTGCATGTTGCATGCCTGCTTGCATGTTTCATGCTTGTTTGCACGCTGCATGCTTGCTTGCATGCTGCATGCTTGTTTGCATGCTGCATGCCTGCTTGCATGCTTGAAGCAAGAATCTTTGTTTGCAAGCTTCTTACTGGGACCACCTGTTTTATTAAGTGCATTTAAATAATTCATGAAACAAAATAGTAGGAAACTAATCTGAAATTAGCTCTCTATAACACCTGAGTAATAAATATATTAGTTTTGAAAGTTCTTTCAAGTTTTTCGACCAAATGAAACGTCGGAGCAACGAAAAAAATCGAATTGATAATAAGTCAACTGATACAGTGGCAGACGTGACTTCGATGAAGTAAAAAAATACGAAACGAGAAAAGTTGAAAAGTTTTAGGTGAAATGAAATTCGGTCAAATATTTTTCGACCTTATGATAGGTAACCTACTTATTCCCTACGAAGTCAAGTTCAATAGCTAGTATTTGAATAAAACTGAATTCTTCCAAGACGATTGAGTAATTGTCGGCGACGAGATCCACGAACAACAATAATGTATGTAGTATAGGGCGCTAATTAATAATAATAATAATAATAATAATAATATGTGGGGACATTTAGATTTAAATGTTTGTTATTTTTCTTATAAGATTCTAATTAGTATAAAAGGGTGTATTTACGTAATGTTTTAACGATTCATTCTAATAAGACTGGTTATTTGATAGTTGTAAAGTAAAAGTTTGACCTCAAGTGACTTTGTCCAAATAATTACGTAACTTGAAAAAGTGATTTTTTGTTTGTGTACATAGCCATTTGATTTTAGTCTTAAAAGTTAGATCTTGATTTAAAAACATATATACAAAAGGTGTCATAAGGATAGAACTTACAATTACCAATTTAAAGTTATAGCGAAAAATGTAAAGTGAAAATTGCGAATCACACATTTTTACGAGTTTTTGTTCTAGGATTGTTTTATTAAGTTATCAAATAGTTAAGATTTACATTTTATTTTATTAATTAGGTTCATTATTAGTTAATAAGATAAAAATTATAAGGATTTATTAAAATAAATAAATAAAATAAGGAGTCCAAAGTTTTCGGCTAAGTGAAAATTGAAGAGCATAAACGGCCCAAACTACGCGGACCTCTGTCCGGTAAGGCAGGCCGGTATATAAGGCGAGCCATTTTTCGGTTCAAGTCAGTCTGACCGACCCTGACGATGCTATTACTCTCCTCCAGGAGAGCAATAAGGCCACCAGTACAGTTAAGAAACACGGACACAGACCTCGCCGCCGAGGCCCGCCGCGACGACCCCGTACGTCCCCTCCCCGACCCTTGCTCGTGCCAGCTCGCGCCGCTGAGCCTGTAGCTTTAAATTCGTCCTTAAATAATGGAAATCCGATCCAGCCTGTCCCTTTGCTGTCCTCTCCCAGCGACGCCCTAAGCCGAGGCTCGTACCCCACAGGGGGTGCCCTTAACGTGTAGTCGCTTTTATGCCCTGGCTGGAGGCCCTAAAAATAATAATTTTTAAAGCACCACAGGAAAGTCCGGTTAAGCAGCCGACAACCTCATAGGTTGACCTGCGAGATGGCAATCCGAAAAAAAAAAAAACAAAAAAAACGGTTAAAGTCAGTCCGCGCCTCCATAGATGAATATACTCGCAGCTCAGCCGTTGAAGAGGCAACAACAAGAAAAGGGAAGCAAGCCGAAAACTGCGGACAAGAAAGGTTCAAGAATATCTGCGTTTTATTTGTCTGCGCCGCCTTTTCATCTCCCCGTCTCTCACGTGGTCCTAGTGGGTGGTGCCCACGAACACATATGCATTCAGGGGTGCATGGTGACGTACGTCACCAGCAAACAGTCAGTCAAAAAACGTACGTCAAACAAACGTTTGGGAGATTGTCCCAGGGTGCCTGCGGGTACTGACCATACCCCAGCCGCCCGAAACAGTAATAAATGAGATTCGATAGTTTATTTGCATTATACCCGGCGGAAACTCAATGTGTGTAATTTAGAAAACCCATTAAAATAATTTTACTATTCCAAAAACTTAAGTACCTGCCGGTTTTACAACTAACTCCCATGCATCTTCAGGAGATTGCAAACTTTGCTACATAATCAAAAAATAATCAATCAATTTACACAGCTCTATTTCAGACTGATCAAAAACCTCTCCAATCTTACGCCACTCCACCTAGTTCTAAATCCAGTCTGTCAATCTCATGAAGGACAAAATCTGCACTTCACACTCTCCCAATTGCATTATCTACATCATATTCTTGAATATTTGATCTGATTGTTCTCGTCCTGAACAAGGCCTCCCCAAAGGTCGTGTTATTGACACCATCTGATGGACAGCTGCCGTGATCAGCGCATATTTGTGGAATGCTCTCGATTCGGGGTCAGATGTGATTGACAGGGTCACTGTATTGTTCAGCTTTTGTTATTCTTCGGAGTATCACGATGGAATGTGTGGTAGGCTAGCCGTATCCTCAGTTTTTGTTTATTCATTTATTGTTTTAAACTAGCTGATCCACGCGACTTCGTACGCGTGAATTTCGGTTTAATTTTTTTACACGGTAACCATTTTTTTCTAATATAATAGAATCCTATTTTACTCCTAATAACATCAGCTACCTGCCAGTGAAAGTCTCGTCAAAATCGGACCAGCCCTTTCAGTGATTAGACTGAACAAACAGACTGACAGACAAGTGTTAAAAAAGCATTTTGCTATTAGTACCGTGTAAACATTCAAATGCATTCTGCAAAAAGTTGTTCTTTTAACATTACAAACAGACACATCAATTTTATTTATTTGTATAAATACAATTTGTTCTGGCCAGTCATATATTAGGGTACACGCTGGGAAATAGTTTTTAAGAATCATGGCAGGATTTGTACCTACAAATAAATAAAGATGTGTGATGTGTGTGATGTGTGTGAGTTGAAATTCTAATTCTTATACTCTAGGGTACCTAAAGAGTATCTTCAGGCATTTACGATATTTTTAAAACCCTGCAAAAAGAAAGTGAATAGTTTAAAAAAAAGTTCATTATTTCAGAACGAAACGGTTTCTGGCAGTAACAATGACACTGACATTCGCCGTTTCGCAGTTCTTAAACTGAAATTGCATCGTTTTATGGGAAATAACGTCATAAATAATTATTACTTTTTTCCACACACTTGCCACATCACTTGTCTGCCAATTTAATAGATCCGTTAACGTCGCTTGTTACTTTCTTTTTTTATAAACACAAAATGGGCACCGAGATAAAACGAAAAAGAAATGAAATTTTAATTTCGGAATATTTTAATTATGCGGGGGTTTAAAAATATGGTAAGTATATCAATCTACTTCTGGTAATATATTGTATACATTGGAAAATATTTTAAATCTCTAAATTTTTTTTTTTTTCATACGAATAAATGTCTGAATCTCGCCATGATTCTTTATAATAAGGACTATATTTGTTTATTTCAGATGTTGTTAAAATATTTATATATCCTTCTATCAATAATACTATAACTATCATCACTGTCACTATCATCATTACTTCATCAGTACTACATAAAGATGAGTTTGTGTTCTACAGGCTAATCCAAAGTAGTGGTTCCAAAAGTACTGGCTCCGAAAGTACTTGTCTGATTCTATAAATTCTGTAATTATTAAGAAGCTAGGTTATCCCTGTGCTAGTGATACCAACAAAACTAGGGATCCCTTAAAAAAATGGGCGAAGGCTAGTGAAAAATAAAATTGTAACATTGATTTGGTTACTACCAAATCAAAAAGTACTACCAAACCAAATCAAAAAGACAGTGATAACAAGTTCTCACAAATATGGAGCTCAGCCATATGAGACGTACAATATTACAAGAATACCTTTCATATCGATTGTGTGATGGCTATTGGCACGATCAGCAGTGGAAGACCTCACGTTGTTCTCAATC
This sequence comes from Charanyca ferruginea, assembly GCA_947361185.1. Classification (NCBI taxonomy): domain Eukaryota; kingdom Metazoa; phylum Arthropoda; class Insecta; order Lepidoptera; family Noctuidae; genus Charanyca; species Charanyca ferruginea. The sequence goes on from OX376068.1 coordinate 26,541,106, forward strand.
TTTACAAAGCTGTAGATATCAATTCAGAGTTTGCATATTTCATTGGCAGTTTAATTTTAAATATCATTACGTTATTTTAATTAACTCCTTTCTATATCATTACAAAAGAATGACTCACTAGTATTATAAGTGGTACATTCAGTACTAAATTGAGAGCTCTTCAAATAAACATAATAGTTAATATTAAATGCCCTTGTTCAAGTTGAGAAGTTCAAGGCTTCCTTTTTGGTGCAAGATCTTTTGTTTGTTCATCTGCGACCAATCTACATACCAATCCTTACAAACACTGCTTCAGCTGTGCCTAAACTCATCAACCTTGTTTTTATTGATATAGGATCAATCTTTGCTTGGCAAATTGTTTTTAACAGAAAAATTGCAGTCGTCATCATTGTTTAAAAAAATAATTGCACCTATTATATAGGTTTCTACGTTAATATGCAAATACTTTGTTATAGTGATTGAATGATCGACATTATAATCAATTTGTCGACAAAAGCATACATTAATAAAAATAATTGGAAGTTTACGAATTTAAGTCTTAATTACGGGTCATCAATGTCTATTCACAAGTCTTTTGATTTGAGCTTAATTACGATTGTTGAGATGACCCCCATGTTGATTAGAAAATTAGGAACCGAGGTGATTAGGCTATAGAATTTTAGACAATTTAAAATTAGATACAATATTTTCTTGTTTTTTTGGTCTACGCTAGCTTTTATTACTTGATTGATCGTTGGCTCTCTTCTGCATAGCCGTCTGTCTAATGCTATTGTAAGTCTATCTAATAGTGCTTAGAGCTTTCTGTAAATGATTCCATCTGGGACTGCTGCATTTGGCATAAAGAGTATAGCTGAAGGTGAAACTAAAGTTGTATGTTTAGATACAGCTTTAGTGATGTTATCTACAAATTACACTTATAATAGATTGAAGATGCCACATACCAATAGTTATTAAAATAAAAGATTTGGATCACTTGATTAGCCAAATTGTTGTTTTGATTACCCGGACATCGTAACGACGGTCAAATAATCATAAATCAACCACATGTTGCCATCGACACTGTCAGAATATCTGATCTACATTATTTCAATGTTACGAGTTATAGTCTTTATGTAAAAAGATTTATGTGTCCACATTTTTGTTTTGTTATAAAATGTATCTACTTAAATGCCAATGAATAAATATCACTTCGGCTACAGCGGAAAATTACCTTGTGTTTTTTTAAACTTTTTCAGTGGTTTTCCCAACTTACCTTCGATGTTGAAGTTGGAATGAAACTTTTCGCCATGTGGTTACGTTTCATTTGTACGGAAATTATTAATATCTATAAAAATTATGTTTGATCAAACAATCAAGCCGTTAACAATACGCAATTAGACCAATACTTATTTGCATTTAAAAGATTTGATTTAGTTGATTCGCGCCACCGCCGCCCACGCGAATTTGAAATTGCCATTTTCCGCATACATATGCAAATCAAACAAAATAATACAATAAATTATAACAATATGAAATCCTTAAATCACGTGGACCATTGTTGACCAAAAATCTATTGAATATGAATCCTCGGCTTGTGGCAACTTCGTGCTGAATCAAGGCTGTTACTAGGGTTATTTGTGTGTGTGTGGAGTGCCGATTAATATTGTTTATTTTTGGATCACATAATGGGCCTGTTTGCTGAGGAAGTGACTCAAGAGCCCATGAAGCCTGCCAGTGCCACTTGAAGTCCTACTATTCACTACAATATTGAGTTGATTGCGACTTCATCATAATGCGAAAGGGAAAACTAACACTCTCCTCCGGTTTTCTACTCGTGCAATTTTAAAACTCCTTGATCTAAAAAACTCTTTATATCACTCACCAGAACTCTGCCATATTAAATACAAGAATAATTATAATTGTAAAAGAGTTCATGCAAAAAGATGAAAACGAAACAGGCTCAACTCACCACACTCTTAACATAAAAGAACACACCACACGTTGCATTTAATTGTCTTTGGCCCGTAAATGGAGCTGAAACCAGCCAAAGAGCTGAGAAGAACAACACATACGAAAATATTAATAATATATTTATTGATTGACGTCTCAATTGCGTTATTAAAAGCGAACGTTCCAGGCTGCCCGGTAGAATTTCAATTTAAACATATAAACCCCGTAACAGTCTTAAAAGCATTTCGGCAAATCAAAATAAAATTAACTGAAGATTTGTGGGGCATGTCTATTAAAGTTTGCACATCTATAATTGAAACAATAGCGCCTTATTTGGCTATAATATTTAATATGTGCGTAGACCAGGGAGTTTTCCCAGATCTAATGAAATTTAGTAAGGTCATACCACTTTTCAAATCCGGGGACAGTAAAGATACCAATAATTATAGACCCGTGTCCGTGTTGCCGGTTTTCAGCAAGGTATTTGAAAAGATAATGCTAAATCAGATGCTTGTTCATTTTAACACAAATGGCATTTTACACGAGCATCAGTATGGTTTCACCAAAGGACGTTGTACGACTGACGCCGGCGTCACTTTATTAAAACATATATTTACCGCGTGGGAAGAGGCGCAAGATGCCATAGGAATTTTTTGTGACCTCTCCAAGGCATTTGATTGCGTAAATCAGGACACGTTACTTTTGAAACTTGAGCATTACGGACTGGGTAAACTTGCGCTTAGTTTAATAAAATCTTATCTGTATGACAGACAGCAGCAAGTTCAAATAAATGGGGTGAATTCATATGGTTTAAAAGTAGAAATGGGAGTCCCACAAGGGTCAATATTAGGTCCTTTCCTCTTTTTAGTTTATATTAATGATCTTCCCCGTTTATTCAAAAACCAACCACAAATGGTGTTATTTGCCGATGACACCTCTTTAATTTTTAAGATAAATAGACGGGCTAATAATCTCGACAATGTAAATAACGCCTTACTTCAGGTCGAAAATTGGTTCACAGCCAATAACTTAGTATTAAATGGAAAAAAAACGAAATGCATCAGATTTGCTTTACCTAATGTCAAAAGTAGTGATTGCGATATAGTATTGAATAAAGAGAAACTGGAATTCGTTGATGAAACTGTTTTCCTGGGAATCACGCTCGACTCAAGGCTACAATGGGGTCCTCATTTAACTCTCTCGCAGGACGACTAAGTTCGGCAGCATATGCTGTCAGAAAGATCCGGCAATTTACTGATGTAGATACCGCGAGACTGGTCTATTTTAGTTACTTTCATAGTATTATGTCTTACGGTATTTTACTTTGGGGGCGAGCTGCAGACATCGATTCTATCTTTATTCTGCAGAAAAGAGCAATCAGAGCCATTTACAATCTACGTATGCGCGATTCTCTAAGGAAATTAACATAATGACGGTACCTTGTCAATACATTTATGAAAACATTATGTACGCTAGAAAAAATCTGCATCTTTTTGGTAAAAGAAGTGACAGACATAACTATAGTACTAGAAACAGGGACCAACTAGTTCAACCAGGTTTCAGGCTGGCTAAAGTAGATTCTTCTTTCATGGGGTTCTGTCTAAAGTGTTACAATAAAATACCTCCCCACATTGTTCAACTTAATGAGACAAAATTTAAGTCCTATATTAAACGCACACTATGCAGCCGAGCATATTATAAATTGGATGATTACATCACTGATAAAAATGCTTGGCTGGATGCTGGTCTAGCTCCACAGCCATAAGGGTTCATAGATTTATTGATTAGCATTGGTGACAATTTTTTTGGAGCTGCTGAAGATGTAGAACTACATTATCTTTGCATTGTATAAACTCAAACTATTAGTATTATATAATTTTGCATAGCACATACATGTGAGCACTATGTACTTTAAAGCCACCATTTACGAGATGTCTTTCGTTGACTTGAATATGCCCTGGCGGTTGAGTGTTTGTCATGCTCACTTGAATGTCTCGCTGATGGTGGCGCATGTGTTGGATCATTTGGTTCCCTTCAAAATGGTTGAACTAAATGGTGCCGATCCGTGCGTCATGTTCGTGAACGGGCGCCGTCAGTTGAGACTGGTCATCTCTTAGCTGCCTCGGTTATTTTAAATTTATTTTGAATTGTCTAATTTCATTGCCACTAGGACCTCTTTTAACGTGCACAATTTGTTACATCGTTCTCACATTATACCTCTAGATTCAACATGAATGATGTAACCTAAATTTGTAATATTCTATTGATTTTAAAAGAGTGTTCATGGAGTTTCTTGCTCGTTCTTCTCCATAGAAACCTACTGTTTGGAACGAGCAACTAGCTGCAACTTTTTGACTGACTGACTCCTTGACAATTCAAAAGTGCCTGTAAATGGTCTATTTGAAATAAATGATTTGAGTTTGAGTTTGAGTTTGAGTTTGATTTTGACAACACTGGTCTACTGGTTAGTATAAAACTTGTACTAAGGGTTAGTATTTAATAAATAGACAACTTCAAATTCGCCGTGTGGTGCCGGTTGCGAATAGCATCACCTCATTTCTACCCGTGGGTGTCGTAGAAGCGACGCGCGCGGGCGTCGTGGGGTGACCAGAGGATGGCCAGCAGCGTCCTTCTGAGTACCATAACACCTATTGTGATCGCCAACATGTATCGGCCAAGCATGGCGATTACGGCTGAACCCCCCTTGGGGGAGACCTATGTCCAGCAGTGGGCGTCTATAGGTTGACATGATGATGAATTAGACAACTTAATTCTATATTCATCCCTTCCGCAACTTTTTATGTCACTGAAGAGTCTCTTTGAAATTAAGATTTAGTAAAGTTTTTAGAATAGAAGGTCTGACTCCTTAAACCCGAAAAAAAGGGGTAGACCAACTCTAACTTATCCAGTAATTGACTACTCAGACAGCATAGTATAAGTAAAAAATCCTAGAATACGAAGGAAGTAATTAATGAATACATAATTGCAATCAGTTTTGCAAATGACGCAAGCATTCTAGCCTAATTAAACAAGACACTTTCCAGCCATTTTCTTCAGGCAAACATCGGCACGTAAAAATACTAGCAAAAATTGACATACAGTTTTGAAAAAATGTGCTTTAATCTTTTACTACACCTGCAGAAAACACCTTCCTGAAATAAAACTTTAACAATCGTCGCTTGTCTCGATGCATAGATTTTCAATCAGGCGCTTTACGATGCTAAAGGCGTATTTTTTATTCAACTCATATGTAATAGTTCTATCATTACTATGAAATTGATTATATTCAAATATGGAAAAAAAAAACATAATTCTCGAATACGATTTCTATAGATTCCGTATCCGTTAAATAGTAATAACCAATTTAAGATTATATTATTTTATAAAACATAGATAAGTTGTAATATTTTCAAATAAAAATGAACCTTGTAACGTACATGAAAAGGTTAATTAAGTTTAATTTTGTAACATACAATTCTGTTACAATCAGATAATTTCAAAGACAATTAATTAACTTTTCCTGTGATAATTTGGAGTTATCAATATCTACGTTATCGTTCATTGCGTATCGAAAGACACTCAATCCTATGGAATGCGAATGTTTCCACAACTAGTAGAACTCTTTACACTTCTCCAATAACAGCTTACATAAGTGTATAATATCCAGAAGTATGTTAAAACAATGGTAACTACTTCATCAATCCACTTGAGACTTTCATCATGTCAACCTTTAGAAGCCCACTGCTGGGCATAGGTCTCCCCTAAGTGGGGGAACAGGGGTGGGGGGGGGTTCAGTCTTAATCGCCATGCTTGGCCGATGCATGTTGGTAATCGCAGTAGGTGTTATGGTATTCAGAAGGACGCTGCTGCCCATCCTCTGGTCATTATCCCTCTGTCGCTTTTAGAAATGGGGTGGATTTCTGCCCGTGGGTGTGGTGCTATTCGCGGCTGGCACCACACGGCTTCCACATGGCTTTAGATCTTAGCCCTTAATAAAGTGAGCCAGGCTCTTATAGGTTCAGAAATTTCTCTCTCTATTGATCAGTGCTCTTTAAATTAGCACTTACATAATTAGTATAGAAGTTTCTATTTTGTACTCTGACATTTAAGGTATTTGCAGTCAATCCCTTAATACATTGAGGCTACTTATCTTTTAAACCTGATCCTTCAGATTATTTTAATTCCGGTCCCAATGCCGCACCCTGCGACACACCGAGTTACATTGATCAGATTTTTGTTGCTGAACATTGTGGACCGTGACAGTAAAATGTTCCTTGGTAATTTAAGTGATGAAGATTGCTTAGTAGAAGTTTTCTCGAAACGATTTCCAGTAATTCCGAATAGAACTTGGTTTTATAGGTGCCCAAGTGCCCGGGCCACCTTTATAGTTCGTTTTCTTTTAAATTTACATTCTTGCACTTTTATTTGTATATTGTGAGTAAGGCTAAAGGTTGAGATAAGCATACGCTTTTTTACAATTAATATTATAATTATTATTATTATCAGCCTGGATTGTCCCACTGCTGGGCAAAGGCCTCCCTTTCTTCTTTCCAACCCTCTCTGTCCAGAGCTAGTGTGGACCAATCCCTACTGTAAGCGTCAAGCTCATCCCACCAATCGACCTCGACGTCGCTGGACGTTTTCCGGGCTTCCACATTGTGGTTGGCTTTAGCCTATAATACGTTCAACATGCGGAAGATGTGACCGGCACAGTCCCACTTAAGCTTAGCTGCTTTTTGAGTGACGTCGGCGATCCGTGTCTTGTCATTAATATCATTAATATTAATTATTATCAGTGCCATAGAGTGGTGTTGAGAATTTTTTGGAGGAAATAACTAAATATATGTAAATGTAACTTCCAAATATATCGCTATCAGCTATAGTACTGTCTAAAGGCTTATTGAAAAAGAATACAATATAAAGGGGAATTTTTAAAGAACATTTTACAATATGATATAGAGAGCGTCTTTATGTCGATGCAATAAAATTGATTTTTTGTCATTCAAAGTATGACTGACCTTCAATGGACCATACTTACTTATTCAAACCAACTTGCCTAACATGTAACGTAAATATTTAAAACTGAAATCTATAAATTTTAATACGCCATTGTTTGATAAAGTGTTTCTTATCTGATTGATCTACTTGTAGATACCGCATAGTTCTGTTTCGACACCCATTTTGTTAAACTGTAAATAGGATACCTACTGATAACTGATTGACTGAAGTACTACAAATAATGCTTCTAGAAGACTCGAGCTACCTTTGAGCCGACCACTATAATTAAAAGAAACTCCCGTTCCTAATTATGATTATAATAACAAATAATAACATCCTTCATTCAACGGAAGCATCTAAATAATTTCTACTCCTCAATGAAAAACACAGTAAAAATTATGTTGCAGTCGCATATGCAACAGAGCATGCATAGAAAATTCAAACACAAAATGACAGTTGTATTTTGTTACAACTATTTCACCAATGTAGACGCAAAAGAGGTTTACATAAGCCGTCTCAAAATGGAAACGGTTAGAGCATGACCTTTCTACGTGGGATTTGCACCAACTACCAGCATGTTAAACTTTCGATATCTTTCCATTACTAGATCGTAGTCAAGTTTCACTAGAGCATGTTAATAATATTCATATAACAAAGTGAATACGTGATACGTTGGATGGCCGGTGTTATCAGCGATATCTAGTGATAACGGTCAGTGTGCACACAGCCATCACCGGCAACGCAGCTCAACGATGTGTCTTCTAAAAACATAAAACATGGTACGTACAGTATTTAGAGCTAATTAGTGATGTATTGAGTGTTACACCGTTTATACAAAATCATTGGGGATGTAGTTCATTTTACCTTTTTATATTCGAAACTATTTTATTGATCTTGACAGTCGAAGGCTCGATGGTTGATCAAACCCTCAATTGTTTTAAGATAGTTTACGTTCTACAATAGAATCAATAGTGGGTACAGTGTTCTTTCGATGTCCACAGTTCATAACCCGTCCTCTTTCTTTGATTGATTCAACAAATCCGTTCTTTTCAAGGATGATTCATGTTTATAATCATTTGCGTAACCTTGATCAGCAACTTTGGATTTCCCTAATAATCTAGGAGAATGAAACTGCTTCCCTATTCACAGTTCCTAGTTATGAAGAAAATGTTTATCAACAGTAACTGTTGAGTATCTCACTACAATGACTTGTTTAACATTAATCATTCTGTATTTTTCTTTGTTACGTTCAACCTCAAGTGTATATAAGACAATATCTATTCAAACATTTTATACACACTTTTAATAGATTACTTTATTCCGTCTGGCATATCGACTTCAAGTTTATGTTTTATTGACTCTTTTCACTTGTCTGGTTTTATATCATTATATTGCAATTCATTCTGTGGACTTTCCAAAACAATGCTATCGTCATTTATTTCGTCATTAACATAATTCCCCTTTTTTACTGATTATAGATAATCTTCCGAGAAATCCGTCGATTAGTCTACATAAAAGTAAATATTTTTTTGATAAAATTAAAACATCTTGATAACACATTTTACAATTATGACTAAATTAATAAAACGTTTTTATTATTCAGAGCAAAAACATGCCGCTTCGTTCTACCGGTAGAAATAATATCGGAATTTCATACAATATTGAGATAAAGTGATAAAATATGTGACGATCAAAGATATCGATATGTTCGTTATCGATGGAAGCTTAGGTATGCACCTACCTACAGATGTTGTATCTAAGTGTTTGTTTACTGACTGGAAATTCTTACTTTATAGAACGTGAGAATTATTTATTAGGGAATTTCATTCCAGGAAACTTTACTATAGTTAGCATCAGCGTTAGCGTGGAAATATAGCAGTTATTGCCCTTTCCCTAATGTCTGTTCGTAGAAAATTAAGAAACTATTAACCGGTTTCCATTAGTGAAATATGTTGGCATATATAGTTATCGATTAGGATGCTAACGATCATTGTTACCGTATTTGAAATGAAGAATGCTTGAGAATGTAGGTGGGTCAGTGACCGTTATTGCCATGCTGAACCACTTCAACTATATAATTTTTTTTTTATATATTGAAATAGGCTTGCGTTTGGGTGCAACTCACCTGATCTTAAGTGATGATGCGGTCTAAGGTGGAGCACGCTTGCCTAGAATAAACCGGTTCACTCGTGCCTTGAAGATACCCAGATTATAATATGTCTCGGGGATTAGGGATATTTTCTTATTCTTTCCCATATTTATTTAGAGTCGACACCAGTCCAGGGGCGCCGGCTTTTAGAAAACCTCATGGGTGCGACTCGAAAAAATGGCGAAGTGTGAGAAGAGAAATGCACACTGATCGACCGACAAATAAATAAATGTTCTATTTACATACCGCATACTTAATTACGAATAATTAAAAAACGCCTATCACTAAAAGGCGATTACTGATCTGTTTCTTGATGTCTATTCTCAGGGCTGCTCGGCACCCACTTTTTATTTCTCATTGGTGCTCGAGCCCCGTAGCACCCACGGAGTTAGCGTCCCTGGTCGACACAGCATGTCCTCTCCAAAGTGTCTCAAATCTATTGGCAGTCATCTTCAAAGTGGACCCTTCTAGCCATGTCATCATTCACACAACCCATCCATCGTTTCTTTGGTCATCTCCTTTCTACTCACAAAGCCCTTCAAAAACTAGAAAAAGAAAAACAAAAAATGTAACTGAAGATAATTATTCAAACTCATGCCATCTATCTACCTACTAATGAAAAGAATGATTACCTGTTAACATCGTCATTAATTTCGTCAATTGTCATAATCTACAAACACAAATACCTGTACAATCATTTACCCACTTTTCTTTATCTACCCTCGATATAATTCGTCGCTGCCAGTCCGTGCTAATTAGTGGAAGTGTTTACGTTGTGCGTTTGAAGTTTCTTGTTTTTGTTAAATTGTACAATGCTTATTTGTCATTGAGTGCTCTCAAGTGATATAGTTATTGATATTGTTAAGTATGGTATGAGTTTTAATATTTTTTCAGTCACTGTTATATATGTGAGTGAGTTTAAAAAATATATTAATCGGTGAACATTTGTTTTAAGTAAATGACCCTCTGGTTCGAGGATATATGACGATCTAAGGGGCTCATTATATTAAAATGTCATCATCATCATCATCATTTCAGCTGAAAGACGTCCACTGCTGGACATAAGCCTCCCCCAAAGAGGGGGTTTTGCCATAATCGCCACGCTTGGCAGGCGGGTTGGCGATCGCAATATGGTTGTTACAAAGGCACAGAGAACGCTGCTGCCCATTCTCCCTGTCCCTTAGTCGCCTTTTACGACACCCACGGGAAGATATGGGATGGTGCTACTCTTTACGTCCGGCACCATACGGACGAGGATTAAAATGTATCCAATTTAAACTTACCAGTGACTAACATGTTAATTAATTAATTCATACAAGCTACTAAGTATAAAAAGTCAAGTTTTTCATTATCCAACAAAACTGAATTCTCACTCCAAAGTGCCTCAGAAATCATCATCTTTAAAAGATAACAAATTAAGATCCTGATATATCCTGGTCCATAAAACTGAAGCTAGATCCTTATCCTCACTGTTGCGCAGGATGCCGAGACCCAGATCATCATAGTAGCGAGCGTGTTCGCGTGCGCATGGATTGCGGTGCTCATCGTGGCCATCGTCCTCTGGATTCAAGTCCGAAGCCTGCGCAAGACAGTTGCGGAGATGCAGGCCAGCGGACGCATGAGAATACAGTACGTATGCTTTAGAGCCATGTAACAATGCAAAAGTGTGTGGTTAACCTACAATCCTCACCTGCTGTCCTGTGAGAAAGTTTAAAATTGTGTGAACATTCACCAACTCGCACTGTGTGGTGGACAACAACCTCAGCAGCTCTCACAGAGAGGGAGACCAGAGTCCCAGCCGTAGGATGGGGACAATATAAGTCTCATGAAATAGACCAGCCTACCATACTCAGGGTTGCTTCATTTTGATCATAATCAATTGTCTGACTTTATTAGAGTGAAGAATATGCGGTTAAAAAAAGTTAAGTATGTGTTGCATGTGAAGTGTTAAAAGAGCCTCCATCCTAACGATACGATAACGTATGTCATTCGTCTCAACTATTTAGGCAATATAGTAATAGAATAACAAGTAATAGATAGTAGTAACTAGTAATATATCCTAGTAAATATATTAAATACGCTAGCGGCCCACCCCGGCTTCGCACGGGTGCAATGTAGAATAACTATACGTATAAACCTTCCTCTTGAATCACTCTATCTATTGATGTAAAATGCATTAAAATCTGTTGCGTAGTTTTTTTTTATCAATTGATAGGCATACGTTTGACCACTATCTCACCTGATGGAAAGCGATGATGCGGTCTAAGATGGAGCACGCTTGCCTAGAAGTAACCTATTCTCTCTTGACTTAAAGACTCCCAGATTGTAGCTATCAGGAAACACAGACTCAGGCAGGGAATTCCACTCCTTAGCAGTACGCACAAATAATGTGTTCCCAAAACGTTTTGTGCATGTGGGTGGGACGTCCACCATATACCGGTGGCGCATCGCCGTACGTCTTGTGGTTCGATGATGGAACAGGCTCGGCGAAATTAAATTATGCAATTCCGTCGCACACTCCCCAAAATGCAACCGATAGAAAACCGACAGGCCAGCAACTCGGCGTCGATGCTCAAGACTTTGGAGCTTTGACTCGACGAGCCTATCCTTGCCGATGATCCTCTTGGCTCGTTTCTCAATTGACTCTAGGGCATCAAACTGGTATCTGGCAGATCCGTCCCATAGATGAGAGCAGTACTCCATACACGATCGAACCTGCGCTTGATAAAGTTTAAGCAGCTGTTCCGGCGTGAGGTACCGTCTCACCTTTGCTAGGATCCCCAACTTTACTTTAGTTTAAAAGATATTCGCGTACAGACGGCGGGAGCGACTTTGTATTAACTAATATATAAAATTCTCGTGTCACAGTTTTCGTTCCCGAACTGCTCCGAAACGGCTTGACCGATTCTGATGAAATTTTTTGTGCATATTGGGTAGGTCTGAGAATAGGTCAACATCTATTTTTCATCCCCATTTTTCACCCCTTTTTCATCCCCTCGGGACAGGACAACGTCTGTCGGGTCAGCTAGTACTATATAAAGACATCCTACTTATGAAAGAAAAGAAAAGAGGTTTATGAAATGAAGATGACTATTTCTTCTTACGAAACACATAAGACATCAAAATTGAACAAATAAGCACAACAGGTTTCGCCATACATTAGCAATTTGACATAACACATAAGGCCGAATTCACATCAGTCAGCATCGATTTGCTATAAATTGATGCACAATACTCATCTTCATACAAAATAGATCATAACCTATTTCAATTAATAAATTGCGATGCACTTTAATTCAGTTCAAAATTCACTAACCCTACAAATTTTCTTAATTCCAGAAAACTAAAGATGGACAAGGACAAGAACCACGCATTCCACAACCCTGCGCTTGCGCCGGACGAGGAGCTGTCCCGTCGCGGGTACTCCATGTACCAGAGCAACGAGGACGTGGAGGGCGGGAGACATGAGCGGTACGTGTATACTCGACCTACTCGTACCTAGGCGACCCTAGGAACACACCCCAGCCCAACCCAGTCTTAGGCTAGAGTCCTAGGGATATAATAATAATATCTTTATTTTTGACGACTCGATTGGCGCAGTGTCTGAGCAGTTGCAGTAAGGAGTTGGCCGATATTTGTATGGCCTACAGGTATTTGTTTCGGGTCTGGCTGTTTGTGTGTGTGATTGTATTATTTTGTAAACGCACCGTCTACATTTAACGTCATAAAAAAATAACAGGCAATATTATTGATTGATTGTTTTTGATTGGCATTAAAAACAAGAAGACAAGAAATACTTACTATTCTAGATGTTAAACATCTAATAATAGTTCTAGATGTTAGTAGACCATTTAACATGACATGATGAAGATTAAAGTCAATGAAGCATCTTATAAAAACCGCCCTGTCTGTAGACAGGTCGTATCTGTGGTGGTTTTATAAGATGCCTCATTGGCTTCAGCAATAAGCTTAGGCCCTTAATTGCTGATAGACATGATGAAAACCCTAGTTATATATGGTCCTACCTCCTAAGATCACTTTAATTCTCTTGATCGTAATTTCGTAAGAACATGCTTCTTGGTGTCTAGAATAGCTCGGACTTTGTTCTAAAGAGGCTAGTCAAATTTGCATTAGCTCGATCTCAAAAAAGTTTCTCTTCATATTTCGTTCGCTTGTTCCAAAACAGTAAGCAAGCTTCAACTTTCTGACAGACAATTTAGTAGTGGCTGTAATATCGTATATTTGAAATAAATGATAATTGAGTTTTAGTAATCTTTACATACCCTGTCATTTAGCCGTGTGGTGCCGGCCGCGAATATTTCACCCCATTTCTACCCGTAGGTGTCGTAGAAGGCGACAGAGGGATATGGACTAAAGGATGGGTAGCAGCGTCCTTCTGAGTACCATAAAACCTACTGCAATCGCCAAAATGTATCGGCCAAGCATGGCGATTACGGTAAACCCCCCCTTGGGGGAGACCTATGCTCAGCAGTGGGTTGAAGGCTCACTAAAGGTTGACATGAAGATGACGATGACCCTTTCATGATTAATCTTCCTCAAACTGAGGATATCTATGACGACTCGATTAAGCCTCTAAATATTTACTTGGAAAACAAAATTGTCAAAGAAACAAGTCCAAACACCGTTAAACTCCGATACAAAAGCCATTAGACCAGTTGAATTTGTCAAAGATTAAGTAATGTTTTTGTAAAGTATTTATTCAAGCTTTGTTTTTAATTCGGCTGATAACCAAAACTATATCTATAAAAATGTAATCCCTTATCTTTACCCATGCAACACTCACCTGCTTTCAATTTTATAACATCATTTATTTTTAGTTCCTGATGCGTCATTATCTGTTCTGCTTAATCTATGTCACTTTAGCTCATGCTATTAAAAAGATAAAATTCCTTTGTAGATAACACTGAGATACTTAGCAGATTAATCTTATGTATAACATCTTGTCCTAATTGCATTATTGCATCATACATACATAGTCATGGGTATCCGCTTGACTGTTGACATCTGTTAACTCTTGAAGTGGTACTGTCATTGTTTATCTAATATATTGTCTGCTAATTGGACAGTTGAGCTCATTTTTGTTTCTATTGACTGTTGCATTGGTCTCGTGGTCGCAAGCGCGATTGCTGAGCGTGTGATCCTGGGGATCGATTCCCTAGTCGGGCAAATTGTTATTGGGTTCTTTTATTACGAATTTTTCAGTAACAGCCCGGGCATCGGAACATGGTAGTGTGCCATCTCCGTGCCTCAGAAAGCACATAAAGCATTTGGTACTGAGCTGGTACTGAGCAGACCGGGGAGAGACTCTCCCCGGTCTTGTCGTATTGCCGTCCCATCGGACTAAGAGAGTGAGGGAAGAGGAAGTGCACCTGTGCTTGCGCACACACTTGTGTACTATAATATACTCTGCGTACCTGGCTGATTGAGATTGGCCGCCGTGACCGAAATTCGGTCGAAAGATTATTATTATCTGATTCGGTTGGAAAGTAGTCGTACAGTATGAGATAGGGATCTTGAACGCTCGACGAAAGAGTAAGCTTTGCGCGTAATAACATAACGTAAAAAGGTTGCGGAGGAACTTGTAGGTCAGTGCTCCAGATCCGTGGCGGTCACCGTACTCTCAATGAGAGAGAGTACTACGACCAGACATGATATTTCCTATAACTTCCTACTAATCCCTTTATTTTTTCAGGCAGACGGGTGGGCAGTTCGTAGACAGGCAAACTCCTAGTCTTGTCGACGAAAGGCAAAACGCTCCCCACTTCGTAGACGAGCTGACGCGAGAGCTAGACAACAGACAGCAGAGAGGCAACAACAACCCTCCGCCATTCCTGCTGCAAAGCATCCAGAACAATAAAATGAAGACCAGGAGTCTTGCCAACCCAGTTGCCAATGGTAGGCAGAGTGACACCAACCCTAACTTTATCTATTAACTACTACGTATAGGTGAATTATTTGGCGATGTAGCTCAAGATTGAGTGAGAAAACTATGCTTTACCGTTGCACTGCGTGTGGTGTATACCTTGGTAGTTCATGACAGTGCTACTAACAGCAAAACATCAACGTAAGGCATAGCACATTCTAATTTGCTGACGACTCTTTGAGGACACGGCTTAGAGTACATGTGTTGATAACTTCTTGCCAAGTTTATGCCAAATGCAATGGTAACGCTAAATGAGAACAAAATCACTCCCTCAGTTATGAATATCATCGCTGATATATCTACCTGTGCTCAACCTATCTAAGTCAACTGAATAAAAGACATTTTCTGATTAAGCAGGCAATAGTGGAAGTGCTGAGGTTGGAGAGAATATGTTTGGTGAATCGCATGCAAAGCAAATGTTTCGTCTAAATGAGACTCAGATGAGAATACAGGGTCATGCCCACAAATAACAATACATTTATCTAATACAGAAAACTGTGAATTAAATTATGATCTCGCGTGGTAAACACTGACAACGTGAATCACCCTGTTATCAGACTTATTTTGTGTTTAGGGCGCGGTTTTTGTAATTTGATACTTCTTGTTGTTATACTAATTGTGCATGATTTATTAAAAAATGTATTTAAGTATTACTTCTACTTCTTTTCCTTTCGAAATTGTCTTCTATTCAAGCAACAGAGGACGCATTACTGTTGTTTATTTATAGGACAATTTCATCTATCCTTCTCTTATTGCATGACCTGCACTCGCATGGGTAGGGCACCTGGTTCTTCATTTATGATTGTTCTTGAAGGCGGATGAGTGAAAATGCAGTGAGTAATCTTTTCAGCTAATTTAAATTTGGAAATTGGATTGAAAAAGAATACATAACGTAATTTGATTTTAAGATTACTACTTTAATTTGTAAGTATTAAAATTACGTTTAAATATAAATTTGGTTTTTATTTCACGAAACATGCACTAGATTAACTTTTTTCTCAAAAAATACTATAAATATATCTTTCTAAAAAGAAACAACCTGACAAATGTAACAACAATTATTTAATAAATTCATTAACTTAATTATCATGTTTTAGAGCGTAACAACACCGAGCTCCGGTTGTACGACGAAGAAACGGACGATGTAAAAAACACAAAACGAACGATAAAAAAAAAACAAAAAAAAAACAAATATTATTTGCAAAAAGTCTAAGCTACGTTATACATGGTATTCGATATCCGTGGATGATATTGAAGCTTTAATTGATGATGATGTATTAGATATATTAATTAGTACTTACAAAAAACACCGTACCAATTTCAATAATGTTCGCCACAAACAAACAAAATAATATAGTGGGATAAAAGTTAATGTGTCAATGACGTTGATGCGGAAGAAAGAAATACCTACTTTAATTAACATCACACAAAATGTTGCAGAGTAATTAGTTCTCAGAGTAAGGAAATCATTATCCTTTCCATTTAGGACTGAATTACAACAAGCTAAACCTATAAAGCCATAAAGAATAAATTAAACAATAAATACTGTCTTCATGCCGGTTACATGTGGCCTGTTCCTCGAGCGATAAGACATTGCGCCCCGCTTCCTACATCTGCCAGAAACACATCTAGGTTTACCCACATTATTATGAGGCCGTGGAGGTTTCGTCTTCTTATTCTTCCCATAAGAAAGATACTTCATATTGTTCTCTTCTTTAGTCTTATGACTGCTTTCTTTATTTGCTTCATGAGCTTCTAAGATGTCTTGGATGCTTTTATAAGCATCACTCTCTTCTGGTTTAGGTTTTAAGTAATGCGTTAAACCTCCCAAGGTTTCTGGGAGGCCGTTCTTTTGTTCTTTATTCAGTTCTTCTAAATGTTTCAGATAACTGTATGTTTCTGGATCATTACTCTGACTTATAGGCTTGAAATTTGAGTAGCTAACGAAGTTAATTGAAGATGTGGCTGCTGGCTTCTTTTTATTGAAGAGTTTCAAAGTCTGCTTGTTCAACAATTTGTTGTATTGATCCCCAAAGTCGAATGCTTTTAGGTCGTCTATATCTCCGTCGAGGTTCAACAGATACCGCTCGTTCTTCTGTGACGCTTGTTTCCTTAGGTCGGTGACAATGGTGACGGTTGGTGGAAGAGTCTCCCCGTATATATCTTTGTCTGAAGTTTTACCGTAAATTTGTTCAAATATTTTGTAGTCGTCCGTCCAAAATTGTTCAATTCCTGAAAGGAAAATATTATTAATGTTATCTTTTTGAGGTCGATACAAATCACATTAAATTAACAACTCAGTCATGTTGCGATAGGCCAGTAGATACACTCTGAGAGAAAAAATATCTTTTATTTAAATAACACGATGGTGTAGGTCCAGACTTTTATCCATTAAGAGCCGTAGATTCCTTGTCTGCTCAAGAAAGTGGCATTAAAGTGTGATCTCTAGGCCCGAGGTGAGACCAAATAACAGCGACGCTTCACAACCGGTACATCGCGAAAGTACACAAGTTAAATGACATCAAACTGTTGCACACACATTGTCACTTTCGAACGTATCGCTTACAAAACTTAAATCTATACAAATTACAAAGTTGCCGACTCATCAAGTTATATGATTACTTAAGTGGGAGAGAGATTCTATGCGGAAACATTGGTGAACAAGAGGTCATGTGTAGTCAAAACCCAGCCCTATCCGATGTTCACTCCTAAACATAAGCATTATTACTATAGCTATATTAGTAACAAGACTAATTAAATACCTATTGACTACAGTATTACTTATATGTCAATGGTTATGAGGCTACACAAAGGCACTGAATGATGTCAGTCTCAGGACTAAATAAACGGATTATTGTTCAAAATAATTATAGCTCTGGTGACCAAAGAAAGATGCTGTCCTTCCTCTTCCCTCTCAGCGCTTATATCACAGTGAATGAATCGTGACTTTCCACTACTTAATTACAGCTACCGAGAGAAAGGGAGTAAAGTACTTAGGTTGCTCTGCCGACCAAGTAATTGTTTTATTCAATTTCCGGTTCAAACGAAATTGAAGAATCACGATTCCAGACTGAAAAGTGAACGAGGGAGATTGTGGGACCATTGCTTAAAAACATAGTAAACTAGCGGGCCCGGCAGACGTTGTCCTGCTCTGAAGCCGTTACAAAATTCTAGGTCTAGCCTACCCTACCCCACCTACCTACCTACGTACCCTATCTACATACCTACCCTACCCCTACATACCTACCCTACCTACCTACCTACCTACCCTATCAACCTACCAATTAATTAAAATACCTCTTCACTGCGAAGAGCCACCTTGACGTACGGTTCTCGTGTTAGCGCATAAGTTATGCGCTCCTAGTACCAGGGTGACATACATCTAAGAAGTTCTATAACTCAACTGCAGCACCACCAACCGGATCCAATTGTGAATCTAAACCATTCTCGAATCCATTGGAACATACACGACAAATTTCATCTAAATCGGTCCAGCCGTTTAGGAGGAGTTCACTTTCATACACACGCATAGAAGATTTTTATATAAGACTAGCTTTTGCCCGCGACTTCGTCCACGTGAATGTCGGTTATTGCGGATGCAGACGAACTGTTGATGCGACTAAAAACAATAATGACATTGATTATAGGTTAAATTGTATTTTAGGTAAAATGAGTTTGTATTTTGTGGGTAGGTATTTCGTAATCCGCAAGTTCTAAAGAAAAACAATTTAGTATAGAAAGGTTCTATATTCATTACAATAGGTAGTAGAAGGAGATAGGTCGAGTCACGTCAGGCGCATCCACGGTGACCGCTGGGCAAAGGTCTCCAAGCAATGGCTGCCTGAAGATGGTCGAAGTCAAGGTCGGGTCGGGTCGAGTTGGCGAGATAACCTAGACGCGTACTGCGAGGACTAGGTTGGTTTGGAGGCCTTTGCCCAACAGTGGAACATCACAAACTGGTTTAAAAAAAACATAGTTTATGGAGGAAGCACAACCCGTTTGTTAACAGGACTTTGTTGCAGCTTTGCTAAGCTGGCCTAGAGCCAACGACAGTAAGAACATTTTCTATGCATGACGGTGATGCGGTGAAATTCAAATAGGTATTTAAGCATCTTTAAATAATCACCCCGCATTACCTATTTAAGCGTTTTTGAATAATCATCCCGTAAAGCGGTACAATACGTACAATACAATATTTTTAATAATAATAATAATCTTAATTCATGAACATGAGACAATCATACAGAGTAACTTAATAATAAATCCAGAATAGACAAAAAAGAATCGTATAAGTAAAGTTACTTTTACAATAAAATTTAGGCAAGTCAACAGCTGGAAAATGTAAAATGATGGACTGTGGAATGGGTTGGTTGTCTTTGGACTGATTCGCCCTATCCCCTCATACTAGTATAAAACTGTATCACGAGCGGATAGTCTTCCTCAACCTCAGAACAACAGATTCGCACAAGGTTTTTGTATCTAAGATATTTTTATAGTCTATCCCCTTACTAACCGCGGACTGATTTTCGATATTTATGGAAAAGATTGCTCGCATCATTACTATGTACATGAATTAAAATTATTTTTCAAAAATGGCAATGGGTAGTCGCTGCAATGGACGCACCACTGCCCCTTCGCCAAGCTTGGAACACACAAGTGTTGGTATACTGACCAGATGTCTTAGTAACTCCACCTCCACCGTATACAAACACCACCAGCAGGACACACGTCTGCGTGGATAACCACTGCATCTAAACACAAAGGTTTTGGTTGACAAAGGAGATTGTATAAAAGGAGATTGTATAATTGAATAATGTGCATTTCAAATTATTTTTATTTATTTATTTAAAGAACATGGAAGACGTACAGTTAGATATAAGTCTTCCATGTTCTTTACAAACAGAAACAGATCAGAAACAGTAAACTAGATAGATAGCCAATAACAAGTCTTCTATTGTACCTAAAATACAGAACAATACTAAGTCTATGGACATTAAATACAATAACCTATGAAAAACATAGAAACAGACAGATTAAAATATTAAAATGGATATAATCATTGAACGAAAAAAAAAGATTGCGTGTAGTGGAGACGAGAACGTTCAGATGGATGCGTGGAGTGCCCAGAATGGATAAGGTGAGAAATGGATATATGAGGAAGTTTAAAAGTGCGGCACCAGTAACAGAAAAGTTAAAAGAAAATCGTGTGTCGTGGTATGGGCATGTGAGAGAGATCAAGAGAGTTATTAATGAGGATGATTGGAGAGGGAGTGAAAGGCCAAAGAAAAGATGGATGGATTGTGTGAAGAATGATATGAATGAAAAGGGAGGCAGTGAAAGATTGACGTTGGACAGGACGGAATGGAAGAAGAAAACATGTTGCGCCGACCCCAAGTAACATGTGACAAGGCCAGAAAGATGATGATCTTGACTGAACGAGATGTGTACCATCATCAATATCTCTGAAAAGAGGTAGAATAAGTCCCCATCTACAATAATCACTCACAATGTTGTAAAGGCACTAAAGCAGCAATCCAGGGGGCCAAGTCTATTTTTTTTATAATTTCGTCATTCCAACACGATCCCATTGTCATTTTGCTAAAAGTTCATAATCTCCTAAATTCATAATGGTCGATCATTGGTCGGTCGAATTAAAAGCAATGACTGCACAATGACGTTCTAATGGTAGGTCACTGATCAAAGGAACTGTCAACATTTTAGCAGATTACCGCCTAAGTCAATTATTCCGTTGTCATTTGGTACGAGATTACCATTCTATATCATTTCTTTCAATGGCGTGTCAGTGGTTGACCATTGGAAAGTCATAATGACGCTATTATATTAGTAGATTACCAAACTTGTCAAAATCAACAATTATGAAATCAATGATAGACCATTCTGACACTATTGTAATAGCAGACTTGAGGCCCTGAATGCAGGATGCAGAAAAGAATTTCCAAGAGAAACTCAGTAGCACTTTGAGATCCCATATCGCAATCGAACCTGGCACTCCCCGTTCAATAGTTCATTGTTTGATATAACTGCACAAAAGAGACAGTCCAATCCAATCGAGCACAAGCAAGGTGAGGTAACAGAAAGTGAACTGAAGATTTAGTGCTAATCCGAAATTCTCCAAAAAAATTGTTATTTTTTGCACTTTCACCAAAAATACAATTTATTATCCTTGTTGGAAATTATAGCTTTAAACAAACAGGTTGTTCTCGTAGTATATTATAGTGACAGCTTTTAAGACACTGCAGCTATGGCCGTAGGTAATAACAATAAAATAAATTGTGTCTCATCGTGTCCGGCAAAGTGAAAAGTAAGTTTACATATTATTTACGTTTGTCTCTCAGATTATGAAACAAAAGGCAGATAGACCGCGCGGAACAGTGAGAGCGAAGCCAAAAAAGCAAATACAAATTCAAAAGCGAATACCTACAACGCACTTCATGCTGTACTGACACGAGTCAGCATAGTACGAAACGCCGCATCTTTAAAAATACAAACAAAATACAAATACACATTCAATACAATCACGATATTGAAGGTATTCGCTTTTGAATTTGTATTTGATTTTTTGGCTTCATTCTCAGTGTTACGCGCGGTCTATCTGCCTTTTGTTTCATAATCTGAGGTTTGTATGATGTCTCCCAGTCTTATACTCAACAAAAAAATGTCCAGACATTTTTTTCACTTTAAACAAAATGTATTTATTATTTGAAATTCCAAGCTTAGGTTCTCGACTTGAGAGGTATCCCTTGTAAAACTCGCGCCATTGAAACAAAGGACCTTAATATGCCATTTCACTCGCACAATATAGCGAGTGAATGAAAGGACATGATTACCCCCACCATTTTTCATTCGATTCTTCAGCAGTTCGATAATGTTACGAACTACATATACCTTGGTTTGTGGAACATGCCACACCCACTCTATACATTGAGAAGATGTGACCAGGGTTTGATCCAGGTTGGGTATACTCCATTTATTATTATATAACATAGCACAAAAAACAGCCGTATAACAATAGTTATTACGTTATATTATTGTGCGTAGCAAATAGTTTGCACTGCTTTGTATTTATCGCAAAATAACAGAGCTTATTACACGCTTACATTAAAAAAATAACGATAGCGTTTTAACTAATGAAGTATATGCGTAGCCTTAATTTGTGTAAATTCATTGCTAAGCCGGAAATATGTTATTTTTACTTTTCACAATTTCTCCTCCACACGACACGGACCTCAACTATCCGGGTAGAAACCTGTCCATCATGGTAACTTTGCCTATCCGACACAAACGTAATTCTAATTTATATATTTCCTTTTATCTTTTTGAAATTGCACGTACCTTAACGGACCCGCACTGTTTCACACTGTATCACTACTACACTGCTGGCACCCTGCACACGAGCGCAATGAAAGTAAGATGAGAGCAAGCCGCAGCATCCTATATAAGCTTGGGACTGCAGACCGGTGGCGGCGGCGTCAGGGAAAGTGCGGACCAGCTACGACGATTGTATATAAATACAATACTGTTCTCAAAACTGTTGAAGGGAACTAAGCATTATTAAATGTAGTCTGATGATATATTTATGTTTTTTAATCCCAGTAGGTACCTACTTAAAATCACACGCTTCCACACATACACTCAGTCAGTATTATGTATTATTTTATTATTGTTATTATTTTATGTGTAACTGTTATTCACTCACGACTTCACGAGCCCTCGAAACAAAGACAGTTACATACTCTATGCTCGATACGTTAATTGAGTAGTTGTCTTGTGTCTTGATGTAACGGAACGAAGTAAGTAGATCCTACGACACAGAGAATCCTATGGAGTCTAGGGAACAACCACTGTCTACAGAGTCCACCGGCGGTCAGGGCACCAGAAAGGGACACCTCCTGATAATGCGGGCCGTGTCCAGAAGTACCTTCTGAATCAAGCCCTTGATCCAGTCGTCTAACGAGAGCCTCCTTAGATGTTGGTCGAAGCTCTTGGCAATAAAGACATTGACTGTAATAACTATCGGCACAATGATCGCTGAGTCCACATCCCACATGTTGGCCACCTCGCGGGCCAAGTCAAGATACTTAATCTACTTATCTTTATCGGCCTTCACGTGGTTCAGGTCATGCGAGACTGCAATGGCAATAATCACTGCGCTCCCTCCAATTGGCCCACCACCGCTACATCAGGCTATCTTATTGGCTACAATAGTCCTGTCAGTGATGATGGATCGATCCCAGTACAATGACATTGCCTTTATCAAGAACTAGATCGGACACTAGTACGGTACTTCCGATTCAACGAGGTTGTATTTCAGAGCAAGTTGATCAATAATCCTGGTCAAAAGGTTGTGCCTATGCAAATACTCTTCGTTAGCAAGACAAGAACATACAGAGATACTTTTGTGTTCACACGACAAAAGTCAACCGTGCCATCCTTCACTATAAATGTCACGTCGCAGTACCTACTCACGGTGGAACTGGGTTCCAGCGACGCCGGCGGCAAGGCGGAGCTGAGCTCTTCAAGCTGCAGCTCTTGCTATCGTTCTTTGTTAATATCATTGTTACCATCCCTTTTTTTCCTTTGAATCGTTATTATTTATTAATTACGAGTTATTGTACCTACTTACACCTTTAAACGGGTTAATACTCCCTTTAATATTTTCTTAAATTTCTGTTGATTCACATTTAAAAAAAAATCAACTATGTAAGCAAAGGGGGGCTGCTAATAATTGCTTTATCTGACTGTATCTACCTATTTTTAACAAAACGTACCATAACGTACGCTACGCCTGTCTTCCATGAATGCAGAGGAATGCAGAGGAATGCAGAGGAATGCAGAGGAATGCAGAGGAATGCAATTTGTGTTAAGTATATCCACGGTTATATCCATGTGTGTAGTATCCATCACATTTCGTCAGTTATTCTGATTCTGATTGGTAACCATATGATAGGGGGTGAGCCAGCGCCATCCACCGGATAACCAGGCTGCAACTGACAATTTGAGAAATACCTTATATAAATTCAATATAAAAATATCAAGCAGTTTTGTTGTATTCTGTTTTCTACTTAATCAAGGTAAGATAATATGTTCGTCGAAGGTAGCCTTGCGCATTCGACGGCTAGCGTACGGTAAGGGAAAGCCAAGTTCAAGCTCCTCGGGAAACGTCCTGGCACGCCCTGAGGGGCCAACTACCAGCCACTGGTCGTACCTGATCGTCTACATTGCGATTACGAAAGTTCAAAATAATGTAATATGCACTAAACATAATTATTACCCATACCACGAAAGGAAGGAAAGAGTGAAGATAGTCGCTCCATGTAAAACACTATTATTCAGCTGCATCCGGTTATACTGGACGCTGATCCCAATGTAGTTGGGAATAGGCTAGGCAGATGATGACCACGAAAGGAAGGAAAGAACACTTCTTGAGGAACTGATGTGAGATGTCCATTTTTCGACATCCAACGAATGTTCCCTGCAATCAAAAAGAAATAACCGCCGAAATGCTATGACGGCATCGTCTGCAGTGCAGTGTTGAATTTTCGCCCACGAAGCAATTTTTTTACCGTGGAAAATAAAATAAAAATGCATGGAGGTAAATCTGGGCTGTACGTATGATGGGGATAACATTTGTACCCTCGAAATTTGTTGTTTTAAAGGCTTAAATTACACTATACAATTAGTAGAAAATCTATTTAGGAAATCGGCAGGTGTAATCGCAGTTAGAACAGATTGGATGTAAATTGGTGGTTTACTAAATTACCTAAATTCTAAATTGGTCCAGTTTAGAATTCAATTTAATGTAGTGTGATCAGTAGCTAACAACTTTGGTTCCTAAATAGATTTTCTACAAATTGTATAGTGTAATAAGCCTTTTAGCTGTGTGAGCGGGCGTATTATCTTGGTGAAAAATTATTTTGTCTCTCGCTATTCAAAAATATTTAAATAAGATCTACACATAGGTAGCCAATGATTTTCACCAAGGAGATTAATTGTATTTAATGTGTTTAAAAAAAACGGAATAACCTAGTAGACAGTAGAAAATAAAATCAGCTGGTCCACATTCTGTCGATTTACTTTATACGAACATAAATATAAGTAGTCTAACAAAGACTAACGTTGTACACAATATTATGTAGGTTCCTAGGCGGCCATAATACCTAACTAAATTTATGCTAAACGTTACTTATAGATTTCGAATATTATACTATACTAGCTGACCCGACAGACGTTGTCCTGTCCCGATCTACGGGGGATGAAAAGGGGGTGAAAAATGGGGATGAAAAATAGATGTTGGCCGATTCTCAGACCTACCCAATATGTACACAAAATTTCATCAGAATCGGTCAAGCCGTTTCGGAGGAGTACGGGAACGAAAACTGTGACACGAGAATTTTATATATTAGATGAATATTAGTTCAAATGTGCATTATAGAAAATGTTCATTATACCATATAAAATTAGGTTAAATGAAATTATATCAATAATTAATTAAATATCATTTCATCGTTTTAACAAAAAAAAGTATATTAAATGAAATTAAGTAATGTGATCATTAGAACTTTTGTTATTATTTCAAACGTTACACACCCCATTATAACCACCTCCACCACCACCACCTCATTGAGTATGAACTTGCATTGTATTCGTAATTTGACATTTTAATAAATACTATTTTGACGCTAACTTTTTTTAATTTTGTATTATTTTATTTAAATTCTCTCTAATAATCTCGTCATTTATAAAATATTAATAGGTATGACATATTTGCACTCCTTTTGGTAGAATGTAATAGGGCCACGTAGTCGTGTGCGTTTCGACCGCGCGGCCACGGCGATATTTCGAAAAAAAAAAACTATTTCAAGATTATGTCAAATTTTGTAAAAGCTGATTCCCAAAACCATAAATTTGACAAAATTATAACGGGTTTGAACGTGGCCGCGCCTTTGAAACACGGAGAACGGCGCGGCCACGGAGCTCTTTAAACCTAAGCGTAGCAGAAACTTGAAATTCAGGTAAATAACAAATTGAATTTGTAAAAAAAAATGTAAAAAAACAGAAAAAAATCCTAGGTTTATATTTTAGGAGCTGCAAAACAAAAACCCCATGGCCGCGCCATTGAAACGGTGAATAACACGTTATCGCCGATATCACGCTGAAAATGCATTGCAGACGTCTGAAATTCATTGTGAAATCTAGATTTGAATTTGTCGAAATTTGAAAAAATACATCAAAATATCCGAGGTTTATATTTTAGGAGCTGTAAGACTAAAACACCATGGCCGCGCCATTGAAACGGTGCAAAACACGTTATTGCCGATATCTCGCTGAAAAAGCATCGCAGAGGTCTGAAGTTTTTTGTAAAACCTAGATTTGAATATATCGAAAATGGAAAAAATTGGTTGTCTGTAAAGTCGGTTTACTGACGATAGTTAAACGTGACAACGCGAAAGAATCATTATCTTTATCGCTGTAATTATCGTTGCTATAAACAATTGACACCACATTCACTTTTCACTGCACTTGATACTCGATCAAAACATGTAAATGTACTATAGTATAGCAGCTGTCCACGCAGACGCATCGCTCACTCAAGTAGGAGAGAGACGGATGTCGAACGCTGCCGAACGCAAAGGCCGATTGTGCTTCTTTGTCGCTCATTCCGCGCTCTCGCTTGCACTTCAAGCCTTACATGGAACGCCTCAGAGCCAGGTAACGCCGTAACGCCGCATGAGTCATGTTTTTTCGTGCGTGCAGCCGGCTCTATCGAATTATAAGACGTTGTCACGTCAAAAATATACAAAAAATACCTAGGTTTATATTTCAGGAGAAAAGAAAGAAAGAAAAAGAATTTATTCGCCCCCCAGGACAAAAACACAGGAGCAGTAGTGCGGTATCGCGTAGAAATAAGTTTTGATTATCGATTATCGAAAAAAGTAAGTATTAGCGAGATCTTCTGTAAACAACACATTAATATGTAGAACTATCGACAATACGCAAAAGAAAACTTTTCTTTTGACGTGACAACGTCTTATAATTCGATAGAGCCGGCTGCACGCACGAAAAAACATGACGTATGCGGCGTTACCATAACGCCGCTCTGAGGCGTTCCATGTAAGGCTTGAAGTGCAAGCGAGAGCGCGGAATGAGCGACAAAGAAGCACAATCGGCATGATTCTTTCGCGTTGTCACGTTCAACTATCGTCAGTAAACCGACTTTACAGACAACCAATTTTTTTTATATGTTTTTGCCTTCAAGACGTAGGTACTGAAGGTTTTATATTTTTTTGCCTATTTAATATTTTTTTGCCTATTTCAATTTGTTAGCTTATTATCGATAGTTTTACATATAAAGGTGTCGTTTACAGAAAAAGATCTAGCTAATACATACTTTTTTCGATAGATAATCAGATCTTATTTCTACACGATACCGCACTACTGCTCCTAAAATATAAACCTAGGTATATTTTGTATATTTTTGAAATTTTCGACAAATTCAACTCTAGGTTTTACAAAAAACTTCAGACCTTTGCGATGCTTTTTCAGCGACATATCGGCGATAACGTGTTTTCCACCGTTTCAATGGCGCGGCCATGGGGTTTTAGTCTTACAGCTCCTAAAATATAAACATCGGATATTTTGATGTATTTTTTCAAATTTCGACATATTCAAATCTAGATTTTACAATGAAAGAAGAAAGAAAGAAAGAAAAGAAAAACCATTTATTCACAAGAAAGTGACGCACATTACACAACAAGACTTAAACTAAAACAAGTGGATACATGTTGTAGAAAACAAATACAAATAAATTAAAAATAAACTATAAAAACGTACGAGACAGAAATATGCGTCACTGCCACGAGAAACGGCTGACGCTCAGCATAAATGCCGTGGTCAGCGCACGAAGGCGCGAAGTCACGGCGCTGGTTTTCAGCGTCAGCCGACGAATTTGAGACGCCTGCGGTGCATTTTCAGCGTGATATCGGCGATAACGTGTTATTCACTGTTTCAATGGCGCCTAACTTAACCTATCAGAGTCGGGGTGCCCCCGGTCCCGAGCTCGCTACGCTCGCTCTTGCATGCATTAATGAGAATGCTAGCTTTGTAACGTTCAGTCAAGACGTTGAACGTTACATTAAACAACTTGACGAGTTGTCCTTTAGTCATTCAATCAAATGTCGTCATTCAATGAACGCGCTAGTCATTCAATCAAATAGCAGATTCAACCAGATGACTGCGACATATACAAGCCTTAACGACTTAACGTAGTAGCGCTGTAAACGTGACTGAAAGTTCTAGCCGAAAAGATTTATATCCTAACACTCAGTCAGATTTCAGAAAGAGTTCAAGTAGGTAGGTATGTACTAAAAACGGTAGATTAGCTTTTTATATGGACATAATATTTGTACCTATTTGCCTCCGTTGCTAGCACGTCTATATTTCAATATATTAGAAAAGGTTAGTCATTGTTTCAGTTAATCGTAGTTTGGAAGCTCCCAGCCGGTAGGTACTGTGGTCTGTGACCCCGTCGCAGATTTCACAGTACCTAACTACCTACACCTAGGTAGGTACTGAGACAATAACAAGCTAAGCAAGTGCTAGTAGGTGTACCAAAATGAAATACTAGCAAGCTAACTTCAAGACTTATTTCAAGAGACAGCAACCGCGTTAGCTTTCACTGACAATGTCACTAGATCCCTCGACTCGAGTATCAGCAATACCTAGGTACTAGATTTCCTGGGCCCTGTTCAATAAACTTTACAATCCGACAATTTTGTAAATAAGTGACATATTTATAAAATTGTATGACAAGTGCTGTTTAATAAACCTTACAATTATGTAAGAATTTTACAAGTAAAAACATTACAAATTTTACCATTACAATTGCTGTTTAATAAAAGTTTACAAGTGTAGAAAACGCCTGTAGATTTCGATGACAATATTGTATCGACAAATTTGTAATTGTAAGTTTCAAATTACATAAAATGTAAGTATTTGTTGATGATTCTTAAATGGGTAGATTTCAAAAATCTTAGACTTTTAAAATAGGTAGAATTTGGTTGACAGAGTAATTTTCTATTTGTTTGGACACAAAATTTGCTGAGTAGGGCTAAAGGCTGCTATTCTCATGGAATCGTATTGAAGAACATGTCCTATTTTTGTTACTAAATATTCGACGGTAGTTTTACTGATCCAAAATTTTTCGTTAAACGTGAAATCTGTCACTTCGAAAGTATAGTTTATCCTTTTACGAAAAACTCGCCGTTGCCGTTCCCTCATATATTCATCATCACTACTGTAACTACTTCCACTACTAGTTGTTAGAACCATTTTTTAATGTTTATCAATTAAATTCCTTCACTAAACTTATTAAGATTGTAAAGTTCTGACACAAGGCGAACCCACCTGTCGGAATTGTTCTACAAATTACAAAATATGTAAATTTGTAATTACAATGTTGCGTTCAATAGAGCAGTTTTCCTTACAAATATGTAAATTGTCACCTGTAAAGAGAAAATGTTTATTACACAGAAATATTCTGTAAAATTGTAGGTACAATTTTACAATTTTGATAGTTTTCCACCATGGTAAAATTGTAAATTGTATTCTTTAATAAGCAGAAACTTGTAGAATTGTAACTTGTAAAATACAATTACAATTTACAATTCGTAACCAACTTTCTTAGCAAGACCTAGTAATACTTACCTTTTTTCTTCTTTTTTTTTTATGGTACGGGGTGGAAAATCCTCATAGATGTCCTCCGCCCTACATTAACTATTGCTGATACATAACTTGATGTGTCCAGTGAAAACCTACAAAACAATAAGGAGCAAAAACCGTTGTTTGTTTTACAACCTGTATTTTTGGGTCTGTTTTATTAAAATGATGTCTACCTAGGTGTTTAAATTTATGAGAGGATATATAATGGTTTCCGCTATCCAGATAGGTGTAAATGTAGTAGGTAACTGTCACCTTCCTAATATTAAAAAAATAATTGAATAGGTAGTAGGCAATGACTGTAGATAAATACAGTCAGAGAAGAAAAAAACAAAAATAAAACATTACAACAATTACCTACTATTATTTTAGCTAGGTACTAACCTACTGGTTGTTTTCATTTTCAGTTTACAAACTATAAAGTTGACCGTTTTTTCGATAACTAACTATGGCGGCGAATAAAATTATTTTGCGGCACGCCTGTATCAAGCGTGTATAAAAAAAAATGACCTTTTTATGTTTTTGTCTAAATCTCCCAAAAACGACATTTGAGCGAAATGACACAACTCGCGTTTTATACCTACTTAGAAAAAAACGATGGAACATAGATTGTTAGGTATACCAAGGACTCACGAAACTATCTAATATTATAGAGACAGCTTCAGGTCATTGCCTTGCTCGCGTAGGGAAACAGCAGACAGTGTGACGATCAATACCTGCCTATACGTATGAATGGGCGAGCGAATCCCGCCCGCGCCAGAGGTAAGCGGAGAACACACTATGTGATTTCATGTACGTTTCAACCGCGCGGCCAAGTCATAAAATTTGATTTAACTTGGCCAGGAATTAGTGGTAATTTGTTACTATACTTACAAAACTATTTTCCTGAATTTGTTGCAAAAAAAAACTAAGACGCTATTACCAAAAATAGTTGACCGCTCGAACCGCCACTTGCCGTAGGCATCGCCTGTGATTCCACGGAAACTACATAATGCAGATAGATGATGCATCAAAAGAAAGGTCTTCATTTGTTGTACATACTTATTTGTTACAAAAATAAAAAACGTCAAAACATAATGAAATAAAAAGCTAGGCAATATTTATTTAACAGCCGTTAAAAGGCTACCGGCTGCTTGAATGACTGTTTATTCTTGTTGCTAGATAGACAATTTGCTATTATAAAATGGACAGGCTCTATAAAGTTATTACAATATTTTTTGCAGGCGTCTCATATTTATTCTACCTGAGCGTAGTGAATCGACAAAATAGAATAAATATAAATTGAATGTATCTAGCTACATACTTAGTTGCCCAACAGATTTTGTGTCAATTTTTACTTTATTTAAGGACAAAAAATTTTTACGTTAGTACCTACCTACTTAAAAAATCAGAAAAACTTACCTAAAACTAACATTTAACTAACTTATAACCCACGATTTAACTAAAGGTTAATTAATTATAAGAAGTCTTGAAGGCAAGTGATAAAAAAAAATATATCTGTATTTTCTTTTTTCACTTGTCGTCGGCAAGAAAGGTAATAAAAGATGAAGCGGCTAAATCAGTAGGCCTACTCTGATTAAGCCGCTTCATCTTTTCTTTCCTTTCTTGCGATTTAAAACTCAAATCTAGCCGACAATTAATTAAAACCTACCCAACACGCAAGCACAAAACATACTAAATTAAGTTTTCTGTTTCTTTTCCTATCATATAAAACTACACTAATGGAATAGTTTAAGGCACAAAGATATAATTTGGATAATTTATATCTTTTTTTTTTCCTATTTTATTTATTTTGTAGATATTTGCGGTGAATTGTGGCTTGGCAGAGAGGGCACGCGCGTTCGTTTATGTTTTTTTATTATATTACTCTTTCGTTCAAAAGGTTAAAACTTGCAGGAGACGAGCGGACGTCCACGGGCGCGGAGCCGCAAACTGATGTCCGCCATATCTGTTCTCTTTGTCTGAGACCGACGACGGCGTGCTACTGATTGCTGGCTGCTGCCATCCCATTGTAAATTGGGCCTTCATCATCATCGTCATCATCATCAGCCGGAAGACGTCCACTGCTGAACAAAGGCCTCCCCCATAGAACGCCACAAGCGAAAACCTGCCGCTTGCATCCACCGGTTACCCGCGACAGTCATCAGTCGTCGCTCAGTCCATCTGGTGGGAGGCCTACCAACGCTGGCAATGGGCAGGGCACATCGCTCGAAAAACCGATAACCGATGGGGAAGAAAGGTTCTCGAGTGGCGACCACGAACCGGAATTGGGCCTTAAGCAGCTCAAATAGAAAAGCTATTTATGCTCAAGCAGTTTTAATTTATACTAATAAACTAAAATTAGAGTTGAAAATTGTGTGCAAGATATACATAATTTCATGTGGCATTTATTATCTTCCACTAAATATGCAAATTTTCAACTCTATTTCTACGAGCAAGAACAGATCGGGGTAATTGCAGAAAAACAATAATTATTATTGAGTATTGACATATCATTGTCTTATAATGTTGACATACAATCCATGTAGGAGCATAATCTAACATTCATAAAATAAAATTACATTTTATGCAATGATATTCTAATAAACAGATATGTTATACACTCACAAAACAAACGAAAAAAGTGTTCCGCGCAGCAGCGGCTGCACACATACACACTTTTCATTCATTTTACAATTCACTACAAGTCAAAATGTTGAAAAGGGATGGCTTGAAAAAATCAACAAGAAAAAAAGAGACAGTTAGTGTTGTCAATTGCGCGTGAATGTAAACAAACATTATCCTGGCCACCAATCACCGCGTCTTGGCATCATATAGACTAACAAATTTAACGAGACAGAAGGTACAAACAGCGAGTACATTTTTATACACGCGGTTTGTACCTATAACAACTAATAAACAGGACTAAAGGTATAATAGAATATATATAATAATAGAGTAGAAAATATTTATTTTGTAATAAAATTCATTTTTTTATTTACGAACAAATGCGATCCATTCTTGAAGCCAGATCTTAATAGATAACCTTAACGAAGGGAGGATAATAAATATGTGTTGTCATATTGTTTAATTTCTAATTAGGTATATAAATGATTAAATAAAACAAAATTATTAAATATTACAAGGTTAGAAAAAAGAAAAACAGAACAAAAAAAGAAAAAGAAAAAAGAGAAAAAGAAAAAGAAGAGAAGAGAAATAAGGCACATACATACTTTATTCTCTTCCTTTTCTCACACACTATAGTCTGTTTCTTTTTCATTTCTCCTTTTGCAGGTCTGCTGGCAGAAATTTCTTAAGAAATAAGCAGTACCTATGTACCTACTCATATTTTATAATGTTCTTTTCCTGTGTTGTCTACTGTGTGTACATAAATAGTAAAATAAATAAATAAACTATGGGTAAACAATGACTTTACTGCCTACGATACTACGATATCGCATCTGTACTTTTATTCTATGTCCGAAGTGAACGCGTCCTTGTCTTACTCACGTGAGAAATGTATTTCCATTTCTTTCTTTTTTCTAACCTCCAAATATAAGAATACTAGGAAAATAATTGAAATATATAAATTAATCGATGTATATTGCGTGCTTACATGTGGTATGAGATCCCTTGAGCTTTATTAAATTTGGTATCAAAATTGGTACACTTTCTAAATACACAAAATAGCATTTTTTTTTTTTTTAGTTGCTTTAAACAAAGCGTACCACTCGCCATGCGTGACTCAGACTAAAGGCAATACGTCCCAATTAGGACGTTTTTGAATCTTCAAAATTGGGCGCTCATAACATATCTGTTTAATATAATATCGTTGATTTTATGGTAATAATTAAATAATGCCCTCGCATACACGGCATAACAAAAATGTTGAACTTACTAGACGTTATCAATACACTTATAACCTGTCCATTGGGTTATTGGTTTTTTGACAGCTGCCTTAGAATGAAATTATTCCCAATTTCCCTACGTTAACTTAAAAATGCGTTATAAAATAAATATATAAACTGCCCTATCTTGTTGGATTATCTTATTTATGACCTCTTACAGACATTATAATACAGTTATGCGTATCAGTTTTTACAAAAACATAAATATTGTTCACTAGTTGCAGCTGTCAAAAAAAGATTAAGCCAGTGGACAGAGTGTAAACACTAATTCGAATTCCAATTCGAATTCCAATTCCAATTCAGAAATTAACTATAGATTCGGATTCGGTACAGGTTCGGATCAGGGGCGTCCATACCCTATGATAATTACAAAACTAAGAAGATAATGTTACTTGAACATAAAATTACCATTTGTACTTATTTTTGCCCAATCCCACCAAGTGTAGGACTTTTGTAATGATGCTCCCACACTGTTGTTAATTATTTTTACAAATATTAGAAAACATTTTAACAAACATTTGATCACAATGTTAAGAAATGTTTTCATGTTAATAGTTAATAAACATTTAGTAATGTTAGTAAACATTTCTAAACAAAATTGTTAGTTATCATTTGAACCAAAAATAATATGAAAACTAATCCAATGAGCAAATCTTCTTCAATTTTCGTGTAGACGCCTCCGACAGTTAATCCAAACGGCTTGATATCGTGTTTTTAAATGTTATAGGAGCACTCAAAACATTCAACAATTCCTAACAGAATGTAACAATTCCTAACATTATGTTAGTAAATGTATTAGTGTTAGAAAATGTTTGTAAACATTTTTAACAGTAGTGTGGGAGCACCATAAGATCTTTCAGCCCAACAAAATACAAATGAAAATATACAAAGTGCTACAATGTCACTTTGCAGTATCCACATTTGTATCTTTTACCTATTGGAGCTCAGACGGGCCAAAGTGATAAGCATTGTTCAAACTACAAGCATGTTAACAAATAAATGCCATAGGTACACATAATACACATTGCCATACATAGTACAGGCTATAGGTATGGCAAACTATTTCCAAATCAAATTTTAGTGTTATCAAGTGTCAACTTGATCAACTTTATGAAATTGAATAACAATTGAAGCCATGGCATCTTCTTTAGATGGAATATCTATTTTTAGTTCTCCACGATGAGTACAATGTTGTTTCTTCTTAAGTTGTTGCATTTCATGGTCTTTGACTAACTTCATTCCTGATGAAGATTGCATTGAAGATAAAGTCTTGATCCATTTCATATTACGGATTATTCCCTGTTCCTCTCCATCAAATAGCACTTTATTGTATTCCTTTATCATTTCAACATTTTTTTTTATATGTTGTTCATCTTCTTGATATTTTACTCTATTTGTCATTTGCTGGATAGTAGATGTTTTCATAATTAATTCAGATGAAGGCAAGCCATCATCAAAATCATAAGCTTGGCTAGCCTGATTCAAGTCAGAACATTCTGATGCTGACACATATGAGTTTGTTTCAAGAATTGATGTGCCAATTGAACCTGTTCCAAAAGTTGATGTGCCTAATAAACCTCCTCCCAGAGTTGATTTGCCTATTGAACCTGTTCCAGCAGATTTGCTTGAGCTGGTTGAATAAACTGAGTAATTGTGGTCAAAAGGATATTCACAAGAATCATTTGGACAAACAAAGAGTTTTTCATACAAATTAAGATGGCATTCTTCCACTTTTGAGCTGCACTCAGGACAAATCTGTAAATAAATACTAAAATTATAAATCTTTTATCAATTTGTAAAAAGACAATAGATTACAGCCACTAAGTAAGTAAAAACAAAAATTTCTTACCATGGGTCCTTCTTCTACAATAGTACAATTTTGAGCAATATCTGCAGCAATCTGCAAAGAGAAACAAACAAATTAGTTGTATTTAAATTCCATTTAGCTGTGTGGTGTAGCGGTGGGTCGCGAATAGCACCACCCCATTTCTACCTGTGGGTGTCGTAGAAGGCGACAGAGGGATATCGATCAGAGGATAGGCAGCAGCATCCTTCTGAGTACCATAACCCTTGGGGGAGACCTATGCCCCGCAGTGGGAGCCTAAAGGTTGACATGATGACATGATGAAATTCCATTTGGGATAGTTTAGCCTCAAACCTACCTAGCTCTTTAAAGCAGTACTTATGATGCCACACAATATGGATGTTCCCTTAGCCAAGGGAGTAGAATGATGAGTTAAAAAATAATTTTAATAAAAATAGAAAATAAGTGAGTAGTAATATCTCCAAATGTCTGGTACATACTTCCATACAACTATGTGCAGGCCTTCAACATTTCACTCAGACTTCCAAATCTATAACTATTTCTATATCAATTAGAATTTGTCTAAATCAGTCAGTCTACTAGCCCTAATGTTGTAGTCTGCTCTTAAAATATACTTATGTGTTATTTAGCTTGGGCTAACCTGTTACATATTAATTATTATTAGTAATAATTTAATCTATCTAATTTAGTGGATAAAGTAGGCATAGAGGGTTGGATCTAGTATACGGTAGCAGTATTACAACTAAGTGAAACAAAATTTAAATCATATATTAAAAGTACACTCTGTAAAAAAGCTTATTATAATCTAGAGGACTATATTCAAGATAAGAATGCTTGGAAACATGCTGGTCTAGCTCCATAGGACGATCGACAGTCTAGACAAAATCGAACCCATTGCTAATTTAAAATACCTAATTTCATACTTAGTATAAATATGTACATATATATATTTGACTCTTTTTTTAAACACTGCTCAGGCTCACATACTGATTCATTGTTTGTTAAAATATAAGGAGT
Source organism: Charanyca ferruginea (assembly GCA_947361185.1). Lineage (NCBI taxonomy): Eukaryota > Metazoa > Arthropoda > Insecta > Lepidoptera > Noctuidae > Charanyca > Charanyca ferruginea. The sequence goes on from OX376068.1 coordinate 26,577,591, forward strand.
GGTCGTCTACTGTTTCAACATTAATTGTAATAAGTATGTAATATGTGAACACTGTGTATCTATGTACATATAACTTAGCCTGTCATTCCTTAATCTGTGATACTTTGTACACACTGTCAAATACCTAGTGTTTTTATGCAAGGTACATCATATTCACGTATAATTATATAATTCCTGTAAATGCAAATATTGTTAACATCGTTTTTAAAAGAGTAAGTTTCTTGCCCATTCTTCTCCATACAAAACTACCTTTTGGAATGGGCACCTAGAATCAATTTTTTTTTCTCATTTGACGTTCAAAAGTGCCTTATAATGGTCTAATTGAAATAAATGATTAGACTTTGACTTTGACTTTGTAGCATGAGTTGGGGAGTAAAAAGTGTTGCAGTTAGGAGGGGTTGGGTCCCCAATTATGACGCTAGCTTTCTTGTTAATGTATGCAAGAGCGAGCGTAGCAAGCTCGGGAAATTTAGTATTATGGTAGCACGAATTAAGGGATGGGTGGTGTTGGGGAGGTCCAGCGACCTCCACCCTGGTACCACTCCTATGAAAAGAAAATGCATTTTTTGTAACCTGACCTCAAAACACTAAAGTTGACTAAAAAGCGTAGGGAGGAGAAGTGGGGCTCAAGGGTTGAAAAAAAATAACCCTTCTAACCTAACCTATCCGAGTCGGGGTGCCCCTAGTCCCGAGCTCGCTACGCTCACGCTTGCATGCATTAATGAGAATGTTAGCGGTATAATTGGGGATCCAACCCCTTCTAACTGCAATACTTTTTACCCCACAACTCATGCTACCGTATACAAGATCCAACCCAAAATTATAATAGGTAGCAATGCTAATGTTCTATGTTAGGAATACGACGACAATAACATGTTATTATTTCCTTACATCCGCACTTGCACCGGTCAGTAATTGAAATTCCTTTTCCGTCATTTTTAACTATATGAGCACAGCTATCAAGCACGTTTTTATTAAACTCAAACCCGACACTATGTTTTTGAAAGTAAAACTTATTTTTATTTATCACACTACAAATCGTAAATATTTATCAGACAGATTCCACAAATTGACAATAATTAGAAAAATGCAAGACCCGACTGCACGAAAGCACACGAAATCGCACCGCTGCCGCACGCAATTAAAATAAATTAACTTGACAAACAAAACAAGAGTTGAGTAGGTAAAAAACAGACAGTGACACTGACACTTGACACTGACAGGCAGTGACAGGAGAGGGGAAGTGTTGCCAGTTCTAGAAAATATATTATGCTAAAAATTCGTTGAAAAATGCAAAAAAAAAGGTAAGAAAATTCTCACTGCTATGTTTCATTTTTTGGCCTATCGTGGCTTCTGAGACTTAATAAAATAGTTTTGACAACACGTTTACTCGTAATTTCGTAAATTGAGTCTTATTGGACACGTCGAAAAATAGCAGCGACTAACGATAACATTGTTTAACAAATGGTGCAAAAGGACCATCGAATCAAAGTGAGAGAGGTAGTGGCGGCTATGAATATGTATAACGAACGTGTTTGCAACATATTGAATCGAGATAATTCAGATTTTCTGCGTAAAAAAGTCTATTTTTATGATTGCGATGTTTTGGGTTCCAAATGAGCTCTTCCTTTTGATAAAGTTCTTGGAATCCTAAAATTCGCACTTCACTCCACTCCATTTTGTTTACACGTCCTGCGGGGTCGGGTGATATTATTTTACTCTTTGGCCGCTAGCTGTCAACTGAATTTTACTGAATGCAGGCGAATGTGTAAACAGTGAGTTCGTGTTGTTCGCCATTCGTGCCCTTTGATTCGCGTCCGAAAAACCGCTACCAACGTGAGCGCGCGAATCGCGAGGCGAGGCACGAGGCAAATTATGCGTGTTCGTTATTTGCCTCGTCATAGTCGTCATTCGCTTCGCGATTTGCACAAATGTGTAAATGCGGCATAATGGCTCTTCACGAACGTTCGTACAATGTACGAATATTTGCGCGCATGCATGTGAGTGGCCGGGGTTATGGCGGCACCACACTTCGTTATGCGTTATTTGCTATGCGGCTACACTGTATTCGCCAAATATTTGTTATGTGAGCGTATGTACAACAAACACGCCATCCAGGTGTGCCAAACATATGTGGTGCGTTTGGCTTTTGAAAAAACAAAATGGACGTGTTGACTATGGCTGCTACTTTTACAGATTAGAGTATATATATGTCCGACACGACCACAGCAAGCGAGTGAACACGAGTGAATGAGTGAACGAAGTGTGGGCAGTCGACACGCATATTCAGCTTATTCGTATCCTTTGAAGTGTGTCAGAAAACCGACAGGTGGACGGATAGGCGTATTTGCTACTCGCGCTTAAGCGTTATGCGGGCGAATTAAGCAAATATAGACGAATAAACCCTCCACACATCGTCGTATGCGGGCGAATAAGGCGCATAACGCATAGCGCATAACGAAGTGTGGTGCCGCCATTACATATGCGTGTTCGTTATTCGCGTAGACAGAGTAGGCACTATAGACTGCTGGTTATCTTCTATCTCGCTTACACAAGAAAAAGAGAAATATATACGAGATGCTTGTAAAGAAAAGAGACAGAGAATAATATTTTTTGTCCCTCATCGCGTGTCGTGTTTTTGGCTCATGTGCCCAACAAAGTTTGACACTTTTGTGCCTTCTTCGAAAGACGTTGCGACGAAATATTAAATTATTTAGAAAAATACTGACTGTTTTGTGATTTATTGTTGAGGACACGTGAGAATTGACGTTACATATTCCTGCGAAATGGTACGGTGCAGTGTCCTTGGCTGCAAACGCAATAGTGAGAGGAAAATTGCCGGATTGTCTTTTCATTCGTAAGTAGCTAAATATTTTAATTTATTTGATAGAAGACAATGGAAAGAATCATGGCAGGATTTGTACAAAAAAAAGTAAAGATGTATAGAGAAGTTAAAATTCTAATTCTTATACTCTTGGGAACCTAAAGAGTATCTCCGGGCATTTACAATATTTTTAAAATCCCGCAAAAAAAAAGTGTATAGTTTAACGAAAACCTCATTATTTCAGAACGAAACGGCGATTGATAGTAAGAGCGACACTGATAGTCGCCATTTCGCAGATCTTAAACTGAAATTGCATCGTTTTAAGGGAAAAAATGTCACAAATACTGATTATTTTTTCCACACACTTGTCACATAACTGTCCTGCCAATTTGATAGGTCCATTAACGTCGCTTTTCACTTTCTTTGTTTATAAACACAAAATGAGCATAGAGATGAAACGAAAAAGTGTTATTTTTATTTTGTAATATTTTAATTATACGGGGGTTTAAAAATATGCTATGTACATCATTCTACTCCTGGTAATGTATTCTTTACATTAAAAAATATTTTAAACCCTCTAAGTTACTTTTATTTTTCATACAAATGAATGTATGAATCTCGCCATGATTCTTTTCAACTAATATGGTTTATAAACTGTTAAAATACATTTGTATCTGTTTCAAGATGAAATAAGTGTTGAATTATGTTTTTATTACTTATTATTTTTTACTTAACCTCCAACCTCAGTGTTGCCTACTTTTTACTCGGATACTATCCCATTTTAGGGGGTAATATCCCTTAAAATGGGTACGCCATAAAAATATATTGCAATAAATTTCGTTAATTAATCATTCCAGGTGAATGCTTTAATAGAGTTAAGTAGAGTGTATAGCGCTGGCAGTAAAGCAAAGACACAAGAATTATGAAACATACCATTGAAATCACAGAAATAATCACAATTATTTACATGATTATTTCTGTGTGTTCCACTTTTCGCCATGCGTTACCACACCATCTTTACCTTTTTGTATCTGTATATATTAAAAAATATTGTATTTATAGTAGGTATAAAAATGTTGCAAAACTTTCAGATTTCCCGTCAAACAAGAATCACGAGAATTATGGATAAAAATAACTAAAAGAAATAATTGTGTACCAAACAAAAGCTCTAGAATATGCAGCTAACACTTTCATCAAACAAATAATTTATTTTATTAAAATGATTTTTTAATTTTTGTAATGTTTTTTTTTTTGCATTTCTCACTAACAATATTTTATTTAAAAAAAATTGAAGATATAGTATGGCGCCAATAATCCGACATTTCGATTTTTCAAGAGTTTTCCTTCTGAGAGAGACCTCAAAAAGTCCATCATTCTAGCGTACCAGAGCGGGGATAAAAGGTAACGGCGCGAAGTCTTGATTTTTTTTCAAAAATTGAATTGATGGACGTAATTTATTTTCTTGCAATCGTAGTGAACATTCGGGGTAAAATCACCTTGAAGCGGATAACCCTAAAGATTTAGGTACCTTGATTATCTGTCCCTTACAGCGACACGCTGAGCGCTGGTCTAGTGTTCTATTCTATGTCTATGGTAATTCGCCTCGTCATATTTAACTTGGTTGGACCCATGAAGATATAGGTATAAATGGAGCCAACACTTAGAACAAAAGCTTGAAACCAACTGTGGGCTGATGCTCTCTTTCTGAATGCATACTTAAGAACGTGACAGTGATATGTGTTTTCTTTATCTTATGTATGCATTCAGAAAGAGAGCGTCTGCCCACAGTTGGCTTCACTTAGGTATTTAGAGTGTTGCCTCCACTTTTATCTATAAGCTTCTTGGTTGGACCGGTTGGACCTCAGACTTTTTTTTCCTTAGTCTGAGGGTTGGACTGATAGTAGTGTATTAAGTGTATCATCTCTGGCTCCCCTCGGCTGACATTGACCAAAGACTACAATACAATTGACATTTGACAATTGACATCGACCGGCGGCCGGTCCAATATACATCACAGCCTTTTCAAGTGGAACTTTGTGTCGTCGCTGTCGTCAGTAAAGTCACTCGAAAGAAAAGCATTAAGTTCTAAGTATCGTCAGTGTCAAGTTATTATTAATTTCCCAATATCTAAATTATTTTGGATTCGTAATTCCTAGCTGAAAATTCAAAATGAGTAAGCCGATGAAAGCTGTGTGTGTTCTCAAGGGCGACGTTTGCGGCACCGTTTTCTTCGAGCAACATGTAATTATTTTCGTTATGTTTTTCTATTCATGATATTTGACTTACTTATTAAAACAGAAACACTAGTAGTGTACTTTGTAAAAGTTGAGTAGCCACTTATATGGTTACCTACATACGTTTATATTCTTATCTTGTGTCAGATAGTTCTGGACACTTCTAGAAGGATATGTAAACATTAAAATAGCAAATACTTATGCAAGTTTTTATAAGAGCGTAAAACGTGTTTTCACTACTCAATGTAATGTCAATTTAATCGTCAGGTTGGTTCTACAGATTTAATATAGTTGCTTAGCAGATTTTAAGTATTGATTTGTAAATCAACCTTCATCATTATGCTGTCCTCGGACACTCAAGCTCTAATGATTATTAAATAAGAATTTTTGAACGAATAAGTATGGTAGGTTTTAATTATTAGAATAATTTTCTAAAAATATAAGACTATTAAATAAATAACTACTTAAAATATAAATCAAAATTATATTAATAAGCATAAGTTCAATTTGCCATTGTACTTATTCTTATTAATATAATTTTGATTTATAGTGTAGGGGAGGGGAGCTCAAAGGGCGTCAAAAATCTTTAAATAATATAATTTTTACTTTTCAGTGTAAGGTTTCTTAGTAAAATTCAATCTCAAATACTCCAATATAGAACCATTGTATTTATATAATGGAGAAATAAAAACTGGGACTAATTAATTAGACTTAATTTTATGTACTTACTGATTAGTTTTTTTAATAATTGAGCTGATGACATGATTTCATTGAACAATGTACCTTTATTACTTTTAGATTTGTCCATACTGATCCTTCTCAACATATCAGCCCAATAGTCTTTGGCTAATAAATAATGTTTGTATTGTTATTACTATTACAGGATGCGAACGGACCTGTGGCATTGACGGGTAAAATCACTGGTCTTTCTCAGGTATTGAATTGCAATTATTTATTTGTTGAATTAATGATACCTACAAGTGTCTTAACCTACTAATATTAAAAATGAAAAAGTTTGTCAGGATCTAAGGATGTTTCTTACTCTTTCACGCAAAAAGTACTGGACAGATTTTGATGAAACTACAGTATTAAGTATAGCTTATTAATTACGATATTGTGTGATTAGGATTTAGGCCAAAATAAACCTTAAGTTTCAAGTATGTGGGAAAAAATACTGCCATCTGAGAGCTTGGAAACTTTACGCTGACTAAGACGTGGGAGCAACAGCTAGTAATCCATAATTATATTTATAGTAGCAGCATTTACTGGCTAAACATGAATACTACTTCATGTTCACACATGGCCATCTGGCCCCAAACTAGGGAGACCCAGTACTATGGGTGTCAGACAGCTGATATATATACACAAATGCATTTTAAATACATACATATATATATATACATCACCCAAACACAAGGCAAACACAAGTGCTCATCACACATATTTACCCTGAGCGGGAATCGAACCCGCAACACACTGCGCTCAGCCACTGCGCCAAGCGTGTCGTCAATGTAGTTTATAGGTAGATGATAGAAAGAACTAAAGAACACATTTTGCAATAGGGCTGAATTAAGATATTTCGCTTCCATGCGGACTTCGTCCCAGGAAAAAGCTAGTATAAGAATATAAAATGATAAATCAGAATGACTATGCAAATTTGATATGGGTAATGTCTACACTCTACACATAAATCAACATAAGTATAGGTACAATGACTATCAATACAGTGTACAGGAATAACACTCCGAGGTCACGATGTATGTCGTAATACCCGTAATTTGAATATTAACAATATCGTTCACATTCCTTATAAACTTGCAGTGAAGAAATCATTATTTGATAAGATGACAAAGGTTACGTTTTTATTGTTATTGAATGAACAACGATAACAATGTAAAGTAAAAATCTGAAAAAGCTTTTGCCATCCATCATTGCAATGATAATATATGCTAAAATTTCATTTGCACTCTTGAGTTGTAATGGAGTTGGCCAGTTGACTCTTACTAAATACTAAATGTAGGTAGGTAGGGCAAGAAACTCCACAGACATTCTTTTAAACCAGTTTTCAGTTCCCTAATACTCATTTCAGGGTCAACACGGTTTCCATGTGCACGAGTTTGGAGACAATACGAATGGATGCACATCTGCGGGTCCACACTTTAATCCTCAGAAGTGTGAACATGGTGCACCGAACGGCCAAATCCGCCATGTTGGAGACCTCGGCAACATTGTGGCAGGCGCCCCTGGGTCCCCCACTGAGGTAAAGTCCAGTAAAACCAGAAGTGTACAAGAGGTGCTTGCTGTATGTTGCTGAACATAATCTTTATAAGGTTGTAGCACACATAACAAATCGGAAACGGATCGTAACCATATCGACTCTGGCCGTTTAGTATTCTTTGTATGAACCTCCTTACTGCAAAGCACACTAATAGGGTATTTTACTCTATACGAGAAAAAATCTATAAATATGTTATTGAGACAGTTTAGGCATTAAGCAGTCGGAAAATGTAAGTTTTAGTTCATAAAATAACAAAACAAATTTTTAAATTCAATTCAAAGTTTTCAGTATTTTTAATCTGTTATAAAACACCGGCTGCTAAACATACGGCTGTGTAAACAAAAAATTGTCAACTGTCAGTCAACCGATTGGCGTAATATAGGCTTTGTACTTTTATTATTTTCGTAACCAACGTAATTTTTTCATTATTACGCCTATTACAAAATATGCTTTTAATTATTTTTAAATGATATACAATTATCATATTTAATATGAGCTCATTTGATACAAAACGAACTGACGTCATTTACGCTGAGCAATATGGCGTCCAGTAAGAGGCGTTTTCGTCAAACTACGCGCGAAATTTGAAAATTGAAAATTTAGATGCATTTTTATGGCACTTATCGATTGAATAAAAACGTTGTGTTTTTTTTTGTGGCATATTAGCACTACAGAATTTCATTGAGACAATTTTCAAAAATGGGTGTAATACCCTATTGGAATCGTAATGAAACGACTCGCCTGGGGACAAGCTCACGACCCGCGGTGCGGCGCGTGGTCAAGCAGCGGTCCTCACGTCTACGGCTCGTCGTCCAAGCGCTTACACCTCTAGTCGCGGCGTCGCCGCGCTTGTCTCTCACCCCTCCCGCGACCTGCCTGCAGCACAATATTGTTGCCACACGTGCTGTCATTCACAAGGCAACTTCCAGTCTTGTTACGCGCGTGTTTGATCTGGTGGTATGGTGCCAACCACGGAATAATAAAAACAAGGGGAAGTGCCACGCAGCCATCGAACGTGTGGCACAATTATGTGGAAATGATCAACATTGGTCCAGTCGAGATCAACTACTTGCAGCGACGTGACATATCGCACAATGTCGCACGTAAGGAAAAAAATACAACCCTGCCTTATTGTGCAATTTCTACATACAAAAATGATAGCAGGGCAAAGAATGTTTCTTGCAGAGGTATATCGTATCACCAAAAAGTATAAAACTTTCTTAAATTTCAATATAATCGATTTTTATTGACAATACCATATTTTTACTTTGATGCGAACTAAAAACTACCTTATGTCCATTCATTAAAGTCTAAATTAGCTTGCTCGCTGTCTTGACTGTAATCGTTTTACGTGGCATAAATTCTAGAAACTTCGACGCTACTCGTTTAGGGATGCGACACATTAATGCAAATAGTTCGTGTCGATAAAACAATAACATGTAGGTATGTTTAGTACCAAACTTTTTTTTAATAAATAAAAGTACGAATTTGAAAGAATAAGTTTTAAAAACCTTAAACCTATATTCTGGCAAATAGTCATTCATTCGCGGTTAGACGTAGGCCTATAAATATTCTATTATATACTTACATGTATATAGTTTATCTTCACAAAAATTCTGATGTCAATTATGTTTTTAAAAGACTGTCACGTATTTAAAAAAGATATTGCCATGTCTAAAATAATGCGTCATTTCATTGGGACGTCAATCAATTTTCTATGTCAATATACGCATACATAATTAATTAATCGTCATTTTTGATCCATTACGTACATTAAAAAGATCAATTTAAACACTGTAGGTAATTACATTTCTTACATTGTACAAATTATCGACAACTTGACCACATCTCTCATTGAATAGAAAAATAAATAACAGTTGCATGCGAAAATGACATCTATTTATAGTTACAATAGATGTCATGTTAAGTAATTTGGTAACAGCGCTCTCTAGCGTCGAATAGCTGAACTCGTTGGACATTGCTTGAATAGGGTATTACACCCATTTTTGAAAAGTGTCTCAATGAAATTCTGTAGTGCTAATATGCCACCAAAAAAAACACAAAATTTGCATTCAATCGATAAGTGCCATAAAAATGCATCTAAATTTTAAACGCCTCTTACTGGACGCCATATTGCTCAGCGTAAATGACGTCAGTTCGTTTTGTATCAAATGAGCTCATATTAAATATGATAATTGTATATAATTTAAAAATAATTAAAAGCATATTTTGGAATAGGTGTAGTAATGAAAAAAATACGTTGGTTACGAAAATAATAAAAGTACAAAGCCTATATTACGCCAATCGGTTGACTGACAGTTGACAATTTTTTGTATACACAGCCGTATGGCGTAATGACATGGCCGCTATTATTTTACGGTGTTTTATAACAGATTAAAAATACTGAAAACTTTGAATTGAATTTAAAAATTTGTTTAGTTATTTTATGAACTCAAACTTACATTTTCCGACTGCTTTATGCCTAAACTGTCTCAATAACAAACTTATAGATTTTTTCTCGTATAGAGTAAAATACCCTATTGGATTGTTAGATGGAAAAAATCTCTTTAGTGATTTTGACATGTAAAATATTAGCAACGTTCGTCAGTTGTGATACGGTTTAATTTCAAACAACAATAAATAAGCTTTTCGCCAAAGTTGCGTTTCTAATTTGTAGCCAATTATATCATCGTTTTCTGTGTATTGCAAGTACATTTTAATTTGCAAATGTGTGAGTTTGGCGACACTGGATCCATTATTAAGTAAGACTAAGGGCACTTCCTCTTGTTTTTATTATTCCGTGGTGCCAACCAGGCCAACTAGCGGTCGGCGAGCCGTAAGCGCGGCGTCGCCTAGCCGTAGCCGAGTCGACGTATCGGAGTTGCTGATCCGTTTTGGTTACGTTGCTTACGTAATGTTGACACTTGTTTACGATACGGTACGGTAACGATCCCTTTCCGATTTGATATGTGTGCTACGACCTATAATCGTACTATCACAGTAGCAATACGGTAACTTAATTTTTCTGGGTTCCAATCGTTTGGCTGTTTTTAAAAATACTAGTACCAGTCGTATTATTATTGTTTTTAAACATGAGTTTAGTTCTTATGAGTAATTTCAATTCCGAAAATTCCAGGTATGCATTCAGGACTGCCTGATCTCCCTGACGGGCCCTAACAGCGTCATCGGTCGCACTCTGGTCGTGCACGCCGACCCTGATGATCTCGGCGCCGGCGGCCATGAACTGAGCAAGACAACGGGTAACGCTGGTGCCCGCATCGCATGCGGCATCATCGGATTAGCCCAGGTCTAGAATAACCTATAATTCAGTCTACCCGTTTATTGTTACAGTAGTGTTAGTAATGCATCTACTTGCAAGTTTCTGGTAAAGGAATAACCTTAATGGCATCTTCTGATAAGTACTGTTTGTGTCCTGAGTCTCTATCAGTTGTTTTATTAATACTTAAAGTACATAATTGCAAGAAAAGTACAAGCTGGATTCGAGACATCCTTTAACCTGGACTAAAGTTTGTGCCTCTATGAAATTTAATTTCAGTATTTAATACTAATGTAATCAATCAGTGTTTGTAAGTTCGGAAACATAAACAATAATGTAATAGAGGTTGCATCTAGATAAAATGTTAATAAATATAGTTGTTGTGGTTTAGCATTGGCATCAGAAATGCTTAGAAACTTGTTTTTTTTATTTTATTATTGGTGCGGGGCACATTTTTAAATGTCATATTTACTGGTTTCAATATGGTGTTTCAATAAAATGATCTAAATTTATGGCTTTTGTATTTTTTTTTTGTAACAGATCTCCAGTTCTAAATCTTCATTGTAATGGGGGTGCTTTCTTTGGGGATACCAGCATTTCTTCAGTCCTTTATCCTATCTTGTTGCAAATAAATTCAGATAATTATCTATGTAACTTGTTCCAACAATTTTTATAGCATTTTGTGAATAGATCAACTTGTTGATATGTTAAATAATGATAAATGTAAGTTAATAATCATCATACTTTTTTTGAGATTAATTAAAATATAATTTAAGGATTTAATAGCTTTTCCCTTTCTAACCTACTAGCACTTTGCCCACGAACTCATCTGTGTGAATTTTTCTCAAGGATTCCTAATTTTTCAATGTATAAATATAGCTATGTTATGCAGGAATAATGTACCATTTTAATGGTGAAAGAGTTTTTGAAATCGGACCAATGTGAGTTTATTCATTACAAACATACAAATCTTTTCTCTTTTTAATATTGATGTAGACAAAGCAATGGTATGGTATAAGCACAGGGCAATGTATAGTGGCTGTTTGTGTATGTGAGTTTATATGTTTGTAAACGCACCCACGACACAGGAGTAATTCCTAGTGTGGGGCAACCTTTTAAAAAAATAAAATAATAGTCATTCCACAGAGTACAGAGAAGGTGCTATCTGTCAAGGTCTGCCATTTCAAGTTGCAGTGTTTTAAATGGATAGAATAACAACATAATTCTTATGAATACTTTAATTGGCCTATTGAGTACAGTACATGACCATTATGTGTAAAGAATACATTGCACGAAGAATCATGAGCTTGGAACATATTTGGACTGCTGGTGTTCCATTGCCACAAACTGTTTTCATCACTTTGTATACTTATTGATGCCCAATAGTTCTCTGTCTCCCTGGACAACACATATTCGGAGAGTTTCCTACAGATATTACTAACCAAAGTAGAAGTTATAAAACCTCGGGCTATCAGAATAGATAATCTTCCCGTTTTTAATGCATTCTCACTGTCAGGTTGGCTATAAGTGCTAATGTAAGGTTCTGTAGGGGAGATGTCTGCATCATGAGCCAGTAAGCCAATCCATTCAACCATTTCTTCAGCATCAGCATCTTTTATTGAAGGTATTTCAGTTACTGATTGTGACAAATTGTTTGTTTTTAGTGACTGAACAGAAACATTAATATTTCTCTCACTAAAATACTTTGCTAAAGATGATGGGCAAATATCCTCATTATTTGGTTCCCACATTATGTAAAAATCGAACTGTTCTAGTTTCTGTAAACCTGTTCGCACTTTGGAATGGTTTTTTATAGTTTTAAGATCTATTTTTACTTCATAGAAGTTGTGGGGCCGCTTTGTTCCTTCAAATCCCAATATTTGATATGTAAAGTCAAGAATGTTAAGCACTAGATATCCTTCAGGAGTTATAGCTGCGCAATTGTGTATGATACAGTTCCTATCTGCTGACAAGCAGTACACTTTACCAGTTTTTACAAAACTTTCAATAAAAACTGGTTCCACTAATTCTGTTATTGAACAATCCGATAATTTATAGTAATCTGAGTCTTCTGTAATCACATCTTCAACCCCACTTGGCGTGTGCATTTCATCAGGGCACGTTACAATCACACTTTTGTAGAAATTGTTCATATTTACACTTTTGTTTACTGTTTCTAAACTTTGATTTTCTCTGTGACTGACCATTACTTTTGGTGGAGGAAAGTTCCATACTTCTGGGCACAGCATTCCTAATGTAGAATAATTTCCTTTGTTACGTTGTTACTCTTTTGAACTTTAATGATTCCTAACAATAAACAAATGTGAAAAATTCTTTAACCTAACCTCCAATCGAGATAAAGCGGTACCTAAATAAATTTGATTTGACAATGACAAGTATGACAATAATGATTACATGACATGACACTTCATGTCTGACAGCACGATCGAAAATGTTAATTTCGTTCAGAGTAAAGTCAAAAAAAATATACATGGAAGTATGTATTAATAGGGTATTTTACTCTATACGAGAAAAAATCTATAAATATGTTATTGAGACAGTTTAGGCATATAGCAGTCGGAAAATGTAAGTTTTAGTACATAAAATAACAAAACAAATTTTTAAATTCAATTTAAAGTTTTCAGTATTTTTAATCTGTTATAAAACACCGTGAAATAGTAACGGCCATGTTATTACGCCATACGGCTGTGTAAACAAAAAATTGTCAACTGTCAGTCAACCGATTGGCGTAATATAGGCTTTGTACTTTTATTATTTTCGTAACCAACGTATTTTTTTCATTATTACACCTATTACACAATATGGTTTTAATTATTTTTAAATGATATACAATTATCATATTTAATATGAGCTCATTTGATACAAAACGAACTGACGTCATTTACGCTGAGCAATATGGCGTCCAGTAAGAGGCGTTTTCGTCAAACTACGCGCGAAATTTGAAAATTTAAAATTTAGATGCATTTTTATGGCACTTATCGATTGAATAAAAATTTTTTTGTTTTTTTTTGGTGGCATATTAACCCTACAGAATTTCATTTAGACACTTTTCAAAAAGGCGTGTAATACCCTATTCTAGTAGTAGGTATTCCTATCAAATTACATATTTGTAGTTTAGAAAAAATTATAAGTTTGAACGCTTAAAGTTAGAATAACAACGGACCGAGAAAAGGCTAATGAGGTAATATTTTATATTACAATGAGTGTACTATGCGATATCGAATGCCAATCGAATATCAATAATTATTGAACGACCACTATAAATCGAAAGCCTAAATATTCGAATGTTCCTAATATCGAATGGTTAATAAATCGAACATTCAATTTATCGTTTACTTAATACATCGAATGTTCAAAATATCGAATGTTTGTTTGTAGGTACTTCTCTCGCCGACTCGCAAATTGTTTGGGATGGCCTTCGAAATAAGTACAGACGCCAGCACATCAAGCTACTACAATCTGTCACATTTCTTTAAAATCGATTTACAACTTTATGGTTAAAGAATAATATAATATAATATGTGGGGACATTTCACACACGGCCATCTGACCCCAAACTAGGGAGACCCTGTACTATGGGTGCCAGACAACTGATATACATACACAAATACATTTTAAATACATACATATATAGATAAACAACACCCAGACACAAGGCAAACACAAGTGCTCATCACACAAATATTTACCCTGGGCGGGAATCGAACCCGCAACACGCTGCGCAGCAGTCGATCGCTCAACCACTGCGCCAACCGTGTCGTCAATAAGGTTCAAGATTGATTGGGAAAATATGACAGTTTCGGGTAGGTTGACCTGCTGGCGTCTGTACATACGTGGACTGTAGTTTTGAACGTATAATGGTTTTACACACAATATATATACCTATTCAGCACAAGGAAGTGACCGGCGCTTGCGACGCTCGCCGTCATGTTCGTTCGTAGAATTCGTTCGCTCGGTCCATTCTCCCGCCGCTCCGTTCCGCGCGCCTTTGACATGGACAGTGGCTCCACGCCAGCGCGTGTCCGCCTCAAGAAGCTTATAGGTAAAAGTGGAGGCAACACTCTAAATACCTAAGTGAAGCCAACTGTGGGCAGATGCTCTCTTTTTAAATGTATACATAAGAACGAGACAGTGATATGTGTTTTCTTTATCTTATGTATGCATTTAGAAAGAGAGCGTCTGCCCACAGTTGGTTTCACTTAGATGTTCGGAGTGTTGCCTCCACTTTTACCTATTAGCTTCTTGGTCCGCCTCAATGCTACAAGGAGTAAGAATGTATGTACAGAGGCCAGCATGTCAAGCTACAACAATCTGTCAAATTTATTTGATAGATTTTCAACTTTATTGCAAGTGAATAAGGTTCATATTCAATTGGGAAAATTTGACAGTTTAGTATGGTTTGATGTGCTCGCGTCTGTACTAGCACAAAATACCTATAAAGGTTACGCGGCAGCCTTAGGTACGTACTTTGTGGTACTAGGTACAACCTACAAAATAAAACTAGACTTGACAATGACATCTCAATGACATCATCAAAGAGTGGTAATACAATAAGGCAGAAGGCACATCTTTCTCCACAAGCAGCGACCAAAGAGTACATCAGTACAGTACATATGGCAGGCTGCCAGCGACACCATCGCTCAGACTAAGGAGACTACTGAGCACGATCGCAATTCAAAGAACCACAAAGTACTCTGTGTTAAGAAGGTTGGTACAGTACATTGAGAGACCTGAGAGTTAAGAGCACTGTAACAGTAACATACCTGGTGCCGGCCCGCTTGTACGGGCCACTTCTCGGGTCTGGGGGGAGTGAGGTGTTGGACTCCCCCCCGTATGTTTAAGAGGGAAACGCGTGGAACACAACGCGCCGCCACTTCTGGTCCTGATTTATGTAGGGGGTGATAGACTTCCCCGAATCTGCCGCCCCTGAACCCATTTAGGGGGGCTGGAAGGATGCGTTAACCGCCCTCCGACGACGCCCGGTGCGCCTGCTGCGGGCAGGGTGGAGGGTGGTGATCTCCCTCTCCCTTTCCGCAGCCCCCTTCTGCGACATAACCGTTTCGCAGAAGGAAACCACCGCGTCCCAGGACTCTGCGCTGCCGACCATCGACTCGACCACGGCCAGCACCGACAGGTCAGTGCCTACTTCCGAGGGCACGGCGCGGCTTCTGAGTGTGCCGCTTGGGAGAAGCCGCGCCGTGCCCTCTGGTACTTCCTGAAGCAACCACACCCCGAGAGCACCTGCGTCACCCGAAACGACAGGGAGCCGTGCCTCCTCCCGAGCCAAGGCTCGAGCACCGGCCGGACCGCCTCAATCCCGCCATTCTGCCACCAGAAAGTCATTAAGGACCAAATCCATCTCATCACATCATGGAGAGGTTGGCTAAAAATGAATATTAGTAAAAAATAAAACAAATACGAAACTAAAATCTAGGTAGGTACTTTATTATCACTTTGCTGTTCTACCCTACTGCTTAATTCTAATAATTATCAACCCTTCGCAACAACACGTTTATTCGATGGACAGTTCATTTGCGGGCACAGCCTTGTACAACGCTTCAACCGCCTCCACGGTGCGTGATACAATAGCCTTGACTATCGGGGGGGCAATCTCATGCATCACTTCACGCCAGTTCGCATTCACGAAGCTGTCTACAGGTGCGGCTAAAAAGAAAAAAGTTGTGTGTTATTATCTACTTCTGAAGTACATAGTATTGCTCCATTTATTTTCAGTTGCCAAACTGAACCCACCTCTATTTGGGGCGGTGCATTAACAAACATGAATACCTATCACAAGGTTCATGCGTGAATCGAAACAGCGATCCGCTGTAGCCGATTGATTACTCGGCCACTGAGCTTGCAACAGCAATACAATGCAATTTTGTGTATTTAGGTAGCATTTGATGACCATTATTTAATTTTATGTCACGGGCTTCGATGACTAATACATTCTTCTTCAACTTAGCGTCAAAAGAATTTAGACACTCCATTTGATAGAATGTATACTCCGATACTTCCTTCGATGTATGAGTGGAGTGTAGTGTTGGTTGATGATATAAAACAGGTAGTTACCCAAGAACGAGTTGCCATTGAAGAGGTTGTGGAAGTTGAACCTAGCACCGGTCTTCACCTGGCTGGTGAAGTGCCAGTCGGCGATGTGCCAGTGCTTCGTGCCGTCTTCACCATCCACTGTTTCCAGCTCCGTGTAGGCTTTGATCACTATGTCACCTGAAACATTTTTCGCGAAATTATTAGAATGATGATCTTCATTGGTAGCTACCTAGTTGGGTTCATACCCAACATATGGACGTTAGTCTTAGTAACAAAATCGTTTCAAACAGCAAATTATACCAACATGGAAATAAATTAACAAAACCTCGATATACTCCGGCGCCAAGGCTTCGGTTATCCGCCCATTGTTCAAAAGAAATATTGGTACAAACAAGCCCGGTTTTATCAAATGCTTTACGACAATTATACATTTCGTTTTATACTCATTACGTAATAAAACGAAAAGGAAAAGTTTACAATGTGTGATGAACTGATGACTTACGTATCTTAATATTGTATGTCCCGTCGCCGCTGATGGGCAACACCAGCAGCTGTCCACTCAGCTTGTAAATTCCGACCAGGTCCACGGTACATCTGATCGTCACCGACTGCTTGCCTTTGGTCAGGTCATGCCTGGGTAGAAAACGACACGTATTTCATAAGACCTAAGTTTAATCACGCGTATTTTAAGTATAGAGGCCGGCACATCAAGGTACAACAATCTGTCAAATTTCTTTGATAGATTTTCAATTTTAATGAAGAAGGTTCATTTATTCGATTGGGGAAAATTATATTTTGGTATGGCTTGATGCGCTGGCACAGTGTCTGTACAATTACAGACCAAAGAGACGATTAATGAATTGTACGAAAACTAGTTTGGAAGTTGGTGGACACGTACACTCGATCATCATCTGCCTGGGCTTTTCCCAACTATGTTTGGGTCGGCTTCCATTGTAACCGGATTGAGCTGAATACCAATATTTTATATGGAGCGACTTTCGGACCTCCACAACCCAGTTACTGGGTAACACGATACGCTTTGGTAACTGGTTGTCAGACTTTCTGGCTTCTGAACTAGCCATAACGAGTAACGACTGTCAAAGATCTACGAATAACAGCCGAGACCAACGGTTTTGCGTGCTCACACACTTGTGCACTGTACCCTACTATCTTCTGCGCACTTGGTTAGTCTCCGTTGAGATTGGCTGCCGTAACCGTTTATTTTAAGTTCCCACCAATAACATTTTCATGTAAAATGGTGCCAAGACGAGACCTAATGGCTCGCACTGTCAAAAAGTTATGAGATCTCTACCTATAATCTCTACTCGTCAAGCCCTAATTTCACAGACTCTACACCTGCGTCACTCTCTCGTGAATAAATGGTTTTTCTTTTTTTCTTTCTTATCTTAATCAAAATAATATGTGGCTTGGCCATTTCGTTACCATCACATGGGTGTAAGGTGAAAAATGTATTAGTTTGTGCTGTGCAATTGAAACTTTCTATATATCTACTAGGTCCACTATAGACATCATATCACGAGAATTTTGTTTATCTGGTATAAACCAAACACAAGTTCATTAAAAAAAACGACGAAGCGTTTCGAGAAAAGGTAAGTAGTGCCCATGCCCTTGCGCTTCGCTTGGCTCGTCTTGGCGGGGGCACTATATATATATAATAAATTAATATATCTATCTTAAATATAAAAATCTTCTGTGCGTGTGTATGAAAATGAACTCCTCCTAAACGGCTGGATCGATTTTGATGAATTTGTTAGTGTGTGTTCCAGTGGATTCGAGAATGGTTTAGATTCACAATTGGACCCGGTAGGTGGCGCTGTAGTCGAGTTTTTTTTATTTTCAGGACAGGACTACGTCTGCCGGGTCCGCTAGTATATATATATAATTGTCCTCTTTATCCGTTGGTGAGGCTTGGTATGGTGGGCTAAGAGTGAAACGAGGGATTTCTCACTGCATCCCAACTCTATAAACATAGATATTCTAGCCGTCCGCTATATCCACGGAATATTCAGTGGTTCTATCTATTAGATATCTAATTAAGGGGGTACCGAGCAAAATCATTCAAAACAGTCGTCACTGTTAAAGTGATATAATCAATACTTTTACCATAATTGCCATAAAAAATATGTAATGAATACCACAGTGAATGTGTTAACCGATTATCGTTGGGAAAAAATAAGAATACTGTTTAATTTAATAAACAAAAATATGTAAAGTTGTACAAAAATCTTTAAAAAAATCTCGTATTTAGTTGAGTTTTGTTAGTAAACTGTATTTTTTTTTCACAAACTTGAATTCATATTAATCTTTAACATTCATACTACAATTTGTAGTTTTTATATTTTCGAAATGTCGCTTAGTTATTTTATTATTAATTTTTCGCGCTGTTTTGAATCACACGCAACGTATGTATGTATGATTCAAAACAGCGCGTCAATTAAAACAAAAATTAATAATAAAATAACTAAGCGACATTTCGAAAATGTAAAAACTACAAATTGTAGTATGAATGTTAAAGATTAATATGAATTCAAGTTTGTGAAAAAAAAATACAGTTTACTAACAAAACTCAACTAAATACGAGATTTTTTTAAAGATTTTTGTACGGCTTTACGTATTTTTGTTTATTAAATTAAACAGTATTCTTATTTTTTGCCAACGATAATCGGTTAACACATTCACTGTGGTATTCATTACATATTTTTTATGGCAATTATGGTAAAAGTATTGATTATATCACTTTAACAGTGACGACTGTTTTGAATGATTTTGCTCGGTACCCCCTTAAAAAATATCAAGGCCGACATAAGAATGATCTTACTTCAGACACAGATTAACTAATAGTTCCTTTGGAACAGATAGTTCACTCCATAGAAAAAGATAGATACCTAACGCTATAACTGCCTACAATAATATTACAGCCGTTCGTGCGCGCTAAAATGTACGTTACGCACACGCACGAGAGTATCTACTACGTTGTCTGACGTGGTGTCGGGCGATCACCTGCGTCAAATTACGCAACGCTAGGACTGTCTATGTTATGAAATGATTACACGAAAGAATAGGTGAATAAAAAACAGTTTTTACATTTTTGTTTTTTACAGTTGACTAATTATTGTGTGTATATTTTGAAAAATAATAAGTACCTAAGTAAAATATCTAACCAAATCAATAGGTACCTACTTATAATTACGTACTATTATAAAACTTTCTTCTTATCATTACACAAAGAACTCTCTATTATACAAAAAAAGGAAACAACAAAAAAAAATACAAAATAATTACCTTTCCTCCTCCTTAGGTAATGTAAAAAAGGATAAACTTTTGTTAGTTATTTTATTTCGACAGCCGTCTACAATGCAATTTGCACGACTACCCATTATTAAAGCTGCGGTCGCAGTATCGTACGGAACTATTAATTAAACTGTATCAGAAAAAAAATCTCTGCGGTATACGTACACTTAGCGAGCGCGTGGCAACCCGACTGGATTTTGGACGTTCGAACGAAAGCGAGCCGTAGGTACTTAAGCGCGTGACCTTAAACGAGTGACAATACTGTTAGATATCTTTACTGTGCTTCAGATTCTATAGCAGTAGTAAGAGTACTCAGTAGTAATGATTTATAACATTGCTAGTCTATACTAGCCAATTCCTATTTTACTGTTACACACACAACACTATGGTAGTTCCATGACTTCCATGAGGCCTGTAAGTGCGAGCGAGAGGTCCAATAAAAATGTTTTGTCACTCAGTTTCGCTCGTTTGTAATGGCTCAAGTATTACCTACGTGCTATTATTACTGTGATAAAAAGTATTATTGATGATAGAACCTTGTACGATTTTGCGAATGCACATCACATAAAAGTATCTTTATGCCTACCTACCCACCCTTTCCTTCATAGTTCATTTAATACTTACGGCTTGCTGACGATTCCGACACAACGTCCGAATTGACACCATACGCACAATAGCTATATATATTTATTCGGACACCAATAACTTCCAACGATAAAATCCGGTTAAAAACGTTTATTTTACAACTACAGGCTGGGCGGTAGAGGGATTTCGTTCGTTGGAAGTTTTTAACTGAATGTAGGACAAAACAGCTTTTTCATTAGTGTCCGAATCACCAGTGGAAAAAAATATAAATTCGTACACTGTGTCCGAATATATTGTGTCCGAATCGTCTGTAAGCCTTACTATTACCTACTCTACCCCAGAAGTACAGAGGTAGGTACTGTATAGGTGTCTAGGTAATGTAACATGCTCAAATGAGTAATATAAACACAACACAATTACAATACCAATAAAAGCATTTTAAATGTTATGTTTATGGTTAGTTTATGGCTTTAGTGGCACAATGGTCGTCCTTGACACGGCATCGAGTTCTCTAGGACAACCGAACTTGAAGACTGGAGAAGGAAAATATTATAGATAGGTATTCTTAGGAAACTGTAGGTAAGTACTTAGATAAGTTAAGGAATATTTTACCACGAAGTCTGAGTAGTTAGGTAGGTACCTTTTTTACGTGGGGAAATCCACATGTAGGTACTATCCCCCGTCATTCACTGCGCTCCCGCCAGAGTTGGGTAGGTAGGTAGGTACGTACCTATCTAAATAATACATAAGTAAGCTTGCTTGTCAAGGGCGTCGTCAAGGTGGGGCAGGGAGGGGCAGCTGCCTCCCCCTAGAAATTCCAAAAGCTACATGTGCCTTTGACTTTATTTAAAACTCATACTTTTCCTGTCCTCCATATATTACCTTCCCCCCCCCCCTCAGGCCATCAGCTGGCGATGGCTGGCGACGCTCTTGTTGCTTGTCAAGTGTCAAATACGTGCACGGTCAACTCAAATGGTGATGGCGAAATCAAATAAAGACTGGGCCAATACACAAAACTGAGAATCTGTGTGATGTGAAAAGGCCTTATGCACTTCACATTTAAACAGAGAGGGATGAGAATCAGACCCTTTGGCAAACGAAGAGCAAGGATTGTTAATGAACTGTCCAACTTATTTGTCCCGTCTTAATATTGCACTCTCTGTCCTTTACTATAATCTATGGATATCACAAATCGCAGTACAGTGTTAAGTAATTAATTACAGCCGCGTTACTGACATTACTCCAGTAAGGACTGCCTTCTGTCCGGATTTCCCCGGTTTAGTCCTAGTTTGCAGAGAAGTGGAAAATTTGTTTTTGTCTTAGCCCTCGCTGTTTTGATTAATTTCGTGTATTGATTAATCGGAATTTGTCGAGCATCATTGATTGCGTTAGCGCTTTTCTGGTGGTCGCCACTGTTGATTTTGGCTTTCAGGAGTTGAAGTGGTTCGGGAATAATGTGGCGGGCTTGTTCCCATAAATAGAGTCCAGATTATTGCCCGGGGATCTTACGGAAAGGGTTTTAAAAAACTGACCGGTCATGCCCGGGCACTGATTAAATGAAAGAATAACAATTTTGAATGTTAAAAATATGAATTGTTTTATTGTTACTGTTAAATATTTTTCTCAGGAGCGTCCGGGAATAATACTCAATTTCACCCGAATATCCCAAATTTTATAAGGTTTTTACAGGTTTTTAGGTCGGCAATTTAGAGGTGATGGGAGTTTCTTTTTATTTGTTTATTATCAAATAGGCTTGCGTTTGACCGCAATTCACCTGATCTTATGTGATGATGCGGCCTAAGTTGGGACACGCTTGCCTAGGATGAACCGGTTCACTCGTGCCTTGAAGATACCCAGATTATACTTATTAGGGAACAGAGAGGCGGGCAGCGAATTCCACAGTCTGGCAGATCGCACAACAAATGTGGAATCTAAGAGTCTAAAGCGGCTAGTGAAGGCGAGGCAACTAAGTAAACAAAATAACAGTTTGATATAACACCAACACGTTTAGTCGACGTATATTGACTATACAAATAACTTGAGATTCGGAATCTAGTTGCTTTGTGATGACAATCGCATCATATTCTGAAAAAAGTGGTTTTAGTGTAACGTGACCACACTTCAAGCTTTAAAGGCTCTCTGTCCTGCTTTGCATAACGGACAACGATTGTAAACTTTGGTAATTTGGCCTATTATTGATGTTGTTTAAAATTCCAAAGCCACATTGTATTAAATAATATTTGTTATGAACCATGAATAACTACATCTTAACATTCCAGGCAGAGAGACCAAAAGGGAGGAAGAACGCTGCGAACCACAGAGTATAAAAATACAATAATAGTTACAGATGAATAATAATCCTGAATAGGAATACATGGGTTGTTACCTCAATATGGCCTACCTTATGACTAAAATTCTCAAAATGCATCAGACATTTTCATGACCATGATCACAAAACATAGAGTAAGGTTCATTCCTACTAAAAAAGTATATAATATGTATACACGATATTCTGAAATTGATTTGTTTCACCGACATAATACAAAACGACTGCCTAGAGTCCTAGACAGTAGAAGTCATGTCACTAGGCCTTGTTAACTAGGTCTTGCAACACAACCTAGTTATTATCGCTGTGCGAAGGGTGAGGGGCAGTCCCAACAGCTACCTGAGTTTAGTTGCGGAGTACATCCATAGTCCTATTTGCAGGCATTGGATAAGGATGCTTATATTGTAGGCTTGTATGTAAGTTACTAACATAATTTTAAGTCATCTCGATGCTAACACTATATGGACCAAAAGTCTGAAATAAATGTTTTGAATTGAATTATTACACAAAGAAAGGGTCTTTGTCTTTAAATAAAAAAATTGTAAAATACTAAAATGTTATTTTTTTACATTATTATTATTATTATTTATTTATTTATTATAAACAAAGTTTACAAAATTTCTCGTTTTGTCGAAAAAAAAATAGTCATGTTATCTTTGTAAAAATACCTACCTGTTCGTCGCTTTCCGGATTACTGACGTCCAAGGTCAGGTTAAACTATAGGGCTGTTGACCACAACGGAAAGTTTCGATCATCTGAGAAATGTAAACGTGCAAGTTCTACCTCGTACAAGGATAAATTTGTCCGCATATGCAGTGACGTACGTCTCATACACAAATAGGTATACATAAAGGTTCGAAACAAAATATTTGTAGACCTACAAAATATTTGAAACCCACACATTTATTTTAAGACTGTTATACGTGTGTAAGCAATAGCACCTAATGTATGTCGCTCCTCAATGACTTAGGTTTTTATGATCTGCATAAGTTACTGCCCGCGGCTTTGTTCGCGTGAACGTCGCGTAGGTTACATCGAGGATGCAGACGAAGGAGTGGATTAAAAAGCGGTCAAGTGCGAGTCGGACTCGCCCATGAGGGAGGGTTCCGTTATTCCGTAGCAGCAAGTAACATAATATAAATGTTTTTTTATTTTTATGTTATGACATTGATGACCTACCCATAGGAGATACCCCACACGTATGGATTTGATGAGAAAAAATGTTGAGTTTCAGTTCTAAGTAGAAAAAAACAAGTGGGTTCCCCAAATCCCCAAAGATTACTGTTTTTTTTTCTACTTTTGTGTGAAAATCTTAATGCGGTTCACAGAATACATCAACTTACCAAGTTTCAACAGTTATAGTTCTTATAGTTTTGGAAAAAAGTGGCTGTGACATACGGACGGACAGACAGACAGACAGACAGACAGACATGACGAAGGTTCCGTTTTTTGCCATTTGGCTACGGAACCCTAAAAAGTAACCTTAGTAACCGTAGTTTAGCCGTTAAAGCGTAGCAAAGAAACTCGCTTTCGTATTTTTAATAGGAATTAAATACGTTTAGAAGGTAAATACTATATGGGCACGGTTGGCGCAGTGGCTTAGCGATCGACTGCTGCGCAGCGTGTTGCGGGTTCGATTCCCGCCCAGGGTAAACATTGCGTGATGAGCACTTGTGTTAGCCTAGTGCCTGGGTGTTGTTTATCTATATATGTATGTATTTACAAAAAAAAAAAAATGTATTTGTGTATGTATATCAGCTGTCTGACACCCATAGTACAGGGTCTCCCTAGTTTGGGGTCAGATGGCCGTGTGTGAAAATGTCCCCACATATTATTATTATTCACATTCATTTATTTTATATACATATTAAATTACATTTTTAAATATTCATATAAAAACAAAAACATTTAAAAATATAAAAAAATAGTACCTCACCGGTATCGGGAACAGGGTCCAAGCCACCGGCGGTCAGGGCTCCAGAGAGAGGAACCTCCTGACAATGCGGGCCGTGTCCAGAAGTACTGCCTTCTGAATCAAGCCCTTGATCCAGCCGTCTAACGAGAGCCTCCTTAGATGTTGGTCGAGGCTCTTGGCAATTAAGCCATTGGCTGTAACAATTATCGGCACAATGATCGCTGAGTCCACATTCCACATGTCGACAACCTCATGGGCCAAGTCAAGATACTTTATCTGCTTGTCTTTCTCGGCCTTCATGAGGTTCTCGTCATGAGGAACAGCTATGTCAATAATCATTGCGCGCCTCTCCAATCGATCCACCACCACTATATCAGGCTTATTGGCTACAATAGTCCTGTCAGTGATGATGGATCGATCCCAGTACAATGTGACATTGCCATTTTCAAGAACTGGATCGGGCATATACCTGTAGTATGGAACTTCTGATTCCACGAGGTTGTAATTCAGAGCAAGTTGCTGAAGGATAATCCTGGCCACAAGGTTGTGCCTGTACACTGAACACACTACACTGAACATCCAGAGATAATATGACGGATTGATTCACCCGGCCGGTGACATTCCCGACAAATGTCAACCGTGCCATCCTTCACAATAAATCTCCGGTAATTATTCGGTGAGATATTACCTGACCTCCTCTCTTCAATCTATAGCCTAGACTTGAATTCTCCAGCAGTGTGCTTAGAGGATTCAAGGCTAAGCAGAACCAAAGTGGACTCAAACTGTCGCCCTGAAATATACCCCGCTCAATCCTTATCGGTTCACTATTCCTCTGGATATGTCGACATCCTGGATAGCGAAGGACCGTCCTCCACTGCCCCATACATGACATCAGGAAGGTGCGCAGAGTGGTATCTATCTTATACAACTCTAGCACCCTCATGACCCATGTATGCGGCACAGAGTCATAGGCCTTCTTGTAATCTATCCAACATGTCGACAGATTCCTTCGGGATCGGCGAACCTGTTGACTAATGGCCATGTCAATCAGGAGCAGCTCCTTAGTACCGCGGGACCCATTCCTACATCCATTTTGAGAGGGAGACATGCTAGCGTTACTGTCTATGTGTTGGTAAATTTTCGCTCTCAAAATAGATGTAAAAACTTTATAGACCGTCGGCAAACATGTGATCGGTCTATAATTTGCAGGCTCCGCAGTACTACCTGATTTATGGAGCAGGTGGGTTATTCCTGTCGTCAAGAACTGGGGTAACGATCCTGATTCCAAGGCTGACTGAAACCGAGACGCTAAACAAACGTGCGACCTTCTAAACCATTTTATCCAGAAGTTGTGCAGCCCGTCCGGCCCTGGAGACTTCCAATTAGGCAATGGACGGACTGCACGAGCTACATCATGGGGGCTGATGATGATTGCCCTCATTTCTGGTATCGGGTCGCACGCTCGTTCGACTTCCAGAGTCCAATCACCCTCAGTGTGACTAACAGGCACCGACCAGATGTTGCGCCAGAACAAACACATGGCGTCATCATCCGGCAGGTAAGTATCAGTCACACTTCGAATCGGTCGCTCCCAAGTCCTATAAACCCACCTTTCATCGCTCTGGAATGTGCGATTCTGAGTGTATCGTTCCACCCGCCGCTTCTACCTTCGAATACGGTTTGCCCATGCATACACCTTCTGCTTCAGGAAGTCGATGCGCTCTGTGACCCAGGGCATATAGTCTCGAGGACTGATATCAGTCCCCGGGAATGCCCGCCTCACAAAGCGCATCACTCTAGGGCGAGTATTGCCCTCCCTAAAGCAGATAAGTTTGTCGATGAGCACTCTGGCCTCACTAATACGCTGCTCAATTCTGCACTGCCACGCCGGTACGGCAGGTTTTGGTCGTGTAGCTCT
This sequence comes from Charanyca ferruginea, assembly GCA_947361185.1. NCBI lineage: Eukaryota > Metazoa > Arthropoda > Insecta > Lepidoptera > Noctuidae > Charanyca > Charanyca ferruginea. The sequence goes on from OX376068.1 coordinate 26,604,332, forward strand.
ATCATCATTAGGAAATTTGACGTGAGCCACACGACATGCCGCAACAGCCGCGCAGTACAGAATCGAATGCGCATCAGTGAGGTCTTCGCAACCATCAAAATAATTTGATAACTGCGAATCCAGAGCACACACCAGCACCCTATTTTTTTTATGCATGGGCAAACGAGGTAAACGTGGTCTAAGCTCAGGCGAAATGAATCGATATTCTCGAATCGCACCCTCCAAAGCGCTCCTCAATTCATCATTGCACTGAGTACTTACTTGTGTAACCATGTCATCACTCCCATCAGTAACATGGCTTCGTGTTGCGGTTGGCTGTGGTTGTGCCACTTCCACAATCTGCGGCAGGGGAGCAGTAACATGGTTTCTCTGCATTTCAGTTCGGAGGCGATCAAGTACAATGTCATCCAACATACGATTGCGCTGGATGACCCGCACCTGATCCGATAATCGTTGTTTATCGTTTTTTTATTATTATTATTATTACTATAGTGACTCTGACTGACAGAGTAACGGTACTGGCAGGAGTCCAATGTGCGTTTAACTGGAACACTGTTTGACTTTTTCTAATATATAAACCAGTCTGACGACCAGTCCTACCAACGGCTATCGTGTTACCCAGTCACTGGGTTGTGGAGGTCCGATAGGCAGTTGCTCCATGTATAACACTGGTATTCAGCTGCATCCGGTTAGACTGGAAGCCATCCCTAAAATAGTTGGGAAAAGGCCTAGGCCACATCTATATCTGTGGCCTAGGCAGACGATGATTAAAATAAAGGCAGTACTCGCAACGAAAGCTAAAACAAATATCCCCACGTATGAATCTGGTGTATTATTTTGTAATGCACTTTTTTAATGCACGTATCTAAAAGTACTGCCTAGGCCTTTAACCTATATAAGGATACACGGAGCAGGTAAGTTTCAACGTACAAAAGTGTTTATGTAAAGCGCTTACCACACGCTCAAGCTTCACTACAGTTTTGCCAACCACACGCTCCGTGTTCCGTGTACAAACCGGCCTGTGCAGCCAAAACTGTGGTGAAGCTTGTGCGTGAAGGAAAAAGCAGATAAACCAAAGACGGGACATTTCGAGAACGAAACTCCTCAGGCCATTCCGACGAAAACAATTATTGAAAAACAAAACTTATACTTACATAATATCATCAACATGGCAGTTCTTCATGCCAGTCACCGTAGTATTCCTGAATACCAGGGATAAACCCCCCTGGTCCCCCTTGATCTGGTCAAAATGCATGGGGTCCAAAGACTTGATCCCCAGATCGGAGATGCCCACTGCAATGAAGGGTACGGCCGTCTGTGCTGATGCGAGAGTGCAAGGTTTGTCTCCGGACTTGCATGGTGATAAGAAGGGAGCTGTGCCAATGAAAGACAAACAATTAGTTTCATAAGCTTTTTAGGCTGGCTAGTATAATGTATGCACATTACCTAAGCTACTCTATCTATCCTCAAACAAGCATGCTAAAATGACTCTGGCGACTCTGCAATTTCAATCCATATGTACATTATCGGTTAGACAGATTTTATGGAGATTAGGTACCTACATTATTAATAGCCAGAACTAACACGTGGTCGCTTATTAAGATGAAGGTATCATCTTTAATTACTGCATTGACCTTTAATAAAGTCATTAAAATTCTTTTTTTTCTCTGCATTGCATCTCGAAAGTCAACCTAGGTGGTTGTCCGGAGGCCTGCAGTCAATCAGGGGGTTGTTCGTACGTTCCGGCGACCCCCCCGTGTAGGTGATGGAACACCGGGGTTGGTTTTAGTCAGAGTAAGAGTCAGCCAGACCCCTTCGCCCGCCCCAGGGTGGAGGACATCCGATCCACGAAGGTTTTCCACCCAGGGGAAAAAAAGGATAGCAAAGAAACAGGTTGCATCGAATGTTGATTAATTTGGGGCGAATTTAAAGCTACAGGCTCGCAGCAGGTGGGCTGGTTCGAGCATGGGTCGGGAGATTAAAATCTATACGAGTAGTCCGTGTTTAAGTGATGCTCTGTGCCATGCTCTGTGGCATAAGTAATGCATCGGTACAGTAGAAACGGGGGATGGAAACAAAAACAAATTGCAGAAAAATGTCTACTGCCATCGATATATATATGTACTACCTACGCACAAATGTGTAAGATATACGTCTATGTCTACTGCACGATGTCATAAATAAAAAAGTAACGTCACTTTTGTCTCCTGTAGAGATCGCTGACGTTTGCCATGTATCTATGAACGGACCATAACTACTAAAAAAACTGGCCAAGTGCGAGTCGGACTCGCGCACGAAGGGTTCCGTACCATTATCTATACAACATTAGACATCGAGCAAAAAATCGGCAAAAGCCCCCCTTAAAATACTTATTTTATTCTGCTTTTAGTATTTTTGTTATAACGGCATCAGAAATACATCATCAGCTATGAAAATTTAAACTGTCTAGCTTCACAGCCAGACAGACAAATAGACGGACAGTGGAGTCTTAGTAATAGGGTCCCGTTTTTACCTTTTGGGTACGAAACGCTAAACACGTACCGCGTTATACAGTCTCACTAAATGCTACAAAACATCGATCACTAATAAAGTTTTTCTTAGTGATCGGCGATGCTACAAAAAAAAAGAAAGTTCATGTACCCTTTGTGCTACGCCGTAGCCGGTTACACGAAAATAACCTTCTCAATCGAAAAGTACTTATTAAATAACCTTAAGGCTTGTATACATGCCAATAACCTTGAGCATTTGGCCCGTACTGAATTTGTGGACGAGTGCGGGGTGATGTAGACGCAGTCTTTAATCGGACGCATTTTTAATTTATTGTAATAAAAATATTACATATTTGTAAAAATTAACAAAACCAAATCATTTTCCTTTGTATTGCAAAGCAGTAGATATTTTTTTTATCCTCTTCTGATAAGAAATTAAGGAGTAAAATAGTTTTATCTCAATGGTTTGGAGGTGATTTGACATTTTTTTTTCATATTATGTGATACCGATAGAAAAATTGTGAATAAACCAAATTACGTATGATATCATGTAGATTACTAACAATTTTTTTCAGATGTAATTTCTCTGTAAATGCCGACGAAAAGTTGCTTCATCTGCATGCTTCTTTCAAGCTTTTTTCGAGAGAGCAGCCTTAATTGAATATCATGGCAATAATAAAGAGGTTACTCAGTTCATTTCTTTAAGTATATAATTAGACTTGTTTTTAATAACATTACATCATTCAGTCTCCATCAGTCATCAGTCTGTATCTCCAAAGGGTTAGGCAGAGGTATTTTTAGGGTTCCGTACCTCAAAAGGAAAAAACGGAACAATTTTAGGATCACTTTGTTGTCTGTCTGTCAAGACCCTTTATCTCGGGAACGCGTGGAGGTATCGAGTTGAAATTACTACTAAACCATATACTCAAGTCTACGGTCCCTTGATGCTGTAAAATCAACCCTCTATGTTAACGTGAAAAAAAGATACGGCCGTTTATGTCGCAAAAAAACGCATTTAAAATATTAAGTAGATTAAAGTATGGATAGTAGGTATGGATTAGTACAGAAGAATGGATTGCCTCGGTAGGCGAGTCCAACTCGCACTTGTCCGGTTTTTTTTGGGACAAGCCCGCCACACTATTCCTATGCCACTGCAACTCGTGTAAGCCAGAATCGACAGTGGCGACCACCAGAAAACCATCGTGGCAAAGAAGCTTGTCGAGTCCTGGAGGAACATTACAACTGTCTTGGATCACGCAACGATATTAGTCAGAAATGAACAGCGGAGGAGTAAGAAAAAGAAACACATTTTCCACTAATGCAAAGGTATACCTATTATACACATAGTATACATGTCGCCAGTTATATAGAAATCCAAGTAATCCTAGGTAGGGAGCGAAAATCGTCAACACTTGGATATCAACGCAGATAGCGGATTGCTACTTAGAAGTTTCTGTTGGGATGTATTTTAGATTATGGTATGATGGAACTGGCGTGAACGTGTGTTCAAAAGTTCCTTTATCTTAGCACAAATAAAGATTGAAAAAAAGTTTCTGTTGGAAAAGCCCAAGTAGGTAACATTTACTAAAATAATTATTAAATATTGGAATTAAATATAAGGACGCATTTGCATTTTTTATAGAATTACTTAAAAATACACTAACTAAGACATTCATTGAATTCACGTTGAAAAACAATAATTTGTTTGATACTGCACCAATTTCCACTCGATATTAAAATCACTGACAAAAACGTAAAAAAATGTGCAAAAAAAACTGATAGCTTACCTAATTTTGATTTGACGCATAAAACAACAGCAAAGAAGCACAAATACGTCAGTTTGTTCATGATGTTTAACTTGATATGTACCACTGCGTCTGCGCAAGTATGATGAGTGTCAAGACGGGACTACACTTATATGAGACGTGAGGCGCACGACTTCGACGTCATTCGTATGTTGTCAAATGGCACTGTGTTCTGACTTTGTTAAGGGTAAGTATGGTTTGTTTGACTCACGTTAAATTTTAATAATAATTTGAGAGGGGCAAGCCATACGGATTTATCGGGTCAAGGTTAAGCTACACTTGCCGCTGTCGCTCCGTAGATGGGTGACCATCTTTTTCATACCGAGATCTCTCCGTGCCTCGGAAAGCACGTACTAAAGCTATTGGTCGCATTTAACATACGTAGCTCTTTGACAGTCGTTCAGACCAATAAAAAAGGTCTGAGGACAGTCGTTATGGCAACTAGGCCCAAGCCAGAAAGTCGGACAACCAGTCTTGCTAAGAGGTATCGTGTTACCCTGTAACTGGGTCGTGGAGGTCAGATAGGCAGTCGCTCCATGTAAGGCACTTGAATTCGGCTGCATCCGGATCGACTGGAAGGTGACCCAATCCAACATAATCGGAAAAAGTATAGGCAGAATGACGATTCATTTTTGTCTTCTATTTGCTACTGCGCTGATAAATGCTGGGTTCTACGAGACCCTATTGCTTGATATAAGAGGGGAAATTCCCGTAACTTAAAGAACGATAGCAATTTCAGTGTAAATCTGTCAAAAATGTCATTATTTACCTACGCTTTTGACAACTTTTTGACGTAAATTGACGCCTTCCAAAGGCTTAGGCACCGAGTCGCCGACTAGTAGGCGTATTACCACTTACTATACTTACTGCTATACTGTTTGTGGTCGGTCAATATTTAGGTATTGGGGGCTATTAAGAGATTGTCAGATTTCATTAAATATTTTCTGTTGAAATATTGTCATTATGTGTTGTAGTAGGTTTTTAATGCCAAAAGCTCGTCATTAGGTACATAAAATCGGTTGTGATATATTGTAGTCAGTATTTTATAACAAAAAAAAACCATTGTATTGACCCATGAGTCACATCTGATTCATGTTCATTGTTTTACTATTGTGTCTGCTTCGCGGACAGTGAAAGTGTTAAGGTATTGTAGAACCTATTTATTGAACGTTAAACCCTAATATTTTTATGTCTAGGGTTTACAAAAATATTTCAATCAATCAATAACCATAGGTACTGCCTTCCCCTTAAGAAGCACAAACGAGTACCTACTTTAAAACACAATATGGTCGTCTCACCTTGATCTTGAAACTTGAACTGCGGCGAACAATAACTGCTCAAACGAAACAGCATTAACTGCAGTTAACAGCTGTACCTTTGATTACATCATTCTACTTTCATTTTGCTGCTTTTTATTTCCTGGCTTCCAGGATCAATAGCGGCCAGTTTAGGTTACAATCGATACTTTACTTTAAGTTAATAAATACATAATTCAAGGTGAACAGGGAACAAGAAGAGGTGAAATTACATTTAAAAATAAATGCTAGGTACGTAAAAATTAAACTTAAGAGATTTATTTATTTATTAATATTCATTAACACATACATTACAGGTAAGACCCAAGCTAACAAAAGTTGTTATAAATTGCTAATTCTCCAGTCCCAAGTAACGGGTCTGGGTAGAAGTTACACAGTCGACAACATACTAAAGTGTCACCCTCTGGAATTCCACCAAAGAGCAAGAAAATGTGTCCAAACGCAGAGACACTAGGTATTAAGTATTTGAACTGCACGAATCACTGGTGCTGACTGGTGCAAACTTTAATAAGTGTGTACCTACGGGTTGCCGGAACTTTAAAATGCCCCTCCCTCAGACCTAACCGTGGCCTCCTGTTTAGAACAAGCAATCCCAACGACTCCAATATTTGTGGATTATTCAGCATACCACGAAAAACCATAAACACATATTTTACCAATGCGAGGTTGCGCCTTACTTTCAACTTATAGTACCCGACCATCCCTATAACCAAGAGATGTAAATATGATGACGTAAACGAATGAATAATTGCAGTCGGAGGCATATAATACCTTGAAGGAGCTCGTGGTTCAGCAAAAGCCGACCGGTCATGGTAAAGATACGCTTACCGCGGCCTCTCCGTGGATAGGTGACCATCCTTTTCATACCGAGACCCCTCCGTGCCTCGAAAAGCACGTAAAGCCGTTGGACTCTTGGCTGTCATTCGTAGATCGTTTACACTTTTAAAAGCCAGTAAGTATGATAACCAGTTAACAAGGTGTATCGCGTGTTGCACAGTAACTGGCTCCACGCAAAACCCTGCTATTCAGCTGCATCCATTTTGATTGGAACCCGACCCCAACATGATTGGGAGAAGGCTAGGCAGATGACAGAGGTAAACAATACCTATGTAGCTGTGGTGAGGACTCTACAAAACTCAATTCTACCGGCTTGTTTTCAGATGTTCGAAAAAACAGCTACGCTATCAACTTTGAAAAGTAGCACAGTCAGTAGTAGGTATACCTACTGGCTACAAGCCTGTAAGACCTCTGCCTCGAATCTTGCGGGCAGCGGGGAGCCGGCGGCGGCGCGGGAGTGGGGCGGGCAACGCAGACCCGTTCTCGAAACCAGCGGGCAGATCGCGCGGCACTGTCAGGCACTGTAGCGGCGTAGTGTTGTGTTCGTGGTTGTATCGTCGAGATATTTGTTTTGTTCGCGAACGAAATGTCTGAACAACGGCGACAACATCTTTTTGATACAAATTTATTCCTAACGCTCGATTTATTGTGGGTGCAACACTGCAGTGCAGACGCCCGGGCAGTCACCGCTTGACTGGAGTGCACCGCTCGATGCCCGCCTCGCGCCTCGCGCCGCTGTTTTCGAGGGCCGGTCCATTTGATTTTACGCATTAGATCCTGCCGCTGCCGCCGCCCCGCTGCCCAAGATTCGTGGCAGAGGCCTTATGCCCGACTGTTGGGCAAAGGCCTTACCCATGTCATTCCACGCACATATTCTTTACTTGCGCTACCTTGAACCAGCTCTCGCAGTACGCATCTAGATCATTTCGCCATCTTGTCTCTACTATTGCCAGATAATATACAAACTGCAAGCGTTTTAAATACACCATCGAATTACCATTATTCGCTTCGGTTTCCGTCTTAGCCGAAAATTAACCCTTAGGCATTGCTATCCAAGAGTTGCAGCATGAAACTTGAGTCTAATGCCTCCGACTAAAGACTTCTTAACAGTTATTAACCTAAACTCTTTCATAATTAATTAGTAAGAACTGGTGCCCCGGTAATATACATAAATTATTTTTTATGGTTGTTTTATAATTGTGCAATGGCAGCTAAGCTACCTACCATATAATTGAGATTTTCTAAGAATATTATAAGAATGCGCATGAATCAATAATTAAATTGAAGGAAATAGGAACATGCTTACATGTTTTAGTCGTTGTTTGAAAAATGTAATGAAGATGAAAATTGGTTAGGTATCTCTATCTATAGGATATCTATAATTTTGTCGTGTTTTATCTAGGTATAATCCGTTAGTAGAGATTGATTGGTCAGCTCTTATCTGCCATGGACTTTATCTTGCTTTTTGTTTATGTTTTGTATTGCTAGATTACCTACCTACCTTCATAGTTTTCACATATAGAAACAACAAAAATCATGTAACCATGTAAAAAACTTGATTTAAAAGATTGTCCGTGGAGTTTCTTGCTCGTTCTTCACCATAGAGACCTACCTACGTTTTGGAACGAGCAACTAGTTTCAACCACAGTAAAGATAGATATCTTTACTGTGCTTCAACTCTCTGACTAACTGACCGACTTCTTGACAATTCAAAAGTGCCTGTAAATGGTTTAATAGATATAAATGCTTTGACTTTTGAACCATTAATATCACTAAAATAATAATAATCTTCCGACCGAATTTCGGTCACGGCGGCCAAACACAATGGCGACTACCCAAGTACGCAATGGATATTATAGTGCACAAGTGTGTGCGCAAACACAGGTGCATTACCTCTTTCCTCACTCTCATAGTCCGACGAGACGGCAATCCGGCAAGACCGAGGAGCGATTAAGCGAAGGAACCACAAGTTCCAAAGTCGGAGCTGCTGCTGAGAAAATCTTAACAGAAAATACTATATTTTTTTTTCAATATAATAAGGACGTATGATCTTTGACATATTATATTTTTTCATGGGCTTAAATATACTCATTTGTATACTAAAAATTGTTTTTAAAATATGCAAGGGATTATTGCACCTCGTTAATATATCTACTTAGTCGCCGCCAACAATTCGTCAATCTTTATTAAAGTTTTTTTGGAACGAAGTTCCTTATCGCGCGTTGTGAAAGGGGGCTAGACGGAAAAAATTCTTACGAAAAGTTGTCACGACATTTGACATTTCGTCATTCATTTGATTTAAGAGCCATCTATTAACGTTATTGGCGCAACTGTGCTCTTCGAGATCGAATTACGAACGGCCAATAGATGGCGCAGAAATAATTTATTGGTCTTTCTATCTAAATAACTACGCATTGTACTAACATGTTAGAAAATGTTAATCTTTAAAATTACTTACTTACAATGTAAGCAGCCTTAATAACTTTTCATTCCTCGCTTTTTTTTTTGCCCTGGCTTAAAGCCACTTAAATTCACTTTAACGCATCACATTAATTAGTGAAGGAATTGTAATAAAATTGTGATAAAATTCCTTCACTAATTAATCGAAAGGAACTTCGTTCCATCCGGGTGTCCCTTGACACCTCTCAAGTTTTTTTTTATACCTATTGTTATAGGCTTGCGTTTGGCCGCAACTCACCTGATCTTAAGTGATGATGCGGCCTAAGAAGGAGCACGCTTGCCGAAACCGGTTCACTCGTGCCTTGAAGATACCCAGATTATATGTATAGGGGAATAGAGAGGCGGGCAGTGAATCCCACTGGCAGATCGTACAATAAATGTGGAGTCAAAGCGCTTGGTTCGAGACCGTGGAACTTCAACCGTATAGCGGTGACGCTTCGCCGTATCGTATATAGTTGAATGGAACTACTTACTCAGGTATACCTGCAGCTAACTTCTTGGTGGACTAAAAAGTTGTTGGTTAGGTCTTAGGTGGTTGGCGAAGATAGCGGGATGAGCTAGACGCTTACAAGAGGGATTGTTCCACATTAGCTCTGGACAGAGAGGGTCGGAAAGGAGAAAGGGCGGCCTTTGCCCCATAGTGGGCAGTACAGACTGAAAATAAATAAATAAGTATAGGTCATGTGGTTATACTTCGTAATTAAACCTTGATCTTGTAATTGGATCTACAATAAACACTAATTTGTGTCTGCCTCTATTGTCATCTGAACATAATAGCAGTCTATAGCAGTTTCCGTTGTTATGAATAATTATTATAATTCGCTGTGAACGCGGTTGCAATTTTGCATAACATTTGAATAATGGATTAATTAAAAAGTTCAACATAAAGGAAACTCTTCACAAGCAAATGCTGAGAACAGAGAATCGTTCAGGGTAGGAAAGTATTATGCACAAACACGGACTAGAAAAAAAAGAAGGACTCCGGGCCACGCTTAACGAAAGTGAAGCACCCTAAGTAAGCCAGACCGCTTGTACAAACATGCCTCACGGACACATTTACATCAAAGTCACAGACTAGAAAAAAAAGGATTCCGCGCCGAAAGTACCGACTACCGACCGTACCGATCTATGTGTGCGTCTCGGTCCGGCGTACTTTAGGTGTCTAATTTTTGATATGCGTGGCGTGGAGTCCTTCTTTATTTTCTAGTCCGTGTGCACAAAATATATTATTGCAAGTCCAAAAAACCTAAAAAAATCCGTATATCCGTATATAAGAAGACTAATTCTTGAACAATTCCATTACCGCGACAAAGAGGGAGTATTAGAGGTATTTTTGACCGATTGTTACACACTGGGACACTGTTCTTACAAGGGCTTCCTCTAGCGTTTGGAAGTCTGGCGATGCTGTGTCCGACAAAGCCCTACACCTAAGTAGGGTTGCCAGTTCTTAACCAAAAAGCCGGAAGACCAGCCAGTTAAGCCGGACATTTGGGTAAAAAGACCGGACAGTGGAGGACAGTGTCAGTCCGCTCGCTTGCGCCAACGATACAAGTTGAGGCGGTCGGTGCGAAAACACATGACAAAATGTTAAAAAATTGACAATTTTAAAATTCACACACCCATCCATGTATTTGTACAGTCGTCACTGTCAGTATGTTATTTTGGTAGTAGTGTAGGTAATTAAATCGTTTCGTTTGTATGGAGTGTCGTAGGTGTTTTAGATCGGTAGTCATCATCTCATATATTTTAGATTGTCTAAAGTTCATAAATCTTTTATGGGGTTCTGTGTTAAGTGTTATAACAAAATTCCTAGTGATAAATTGCAACTAAATGAAAGAAAATTTGAAACATATATTAAAAGTACACTCCGTAAACAAGCATATTACAGTTTACAGAATTATATCCATGATAAGAATGCTTGGAAACATGCTGGTCCGGGCTCCATAGGACAATCTACAGTCTAGACAAAATCAAACTGATTGCTAATTAAAACTACTTAATTTATACTTAGTATATACATTATATTTAATTCTTGCTTTGGTTCACACACTGGTTCATAGGGTCATAGTTTGTTGAAATGTATGGAGTGGTTGTGTACTTTTACAATAATTGTAAATAATAATATGTGAACACTATGTATACAACTTAGCTGTCATTATTTATCTTGTAATACTTTGTACATACTTCAATATAGTGATTTTATGCAAGGTGCATCGTATTCACGTATAGTTATATAACTGTAAACTGTAAATGCAAAATATTGTACACATTTATTTTTAAAAGAGTAAGTATGGAGTTTCTTGCCCATTCTTCTCCATACGAAACTACCTTTTGGAATGGGCAACTAGAATCAACTTTATATTTTTTTATTATGACGTTCAAAAGTGCCTTTTTAATGGTCTAATTGAAATAAATGATTTGACTTTGACTATAGTTACCTTCTCATGATTCACCAAACATGGGTTCACAGAATCTCAATGCCACATTCCCTTTTGATGATATACCTAGCCGTTATAACAACAAGGATTGTGTGGTGTGTGGTTATGTGGTTATCCTTGTTCAACTATAAGCTAACATACAGAAATACCGTTTTTCTGTGAGTTAGCTTATAGTTGTATATACAGGTTGCCCGGTAAGTACTATTAAGTATTCTGTGCCGGTAATTAATGGATAACCTTGAAATGGCTTATAGTAGAACTTATGGCCATTCAGAAAAAAAAAAAAACTTGAGAGGTGTCAAGGGACACCCGGATGGAACGAAGTTCCTTTCTATTCATTAGTGAAGGAATTTTATTACAATTTTATTACAATTCTTCACTAATTAATGTGATGCGTTAAAGTGAATTTAAGTGGCTTTAAGCCAGGGCAAAAAAAAAGCGAGGAATGAAAAGTTATTATGGCTGCTTACATTGTAAGTAAGTAATTTTAAAGATTAACATTTTCTAACATGTTAGTACAATGCGTAGTTATTTAGATAGAAAGACCAATAAATTATTTCTGCGCCATCTATTGCCCGTTCGTAATTCGATCTCGAAGAGCACAGTTGCGCCAATAACGTTAATAGATGGCTCTTAAATCAAATGAATGACGAAATGTCAAATGTCGTGACAACTTTTCGTAAGAATTTTTTCCGTCTAGCCCCCTTTCACAACGCGCGATAAGGAACTTCGTTCCAATAGGAAAAAAAAATTACTTAAGTAATTTTTACTTTATTGCACTACGACTAGAAATGTTTTTTTTTTCCGTATTTTTTGTTTCAAATTTTTTTCTGAATGGCCATAAGTTCTACTATAAGCCATTTCATGGTTATCCATTAATTACCGGGCGTCCTGTATATGCAAGATCGTTTTACTTACGAAGTAGATTACTCAGTATATTTTAAACAAGTTTAATTGTGAGCCGGCCACGTCTGCAGACGGACAGACGGTAGATTGAACAGACACGCTCTAGAGTGGAGACCGCGTTTGGGCAAGCGTAGTGTGGGACGCCCTGCGGCACGATGGACCGACGATTTAAAGGTGGCTGGCAGCGGATGGATGCGGGCTGCCCAAGAACGAGTTAGTTGGCGATCGATTGATGATGAAGTTTAATTGCTGCTTTCTTATTTTCTTTACTTACTTTATAAGCACCTCTTGGACATCACTGCCATCGGTTATCATTTATTGACATAATATTTATCATGTTATTGATAATTTTTAGTGAAATTTACTGTTTGAAATTCATGATTTCTGTACTTAATAAATAAACTAATGTACACCATAATTCAAACACAATGCGAATGGTTTTATGAATGAATAATAAATAAATGAAATTCCTTAGTTACTATACTCCATTTACAATAAGATTAGACATATTATACACAAACCTTTTTTACCGTCCGTTCAACTGATTTTGACTTTTATTGCGTTGATGGCATGACAAATGGCAGCTGCAGTAAACAGTTGTTATTGGAACGAAGTTCCTTATCGCGCGTTGTGAAAGGGGGCTAGACGGAAAAAATTCTTACGAAAAGTTGTCACGACACTTTTTTGCTATTTTTATTAATTCACAAACGCAGACAATTCGAACAGAAAAATTGAATCGTTGGAACTGTCAAATAGAGTTCATTATTAGTTGAATCGCGGCTTTTCTATGAAAATATTGGAGCGAATTAAAACCTTATTTTTACACATTAACCGTGAAATTCGGTTGCACATAGCTCCTATTGTCCGGTCGGGCACCTGCCTATACGTTTCTCAGAATAATTTTATCATACCTAGTTTGGTAAAATTTAAATTTTTAACCGTTTACGTTTACAAAATAAAGTCCGAATTCGCTTTTCGTAGAATATGTTTATGTATTTACAGGCGGCGCGGCGAACTCTTTGAACTAGGTACCTACGGCGATATGTTTAGTACCTAAGTTTTTTACCTTTTTTACTTTTACCTTTCATTGACCTCAATGACATCGGAATTATCATTGCGTGATAATTCCGATGATAACGACCTACGAGATAAGTCCACCTTTCACTGTGAGACTGTGTGGATTGTGAAAACGAGTGTAAATTTTAAGTCGATAATTAAGCCATAGAATACGTAGGTTAGGTAGGTAGGTAGTTACTGTACCTACTTCTATGTTTTGTTTAGTAGGTACCTTTAGAGGCGAGTGTCCTCTAGTATAAAGTTTTACGGGTAAATAACAACACCGAGCGAGTGTAGAAAATGGAATGATTTATTAAAATAAAATGAGCCCTATTATATTACAAACTTAAACCTATGCGTAGTGATATACCTAAATGCTAAAATATGTACAACCAATCAGAGCGCAGGATTCCGAAGTATTTAGATCGATCGCGGTCGCGATTCACTCCGCGGGTCAAACCATAAATATCCCGCGCTTCTAAGGGGCGCTTTAGTCTGCCTGCGTTCGCGCTCCGTGGCGGAAGGACGCATGTGTATGCTTTCAGGATGGCGGCGCGCAGAGGTCGCGCTACCGCTACATAGCTCCCCCTCAAGCGAAGCGTACGTTATTTTTCACTCTGCGGCCGGATCTTGTGACGTAGGTGTTGTTGCGCGTTGAGCTCGATGGATGAAGTGCAGCTGATGAGTTGGAATTAGCTTGAGTCGACGTCGGTGCGATCGGTGGCGGTGTTGCTGGCGCTGTCGGTGCCGGCGGCGGTGGCGACGGCGGCGACGAGCGTGGCGTTACTGTAGTCTGTGTGTTGTCACTGTTGTCTTCGTTGTATAGATGTGCTGGTTTTAATCTGTCGACTGACACAACGGTGGTACGTAACGGTAGTTGCAGTGTGAATAGTTTTCCATCTTCGCTGCGGTGTAGTACTTCAAACGGGCCGTCGTAGGGTGGCGTGAGCGGTCTGCGCACGGTGTCGTTGCGCAGAAACACATGTGTACAGGTTGCGAGATCTTTGTACACGAATGTGTTCGCGTTCGTTGAGTGCGTTCTTCTCACAGGCGACAACGACGACATTGTTTCAGTCAGCTGGCGAACAAACTCGGCGTCTTCGATATTCGGCGTTGTAGGCACGAAGAAATCAGACGGGATGCGTATTGTTGTACCGTATGTCATCTGGGCCGGGCTGACGGAGGTGTTCTCATTAAGTGCGGTGCGAAGTCCTAGGAGAACTGTAGGTAATTCTTCACTCCAGCGTGTTGAGCCCGATCGCGCCATCAACGCGGACTTTAGTGTTCGGTGCCATCGCTCGACTTGACCATTTGCCTGCGGGTGAAATGCAGTGGTCCGAATGCGAGTGACACCAAACTTCTTCATCAGCGACGTAAACAGTGCAGACTCAAACTGTCGTCCTTGGTCCGTAGTAATACGTAGCGGGCAGCCGAATCGCGATATCCATCCGTCGTACACAGCTTTCGCTACTGTTTCAGAAGTGATGTCACGCGTAGGTATCGCCTCGGGCCATTTGGTGCAGCGGTCGATCATCGTGACTAGGTATCTATAGTCATTAGATAGCGGCAGTGGTCCGACGAGGTCCAGATGAGTATGTGCGAACCTAGTAGATTCTTGGAATTCACCGAGTGGGCTTTTCACGTGTCGATGAACTTTAGCGCGCTGACACCCAATGCAGGCCCTTGCCCATGTAGCTATGTCCCGGTTCATAGAAGGCCAGAAGTACTTCGTTGCTATGATTTTTCTCGATGTTCGAACTCCGGGATGACTTAATTCATGTTGCGCTTTGAAGGCGGCAAGACGATAAGTTGATGGTAAATAAGGTCGAATGTTCGCTGTAGATGTTTCGCATAGTATAGGTCGTTGAACTCCGGGCATAGTCAGTCGGGTAAAGTTGAGTTTGGGGTTGTTCAGGCAAGCTTGTAACTCAGCATCGTTTTCATATTCTTGAACGAGTTTGTTGTAGTCGATAGTTGAGTTCAGTAGTTCGACTTCTGATATCCGTGATAACGCGTCAGCTGCTTCGTTTTTATCGCCATGAATGTACTTGATGTTTGTGCAGAATTGACTTATGTAGTGAAGTTGTCGCTCTCTTCTTGGTGTGTCGGTACTGCTCGGCGTTCTTGTAAGCGCGTACGTTAGAGGTTTGTGATCGGTGCAGATCGGGAGGTCATTGCCCTCTATCAGTCGACGTAAATTCTTAACAGCTGTGTACATCGCAAGTAGTTCGCGGTCGTACACACTGTATCTTCGCTGCGTCTCGCTCATTGTCTTGGAGTAGTAGGCGAGTGGTTTCCACACGTTGTCAACCTTCTGTTGAAGTACGGCGCCGAGACTGGTATCAGATGCGTCGGTAAGTAAACAAAGCGGAGCGTTTTGTATTGGATGCGTCAGAACGGTCGCCTCGAGTATGCTTTGGCGGCATTGTTCGAAGGCTTGTTCGGCTTCAGGCGTCCAGGCGATTGGTGATTTGTCGTTCTTTTTGCTATTGTGTAGGTACTTGTTTAGTAGGTTTTGATGTTCGGCTTGATGAGGTAGGCAGCTACGGTAAAAGTTGATCATGCCTAAAAATCTTCTGAGTTCTTGTATTGTAGTTGGTTTCGGATAGGTGATTATTGCTTGAATGCGATCTTCAGTGGGTTTGATTCCGTCTTGCGTGACTTCGTATCCGAGAAATTGTATTTTGTTCGTGCCGAATTCACACTTATCGATGTTGAGTGTGACGCCATAGTTGTTCAATCGTTCAAGTACTTGATGTAGGTGGCGCTGGTGTTCTTCTTCATTCGTTGAGTAAACAAGTAAATCGTCGACGAAACAAAATACTATGTCATCGAGTCCACGTAATACTTCGTGCATGAAACGTTGAAACGTTTGACCTGAGTTGCGTAGGCCAAACGTCATGCAGTTAAACTCGAAGAGACCGAATGGTGTTATAATGGCGGTCTTCGCAGCGTCTTTTTCATCGATTGGTATAGAAAAATATGCCATCTTCATGTCCAGTTTTGAAAAGACTTTTTTCCCGTGTAGTTGGTACGTAAAGTCTTGAATTCTCGGAATTGGATAGCGGTCGGGTACAGTCACGGCGTTAAGTCTTCGGTAATCGCCGCATACACGTAGTGAACCATCTTTTTTCTTGACGACGTGTAGTGGACTGGCCCATGGACTCTTCGAAGGTTTGCAGATACCCATCTCCATCATCTTTTCGAATTCGAGTTTTGCGGCGTTGTATTTGTTCGGAGGAAGGGGGCGTGGCCTCGAGTAAATAGGTTGTCCTGTTGTTTCTATGCGGTGTGTTACGTCGTGTTTAGCCGGAGTCTTGAGTGACATGGGTCGCAGAATGTCTGGATACTTCTTCAGGATGTCATGATAGGCGTGGTTACGGTCGATTATGTAGACGGTTTCTTCAGTTGACTGTACTTGGACGGCGTTAACGCTGAGATCGGTAACGCGGTCGATTAGTCTTCGGTGATGTAAGTCGACTAGTAATTTGTGATTTACTAGAAAATCTGCGCCCAGTATCGATGTCTTCACGTCAGCGACGACGAATGTCCATCTGAATTTTCTACGTAAACCTAAGTTGAGCTCGAGTGTACGCTCTCCGTAGGTACATATTTCTGTGCCGTTCGCTGCGAATAATTTGTAGGTGTTTTCTGTCGGCTTCAAATATTGTTTGTTTCTTGCTGCTAACACAGATATGTCGGCTCCGGTGTCGACAAGAAACTTCTCTCTGTTGTTAATGTCGGTGATGCATAGGCGGTGGCTTCGTTGATTAACATCGACTCCCGCCACAGTCGATGTATGTTCTAGTTTTCCCGCTTCTTTGTTGCACACGGGGACTCACACCTGCGAGCTTCTTCTCCGAATCGGTGGTGATACCAACACAGCCAATCAGCGTCGCCCGGCTTGCTTGGCGCGCGGGAATTTTGGCGCGAACCGCTGCGTTGCCGCGACGCGGACTGGTGGCGGGAACGGGGGCGAGGGCGGCGGGGGTACGCCGCGCGCTGTTGTTGACTCGTGCGTAGGTCAGCGATCTCGAGTGATAATTTTTCGATTTGTTTTGATAACAAATCGACTTGTAGGTTCGTCATGGATGCAGCATTCGGTTGGCTTTCGCGTTGACTTGACGTGGTTGCAGTGGAGACTGCGGCGACTGATGCTGGCTCGAAGTGCTCCATCATTTTGTCGGCCATTGCAGCTAGTATCTCGAGCGTGGATTCGGTGTTCACAGAGAGCACGGCGCGGACTTGCGTGGGCAGCTGGTTGAGCCACATGACTTGGAGTGCTTCATCTGTTAGGAGTTTCCCGCTCAAATCACGCATCTTGCGGAGTAGCTGGCTAGGTTTCTGGTCGCCGAGTTCGAGGCCGCCGAGTAATTTCTGTAGCTGGCGATGGTCTGATTCCTGGTATGTTGATATCAGCCTGTTCTTGAGTGCGGTGTACTTGCCAGAACTAGGTGGATTGAGGATGATATCGCCAATTTGTTCTAGATCGTTGTAGCCCAGCTGTGTGACGACGAGGTTGAATCTCTGTTCTTCTCCGATTTTACTGGCAGCGATGGCGGCTTCAAATTGTGCGAACCAGAGACGGGGGTTTTGGCGCCAAAAAGGTGGTATTCGTGCTGGTAATGATACCGTAGCCACGTCGCTCTTCGCTGTCACGGTTCCTTGGGCGTCACAGAAATCTTCGGCATTATCCCTTGACATGATGCTGTTTCACTTGATCTCGACGGTTCTTCACTATTAGAAGTATCTGAAGGTAGGCGTCTTGATTCAGGATTGTCGGGTCACCAATTTAGGGGCGAGTGTCCTCTAGTATAAGGTTTATGGGTAAATGACAACACCGAGCGAGTGTAGAAAATGGAATGATTTATTAAAATAAAATGAGCCCTATTATATTACAAACTTAAACCTATGCGTAGTGATATACCTAAATGCTAAAATATGTACAACCAATCAGAGCGCAGGATTCCGAAGTATTTAGATCGATCGCGGTCGCGATTCACTCCGCGGGTCAAACCATAAATATCCCGCGCTTCTAAGGGGCGCTTTAGTCTGCGTTCGCGCTCCGTGGCGGAAGGACGCATGTGTATGCTTTCAGGATGGCGGCGCGCAGAGGTCGCGCTACCGCTACATACCTATTGAAAGTTTGGGTTTGATAATCATGAGCTTTCTATCGGTCGCGGTCGTCAGTAGGTAACCACTGCACCTTATCGCTCTAGGTCACAGAGTACTTTTCTCTAGGTTTTACTAGCGACAATAATATTTTTTTTGATTTGATTAAAATGTTTTGGTTTCAATTAAGCCAGTGGGAGCTTAGGTGGGTACCTAGGTAGGTAGTGGTACTTACTTTTATCATTGGCGAATTATTTGTAGTTGTAAGTAGGTAAGTGAGTAGGTACTCTTTTGCTAGAAAAAGAAAGGCAGGCAGGCGTAGTACCTATAGGTGCTATAGGTAACCTATTTAAATAAATTAGAACTATTCACAAACACAGTTTTAATCAACTTTGGCTTAATTAAAAAACTTACCTATTAGGTATAAAATTTACACTTCCCTGTATCGAAGCAACTGCTCAATATCCATTCGCGGAGTCCATTTCGCTCGATACATAAACGGGCACGTTTAATTAAATTGTCTTTTAATTACATTATATTTGTTAATAATAAAAAAAATATTATTATAACTTAAAAAAAATAAAATTTTATTACAATTCCTTCACTAATTAATCGAAAGGAACTTCGTTCCATCCGGGTGTCCCTTGACACCTCTCAAGCTTTTTTTGTAACCACGTTTTTTACCTCTAATGTCATCCTTAAGCCTATGGAATAGAAGTCAAAATCGGTTGAAGGGACTGTTTAAAAAGGTTTGTTTTAAAGTCTAATCTTATTGTAAATGGAGTATAATATAAATACAAGTTACATTTTAAGCGTGGCTTTTTACCATTTTGGTTTGGAACCCAAAAATATTTTCTTATCTATACTATATTTTTTATTTTTTAATATTATAAAGCTGAAGAGTTTGTTTGTTTGTTTGGTTAAACTCGCTCATCTCAGGATCTACTGGTTCGAATTGAAAAATTATTTTTGTGTTGGATAGTCCATTTATCGAGGAAGGCTATGCCTATGAGGCCCATGCGAAGCCGGGTCGCTAGTACTTACTAAGTAATGTATTCAACGACAAACTGTTTTATTTTTATTTTTAAAGTCATTTAGGTATGATTATAATATTTATAAATCATCTGGGTTTTTTTGCCTTGAAGAGGGGTTTCCCCAGTTGTTCTTAATTAAACACTGCAATTTGAGCGTGAAAAGTGTTTGCGCATAAACTTGAATTGATATTCAAATATCTACTACTCATGACAAGATTTACTACGTAAAGGATGCTTATTGTGATCGCACTATGACTTCCTGCATTTATAATAGTGGAAATAAAATAAAGATGATTAATTATGCATAGAGATCTAGAATTCTAGATGTTAACTCGATGATATGGTATAAGTTATGACTCTTAAGTGTGGCGTCATTTAGCTTTACTCTGGGTTGTATTATGAGGGGGCTAGTGGTAGCAATCGATATATTGTAACGAAGTTCCTTATCGCGCGTCAGCGGCGTAGCAACCGATAGTGGCGCCTAGGGCACGCATCATTAGTTGCGCCCCTATGTATTTATTTAAATTTTAAAACAGATACAGTAATCATTAATCATATTACATACAAAACAGAAATTTATCATCTTTTTTATAATGTAAATCCGTAAATAGGACAACTGCATTTACAACTGCACCTTCCTGGTCTTCTTGAACGCAAATATCCTATAGATGGTGTTTTCGAAATTTGTTTTATCTGTCTCTTCTCGCTCTAGACTGAGCAAATCTAGGTCGCCTAATCTTTCTTGATCTTTCTAAAAGCACAGTATAAGTACGACCGTACTAAAAGATCGCTCACGACTTGCGATGGATACTGCAATTGTAAACAAGCAGAATTTGGAAAGAAATGCGCGAATTCGAATTTCATCCCCGCTTCACAATTTAATTCAAGTAGTTCTTCTGATTTCTTCAGGTTGACGGTTTTTCTTGTAGATATTAGCATTTGAATATCCAATATTTCTTCGTATAACTGGCCTCCGTCGCAACATCGCAACTATAGAAATCTCCAAATTATTTTTATTTATTTTTAACCGTCGCAGCCGTAACACAGAGCTGCACATCTAAAACCAGAATACTCAGAAGTTCTAATCAAATACAAAAAATTAATTGCATCTCAGTGGAAGGAGTATTTAACCGACTTTTCGTAGGTTCTCAGTTTGACCCGTATGTTTGTATGTATGTATGTATGTTTGTCCGCGATTATCTCCCGTTCGGCTGAACTGATTTTGATGCGGTTTTCATAAACGTGTTTGTTATTCTGGAGAAGGTTTTAGTATCAACAAACATAAATTTATACAGCGCTTTTTGAAAAAATCAACAAATACCGAGAAGACGTTTTCGTTTCTTCCATCGTTCCATCTTTGGAGGACTTTCTATCTCTGTTTTAACTGTGTTGCCGTTACTTAGTGGATTTGGGTGACAAGGAGGCACCAAAAAGTGGAAAATATAATCTTTTTAAAAAAGAGAACCGCCTTACAAAAAGAACTAAAAAGTGATAAATAACTTTAGCACAGAACACACTTGACTTTAGTTTCGGAAGTCGGTGGCAATACAAAACAACAAACAGAACAAAACTGTGCTAAAGTTATTTATCACTTTTTAGTTTTGTTTTGAAGGCGGTTCTCTTTTTTCAAAAAAGATTTTTTTGACATTGTTTCTCGCGATAATGGGATATGGTACAGGACAATACAAAGTGAGCCTCCTCACATACCATGGAGTGCCAATGTGAAGCTAAATCGTAAGCAAATTGTAATTCCTCATAGGTTGCGTTCCGGACACATGCCCGTTAATAATTTCAACTTTTCTATGAATGTTGTTGAAGATTAGAAGGTATCACTTTTTGATGTAGTGTGTCCGGAGGAACACCACTCATAGAGTCATAGGGAGTGGTGCGTTCCCAGCTCACTCTGCGCTTATTCGCCGCGAAGCGCGGGAATCGTAAACGTGATTGTTTGTTATGAAGTAATAAAGTGAAAATAAGTATTTAGATTTTTAAATTTAATAATTGGCTATTTTTGCGCCCCCCTTCGAAAGGCGCCCGGGGCACGTGCCCTACTTGCCCCACCCTTGTTACGCCTCTGTCGCGCGTTGCGAAAGGGGGCTACCGGCTAGACGAAAAAAATTAGGCCAAAAGTTGTAACGACACTTTTTGCTATAGTTGTAAGCCGTGGGCGTGCGCGTGTTTCTCTGTCTGTCTCTCTCTCTCTCTCTCATAGAAATCAAGCCAGTTATTTTCGTTTCGTCTTTCTATTTCGCATTGAACAGTGTGGTGTCGCGACGATTATTTTTGTTGAGTGTATACAGGTTTCTTGTACATAATAAAAAAATCGAAAGGGACTTCGTTCCATCCGGGTGTCCCTTGACACCTCTTAAGTTTTATTTTACTATTTACATACAGCAACATTTTTTTCTTTCAGAAGAATTAAATAATTTTGGGAGGTTCTGTTCAGTAGTATTTGCGTAAAGCTGGAACATACATACTTACTGAAGACAGACAAACAGACAAAAATACCAAAGACAATATTTTTTTTATACATTCGATGTATGTAGGTAGGTATACAATTTTGAATTCGCTTTACACCTAACTATAAAAATAAAATAATATTTCGCAAAGAACTTAATTTGAAACAGTAAACAGTTTAATGCTACGAAACCTCCATTACTTGTGGTTGTAACAAAGTTCGCGGCTATAAATAGGTTTTTGCTTCACGTATACGTAGGTACCTACTGTCGTCAATATTTGCCTGCAGGTACATAGGTTTCTCTGAAATCCACATTATTACGTCATAGTTACCACAATAGTCATAAACATATATCGTAAATTGTGCGGCAGTGTCCTAGCAAGTTTTGTAAAAAAAATAAAAGGTGATTGATGTGTGATTGACCTTTCTTATACATAGAACGGCTGGCGGAAATTGTGCGTAGAATCAGCATTTGAAGTGGAAAGTCGATGTCTGCCGACGGACAGACGGTAAAGCAGACAATTTTTAGAGTAGAGACCGCGTTTGGGAAAACGTAATGTAGGACCCTCTGCGTCGCGATGGACCGACGATTTGAAGAAGCTGGCTGGCAACGGATGGATACGGCCTAAGGCTGGTTTCACACGTACCACAGCCACACCACATCGCAGCGACAAAAAGTGGTCAAGCAGTGGTTAGTAGTTAGCGTTAGTGGTGTGAATAGTGTCGCTGCGGCTTTTTCCAGTTGCGTTGAGATACGACAAAATGTGGTCGTGGTTGGGTTGTCGCCAGTAGTTGTGATGTGGTTGCGTCATGTGCAGACAGATAGTTCGACTCGGACCTCGTCAATTAATAAATCTGTGTGAAAATTCTTGCCATCGGACTTTTTATTATGCACAACCACGTGGCTCCACTATACAACATAGAATGAATGAGAGGCAGGCATGGGTGTCGTTGCGTCGACGCACCGTTGTGTTTGCGACGTGGCCGGGCGCTGATTCGCGATGTCGCTGATACCTTGCATTGTGGAGATTGAATCTGTACGCTACAGACTGTCTTACCTTACTTTTCCAAAGAAACTTTCTTTAACCTTTTGACCGCCTGCCATGTATAGATGACAAACCAAAATGTGCCCAGCACACCACGGTCATGACTACATGACAGACTTCTATACATAGTTCGAAGCTTGGCACCGAATTTTTGCTTTTTTGACGTGTCGGTACCTATAGATGTCAATGTTCGCAGCCCGTCTCAGTAATAGAATAGGTAGGTACCTTTTACGATTTCTAGCGTCATTAACAATTAAGGCGACGATATACGCCAGCGGAGCGACCAGAGAATCGTATGCGCTGCGTCCAAAACTCTCGAAGTTTAGTCGAAAAAATTAAATAAAAGATAGTATTCTAAAACTTAAAAAAAGGCGTATACTAAAAGAAAGATGATAAAATTGTCTCTAAGCTGGTGTAAGTTTCGTTTAATTATACTTGGTAGATTTTGTGTGATTGTCAATATTTTGTCCGCGTCAGACACAACTTCACGATTTAATTAAACTATTTAAAACGAATATAATCAAAAATATTCACATACTAAATGATTAAGAGAATGTTCTAGTTTAACATATTTTATTTTTAATATTTTCACATTTTGACGTGATTGTCAGTTTAAAATCTGTAAAAGTCGTTAATAGCCCCTTAAGTAGATGTCGCAAAAATACTATAGCAATTTTAATTACGCAGCTTTTCTATGGTGCGAAAATGTATTTAAAAAAATACCAAAACATTAAAGTACTTGGCACAAATACCATGCGTTAGAGGTCGTGAATAAAGGTAGGAACTTAAAAATCCTTAGCCTCCTTCGATGTTATCTCAATGTTTTGACTTTGAACTTGTCTTGTGAACATTCGTAGTTTTGTTGCAATTAGGTACATTGGCTTTATTGAGCTCAAGTTATACGTACTATCGCGGAAGTTTCCGCCTGCTCATTTAAAAAAAAATCCCTTGGCGCCTGCGAAGTCAACGGGGCGGGGTAGAGAGCGCTTCCATCTTTTGAGTGCAAGCAAAAATGAACTTAGTGGTGGTCAGGCGGGTGTGTCCACGATAGTACCTATGATGATAAGTGATAAAATGCGTGGCATACTTGAAGTCACTCCACGCGTAGCATGACCACGCTATGTCTACGGAAGAATGGAAGAATAGACATACTGACAGGAAGAATAGACAAACTGTACTGACTTGTCTATTCTTGCTGTCAGTATGTCTATTCTTCCGTAGACATAGCGTGGTCATGCTTCGCGTGCAGGATCCACTCGTATTCTTTCTTATATCTACGTAATTATTACTAGTTACTACACACAAATTGTAACTATGTAGGAATATTTTAATGCCTATTTGAGATCCCTGAACAACTGCAAACAGTGTAATTAACTTGGATTGGGAAAAGATTAGGTACTGCTGGTATCGTTGACATAATATTTTTATTTTAGTTTTATTACCTATTGTTTAATTAATGTCATGATTTGCACGCCGTAAGGTAAAATGTAACTGACCTCTTTTATTTCTGTTACTAATCCTACTGTACCTACATTTAAGCCCTTAGTATTACACTTTACTGAATTCAGTAAAGTGTAATACTTTACTGAATTCAGTAGCGACTGAATTTACACTTTACTGAATTCAGTAGCGACCGCATTCATTCATTGTAGTAAGTAGGTAGTAACTAAATTCAGTCGACTAATGGCTGCTCTCTCGAAAAAAGCTTGAAAGAAGCATGCAGATGAAGAAACTATTTAATAAACAATTGTTCTATCGGTATCACATAATAAGAAAAAAAAAATGTCAAATCATCTCCAAATCTTTGAGATGAAACCATTTTACTCTTTAATTTCTTATCAAAAGTGTATAAAAAAAAAATCTACTGCTTTGCAATACAAAGGAAAATGATTTGGTTTTGTTCACAGATATAGATTTTGTTACTTTTTACAAATATGTATTATTTTTATTACAATAAATTTAAAAAAGCGGTCACCCCCGCACTCGTCCACAAATTTAGCACGGGCCAAATGCTCAAGGTTATTGGCATGTATACAAGCTCTAATTTAGCCAAGTGTAGGTAATATGGGCTTTAGAGCAAATAAAATTCTGATTTTGACAACTGGCGAACAAGTAAAATTATTTTCAAACTTTACGTTATACTATAAATTCCGATTGAAGTTATTTAGTGTGGAAGAAGATTTTTATTCCAATTATAAAACTTGGCTATAGTTTTTCCTGTTTACGTTTTATCTACATTTCCATTATACAATCGCTACTATTTCTGCCTGTGTTTACTCGATAATGGGTAAACAATAAGTACTTGGTAAGTTTAACTAGGTATACATACATAGCGTGCTGCGTAGGTGTAGATTAGGTAAATACGTACCTGCGTCACTTTTAGATTCGTAGACACAAGAAAAAGTAGTAATAAAGGAAAACTACTTAAATTAATTCTAGTTTCATAAGTTCCTTCCATTTTAAAAGTACCAAGGAGTAGGGATTTCACCTGTAAGTATCTCTAATACCTACTTATAATATTAAAAAGTGGATAGATTTGTATTTTTGTATGTATGAAACGGATAAACTTAAAAACTAATGGTTCAATTTCAAAAATTCATTCACCAATCGAAAGCTATATTATCCCTGAGTAACATAGGCTATATTGCTTTGTAAAAAAATAGGGGTCATTAAGAAAAAACACGCGAACGAAGCCGCAGGCATAGTGCTAGTCGTATACAAACAAAAAACAACCAGACTCGGAACAACTACGTGTAGATAGACCGTACAAGGGTTTGTTCCGTACAGGAATCGAAACTCAGACAGGCAGCGCAGCAGCCAATCGCTCACTCACCGCGCCAACTGTACCTTATCGCGTTCCCTGCCACGGTTCTTTAATCGCCAGTAGTGGGAATCACCTTCAACATGCTTGCAGTTTGTCTACCGAGGTACCTAGTGTAGAGGTTGGATTTGGCAAGACTGCATGCTGGAAAAATGGTTCTGGCTGAAAATCATTATCACTACACAATAAAACTAAGTCTCCCACCGCGTCGGTCTGTCTGTTCGCGATAAACTCAAAAACTACTGAATGGATTTTCATGCGGTTTTCACCAATAGATAGAGTGATTCAAGAGGAAGGTGTTGGTGTATAATTTGTTAAAGTTTTGTGTAAATTGATCGAAACATGACGATAATACTCGTGCGACTGCGAAGCCGAGGGAATGGCCTTGCGAATTTGGAAGCGATTTAAATGTAAGAAAAAATAATTTTATAATTTTCATATGGATCAGGATTCAGATTTGTGCAGTTATAATACAAAGTTGTGTTTATTCATAGGTGCTAGTCATCATCAGCCGGAATCCACTGTTGGACAAAGGCCTCCCGCAAAGGGGGGTGCCATAATCTTCACCCTTGGCTGGCGTCTTGGGGATCGCGGTGAGTGTTGTTAAGACACGGAAACCGCTGTTTCCGGATGTTCCCTCAGTTCGCCTTCTACGACACCCGCGGAATGAAATGGGTGGGTGCGATTCTGGCCAGGAGGCTGGACACCTGACGAGTTATTTAAAGACAGTGTTTATATAAAGATAACTGGCCTGCAGATCCAAATAAAGTGCCTGACCTCCTGGACTTCTTTATCGTGGGTGGGCTCTCTAGGCATTACCTCAAAGCCGAGTCCTGTCTTGACAGTTCCTCCGACCACACACCAGTTATCTTGACAGCTAGCACCACTCTGATTGAATACGAGGTACAAACACACTCAGTAACAAACGAACGGATTGGCGGGCATTCCGGGAGTACATCGAGGCAAATATCCAACTTAACATGTCACTCAAATCGCCAGATAATATTGAGGAAGCTACCAAATATATTATATGTCTTATACAAGAAGCTTGCTGGAAGTGCACTCCTGAATTGAAATATAATAACGTCATGACAAACCAACCCATGCAAATTAAGCAACAAATCATGTAGAAACGTCGTCTAAGAAGAGTCTGGCATCAATCTAGGAATGCGTCGGACAAAACTGCGCTAAATAGAGCAACTGCAAACCTTAAAATTGCGATATCACAACTTCATGATAAAACCCTACAGTCAAAGCTTGAATCACTCACAGCCACCGCAACAACAAATTATTCGCTCTGGAAATTTACCATAACATTAGACCAACCTCAAGTACCAAAACCGCCTATAAGAACATGTCCAAACAAATGGGCTAGGACGAACCAGGATAAAGCAAACGCATTTGCAGAACATCTCGCTACCGTATTCACTCCTAATGACATTAGTGATGCTGATTTTGAAAGAAGTGTTGAGAGCACCCTCAGCCAAGCGTTACAACTGTACCTACCTCCAGTACCTGTCACAACTCGGGAGGTATGGGGAGTAATAAAGACTCTTAAGGACAAAAAAGCGCCGGGGTTCGACTTAATAACCAAAGAAGTACTGAAAGAACTGCCGAAAAAAGCAATCATTTTCTTAACAACCCTCTACTATACTTCCCACGTTTATCCACGTAATCTTCCAAATAATAATGATCCATAAAATGGGAAAACCAGCCCATGAAATTGCTTCTTACCGACCGATCAGCTTGTTACCCACCCTCTCAAAACTATTCGAGAAATTATTGCTTTGCAGACTTCTGCCTATACTTGCTAGCAACCGCACAATACCTGATCACCAGTTTGGCTTTAGACTACAACACTCCACAATAGAACCAGTGCAAGTCCACCGAGTTTGCAATGCAATACGCAATACACTGGAAGAGGACGAATATTGCTCATCAGCGTTTCTCGACATCCAGCAAGCTTTCGACAAGGTCTGGCACAGTGGGTTGCTCTATAAAATCAAATGCTACATTCCTCACAGCTACTACCTGCTACTAGCTTCGTATTTGTCTGACAGATTGTTCCAAGTCAAGGAAGGTACTACCACATCGACGTTTC
Organism: Charanyca ferruginea; assembly: GCA_947361185.1. NCBI lineage: Eukaryota > Metazoa > Arthropoda > Insecta > Lepidoptera > Noctuidae > Charanyca > Charanyca ferruginea. The sequence goes on from OX376068.1 coordinate 26,632,211, forward strand.
ATGACATCAGAGCGGGTGTACCCCAAGGGTCCATTCTTGGCCCAATTCTCTACACCATTTATACTGCAGATTTGCCAGAAGTACCAGGAGTTATAACCGCCACCTACAATATACAATATATGTGGGGACATTTTCACACACGGCCATCTGACCCCAAACTAGGGAGACCCTGTACTATGGGTGTCAGACAGCTGATATACATACACAAATACATTTTTTTTTGTAAATACATACATATATAGATAAACAACACCCAGACACAAGGCAAACACAAGTGCTCATCACACAAATGTTTACCCTGGGCGGGAATCGAACCCGCAACACGCTGCGCAGCAGTCGATCGCTCAGCCACTGCGCCAACCGTGTCGTCAACCTACGCTGACGATACAGCCATTTTAGCCAGGAATAAGGACCCTGGCGCCGCATCAGAAATATTACAAAAGGGTCTTGAGGAAATTAGTACCTGGCTAAGCAAGTGGAGAATAAAAGCCAGTGCCACCAAATCAGTACAAATTACATTCACCCTAAGGCGTGGTGACTGCCCACCAGTCCCTCTTGGTAATAGTACCCTGCACATTAAAAGCAAAAGAGATGAGCTTAACATCCGCCATAAAAATGTGTACTGGTTAATGGGACGAAACTCAAAACTCTCTATAGACAATAAACTCCTGATCTACAAAAGCTAAATGAGACCGGTCTTGACGTACGGTATTCAGCTGTGGGGAAGCGCTAGTGACTCCAATATAAGCATTTTACAACGACTTCAAAACATTATACTCAGAACATTAACAAGCGCTCCATGGTTCGTCACAAATGCTGAGATACATGACAACATGCAAATTAACACCGTGAAAGAAGAAATCCGATGCAATACTGAAACCTACAAAAAGAGGCTAGCAAATCATCCCAATGATCTTGCATCCCAGTTACTATAAACTAGGCATGAAACGCGCTTGAAACGGCGTGTGATTCTGGGACCAGACCAGGTTTAGCCATGCACCATGAGGAGCTGCCTCCACTGGGAGGCACACTCGACATGACACAGCGCATACAACAAATTTGCTTATAGTCTACGACTGATTGCAAATACACACAGACGAAAAAAAAAATATAAAGATAGGTGCTATTGTGAGCTCTTAAGTTTTGGTAGGATCAGTGTTACCTCTGGGGTCCTTTATTAGGTTGTTTTTGTTTTTTAAGTTAACTAGGAATTTCTCCTGTAGGTATCGTGGGTGCGTTTACAAACATTGAAACTCACATTAAAACCCCGGTCGGTCTCCACCGGCGGTTTACAACAGTGTAAACACTTGTTTGCAACAAAAATTCGTTTGACCTTCAACAACCTCTGTGGACGGACGCGCGTTGTAAACCGCGTGTGGATACCGCCGATGTAAACAAAGAGTCGACAACACACTGAGGTGGGAGCCTAGTGTGGACGCAAACACCAACCGTGGGCTCCACTAGCCTCCTACCAAGGTGACCCCTGTTGGAAGCTTGTTTATAACAGTCTGGCCCGGCCTTAAGAAACAGTCAGGTACTTCAGAGAAGAGGGAGAGAGCTTTCTAAGTCTTTCTAATCAATGGAGGTGAAGTAAGCAGGTGAGTGATAGATAATTTAATTTGAGCATCACACAGTAGGTAGGTATCTATTAATCTCATAATTTACATACTGTTTAGATTATAATTACCAAAATTGTACAGTGCGTACTTACTGCGTAGGTAAACGGCCAATAGTTCAAGGCAGTTACGTAATCTCAGCTTTTTTTATTGTGAACAACTAGTTAAAAAAAAATCTACAATAGGTAGTAAAGATCATATAATTAACAACAGACTAGGAGGTACATATCTAACAGTTCTATTGTATGACAAGTTTCTTGATGGGCACGTGGTCAAATAGCTTGGTGGACTCGGCAACCAGCTGCGAAACGATCACCTTGACTATAGGGGGCGCCACCTCTTGGAAGATAACACGCCAGTTACTGTTCGCGAATTTGTGAACTTCGTCCGATGAAATGAATATGAAGAATTGTATGATTACTTTAGGACCTCATCGAATAGAGTATTTTACTCTATACGAGAAAAAAAACTATAAATATGTTATTGAGACAGTTTAGGCATAAACCAGTCGGAAAATGTAAGTTTTAGTTCATAAAATAACAAAATAAATTTATAAATTCAATTCAAAGTTTTCGGTTTTTTTAATCGGTTATAAAACACCATGAAATAGTAGCGGCCATGTTATTACGTCGTACGGTTGTTTATACACAAAATTGACAAAAACTGTCAGTCAACCGATTGGCGTATTATACTTATATTATTTTCGTAACCAACGTAATTTTTTAATTAATTCACCTATTACAAAATATGCTTTTAATTATTTTTAAATTACCTATATAATATGAGCGCATTTGATACAAAACGAACTAACGTAATTTCCGCTGAGCAATATGGCGTCCAGTAAGAGGCGTTTTCGTTAAACTACGCGCGAAATTTGAAAATTTAAAATATAAAATGTAGATGCATTTTTATGGCACTTATCGATTGATTAAAAATTTTGTTTTTTTTGGTGGCATATTAGCACTACAGAATTTCAATGAGACACTTTTCAAAAATGGGTGTAATACCCTATTGTATGGGTGACGGACGAAGTCACGGAATTTGAACGGACCTCTCGGTAAGCGAGTCCGCCTCGCACGTGTCCGTTTTTTTTTATAATTCGACCCAGCCTGACCCTAGCTGCCCCTTTAATGACGCACTAAGCCGTACCCTTAGTGACTGTTAATTAAATTCAGCTTTTTTTTTTGTTGAAAAAAAAAACTTCAACAATAGTAAAGAAAATCATATAATTAACGACTAGGTATAACATTTCTATTGTATGACAAGTTTCTTGATGGGCACGTGGTCAAATAGCTTGGTGGACTCTGCAACCAGCTGCGAAACGATCACCTTGACTATAGGGGGCGCCACCTCTTGGAAGATAACACGCCAGTTTCTGTTCGCGAATTTGTGAACTTCATCCGCTGTAATGAATATGAACAATTGTATGATTAGGCTGATTACTTTAGGGCCTCATCGAATTGCGAAACGGTGGCTGTCAGCGTCACTGTTACTGTCAGACGCCGTTTCGTTCTGAAACAATGAGCTTTTTTTTAAACTAATCACTGTTAACCCCAAAGGGCTTACAATTCTCTGCGCATTCAGTTTAACAATGGATTCAGGGCGCTGTTACGTCTGCCGCGCTTCTGCAGTGCGTCGGCAATGTTCGCCGAGTCGCGCACAGACGGCTTTGATGCCACCTGGCGCAAAAAGGCAGCTTCACTGCTGAGCAGATTGCGTGGGAGCAGTAACAGCATCCTGAATGTAATAGGCAACAAGTTGGACAGCCCTCTGGTGTAGAGCCTCACCCAGAGGACTAAGTCTCTCTTAGTTATTAGGTACTAACATTGTTTTTAAGTTCATACTAACAATATATAATGTAAATGTGTATAAAATGGATCCGTGGTTGTCCGAATAAAGAATTATTATTATTATTATTCTCATTTATTCATCTTATATACACATAATTTACATTTTTAAATATTAATAGAAAAAAAAACAATGTTATTATTATTATTATTAACATCTATTTTTATTGCGCGGTTTTAAAAATATTGTATAGTACGTGCCACGAAAGATGAGACTTGACACGGACTTGATTTGACTTGCGCAGTACTGCAGTACTCGATTGACGAGTACTACGACTGACTGTACATGTCTGAAGATACTCTTTCCCAAGAGTATAAGAATGAGAAATTCAACTTTTTTTTGTTCAAATTCTACCATGATCCTTTGACTTCACTACTCGAAGCTCACTGTCGAAACAGTCTTCTTGAAATAAAAGGTGAACTTACAAAGTAGCTTATTCCCATTGAACAGATTCTTGAACCTGAAGTGGACGTTCTTCTCCACCTCGGAGGTGTGTTTCCAGCTCTTCACCACCCAGTACTGGTCGCCGGCCCTCGTCTTCTCCTCCACTTCGAACTGAATCTTGACTACGATATCACCTGGAATCATTTAGAGTGAGTGAGGAATGAGGTGTGTGAGGATTGATAGACCTGCTTGAGTGCTGGTGCGCAGTCAACCTCGATCTTGATGATAGGAAAAAAATTGCTCCACACTAGGATTTTTTCCTGTATCGTGAGTACGTTTACAAACATATAAACTCATATACACAAACAGCCAGACTCGGAACAACTATCTGTAGGCCATACAAATATTTGTCCCGTGGGGGAATCGAACCCGCGACACGCAGCGCAGCAGTCAATCGCTCAACCACTGCGTCAAACGATAATATTAAATCAAAGAGACCGATGATATTTTTAAATCAAAGAGCTTTTTTCTTTAATTATTATTTAAATATTTTTTCGTTTGACTGTTTTTGCCTTGAACAATATGTGTTTCTTATTCATTTATGCGTGGTTCCAGTCGCCGGAAGAAAAATATTAAAATTAAATGGATCCGGCAACTGGGACCGTAGTCCCAGTAAATGGCGGTCCCAGTCGCCGGAAGCCTCAAGATTAGTGGGCAAACTAGTTGTTAAAAATATCAAAAAAATACTCACGGATCTTGATAGTGTATCTGCCGTCCCCAGTGATGTTCATGATGAGCAACTTCCCCCCGAGAGTGTAGTCTCCAACCATCGTCACCGAGCACTTGAGGTCCAGGTTAGTCTTATGAGCGTGACGTCTGAAAAATACCAAATAACGGTAGTTTAATTACTAAAACATGTTGCAGGTAAGTCTCCATTAAATGTGATCTTTACGTGTTCTGCCTAATGAATTTCTTTTTAAAAGTAAAAATTGATTTATAAGAGGTTCTTGCAATTTTTTTTCCAACATCTTCGATGTGAAACTCTGGCTTTAATAAACATTAATTAAAGAGTCAAAGTTGGATCAGGCCTTTTAATTCTCAGGAATTTGATCCAACTTTGACTCTTTAATTACGACGCAATTAATTAAGACGAGATTTCGACTAGATTTTGACTATGAAGTCAAAACCTAGTCGAAATCTCGTCTTAGCGTTAATCATGGTTAAAACTGACAAAAAATAAAAAAATACATTTCGAGATATTTTTGACACATTCAGATTAGAATGCGAAAGTTCTTTTAAAAATACGTTAAAAGCCCCTCAGTACCTTACTATCACTAAAAACCAAATTGTATTGTATTTTAAATTAAAGTTGAGTTTGAGACCCTTATACGGACTGATTCTGTAAATTATTTCGCTAACCATTATCACTCCTCAAAGCCAGAATCAACAGTGGCGACCACTAGAAAAGCGAAGCGGAGAAAGGCTAAATTTTACTATCAAAAAATCTGGAATCTGTGAAAAATTTCACGCGCGCAAAGTAGCGGACTATAGCTAGTTTATAACATAATCAAAGTCAATTAACCATCACTTAGTAACGAATCTATTTTTGTATTCTACCTCAGCAAATAACCTCTAAATGAGTTTTTAATTTACATTAGTATTAAGACACATAATTACAGATAAGGTTTCTCTAGAAAAAAAAACCCTTGAGTACAACTATCTACTATAATGTTATAGTTATATATTTATTTAATGAATATTTGGTATTTCCAACCACTCATTAAATTTTTATTTGAAACCTACAAAATTGAAACCTACATGTAGCTCAAATAAATAAGAGCTTGAAAATCACATGTACCGAGATACCAACTTAACTAATTGCAGTTTTTGTAACTAATACTTTTTTAAAAGACAAGATCATCTTTTATTTGAACGTCTAAGTTTTTTGCCGGGAACAGCGCCACCGCTCATCAACCGACTTCAAAAAAGGAGGAGGTTCTCAATTCGTCTGTATTTTTTTTGTTTGTTACCTCAGAACTTTCGGCTGGATGAACCGATTTTGATGATTCTTTTTTTTATTTGAAAGCTGGTGCGTCCCGTGTGATCCCATATAATTTAGATGAGAAGGGGGCACTAAAAAGCGAAAACGAAAAAGATTTTTTGACAATAAATAAAACAACCACCTTCAAAAACTAAAAAGTGCTAAAGTTATTTTTCACTTTTTAGTTTTTAAAGGCAGATGTTTTTTTGTAAAAAAGCTTTTTTTTACAGATAATCTTAAATGAGTTGGACTGTACGTATATTTTACAGAAATAGATGACTTAGATTCCATGTAATAGCATTTTTTCTTGGTTTTACGAATTTCGACGCTACGCGAATTTTCCGCGGTTGGACGTTTTCGGTCTACCACTGAACATTTGGAGACTGTGACCTACAGCGCAGCACCAACGTATTTAGCCATACATAAGAAGTGACACTCCGAAGCATTACCCCACTTCCCCACACACCAAAAAATCTTTTAAAATTCGCTTTTATTTTCCAATGCCATAGAAAAACAGCGACATGTCTCTCACTTTAACATCAAAACCTTGCAGTGCTTCAAGCCAGTCACGGTTGTATTCCTAAAGTCCATCTCGAGTCCAGCCTGCGTGGTCTTGACCTGGTCTACGTGCATGGGGTCCAAGGTCGCGATGCCCATGCTGGGCACGCCAGCGGCCAGCAGGGGCACTGCCGCCTGTGCTGACGCCTTTAGGCAGGCTGTGTCTTCTTCACGACATGGTGTGATTTTGATTTCTGGAAAATGGGAAATTGATACTAGACACCTACAGCCACATCTACATACAGAAAAAAACTTGAGAGGTGTCAAGGGACACCCGGATGGAACGAAGTTCCTTTCGATTAATTAGTGAAGGAATTTTATTACAATTTTATTACAATTCCTTCACTAATTAATGTGATGCGTTAAAGTGAATTTAAGTGGCTTTAAGCCAGGGCAAAAAAAAAGCGAGGAATGAAAAGTTATTATGGCTGCTTACATTGTAAGTAAGTAATTTTAAAGATTAACATTTTCTAACATGTTAGTACAATGCGTAGTTATTTAGATAGAAAGACCAATAAATTATTTCTGCGCCATCTATTGGCCGTACGTAATTCGATCTCGAAGAGCACAGTTGCGCCAATAACGTTAATAGATGGCTCTTAAATCAAATGAATAACGAAATGTCAAATGTCGTGACAACTTTTCGTAAGAATTTTTTCCGTCTAGCCCCCTTTCACAACGCGCGATAAGGAACTTCGTTCCAATAATTATTATATAAGCCTCTGCCCGTGACTTCGTCTGCGTAGGAATTAAGTACCCAATTTACCACAAAATCAGGATAAAATGATCCTAATATGTTTAGCTAGATCACTATATCTATCTGTGGCGTGCGTTCCATTAAAGCCGCAAGGCCTGGCTTGTTACGCGAGACGATAAAAAAAAAACAAAAGACACTAAAAGATAATACCTCTAATCGGGTTTTTATTCTTAAATCTGTCGGGCTTGCCCTAACTTTCACCCCTAGGCACGCCACTAATATCTCTACGTGTGCCTGCCGTTCCGTTCCGCTTAACCTTTTTATTGTAAAAAAAAGTATATTAAACATCCACTGTCATGTGGTGCCGACCGCGAATAGCAGCCATTTCTACCCGTGGGTGTTGTAGAAGGCGACAGAGGAATATTGACCAGGGGATCGACAGCAGCGTCCTTCTGAGTACCATAACACCTACTGAAATCGCCAACATGCATCGGCCAAGCATAGCGATTACGGCTGAATCTCCGAATCTCCACCAAGCGTCCCTTGGTGGAGACCTATGCCCCGTAGTGGGCGTCTTAAGCTTGACATGATACTGATGAACAAACATCCATTCATCTATCCTCCTGGGCCTCAAGTCTGCTATTACAATAGTGTCAGAATGGTCTATCATTGATTTCATAATTGTTGATTTTGACAAGTTTGGTAATCTACTAATTATAATGGCGTCATTATGACTTTCCAATGGTCAACCACTGACACGCCATTGAAAGAAATGATATAGAATGGCAATCTCGTACAAAATGACAACTGGGCGGTAATCTGCTAAAATTTTGACAGTTACTTTGATCAGTGATCTACCACGTCATTGTGCAGTCAATGCTTTTAATTCGACCGACCAATGATCGATCATTATGAATTTAGCAGATTACGAACTTTTAGCAAAATGACAATGGGATCGTGTTGGAATGACGAAATTAAACAAATAGCAGACTTGGCCCCCTGTTATAATAATAGATGGCAGGAAGTAGGATAAATTTATTTCACATCGTATTTACACTCACCATTACTGCATGCTGCCAGTCCAAAGAGCGCCACACAAACTATCACCACATGACTCTTCATTATGTAAATTAAACGTCACTAAATCAAAGATGGCGCGTCAATGCGTGAGCGCAGCGCTGCACTCGTCTTATATACTGACGTGACGTCAGTGCTGACAAATGAACTTTAATGTTGTTAAAGATACGAAGGTATACAGTTTGGAGAAAGATCATTCATTATGGAGTTCCGTAATTAAGTTTTAAAACGTAAAACTATGTTAAGGCTTTCGCAACTGTGGAGGGTAGGTAACGTTTTTACGAGCACGTACATACGTGCTTGGCTCAGCAGTCTTCAGATACCTAAGAGCACCTAATTTACTAGCTTTAAATGTGAATTATTTTCTCAGAACAGGTAAGGGTATGGGTGGGTGGCAATGGGGATGGGGCTGGACTCCACAACCCAGTAACTAGGTTGTGGGGTCAGACAGGCTTTCACTCCATGTAGACCTCTGGTATTACGCTGCATCCGGTTAGACGGAAGCCGACCCCAACATAGTTGGGATAAGGCTGAGATTGATGAATAGGTAGGAGATTTCAAAAGTTCAAAATATTTTTCGGGCATATCATTAATTTATGTTTCGAACGTGTCCGATTCCGCGTTTTAACTGCCTAGTACCCTAACCCTAGTCATCGATCATATGATCAACCAAGTTTCATAGATAAACCTTCAGAATACCATTTTGTAGGTAAGAACAATATCCAATGAATGACCCATAACCTACGAAAGAAAAGCATAGCTACTCGCACTAAGGCGCGGTACGAGTACCTCGTACATCAATTGAAAACCTCATTTAGGTACGTCATAGTCTACAGTGCTTGTAAGTTGTAATACAAACTTTTTACTAATATTTCCCATCCGTTTCATGATTGTACTATTTCCCGTCTACGACTATAGAACAACAACGTGGAAAAAAATCATAAATACGAAAATTCCTCTTTTGCTGAAATTGTTTGAGCTACGGAACCGGTCACGTCACTCTAGACTCGCGCTTAACGGAAGGTTTAAATAAATTGGTGCGATGCCGTGACGTCATTGTGGTCATAATAAAAAAGTAAATTAGCAATAATACTAATAATAATCAGTAGGTCGACAAAAATGATTGATTGTGCATAACCTGCACAATCAAGCTATGTTAGCCGAATGTGCTTTGGTTTATTGTTACCTAATTAAAATCTATACTTATACTTTACTTATATTATTATAAGTGTCCGTGTGGTGTCGGACGTAAAGAATAGCACCATCACCATCCCATATCTTCCCGCGGGTGTCGTAAGAGGCGACTAAGGAACATACCAGAGAATGGGCAGCAGCGTTCTCTGTGCCTTTGTAACAACCATACTGCGATCGCCAATCCGCCTGCCAAGCGTGGCGATTATGGTAATACCCCCCATTGGGGAGGCCTATATCCAGCAGTGGACGTCTTTAGGCTGAAATGATGATGATGATGATATTATTATAAAGCTGAACAGTTTGTTTCTTTGTTTGTTTGGTTGAACGCGCTAATCTCAGGATCTACTGGTTCGAATTGAAAAAATATTTTTGTGTTGGATAGTCCATTTAACGAGGAAGGCTATAGGCCTATGCGAAGCCGGGTCGGGTCGCTAGTTTGTAATAAAACGTGTGAAGCTGATGAAAATACTGGACTTTTTTGAATATTCAATAATTCTGATCATTTTTCAACTCAGCTCATTGAATCGAAATGACCACTGGAAATTACACTAACACATGTAAATAAAATATCATTATGTAAGAACAAAATTTTTGTTTATTTATCTCTTGTTCTTATTAACACTGAAAAAAGGCATGAAGAATTGAATCATTTATCTCTCGGGAACACCGATAAAACAGACTAAGAACCGGCCAAGTGTGAGTCGATCTCGAAACATGTACTGTTCCGTACCGTCGTACAATCATCATCATCTGTGTAGGTTTTTTCCAAGTCACTGTCGCTTAAAGCGGATGCCGACGAAGTCGCGAATTAATAAGCCTATATCCTTTCTAAGGGTTCAAGCTTAGTCTGTCATCATCAAATCGGTTCAAAAGCGAAATAAACAAACTCACTTTCGCTTTTATTATTGGGGTTTGGATTTTTTTTAATGGAGTTGCGATCACCAACCTTTCATACTACTACCACACCCGCGACACTCCATAGAAATGAAACGATATAATTGCCTACACTAATACTAAAATAATAGACTATACAGATACGTGCGTGAGGGTGCGTGTCTACGCTCCGCGCGAACAAAAACGCATTTTCCAGAGCTAGTCGTTCGACGCGGGGAGAGGTGAGGGACGGTTTCAGAGGGAGGCGGAGCGTGTCGCTACTGTACGGTAGTACTAATACTGTGCTACTACTAAACAAAGATTACTCATACCTACATAATATATTATATCGCGGCTCATACCGACCTAGACCTAGCCCCAGGTCATATATATTCTTTTCAGCTTAACTGTACTTTGTCTTTATGCGAAACTGTCCTTATGCGAACAAAGGAGTACAAGACCCAATTGACTTTAAAAGAAAAGTATGTTGTTGTAAACCATGTAAACTAAATTAGATATTTAGTTCAAGAAGAAATATCTCAATCTAAAGTTATGTTGTATAGTTGTATATTAGGAGAATGAACGACGAAGGTAGCTTCAAGCAAAGTTTGTCATGACGCCCGAGGCTGGATTGCAGCCATTGAGTTATATGTACTACGTACTAGAGAAGACGCCTCAACTCGATAGTTTGTAACACGAGTTAGAGTGCGCGCACTCTAACTCACTTAGACATAACACCCCCCCGCTTGCACCGTGCGTGCCCCGCTGTCATCAAGCTGCGCGACACCTTTTGTTTGAAAGAGCTTCTCTAGTACGTAGTACATATAACTCAATGATTGCAGCCCAAGCCGTAGGCAAGATCGTAATGAAACCGAGGATATAATGATAAAATGCTCACGAATTTTATACGACGTTTTTCAACACACTTGTAAGGAAGAAAAGCATTGATGATTATTTATTAATACGTCAATGTACTAATTCAATTCACTATGCTCTTTGATTCAATTTAGCATGAATGACGTAAATACAATTTCTTCAGCCATAGTGTCAACCACAGAGTAATATTATATACTATACAGGAGGTGTCAACTAGAGACTTTACAAGCAGCCAGCAGCACCAAAGAGGTGAAAAGCAAAAGAGGACATCAAACTGTATTTTTTAAAGTCCACAGAATTAAATGTTAATAAATCAACAAAAAACCATTTGATGAAATACATATTAGTTATTACTATTTTTCATAATTATTTAATAAATTAACAATGTTTATTTATTCACTAAATATTAAGGCAATAGAAACAAGTTCAAAATTCTTTGCTTTACTATTTTTATTAATTTATATTATTATTATTTTTTAATTACAGCACTAGGGCTGTAATTATAAAATAGATAATTTGTTCGGTTAAAAAACAAATATTTGAACGCCTACGATCTTCTCCGAGAGAAAAAACCTGGTTACCACCAGATAGAGCGATGGGAGCGGTTTAGAAAAATATTATGATTTCATATATAATGTCAATGTATTATTTACTTTGCGGCGTACTTGGGTTTTTTTTCTATGAGGTCTTGAACGTCTTTCATCGAGTTCAATTACAAGACTGTCTGTACCGTCTCCTTAAACAAACAAAGGCTTTCCATAAAGTCTGAGTGACGACAGTTTTCACCTCACGCATCCAGGAAATGCCGAACTTCATACCATAAACAGCGCTGTTGATTGAACTGAGTGGATTACACGATACATGTCCGTACCTACAGAATTTCGTGTTAAAAGTTACTGTTGTCTTCCTGGTTCAACCAAAAGTTTATGATGAAAGGTTCGATGGTTCCACAGTTTGTTGTTGTTCGTTATTTAAACATATAAATAATATTTATTTGTTTTATTTCTGACAACATAAGGATTCTTACATTTTTAACCGACTTCAAAAAGGAGGAGGTTATGAATTCGGATGTTTATATATATATTTTTTTTATGTATGTTCGGGCATAACTCTGTCATATATAGACGGATTTGCAAAATTCTTTTTTTGTTCGAAAGGGATTTCTTCCGAAATGGTCCCATATAAATTTTATCAAAATTGATCCAGCCCATTTTGAGGAAATTAACAAAACCCCAAAAAGAATACTTAGATGACGTTTTAGTTTCTTCAATCTTTGGAGAAATATAATGCCCGTTTTCACCAACTACCCCTAAATTTTAAGTAACCCCTAAGACATTTTAGACTGTTTTAAGTGTGTCGCCGTTTCTTAATGGATGTGGATGTTAAGGCAATACTAAAAAGCGAAAAATAAAAAGCTTTTTCTAAAAAGAAAAGAAAACCGCCTTCAAAAACTAAAAAGTGATAAATAACTTTACCACAGAACACACTTACCTACTTTACTTTCGGAAGTCGGTGGCCATACAAAACCCCAAACACAAAGCCACGGCCACCGACTTCCGAAAGTAAAGCTTCGAACTAAAGACTTTTATTGTTGGTTTTGTGTTTATTGTTTTGTTTTGAGCTGATATCTTTTTAAAGAAAGCGTGGCCAGTAAACCTTAACCTTAGTCTGAAATTGCCAACACGCAGTTAGCAAGTGTAGAGACAGGGAAGACAAAGCACTGAAACTTTTCCTCTCCCACATTCTATACTGTGGCCAACAGGGTCCAAAATTATGACTTTATTACCTATAGGTAGGTACACGTTAGTATTATATCATCTGTGCCTATACCCACCAACGAGTGTAAAGGTATTGTATGTACATTATGGAACGCACTGTAGAAATATTGAAATGGAACATTGAACATTGTCTTGCAGTGGCACGTGGTGGCACTGTGGCACAGTGGCAGGCATAATTTTACAAGCTCAAGTGGTTGAGGAGATAGTGTAGGCAACAACTTTATTTGCCGCTGCGGTATAAGAGCGAAGAGAGATATTATTTTTCAACAAACAAAGCTCCATCTACCTATATACCTCGTAAGCACATAGTGTTATACAATAGCCTCGTTTTTATCGATTGTCATCAGTAACGATTGATTTCGTAGTGCTCATTCGGACTCATAGATGGCGCGACCTGTCTACAGTGGTATTGTGTAGGTTTTGGTGAAAAATGCATAGGATAAGTACCAGTTCACATATCACTAAATGTCACAGTATTCTTACTCCTCCGCTGTTCTTCTCTGATTAATTTCGTTGCGGGATCCAAGACAGTTGAATCGTTTCTCTGGGACCCGTCGAGCTTTACTACCTTGGCGCTTTTCTAGTTGTCGCCACTGTTGATTCTGGTTTACAGGAGATGCAGTGGTTTGGGAACAGCGCGACCCATAAAAAATGTGACAGTGAAATACAGTTACTATGCTTGGTTTTTCATAAGAGATGGAGGGAAATCTTTAGAACTAACTTTTCTTCATTAAGGAATGAAACCCGAAAGTACTTTTAAAAAACTGCCTGGCTAAGCAGAGGTGGCATCAGCACCAGCACATGACAATCTTCGTAATAAAAGTCATAATCATCATTTCAGCCGAAAGACGTCCACTGCTGGACATAGGCCTCCCCCAGAGGGGGGTTTTGCCATAATCGCCACGCTTGGCAGGCGGGTTGTCGATCGCAGTATGGTTGTTACAAAGGCACAGAGAACGCTGCTGCCCATTCTCTGGTAAGTCCCTTAGTCGCCTCTTACGACACCCACGGGAAGACATGAGAATAAAAGTGTTTGTCATTAAAAAATGTAATGTGTTCAGAATGACATAGTTTAGATACTATGTAGAACGACGAATGACGGATATTAGATCGATCGGTCATATTAAACTAGTATCCGTGAACATAATTTGATTACCTACGCAATATCTGACTACACATTAATTATCCTATGCGCGCACGAGATTCGATATCAACAATCCTATATCGCCATTAACAAAAACTTGGAAAAAAAAGTGTCCATGGACCAACAGCAACACACAGTAAACAGGTTTCATAAAGCTCGCAAAAAAAAATACAAAAAAATATACATGTAACAGGCCTTTTTAAAAGTCAACCGCTAATTTTTGACGGGCCTGTTGGTCTAGTGGTCACTGACCCTGACTGCTAAGCCGGAGGTCGTGGGTTCGATTCCCACCCAGGACAAACTTTGTGTGATGAGCATGAGTGTTTGTTCTGTGTCTGGGTGTTTATCTATAATATGTATGTATTTATAAATTATATAAGTATGTATATCAGTTGTCTGGTTACCATAACACAAGCTCTGCTTAGCTTGGGACCAGATGACCGTGTGTGAGTTGTCCCAAGATATTTATTTATTTATTTATTATTTATTAATTAACAACAATTAATCACGTGAAGTAAGTATTAAAATAGTTAGTAGTAGTAAAGTAGTAAAAAACTTTTCTTGTTGTCAACGATAAGTGGGCATAATTTATTAGTCTAGAATTAGTCTTTACCAAAAAAATCTAATTAGTCCGTCAGATAGATTTCCAAAAAATATTGGACACGTGTTTTTTTTTTTCACGTAAACAAAAAATGAAGACGATACAGTGCGTCGAAAACTCGTGTGACATCACTATGTCAGTACACTTTTACTGGCGAAGTGACGTCACAAACCCCCCGTCATGATCTTTGATGCGTTTTGTCTTCGTCAGTTTTTATTGATTTGATAAATACTTATCCAATATTTTTCGATAATCTAACTGACGGACTAATTAGTTTTTTTTGGTAAAATACCCTATTCTAGATAGGTAGTTAAAATAGTTTTATAAGAAGAAGTATGTGCGTAATAACACATATTTAAATACTAGTTTCTGTTCGCGACTTCGTCTGCGTACACTTCTAAATTAAACCAAAGTCGAGTACTCGGCGGCTTTGGTTTTGCTTGTTGTTTTGTATTGACACCGACTTGCGAATTGAAAGTTAGTTTTTACATTTTGAAGGCGGTTGTCATTTTTGTAAAAAAAAAAAATTTTCGCTTTTTAGTGCCTACTTCTCATCATAAAAATTAATTACGAAACGGCGACAACAAAAAAAATCTGTCATCCCTTAATTTTCAACCCTTAGGAGTGCAATATTTTTTTGAAATTTATATGGGACCAAATTTGAGGTATACACTATTAATTAAAAAAAGAATCATCAAAATCGGACAACACTGTAAAAAGTCAAACATAAAAATAAATATATAAAAAAAAAAAAAATGTTCATAAAATGTAAATTACTGGGCCAAACAATGTTAAATTTTTATGGGACCAAATGGCAACTATTTCGCATCAAAGTAAAGAAGAATCACGTAAATCGGATCATAAATCTCAGAGTAATCGATGTATGTACATATATTTAAAAAAAACCAACCGAATTGAGAACCTCCTCCTTTTAGAAGTCGGTTAAAAAGAACAATCATGGACCCTGTCAAACACAGCATAGAAAATTAGAAGGATAGAGAGGACTTTCTTTGACTTACATACAATATAATTGATGTATGTTATGAGGTCTGTAGCTAACACTTAGAACTAATTAACTTGCTTTTTTAACCGACTTCAAAAAGGAGGAGGTTACCAATGTGTTTTTTTTTAATGTTTTTCGGGCATAACTCTGTTATAAATAGACGGATTTGCAAAATTATTTGTTTGTTCGAAAGCAAATACAAAACAACGCACAGAACAAAGCCGACGCCACCGATTTCCGAAACTAAAGTAATACGTGTTCTGTGTGTGTCAATCACTTTTTAGTTTTTGAAGGCGGTTGTCTTCTTTTTTTTGAAAAAGGTTTTTATTTTGTTAAATATTGCATATTATTATCAGACATGGGTAGACTGTTGATCCTAAAACTGTTACTACGCTTATTATAATATCTCATTATAACACACAGCTACGCAATAAATAATTCTTATTCTTAACTATTCTAAGCATAATATAATCAGCAAACTATGAAGCAATGCCCACAATTTTCCCATAGCTACTACGCTATTTAACGACTTCGTAATCAAGTAACAGTCACTACTTGTATGTATCAAGATCATCGGCGTACGTGACTGTGGCGCCGTAGTCTGCTAATGAATTTATTATGTTTCATTTTACTTAGAATGTAAAAGGGCAACTGGTATAAAACCAGTCGAAAAAGCTAATAGGTACACTCATTATTTTTTTTATTTACATCGTCGAATTCGACCGTCACTGACGCCACACTGTTTCGTTGTACTTTGTAATAGTGTACTGTGTAGTGGGCGCAAACACATTTGCTCTACGTTGGGGCAGGGGTCAAGTAGATCTTCAGGGGGGGCAGACTCGGGGACGTCGGTCGCCCCCCACACACATCAGGGACCCGAGGTGGCGGCGCGTAGTGTTCCGCGCGCGCACGCCCCTCTTAGACGTCCAGGGGGGAGTCTAACACCTCACTCCCCCCTGACCCGAGAAACGGCCCGCACTAGCGGGCCGGCACCAGTCGGGGGTTGCGGAAGTATCTCCAGTTAGCGCGACCCCCGGCGTAGGTGTGAGATGGAACACCGGCGTGGTTTTTAGTCATTAAGAGTCTGACAGACCCCTCCGCCCGCCCCAGGGCGGAGGACACCCAAGAAGATTGTCCACCCCAGAACAAAAAAAAAAGGGGGTCGGGCATGTCTTCAGACTCAGTAGCGAAGCGTCTGTTTTGAACTAGCATTCATCCAGCTTGTGTATATTTTGAGATAAATTATTTAGTACCTATACCTTGATCCGAAAGCCGTGAAGTCCGAGAAGCCGTGTGGTGCCGGCTGCGAATAGCACTACTCTATTTTTACCCGTGTGTGTCGTAGAAAGCGACAGAGGGATATTGATCAGAGGATGGGCAGCACTCCGCAGCAGCATCCTTCTCAGTTCCATAATACCTACTGCGATCGCCAACATTGGGCCCAGTAGTAAGCGTCTAAAGGTTGATCAAAAATTCTGGAAATTTACAATAAACGTCAGAATATTTAAATTTCGGATACCTGGTGCTTTCACCTTAATTTTATACAACAAATATTAGATGTGACATTTTGAGATGTGGGCTAAGAGCGACCTGGTCGATTTGCGATCCAGTCATTTTGATACCAACCCTGCAATTTATACCTAAAACTTCAACTCTAGTTAGTCATTAGTCAACTCAATTGACTAACTGGATTTGACGATTTTTGAATGAAATTTATTGATTTCAAAGTAACTATAAAACACATTTTAAGATAAATGGAAAATTAATCGAGTTTTCAGGGCTAGAATCTAGTGCATTTAAAGAGAAGTTGTATCTTTGAATTATTGAGGTATATATGACCCATTGATATGAATAGATTCTTCAGACTGATTGAATATTATGTGCGAAACGGGGTATTTACAATTGAAAAATCGAACGAATTTAGGTGACCTTTACTGCTTGTGCTCTTGCCCTCTGATCCTTTTGTACCGCCCTCTGCTTTACTTTAACTGGATGTGCGTCAATTTATTCAAACAAAAAATATTAAAGGTGAAAGAAAAATATAAATGAGTTACAGGCATCGATATCCGTGGTTACAGGGCACCGCCATTTTGGAATGCGAAAACTTTTAAATAAGACAATTCAACTTTTGGTGCCACACATTTTTATGTCGGTAATAAAATAGTTTCTTTTCTATAATATGCATGAAGTATAAATAATATGTAGTGAAGTGTTGTGTTGTGTGTGGGTGTGAAAAGTGTATAAAGGCAAGTATTATTTTTTGCCCGGAGCGGCTAAATAGCTATATCAGGCGCTGATAGATACGATCCTGCTACAAGACAGATTAAGGGTTGGGACACATTGATCGACGGCCTTTCGCACTTGAAAAGCCCATTGAAAAGGGACACACATTATGCCGTTGATCGCCGTCTATGCCCGCCGACGAACGATCGCTTCGTTTTCGTGTTGTCCGCCGCCGCGCGTGCCGGAGCGCGTTCATCGCGTCGTCGATGCGAAAGGATGCATACGTCGTTCCATACTTTGCTCTCTTTTTGTATGGATAAACCGTCGAACGCTGTCGATCAATGTGGCCTGACCCTAACAATACTAGTGTAGAGTCGGCAACAAAGCAAACCTACTTTGAGGCGAAAATGGTGAGGCAGTAACCATAAACAACCCTTAACCACAGCTATGTGTGTATCATAAAGATATGGCGCCAGTCTTCCGAGACATTTTCGAATTTATTAGCAAAACCTGACCAGAATCGAAAAAAGTACCTATAGATACTCGTATATAGCCTACCAGGCAGAGCCGGTTAAATAATATGGACCTCACGTTTGTCTCTGTGAAGTACCTCCTGTTGACGTCATACATACTGCCTATGACGTAGGGTGTCTCATTTTATACCTATCAAAAGGCAATAAGGGAGCGTTATAAGTTTATTGACTTACTTATCTTTCTTGTAGATTTTTTCTTCGTTGTAGTTTCTCACGCGTTCTTAATGGCAAAGTATGTATTTTAATTTACTTTGATATAAGAAACTTTAGGAAGCTCGTAGCTAAGTAAAAGATGTATAGATCAATCGGTCATAAATACGCTTACCGCGGTCGGTCTGTGGCTGGGTGACTACCGATACTTCTTCGTACATCAGAAAGCACGTAAAGCCGTTGACCCCGGCTGTCATTCGTAGAGCTTTGACAGTCGTTATGGCTAGGCAGAAACTAAAAAGTCTGATAACCGGCGGGCTTACCAAAGAGTATCATGATACGTCAGTAACTGAGTTGTGGACGTCAGATAGGCAGTCGCTCCATGTAAAACACTGGTATTCAGTTGTATCCGGTTAAACTGGAAGCCGACCCTAGCGCAGTTGGAAAAAGGCTAGGCAGATAAAATGTTAAAATAAATTAAATATGTGGGGACATTTTCACACACGGCCATCTGACCCCAAACTAGGGAGACCCTGTACTATGGGTTTCAGACAGCTGATATACATACACAAATACATTTTTTTTTAAATACATACATATATAGGGTGACTGGTAATTAGTGTACGATACTTAAACACGTGATTGTGTTCATGATAACAAACAACTTTCCCGAAGAAAAAATGTTTTTTGTACTGGTTCACTTTTATCACAATAACACAACAGACGTATGAAATTCACGCGCGCGCACGCCTGTGACCTAAAGTGAACCAGTACAAAAAAACATTTTTTCTTTGGGAAAGTTGTTTGTTATCATGAACACAATCACGTGTTTAAGTATCGTACACTAATTACCAGTCACCCTATATAGATACAAAACACCCAAACACAAGGCAAACACAAGTGCTCATCTCACAAATGTTTACCCTGGGCGGGAATCGAACCCGCAACACGCTGCGCAGCAGTCGATCGCTCAGCCACTGCGCCAACCGTGTCGTCTGATGATAAGAAACTACGTATTTTTTATTTAACATTTTGTTGCTCCGGAGTATTTACAAAATACTTAGGAATGAGAATCATGTATTAGAAGTGATATGAAAATATAGCAAAAGCATATCAGTTGAAAAAAAAACTATGGACAAAAAGTTCGTCACTATCTTCAATTGCTCATCAAGTAGTTCTGAATGTCATTGTCACGCCTAAAGCCTCCGGATACAGCAAAAAATAATTTGTCATTGAAGTTCGGGCTTTAAAATGTATGCGTTAAAATATAATTTTGTATTTACATGATCAAAAGGCTCAAAAGGCTGCCCAGCTTAAATGGGACTAAGCTGGACATGTCTGCCGCATGCTGAACGGCCTATAGGCCCGTAGATCCTAAACTTGGTGCCCTGAAGTGGAGAGACGGGGCCGCGGTAGATCACGAAAGAGATGGTGGAACGACTTGGATGGCTTCTTTAAGGATTGGAAAGACATAGCTAAAACTCGACACCGATGGAAGGATTGGAGGGAGGCCTTAGCCCAGCAGTGGGACAGTATCTGGGTATCTTCAAGGTGCGAGTGAACCGGTTCATCCTAGGCAAGCGTGTTCCAAACTTAGGCCGCATCATCACTTAAGATCAGGTGAATTGCGGTCAAACCCAAGCCTAATTGATAATAAAAAATATACATTGCGGGCGCTACGTTGGTAGCTAAAATGTATCCAGGCGATTCTGTTTCAGCGTCACTGTGTTTGAGCGATGACCATTAGAGGTCACGTAGGCCCCTGATAAACTATGCATACCACATTGAACTACGCCGCCCTGACGTCACATGTGACGGAGATCCTTTTCGGTAATGACCAGGTTCACCACATGATCATGACCCGATTTTAAAGCGCCAAAGTATTAGGTTCGCAGAATTATCGATTTAGGTTAAAAATTGTGTTCGTATTGAGAGCGATGCGGATGAGTTTTTTGATGCCTTGTGAGCATTGTACATAACAAATAAACATATACAAAAAATTAACACATAATATTATTATGTGTTAATTTTTTGTATATTAATTTTTAAGCTTTGTATATATTATATTTAATTATTCGTAAGGTAGATAGGGTATGAGAATTTGTTTGCTTTTTATCCTGTTCCAAGAACTAAAACATTCTTGTGTCGGTATTGTATTAGACTAGCATCTGTTCGCTAATTCGTCCATGTGGTAGTCAAGTATACTATAAGATAAGCCATCGCCTGTCTTACTCGGCAATAGTGCACAGCTTTGTATCAGTTAAAGAATTTTGGTTTTGTGACCAGGGGTGTGATTCTGTAAGACCGCATTCTAAGCTTCGAATCTGAATTCACTGTGAGTTTCTTGATTGGCATTCTAAAAACTCGGTTGATAATTCGAATTTAGACTAGCGCCACCCTTGGGAGCGTGTCAGCGAGTTGAACTAAATTGACAGGGAGATTTTGACAGATAAAGTATGAGATGACGTAAGAAGTGGCATTCTGTAAGGTAATTTCCCCGTCACTTCGACGCTCACTAAGCACTCGAACCCGATTCAGTGTCAAATATATTAAGGTCATTTTGAACCTTATGCGAAGTGAGAGTGAATAGCGATGCGAGATGAGATGCGAGTTGTTGTTTGAATTTTACAGAATCGACCTACTGTACTTCTGGGGATCTTGATGAGTCACGGCTGCAATAGGACGAGAAGCCATTGTTTGATTCAATGTCACGAGGAAGAAGTCGATGCACTCTGACGGGTCACAACTTTGACCTCACACGTCGTGTTCATATTTACATGATTATATTTTACATGCAACGTCAAATTATTTATTTCAATTAGACCATCATCTATATACATATAAATACATAAAAATGGAGTGTCTGTTTGTAATGTCAAAATAAATGCATATATACGGTACTTATCAATTTTTTTATTCTGTCTGTCTGTTCCAGTTAATCTCTGAAATGGCTGGACCGATTTTAACGGGACTTTCATTGGCAGATAGCTGATGTTATAAGGAGTATAACATCAGCAATAATATAAGGAATAAAATTAGGGATCCGCTCAAAAAAAAAACGTTGCTGATAACCGACAATCACACACGAAGTTTATTCATAAAAAGATTATGTAGAATGGTCCTTTTTCTAGTTGCAGTAATTCAATTGAATGAGACAAAAAGTTACGATAGTTTAAAATCTAAAAATGGCTAGCAACATCAATTTAAAATTTAATATAAGGTCAGAGCGGGGAAGTCCGTCTAGGGGGCAAGTCCAGACAGTACATCAAAAACCCACTTCGTGCATAAACTCAAACTCAAAATCATTTATTTCAAATAAACCATTTACAGGTACTTTTGAATTGTCAGAGTCAGTCAGTCAGAAAGTTGAAGCTAGTTGCTCGTTCCAAACAGTAGGTTTCTATGGAGAAGAACGAGCCAGAAACTCCATGAACAACACTCTTTTAAAATCAATAATATGTTACAATTTTCGGTTACATCATTCATATTGAATCTAGGGTACAATGTGAGAACAATGTAACAAGTCGTGTACGTTAAAAGAGGTTTAGATAAAAATATAATCATAATAAACAATTCAAAATAAAATCCAGTCCAGCCAGTCCCAACTAACGGCGCCCGTTCACGAACATGACGCACGGATCGGCATCATTTGACTCAACCATTTTGAAGGGAACCGAATGATCCAGCACGCGCGCCACCGTCAGCGAGACATTCCAGTGAGCATGACATACTCCCAACCCCCAGGGCACATTCAAGTCAATGACAGACATACCTCGTAAATGGTAGCTTTAAATAACATAGTGCTCACATGTACACACATAAAAGCGCGATCAAGTTATTAGTCCCTTAAACAATATTCGATAACGGATCAATCTCTCTATAATAGATGGCGCTACGAAAGCTGCAGAAATGTGAAGACGCCTTTTTAATTTTAGTCAATTTTTCACTCTCCATGCGACTTCAACGTGTCTTACAAAATTCAAAATTTCTGTTAGGATATAAGTGTCTGAATGGGAATAAGAGGTGAGTTGATTGCAAATATATATCTGTAAGCTTGTTACTTGATTGGATTATTAATAATTTAAAGATTTGTCAAGTTATCGGCCAACTAACTTTTATATCCTTAAAATATAAGATTGGGGAAGGCCGTACATTGTACGTAAGGCAAGTTCGTCATATGCCGTCTTACCTCGATTCAGAGGTCACAAACATTGCAAAAATGCACATCATTAACTTATCTACTTGCATCATTACCGCCTACATTTATAGTCATTTATTTTCAAATTTATAGTCAATTAAGAAGTTACAGTTGCTGTATGGTTGTTACTGAATATTTACTAATAACTTATGTCAAAACTTTTAACAGGGCTGATAGCAAACACAAAGTTTAAAAAAATGTAAAATGTACCTAAGTGTCATGGTTATAAAGATGTTTATTGATAAGATTCCAAAATGAAGCTTTCAAATTGTATTTTTTTGAATGTTTTCGTTTTCTTTGTAATAAGTACCTCATAAAAAAATTAAAAAACGAATTTCTTATTATTTTTATTCTTAAAATATTTATTCACATTCATCATTGGTTTTACCACAAAATGTCACCTCAATTCACAAACAATATTAGGTTTACTACCCCTGAACTCCTGTTTATGCCGGTCTTGCCTCTTGAAAGTTTTAATGCTATTTATTCAAATCTATGCCATAGGAGTTGAAACTTGAAGTTCAAAATCACACAGTGACTCAATGAAGAATCATATAGTACTAAGTAAGTACGCATATACACCTTGTAGATAATACTGCAAGTAGACGGACATGCCTTAAAGTGCCGGGGAAAACCGTCTACCTCCGCATTTTTTTAAAACCATTGATTTGATTTGACATTGTATCATAATATGGTTTTTTCTAACTGTCCTTGGTAGTTTTTGAATTGCTCTATCTTTCTATATATTAAGATCCGTGATAAGTTTTAAAATGTATGAGATAAGTTAAAAACCTTTCAACTTTAAAAATTATATGCCGGACTTCGCCGCTCTGACCTTAAACATAACTAATTTCGAGAACTCTTTTCATGACGTTCGAAGATTAACCGAGGAGCCGCAAACGCGTTGAAGTCTTTTCTTCTATAAAATTAAAAATATTTTCACAGTATTATTTTTCGACTGTAATTGTTTCGAACTTTATACATTGACCTCTAAATGGCGATTTGTGATGAGTTTTATTAAGAAAATTTGCAGCTAATATCAAAGAATAGATACCAAGTTTAAAAAGAATACGGCCAATTACAAGTTTCCACTTGCAGTTTCATTTACTCTAGGCATAGATAATACGAGTAATTTTCAGATTACAGAACACGCAGAGAATATAACCTCGTCTAAAAAAACTTAAAAGAAAACGTCCATCACATTTAAACTAGTTTAGATTTGACTATAATATTGACTTAAGTACCTTATTACATGCTCTGACCTTCACAGGGCAAATGTTACGCGATACGGTTCACGGCAAGCACCAGCGAGGTCAGGGCAACGCGACACGTAATAAGGACTCATTTAAAAGCGTTGAATTAAGGATGCTCTCTCGAAAAAAGCTTGAAAGAAGCATGCAGATGAAGCAACTTTTTGTCGGCATTTACAGAGAAATTACATCTGAAAAAAATTGTTAGTAATCTACATGATATGATACGTAATTTGGTTTAGCCACAATGTTTCTATCGGTATCACAAAATAAGAAAAAAAAATGTCAAATCACCTCCAAGTCATTGAAATGAAACCATTTTACTCTTTAAATTCTTATCAAAAGAGTATAAAAAAATATCTACTGCTTTGCAATAAAAAGGAAAATGATTTGGTTTTGTTACTTTTTACAAATATGTATTATTTTTATTACAATAAATTAAAAATGCGTCCGATTAAAGACTGCGTCTACATCACCCCCGCACTCGTCCACAAATTCTGATCCGCCCAAATGCTCAAGGTTATCGGCATGATTACAAGCCTTAAAACTGTACCAAGACCCCCCTCCGTGCCTCGAACAGCACGTAAAGCCGCTGGTCTTGGCTGTCATATGTAGATCTTTGACAGTCGTTATAGCCAGTCAGAAGCTAGAAAATCTGACAACCAGTCTTACCAAGGGATATCGTGTTACCCAGCCAGACAAGCAGACGCTCCATGTGAAACACCTGGTATCCAGCTGCACCCGGCTAGACTGGAAGCCAATTTCAACATATTTGGGAATGGGCTAGGCAGATGATGAATTAAAATTTGACCACTCCAATGTGTCTCATATAGGACTACTAGTAATATCTGACCCCATATTTCAGGGCAAGTGTTATTTTAACCATTAACAATTGGTCTTTTAGTTGTAGAGCTAAAGGTTGTACAGGATTGTTAGAGAGAGCGGCCATGTCGTGCCGGCCGCGAATAGCATCCCCATTTCTACCCTTGAGTGTCGTAAAAAACGACAGAGGGTTATTGACCTGAGGATGGGCAGCAGCGTCCTTCAGAGTACACCTACTGCGATCGCCCTCATGCATCGGCTAGGCATGGCGATTACGGCTGAAACCCCCTTTGGGGAGACCTATGCCCAGGAGTGGGCGCCTAAAGGTTGACATGATGGCGAATGAGAGAGTCTGTTTTCAATTTGTCTCAAAGCTTCCAGAATAGAATACCATTATTTTGCTTACAATTTACAAAAGGTATCTACATAAAAAGTGTTTCACATTCTTTGCTTATTTGAGTACTTCAGCGCACAAAATAAATATCTTAAGACTATTATCACCTACAAAATTTCTTGTTAGGTGGGTTCTATAATTAATAAACGCCGTTTCTCAGAAATAATTCATGCTCCATGAATTGTTTCTGAGAAACGGTCATAAGCTCAAGGAAGAAGAAAGGTAAACATTTTTTTTGTATCGAAATTGTAACGTTGTTTCCAGTGTGTGGTTATCTAACTGAGTAAACATCTTGGACACTTAAAGTTAAGTAGTAATTCAATTCTGGTAAATATTACCATAATTCAAATTTTCCATATATAACACGCGACTTAGATAACAGAGGCATACAAAACACGCTTTTTCTGACTCCTTCGCTGTTTTTCTTTTCTGTTTAATTTCGTTGTGGGAACCAAGACAGTTGAATCGTTTCTCCGTGACCCCTCAAGCTTTATTATCTCGGTGCTTTTCTGGTGGTCGCCACTGTTGATTCTGGCTTACAGGCGATGGTGGTGGTGGGAATTGTGTTGCGGGCTTGTCCCATAAAGTCATATAACATAATTTTCCGCTCTCGGTCCTGGAGCTAATACTATGTAAACAGGGGACAAATATCTTAAGGTTAATCCTACTAGTTAAAAATGTTCTAAATTTTGTCCCAATCTCATCTCAGCCGTTTTGCAAAATCTTATCCGAAATGTAGGCAAAAAAAAAGAAGACATTTTTGATAGATTGAGTCTGAAATAAGAATGCCAACGTTTCTAAAATTTACTACAATTGACCCAAATCCCCCCCCCCTTTCCTGGTAATAGATCGACAAAGGGGACAAAACTTTTTTTAAAGAACAGATAGTTCACTCCATAGAAAAAGATAGATACCTAACGCTATAACAATAATGCCTGCAAAAATATTACAGCCACTCGTGCGCGCTAAAACGTACCTTACGCACATGCTGTAGAGTATCTACTACGTCGTCGGCCGTAGTGTCGGGCGATCACTTGCATCAAATTACACAACGCTAGGGCTGCCTATGATTATCCTATGCTCGGCGAATCCCAGATAAAAAATCCAAGTCTTGAATCCCTTTGAAATAAATCAGAAAAAAATATCGGAGGAGTACCTCTCTATTGCGTTTGCTACCTTACTAGGTAGCAAACGCAATAGCAACAAAACATTGATCTTATTTTTCAATAAATAAACAGCACAATGTCACGGTCAGATTGTGTAATTAAATCAATTAATGACTTCCTGATCGACGCACTGGTTTCGGTATTGAGATGCTCAGTATATCACCGTCTTGATCTTGTCACCGATGTAGAGGTTAACTGACGATTTCGTGTGATTTATAATGTCATTGTGAATGTGGAGGTTTTATAGCTTAAAAGCAAAACCGACTTTAAAATTGTTGTACTATCAATCGTCAAAAATCCCATAGCCAATAGCCCCAAGCCCATAGCCAGAAGAACAACTGAGTAGACATTGCACATTTACCCCAATGTAAGTATGCACAAAATTTAAACGCATAATTAAAAAGAATGCCTATAACTATTAAACTAAAGCACCAGAACAAATAAATAATAGTTTAAAAAAACTAAAAACACGCTTTTTATAGAAAACCAAACTAAAAAATAGAAAATAAATTTTAATAAATTATTTTATTTAAAAAAAAGCGGTGGGTGCATGGTGTCAATAGTTATAAATATTTTATTGACAGATATGAGTAGAGTGATTATCATTTTGATAATATCTTAAAAAGCACCCCACGCTTTTTTAAAATAAAATAATTTATTAAAATTTATTTTCTATTTTTTAGTTTGGTTTTCTATAAAAAGCGTGTTTTTAGTTTTTTTTAACTTTTATTTATTTTTTACTTTTTAGTTTGGTTATATCTATGTCTATAACTATTATGTACATTTATTCTACCAGGGGCGCTTGTGCAGTACCTTCCTAGTATATAATAGCTGTTTTTTCGGCAACTAATTTTGAACGACTTATGTTTTTTCTTTATTTTTCTTTTTTTTAATAATTTTATCAAATTAGTGTATTGTCATCGGTCCTCGATAAATCTACAAAGTTTGAACGAAATCTGGCCGTTTAAAGTGGGTCAAAATCGCGCCCAAAGAAGTCGGTTACAAACAAACATACAAACATACAAATATACAAACATACAGGTGAAGCTAATAAAAAGCTGGCAAAAACTTTAAAAAAATCTCCACATGGTCGTCATCTGGTAATGTGCCCAAGAGACAGGCAGCATTGCCACGTTGGAAAGCAATGCTTATAAACCTCTGATCAAGGCAAAAAACAGCTTTTGGGTCACAGGAAGGGCAAACAAGCGTTAGACATTTCCTTAAAAAAGAAAATTCTAAGATCTAAATGCCATAAATTTAGTTCTATTAGTCAATGAACTACCAATTCAAATGTGGATACACGTCAAATGTTGATGCGCCTGCTCAAACAGACCTAAAGGAGACTCCGACCTTGGCAGTGATCATAAAGTTCTTGCAACAATTCCGTTCTGCAGTGACTGCAACCTCGTCACACACCGCACACCGCCATATACTGTCGGTCTATCGTGTACTAATCATACTAACAATGTCTATATTTACACAATACGTTATTTGTACCTTATACAAATTTGGTGATGTGATAAAGGTGATTAAACTTATTATATGCACTTTTGTTTGAAGGGGATCCAGTGGTCCTTTGTCTGTAATTAAATAATGTTGTTAATTTGCACTGGACTCGGATTTGCATTGTAATAAGGATTGATGGCTTAGAACAGAACGTTAATTCTACGAATTAAAAAATTTCAAAATGTAGTCTCATGATCATAATTGACAGTCTGTCAAAAATTTAGGCACAGGCACATTTTTGATAAATCGAGATTGAAATTGTAATGCGAACATTCCTAAAAGTTAGCAAAATTCATACATCATTTCGTTACGTAAACTCACGGGTAGACTAGATGAGCTAGAGAAAGTAGATACCGTATTTTGCTAAAATAAGGCATCAAAAATTCAAACAAACAGATTTTTTTAACACAATAACAAGCAATTTCCAGTTTTTTGCAAGTGACTAAAGATTTACAACGTATTGAAGATTAGAGAACACTGGGCCAACATAGTGTAAATTTGCCCAATTTGTATTACAGAGTTGAGACAAAAAGAGTGGGGTGTGTGCTTATTTTTTATCATTATTGTTTTATTTTTTATTTTTTAAACGTTGTCCCTCACTAGGAACTTCTCCTGTTTCGTGGATACGTTTACAAACATATAACCTCACATACACAAACATACAGACCCGGAATAACTATCCGTAGGCCATACAAATGTTTGTTCCGTGTGGGAATCAAACCCGCGACACGCAGTGCAGCAGCCAATCGCTCAACTAATGCGCCAACCACTTCGTCAATAATATAGAAGCAACAAGAATAATGTAACCAGGACTTTGGAAAAACGTGACTGAAGTGGAGTTTCTTGCTCGTTCATCTATACTTTAATATTATAAAGCTAAAGAGTTTATTTGTTTGTTTGTTTGGTTGAACGCGCTAATCTCAGGATCTACTGGTCCGAATTGAAAAATTCTTTTTGTGTTGGTTAGTCCATTTATCGAGGAAGGCTATAGGCCCATGCGAAGCAGGGTCAGGTCGCTAGTCTCTACATATAACGCACTACCACTCGCCTTGAAACGAGTAACTAGCTAGCAAAAGCGCCTGTTAATTAATGGTTTTAATTGAAATAAATGCTTGACTTTGACTTTAAATACTTAAAAAGAACAAAAGCGAACCGTTTAGACTTTAAGTGCAACGGTCATGTTACGAAAAAAGAAGAAATGTACCAAGACCTCAGTATAAAGGAAAATACAAAAGGATGTGTCAGTAACCTCTAAATAGCAAGAATAACAAGATTCTCAACTTGTTAGCTACTCTACTTATTACAATTCCTAGAACCAAAGTTAAAAGTTCAAGGTGAATGTTTGTTTACGTCTTTTACTTGTTGAGTAAACAAGGACAACACGATTGTCAACTAAAGTTTTCCACTTATAGTTAACTGTTTTCGAAATCATCGAGTTTGTGTAGCTTGTGTACGAGTTTGTAACGCAATATATACGTGAAAACAGAAGGTGGATTTAAATAAATATACACGCAAGCGTACTCGCAATCATTGTCATTTATTTGTCAGAAAACGATATACCTACCTACATTGAAATGTGGTCTTAAAGTTAATAGTCTCAGCCGGTACTTCACATGACGTATTTGTCCAAATATTCGCCTTATTAGGATAACACAAAATGTACCCACTATAGCCATTGAAATAAAGTCCATTTTGTATTATCCAAATAAGGTGAATATTTGCATAAATACGCCACGGAAGTGCCAGCATCACACATTCTGCCCTATGTAGCGTGCAAATTTAGCTATACATTTATAAACAGGAACCGATTATTAAAAAAAAATAACTTTTTACTTGTAACATATTATAATTTCAATTTAAAGTATGTCGTAATAATAATACATACCAATTGCCATTTTATTTAAATTATAAAATCATTTATTAAGTAAAAAAAATTAAACTTTTTAAGCTCATTGAACATACTCGTGAGCTACCGACCCCATAGTACACCATTGAACTTCTGCATGATTACTTATGTACCTACACCTAACGAACTTTATTAATATTAGTTGTATATTTAGTGGTGTGAAAATCGCAGACGTATTTACTTTAATGTAAAATCATAATAATGTCTTGTATTTTCAACGCTATTGCTTTAAAGCTTTTAGGTCGAAGATGTTATTGCTTCTAAAGTGCATAAACATACGGGCAAGTACGCATACTTATAGTTCGACAACCAATTCACCCATGTAAATCAAATAAATACGCGAGTTTTTTACAATGAAACACAAAAAGGTGGTCAAGCTTCAAGTATGTGTACTTGATCGTACATATAACAGCCATTGAATGGCATAAAGCTTTTAATAGTTATTTTGCTTCTACTAATTTTGGGTTCTACTAATAGAACTGAAAGACACATGAAAACATGTGACATTGTGCCATCGGTTTGGGAGAACAGCACAAACTCGACCCGAATAGGGACGTAGAAGATAAGTCCTTTGAAGCAAGAAGGAGTTCTGAAATAGACAAGAAACGTGATGGTCTCAAAGCTTAACCACTTACAGCTACAATAATTTGTAATTTGATTCTCAGCCAAAGTTGGATATGCCAGTCACATAAGGGCACATGAAAGAGCAGTACATCTGAGCTAACCACCATGAAGTCCGGATTGCAGTTGCTGTAGCTGAATTCGCCTAGATGGTGTATCAACCTGTTTAGTGCTGTACGTGTGGAGGCCTACTTGCATAAACTTTTCCGTCGGCAATTAAACGTCCTTACAGTTAAGACATATCAGGAGACCTACCACGAGCTCTTAACGCGATCCATTTTAGGACCTAAAGAGACAGAAACAAAATACAGAAGGTTCTAAAATGGATCGCGTTTGGATCGCGTTAAGAGCTTGTGGTAGGTCTACTGTGTCGTTGCGTTATAGGAAATACATACATAGCATTATTGTCATAATTCTGTTTCGCACAAATGAATCTGATCGAGTGATCATTTATCATTACATGTCCTACACCAATATTAGACTGCTGCGTTTCCAACAGACATGTGGATGCGTAACAAGGGATGTGTGTGATAATGAACAATGTCATCGCTATCATAAATTGTACTGAGCTAGCGCTGTAATTGGTTTACCACACATCTCTCTCACTACACATCCCCGCGTGTCTTTAGTCGAAACGCAACCTTAAGGCGACGATATACGCCGGCTACCTTGAGCGACCGGAGAATCGTATGCGCTGCGTCCAAAACTCTCAAAGTTTAGTCAAAAAAATAAAGATTCTTTAACTTAAAAAAAAGCGTATACTAAAAGATAGATAATAAAATTGTCTGTAAGATAGTGAGTATTGTCAATGTTTTATCCGCGTCAGACACAACTTCACGTGTTAATTAAACTATATAATATGAAAATAATTAAAAATATTCACCTACTAAATGATTATGAGAATGTTCTAGTTTAACATATATATTTTTTTCATATCATTTACACTACTAATTTTGACGTGATGCTCATTTTAAAATTTGTAAAAGTGGCTCATTAGCGCCTTAAACCAATGATCCCTACAGTTTTTAGAACGCCATTGCTCGATAAATAGAGTTGTGTTGTTTAAATTCGCGCTATGGTTTCATTACCGGTATAGCAAGTATATAGATCGATTTGGTTATTTTTATTAAAGTGTGAGGTCCGATCCCTGCCATCCCCCAAAGACGCCCTAAGCCGAGGGCTGTACCCCACAGGGGGTGCCCTTTGCGTGTACCTAGCGTAGTTTAAGTTTAAGTTGTTTGCCCTGGCTGGAGGCCTTAAATTCACTTTAAGGCACGACAGGAAAGTTCTGGGACGTAGATTATCGAAAATTAAATGTGATTCGACTGACAAATGACAAGGACATCCGACCCCAAATGGAAAAGGATAAGGTTAGACAGAGATACAATGTAATCAAGTCCTACACCACTAATACAATTACCATTTCTACCGTATAAATAATAAGCTCCTACTTTTAAGGTCAATACTCTGTAACAATGCACAATAAATATTATTCATAATAATCAGTCCGTAAACTACTGCTGAACGATACAATAATTAAGGTACTGCATGTTTTTTTAAAAAAAAGGATAAATGACGGTTGAGGTATAACTTTATTATAACTCTTGGTAGAGATTTTCGACATCGCATACATATGGTTGTCTGTAAGTTCAGTCAAGTTCAGAAGGAAAACCAGTTACATTACTTTTCGGGTGCAGGACCTTTTAACAACGCCATCGCGCTAGTGGAACCCTAACCTACGAATGTAGAAATAAGTTATGGAGCAAACACGCAAAAACTGTCATAGATACACGTTGGCTTGCGCAGGCGCACAAAAACATCAATTGCTTTGCGGATGTGCCGCCACATTGTCTAAGCTACAAACAAATCATCTGTGAGTGTGACAAATACTCTAGATCGGAATACCCTAGTTTTTGTGAATACGCGTGTTTGTTCTGCGCTTGCGCTGCGGTTTTTCACATTTACATTTGTTTAAAGTCAAAAGAGCGGACTCATGCTTAAACAAAAACTTGAGAGGTGTCAAGGGACACCCGGATGGAACGAAGTTCCTTTCGATTAATTAGTGAAGGAATTATATTACAATTTTATTACAATTCCTTCACTAATTAATGTGATGCGTTAAAGTGAATTTAAGTGGCTTTAAGCCAGGGCAAAAAAAAAGCGAGGAATGAAAAGTTATTATGGCTGCTTACATTGTAAGTAAGTAATTTTAAAGATTAACATTTTCTAACATGTTAGTACAATGCGTAGTTATTTAGATAGAAAGACCAATAAATTATTTCTGCGCCATCTATTGGCCGTTCGTAATTCGATCTCGAAGAGCACAGTTGCGCCAATAACGTTAATAGATGGCTCTTAAATCAAATGAATGACGAAATGTCAAATGTCGTGACAACTTTTCGTAAGATTTTTTTCCGTCTAGCCCCCTTTCACAACGCGCGATAAGGAACTTCGTTCCAAAAAGAAAGAGTAAAAAATGTAAAGATTAATTAAGATGTCTATTTTGTCCGCCCTTGTCCCAAAGTGACAAAACTGCGAATGCTGTCTGTCTGTTTGATATGTTTTACAAGGCAAACTACAGAACCGATTCTACCTACCTATTGTTTTGTAACTTGGTCGATAAGGGTGTTACTACACCAATCGATCGATCGTCGATCGATGCCATCAATCGACATCAATCGACGTTGATCGATTGGTGTGGTAGCTTTGGATTATCGACGAATACCGTTCCACTAACTAATCGATCGATTGCCGGTCGATGGCATCGGTCGACGTTGATCAATTAACCCCAGCTATATAATCCATCAGTAATAATAATCAAGCAGCTCGATCGACGTCGACTAAGCCATTCTACCATCGATCGATTGGTCTGGTAGAAACTATC
Source organism: Charanyca ferruginea (assembly GCA_947361185.1). NCBI lineage: Eukaryota > Metazoa > Arthropoda > Insecta > Lepidoptera > Noctuidae > Charanyca > Charanyca ferruginea. Next base: position 26,665,554 of record OX376068.1, read on the forward strand.
GATCTACATCGACTAATCCATTCTACCATCGATCGATTGGTCTGGTAGAAACTATCGATCGACATCGACTAATCCATTCTACCATCGATCGATTGGTCTGGTAGAAACTATCGATCGACATCGACTAATCCATTCTACCATCGATCGATTGGTCTGGTAGAAACTATCGATCGACATCGACTAATCCATTCTACCATCGATCGATTGGTCTGGTAGAAACTATCGATCGACATCGACTAATCCATTCTACCATCGATCGATTGGTCTGGTAGAAACTATCGATCGACATCGACTAATCCATTCTACCATCGATCGATTGGTCTGGTAGAAACTATCGATCGACATCGACTAATCCATTCTACCATCGATCGATTGGTCTGGTAGAAACTATCGATCGACATCGACTAATCCATTCTACCATCGATCGATGACGATCGATCGATTGGTCTGGTAACACCTTAGAGGATATTGGGGGTACTTTTCACAAGAACACAAAATTTCATACAAGACTAATATTATGTAACAATATTTTCTGCTCTATTGTAGGGTTGCATAGTGCACACATGTACTAGTACCATTGAGGTACGTAAGAGAAAATCTCAAAAAACATTCAACCCTTCAGAAAATAAAAAAGGTATACCTACTGGTTTAAATGGTTTTTTACAGGATAATAGTAACTGAAATGGTTATAATAATATAATATAATAATAATAATATAATATGTGGGGACATTTTCACACACGGCCATCTGACCCCAAACTAGGGAGACCCTGTACTATGGGTGTCAGACAGCTGATATACATACACAAATACATATATTTTGTTTGTAAATACATACATATATAGATAAACAACACCCAGACACAAGGCAAACACAAGTGCACATCACACAAATGTTTACCCTGGGCGGGAATCGAACCCGCAACACGCTGCGCAGCAGTCGATCGCTCAGCCACTGCGCCAACCGTGTCGTCTGATGATAAGAAACTTCGTATTTTTTATTTAACATTTTGTTGCTCCGGAGTATTTACAAAATACTTAGGAATGAGAATCATGTATTAGAAGTGATATGAAAATATAGCAAAAGCATATCAGTTGAAAAAAAAAACTATGGACAAAAAATTCGTCACTATCTTCAATTGCTCATCAAGTAGTTCTGAATGACATTGTCACGCCTAAAGCTTCCAGATACAGCAAAAAATAATTTGTCATTGAAGTTCGGGCTTTAAAATGTATGCGTTAAAATATAATTTTGTATTTACATGATCATTGACATGGCTCAAAAGGCTGCCCAGCTTAAATGGGACTAAGCTGGACATGTCTGACGCATGCTGAACGGCCTATAGGCCCGTAGATCATAAAATTGGTGCCCTATTATAAAACATAGCGGCATAATCTTAATGAATTGTTAGGTTTTATTTAGCTTAATATAGATTATATTAAGCTACACCTGTGTGTGATAGCAGGACATGTTGATACATTGTTTTTATTTACTTTGTAACAACTTATTTTACACAATTTTGCACGAATAAACGCATCTTCTTCCTTAATAACCTTTGGATAACTAAAGATTATCTTGTTGTATCAAATGTGTTCTGACACTTTGTATAACTTGCGATAAGAGATCTCAAAGGACCTTTAATTTACAGTTTTTGTGTTTATTCATTTCTAAGTATTCAGACTACCTTTAATCGACTGGTTACGAATGTGTACTTATTCAAAAAGTTGGTAGAACAACTAAGCTGATAGGTACTATCGTGGTCACAGCCGCCTGACCACCACTAAGTTCATTTTTGCTTGCACTCAAAAGATGGAAGCGCTCTCTACCCCGTCCCGTTGACTTCGCAGGCGCCAAGGGAATTTTTTTTTAACTGAGCAGGCTGGAAAGTCCGTGATAGTACTATCGTGGACACACCCGCCTGACCACCACTAAGTTCATTTTTGCTTGCACTCAAAAGATGGAAGCGCTCTCTACCCCGCCCCGTTGACTTCGCAGGCGCCAAGGGATTTTTTTTTTAACTGAGCAGGCTGGAAAGTCCGTGATAGTACTATCGTGGACACACCCGCCTGACCACCACTAAGTTCATTTTTGCTTGCACTCAAAAGATGGAAGCGCTCTCTACCCCGCCCCGTTGACTTCGCAGGCGCCAAGGGATTTTTTTTTTAACTGAGCAGGCGGGAAAGTCCGAGATAGTACTATCGTGGACACACCGGCCTGACCACCACTAAGTTCATTTTTGCTTGCACTCAAAAGATGGAAGCGCTCTCTACCCCGCCCCGTTGACTTCGCAGGCGCCAAGGGAAAAAAAATTAACTGACTGGCGGAAAAGGTCCGCGATAGTACGTTCACGTTTTTCAAGTTTTTCTCAGTGTTTATCATTGTAATGTAGTCGATACATGTCTTGTTAGTAGGTATCTACTTACTTAAAACGTTTGTTTATTAGGTAACATAGACGTACTAGCTTCTGCCCGCGACTTCGTCTAAGTAGACGAAAAATTAGGCCAAAGTTTTAAATAGGGTATTACATCCATTTTTGAAAAGTGTCTCAATGAAATTCTGTAGTGCTAATATGCCACCAAAAAAAACACAAAATTTTATTCAATCGATAAGTGCCATAAAAATGCATCTTAATTTTAAATTTTCAAATTTCGCGCGGAGGTTGACGTAAACTCCTCTTACTGGACGCCATATTGCTCAGCGGAGTTGACATCAGTTCGTTATGTATCAAATGCGCTCATATTAAATATGATAATGTATATAATTTAAAAATAATTGAAAGCATATTTTGTAATAGGTGTAATAATTGAAAAAATTACGTTGGTTACGAAAATAATAAAAGTACAAAGCCTATAAACGCCAATCGGTTGACTGACAGTTGACAATTTTTGTTTATACAGCCGTATGGCGTAATAACATGGCCGCTACTATTTCATGGTGTTTTAACAGATAAAAAATACTGAAAACTTTGAATTGAATTTAAAAAAATATTTTGTTATTTTATGAACTAAAACTTACATTTTCCGACTGCTTTATGCCTAAACTATCTCAATAACATATTTATAGATTTTTTCTCGTATAGAGTAAAATACCCTATTGTCCCACAGCCACGAAAACACATAAACGGGAAAAAAAATCTATGTATAAAGCTATAAACTACGTTGTGCTATTTGCAATATCCATTCATCCACACTTTCCCATTAATAATAGTATAATAATATACAGGGCGTCCCACGGATAATATGCCACATGGAGGGAAAGTACCTTGAATATTGTAGATGGAACATTTTACTGAAAGAAGACTTTATTTGAATTTAAAAAACAATTTAAACTGCATTCATAGATATTTAAATAAAAAGATTATTTTTTGCTAAATTAATCATAGTGTCAGAAATAAAAGGAAGACCATGAATTTTAACATTTTTAACACAAAATTAATCAATTTATCAATTTATGTCCTTACGGTAATGTCAGCTTTTCATTTTTCTGAACAAAATTTCACATCAAATGTTAAAATTCTTGGTTTTCCTTTTATTTCTGACACTATGTTATTTAGCAAAAAAGAATCCTTATGATGAAGCCTTTCGATCGGTATGATAAAGCTTATTTTTCTCGTGTAACAGGTTCGATTCCCGGTTCAACCATGTAATAATTTAAATATCTATGAATGCAGTTTAAATTGTTTTTAAATTCAAATAAAGTATTCGGTCAGTAAAATGTTACGTCTTCAATATTCAAGGTACTTTCCCTCCATGTGGCATATCCGTAGGATGCCCTGTAGGTATTATTAATCCTTTATACAGCTTGTGAGAAATAATAATTTTATAATATTTTTTTACATCCACTGCTGGGCATAGGTCTCCCCCAAGGGTTATTTTTCAGTAATCCAAAGGAATTATTTAAAAATTAAATAGAATTAGCATTGTCTGCAATAGATGGCATTGCTTGCGCTTGCGTCATAATATACAACGTGTAACGTTAATACGCAAAACCTGAAAATAGTTTGATCAGATAACCGAGCAGAATCAAATGAACCACTTTTTAATATAGGTCACATTTTTCAAATAATCTTCATTAAACATTTTGCCCTGTCTATTTATTAATAAGTCAAGCCATCACGTACGCAAACCTGAAAAAATAGGTAAACAAACACAAATGGTTGTCGTTCTTATTTCAATGCAAATGCGAGTCTTGCATCCAGTACCATGAATAAGACAATTTGAAGTAAACAAATCAATGCTATCTATCTTTTTTTAACGTAAACGTAACTAACCTATGAGTTAGAAAAAAAAGAGAAATGGAGTGAGTGTGAGTGTGACCTACCACTGACCATGACCTATACTAACTTCAGTCTGAGTGGCGCCGGCACATGCGCCACTAGTGCAATTTGTTTTATTATCCCGTTACCCAGACGGCGCGTGCGCTCGAAAATCGCGACTATGTACACACAAAAAACGCGTTGTTGTAATAACAACGTTAACTTGGCAGTGCGACGGTGTCGAGAAGAGTTTGTAGTATCTGTATCCAACAGGACAATGCTAGCAGTGTGTGACGATAGAAATGGACCAACTAATGTGACGGAACTGCGTAATAAAATTGAATCAGCGTTTCAACAAGTGAAAAGTGACACTCAACCTCGATTTGCTGAAATAACTTGAGAAAGCGGACTGAGTTGTGTATTCAACAAAGTGGTAGATATTTTGAATCTTTGCTACCGCAACGAGAGGAAAGAGATACCAAATTATCTACTTAATTAATTACAAACACAGTGATTTAAACCTTTTAAACTCGCCAACATTAACTACTTACGTATTACCTACCTAATAATTAGATCAGCACGTCATGGTTACTTTAGGTAAAGTCTGAAAATGTGGGTTACCTATGTTGCCATTCCAAAGCCTGGAAAAGGGAGATGTAATCGCGGCGCAGCGGCCCGGTGATATACCCACCGACTCTTCCCTCGACAGAGCGTCGTCGCAGACGCAAGAAATGATCAGAATCGATAGTAAAACAAAAAAAGCACATAAAACCTTTACATTTTTTAAATGTTTTTTTCTCTCTCAGATTTAGGTTAATTGATTTAAAAATTATTTGGGGTGTCTGAGGTTTTGCGCATTTAACGTTACACCTTGTATACTGCTATAGCTTGTTGAATATCTTAATCTTAATTCATACTAATAATACAAATGCGAAAGTAACTCTGTCTGTTACGCTTTCACGATGAAACGGCTGAACCGATTTTGATGAAATTTGGTATGAAGATGGCTTGAGCCCCGGGGAAGGACATAGGCTACTTTTTAACCAGCGACTTCATCTGCATCCACTATAACCGACATCCACGCGGACGAAGTCGCGGGCAAAAGCTAGTACTAGGTATTATAAATGCGAAAGTATGTGAGGACGATTGGATGTTTCCAATTACTAAAGAGTAACAAACATGTTACTCTTTCATGCGAAAACTGCTGAACGGATTTCGATAAAACTTTACAGTAATAAAGCTTATACATCAGATTAACACAAAGGCTATAATTTAGATGAAATGGGGAGTTACTAATTCCACGCGAGAGAAGTTTAAGTAAGTAATATTTAGCTAAATTAGACTGAGCGAAATGTTTCTTATCTAAGTTCACGAAAATTCATTTAACACTTCGGTTTGATTAAAAACTTCAAGTTTTTAATGCTTATTTGCTTTTTTGTAATTCAAGATTTAATGTTTATTTCATACGTTGTGCCTTAGCAACTACATATCCTGCACATTCTGGAGATCATACCTGAAGCAAAATAATTAATTGTTTATAATCCCTACATTACAATTTTAACCAAGCTTTACAGAAAACCGTCCAACATAACTTGAACCGCCCTTCCCTTCCTTCCACCACAACGTCTGATTAAAGACAGGAAAAGCGTACGGTTGCAACAGGTCACAGAAAAATGGTTAATTAGTAATGAATCACTGATCGTACCGGCCGGCACGTAGGTTTTGGTTGCGCAACCTATATAAACCTTTAGCGACCAAACAGGCGCACAGTCGGAAACCAGACTTGAAAACGATAACATATAAACATTTATTTGTTTATTAATTTGTAATTAATTTTAGAAAGATGAAAGTGCATTTGTGTCTCATTATATGTTACGTGGCCTGCGCGTACGCTGGGACGCTGCGTAAGTTTTCATTATGTTTTGTAGTAGGAGATAAATTACTTTAAGTTAAAATTAAGTATTAAATTTTGTGAAAAAATAACTTTTAGAAATTATTATATTGCATGTATGTTTATTTTATTTGGAAAACTTACAGTTTACTTACCTACAAAGAATATAGATAGATACCAATAAAAATAAAATAATTACCAAAATCAAAGTCAAATATTTTTTTTATATTAGACCATTATGGGGCGGGCACTATTGAACTGTAAATGAGAAAAAACTGATTCTAGTTGCCCATGTCAAAAGGTAGTTTTGTAAGGAGAAGAATGGGCATGAAACTACATTTATTTAATTTTTTACTCTTTTAAAAACGATGTTACCAATATTTGCATTTACAGGAATTATATACTTATACGTGAATACGATGTACCTTACATAAAAAAAACACTATATTAAAGTATGTGCAAAGTATCACAGAAAAAGGAATGACAGCTAAGTTTATAATTATCATAATCAAATCAAATAATTTATTTGCATACTAGCACTCTCACCGCGACTTCTTTCGCATGTTTTTTTTTTCTTGTGGATCTCAAATTTTTTGATAATTAAATACCTATGCCAATAGCACTCAGTGATAACGTAGCTATTGATTAGTGAAAGAATTTTCAAAATCAGGCCTTTAGTTCCGGAGATTAGAGCATTCAAACCAACAAACAAACTCTTCAGATTTATTATATTAGTATCAATTACATTTTTAAGCATAATGGGCCACAAAAGTGTAGAAGAGACACTATATTATAACATAATGAGGTATGCAAATGCATATAACAGGTACTAATCGCAATAATTAAATTCAGTTACAATCAGTTCATCGTACAATCACTAAAGTTACAATCGTTATTTTGAAATTAAAAAAAAAATAGTTCAGTTTAATTTTTTTTACTAACCAGAAAATATCAAATAATGAAAATAAGAAAAAAAAACAAATCAAATATAAAACAAACAAACAAATCATCATCAAAAAACAAGACAAATATCATTTCATTTAATCAAATTAGTACCGTACCTAAATATCGAAAATTATTATTTATACTCAAGTCACAAGTCATGTTTCATGAATTTCCATTTATAGTATTTATGTCACAATATTGATGACAGTAACTAGGTATAAAGGTAGAGATCTAAAATAATAAATGATAACCCCTGACACTAAAACCTCTCAGTTCACAGTTACTATGTTCTTCTAATAATATATAATATATATATATAAGACGGGCCTGTTGGTCTAGTGGTCACTGACCCTGACTGCTAAGCCGGAGGTCGTGGGTTCGATTCCCACCCAGGACAAACTTTGTGTGATGAGCATGATTGTTTGTTCTGTGTCTGGGTGTTTATCTATAATATGTATGTATTTATAAATTATATAAGTATGTATATCAGTTGTCTGGTTACCATAACACAAGCTCTGCTTAGCTTGGGACCAGATGACCGTGTGTGAGTTGTCCCAAGATTTATTTAGAGATTTATTTAATATAATTGAAGTAAAGGAGTGCCACAATTCAACTCGATCAGACGCCATTCATCAACCTGAAAAGAGGTGATAATTTTCAAACAGCTGAAAAGATTTTCTTGAATCAATAACTTAGAACACACTCGATGTAATCACCTTTCAAACAAAAGAAACTAAATTAAAATCGGTTTAGCCGTTTCGGCGCTACGATGCCACAGAAAAACGCAGACTCACGTCAACCTTATTCTACCTTTTATTTTTTATACCTTCTGTTTTCGTCGGGAGTTGAAAATTATAAACAAGCTATTGAGAAAGTTACAACAGCGAAACGAAAACACGGTTGGCTCAGTGGTTGGCAGAGCGACGGGCTGCTGCGCTACACGGGTTTGATTCCCACACGGGACAAATATTTGTATGACCTACAGATAGTTGTTCCTAGTCTGGCTGTTTGTGTATGTGAGTTTATATGTTTGTAAACGCACCCACGACACAGGAAAAAATACCAAGTGTGGGGCAAAGTTAAACAAAAAAAATTAATGAGTTTAACCAATTTAATAAAAAAAAGGAGGAAGATCTTAATTCGATTGCGTTTTATTTTGTATGTATGCCCGTCCATGTATTCGCCAGCTGTGATCTGATTTCAATAACCCCTTTTTTTTCGATAAGTAGTCTGCAAGTTGGTCCCATATACATTTTATCAAAATCGGTTCATTTTTAAATCTCAATTATGGCATCCAGGTCAAAGCCAAATACATGTATTTGTAACCGACTTCAAAAACGGAGGAGGTTCGCAATTCGACTGTATGATTTTTTCTTTTTTTTTTGTATGTCTATCACGCGATTTCCCCGGCAAACATAAATCGATTTTGAAAATTCGGTACCTACGGTATTAAATGTTTATTCAATTAATTAATTCAACAAAAATTATGTCACGGGAAATTTATAATGAGGTGCAGGGAAAACGCCTGACTCACACTAGGCATAAATAAACGAACATTACCTATAAATAATTACTATAATGTCGGTCAGTTTAAAAGTGTACTCAATTATTCAATGAACGTGACAAGGCTAATGCTCTAATATAAACACAACACTAGCACTAGCCTAATATATAAGTATGTATTTTGCGTATCTTAAAATGTATTACTAGCTTTTACCCGCGACATCGTCCGCGTGACTGTCGGTTATAGCGGATGTAGACAATGTCACGGATTTATAAATAGCTTAGGTCCTTTCTTGCGGTTCCAGCTTCGTCTCTACCTAATTTAATCAAAAAAGCGTAACAAACCAACTTTCGCACTGAGCGTGTATTCGATTCGTGACGAAAACTTCATGATTTCGCGTTTTGCCCAGAGCAATATCGTAATGATGTGAGCAGACTATTTAAAGACTATTACAGTTTTGAGAAAGATTAAGTCTTGATTTAGGGAACTACAGAGTAAAAGTATTATTTTTAATTATTGTTTTTTAAAGCGAAGACAATCCTTTCATAGCGTTTTACGAAAATAGACGTCAGAGTTAACTTTCAGGACGAATACAACCATTACAGTATACCAAAATATTAAGTTTTATGCGTTTTTCCAACAGGATATACAGTCTTAAAGAAAATATTACTATTATGTATTAATTAAAAAACAATGTTGAAAAAGTACAAAATTGGTTCATTTTGACAATTTTTTTCACCAGTATTTGAATAAAATAAAAACATAACTCATATATATATTTATTTTATGAAAATAAAGGTTATGCTTAATTTACATAATATTTTTCAGTCCGTCACAAGAACGCATTTATTTTAGACAATTATTTTAATATGTCTACACTTTAAAACATCGCGCGCTGTCGTTTGCCGATCAATTTCAATGATTCGTGCTTATTTCGTACGTATTTTTTTTTTCTGAACAGACCATTGTATTGTACTAGTGTGTGTCAATGGTGCAATCGTTTTGATTTTGAGTTGCGCTAAGTCGAATTCATACGCGCCCTTAAGAGTGCACTTCCCGGTCCGTATATCGCCAACACGAGCATGATTTAAAAAAAAAATTGTTTTATCCAACGCAATGTTCGATAACAGACGAGTGAGTGAGAACGCAATAGGTACGCATTTTATTTTATGTTTTCTTCAATTTTTGTTTTCTTTTTTTTATGTTACTTTTGTGTGTTTTTGTCCTGGGGGTGAATAAATACATTTTCTTTCTTTTATTTTACACGAAAATTGGCGGGCGATGATTTCACAAAACTTGTTCCAGGAAGAACGTGTTTTAGAAAAAGCCCTACAAGTTTTTAGTTTTAAAAGTGTTTGTAATTTAGAATCTCTACATGTGCAAGGTTTGTAGACGATGTTTGATATACTTTTTAACCGACTTCAAAAAGGAGGAGGTTATCTATTCGAATGTTTGTACATTGTTTTTTTTTTATGTATGTTCGGGCATAACTCTGTCATATATAGACGGATTTGCAAAATTCTTTTTTTGTTCGAAAGGGGTTTATTTCGAAATGGTCCCATATAAATTTTACCAAAATTGATCTCTAGCTCTTTTTGAGAAAATCAACAAATTCCCAAAAAAAAACTTAGACGACGTATTAGTTTCTTCAATCTTTGGAAGATTTACAATCTCTTTTAAGTGTGTTGCCGTTTCTTAATGGATTTGGATGTTAAGGAAAAACTAAAAAGCGAAAAATAAAAAAAAAATAAAAAAAAAGAAAACCGCCTTCAATATCTAAAAAGTGATAAATAACTTTAGCACAGAACACACATTTACTTTACTTTCGGAAGTCATGGCAATACAAAACCACAAACTCAAAGCCACCGCCACCGACTTCTGAAAGTAAAGTAATGTGTGTTCTGTGCTAAAGTTATTTATCACTTTTTAGTTTTTGAAGGCGGTTTTCTTCTTTTTGAAAAACCTTTTTTTCAATGCAACATTACCTACCTACATTATGAACGGCCAAAGTTCAGATAAAAATCATACAAAAATCTGATTTTCAGACGTCTTTAGGAATTCAATTCGTTTCGCAAAACAAATAATATTTTATTTTTTTATTAGATAGAAACCTAGATATAAACCACAAGATACATGTGTGTGTTCAATATGTGGAGAAACATTTGTTATAGCGCCATAATCCCGTACGAGCGTTTACTGTATGGGAATTATGTTGGGTTGGCAACTCTTTGGTTAAGAACTCACGATGCGTTTTTCACCCGCGTCCGCCTGCGGTTGCGGGCCCGCAGCTTCTGTAGAATGCAGATATATATAATACTAGCTGTCCCGACAGACGTTGTCCTGTCCCGATCTACGGGGGATGAAAAGGGGGTGAAAAATGGGGATGAAAAATAGATGTTGGCCGATTCTCAGACCTACCCAATATGCACACAAAATTTCATCAGAATCGGTCAAGCCGTTTCGGAGGAGTACGGGAACGAAAACTGTGACACGAGAATTTTATATATTAGATGTAAAAAATTAAAGCACATTTCACGACGCGGTTTACGCCCGCGGTGTGCGCGGTTGTTTGCGGCTCCCGCTAAGGGCGCAGGCGCGGGCGAAAACCGCATCGTGAGTTCTTAGCCTTAAGTAAGGATTTTCTAGTTTATTGAGATTTCTTGGTTTTTAGGTACATCTCTTACGATGAGATCGGTTTTCATTGATTGCTTGATAATAAAGTTAAAAACAATTGAAAAAGAGTTGAATATTGCCTGATTGTGTGCAAGACAATAAATGGCCCGCGAAATTATGTGTTGCACACAATTATCAACTCTTTAAATAAAGCTACCTATTTCGTTCATTACTAATTAATAACTGTACGAGTAGCAATATTGCTGCTCTATTTGCGCTATAAATTGTATTCAGTACAGAAAAAAGGAATAGGGTTTCGTAAAAAAATACATGCAAACAAAAAATAGTAGGTATGAACTTTCTTAGAGTTGAAGCTATATAAAATTTTCAAAATTTAGTAGTTTAGCCGTGAAAGTAATAAATCAACAAACAAACTTACTTTCGCATTTATAATAACTTTGCCCGCGACTTCCCCCGTGATAATGCAATATAGCCTATAGTACTCTACCAGGGAAAACTTAGCATCCAGATGAAAGAATTCTTGATATCGGATGAGTAGTTTCGGAGATTACCCCCTACATACAAACAAATACCACTTTATAATGTTAGTACCTATAGATAGATGGATAAGTCCAAGTTTCCGCGTTCCACGTTTCCACGTAAAAAAAAATGATTTATAGTTTTTAAACTACCATCAATAGTGTAATCCGACAATACACGCTTCAAAATTAAGTAAACGATGATCATTTATTAAGTACTTATATCAATACCTAGTTTTAAAACTACCTATACTTAGTCGTATTTTATTCGTTTAACAAACATGATTAACGATGTGACTGAGCAAACATTAATTTCTTTCCTGTTTATTGTGTTTGAAGGATACCTGCAGACTGCATTGCTTTAAAATCACCTATTGTTATGACCTTAACTATCTCATCACAAATCATGCTTCCTCATGATGACAAGATGTGCAATGTGAAGTCTGAAATTCAAGACTTTATAATATACCTACTAGCCTTATTATGTCCGCGACTTCGTCCGCGTGTTTATTATTATTTTACGGATCTCTAATTGTTTTGAAACCTCTAGCTTTTATAACCTCTAGCTTTTGAAACCTCTAGCTTTTGCCAAACTTATGTTATAAAATATGTGAAAGTAACTCTGTCTGTTACGCTTTCACGATGAAACGGTTGAACCAATTTTGATGAAATTTGAAAGGAAAAAAGCTTGAACCCTGGGGACATACCTAGGCTACTTTTTAATTTGGAACTTCGTCTGCATCCGCGAAAACCCACATTCACGCGGACAAAGTCGCGGGCAAAAGCTAGTATTAAGTACCAGGGCTTGGATAACGGTATATTTTACGAAACGGTTCCGTCTTAAATACCTAAGAAACAGTAGCAGTGGTTGCAGTTAGAATAACTGCAACCACTGCTACTTGTATTGATAATGTTTTTTGTAGCTGCGACTATTTAGATAAAGCTATTGTAAATTATCTAAATTATCATTGCTTTTGAGTCCAACACACCCTTGCAAAAAATACAGATACAGTCAAGACCAATAACATCTAGTAATTTAGATAAATTTAATAAGACTTTAATTAGTAAGTTACCCGTTCAGGAACTTAATATGAATAATGGTAATATTTTGTAAAAAGATTTTTTTTCAGTTGTGCAAACAGAGTTTGATAATATTTTTAAGAAAAAAACGAAAACTATTTGCCCTAAGTTTTTAAAGGGCAACTAAAGGTATCAGGAAAAGAATTTTTTTTTTTTTTTTTAATCTGTTTTTATTTAGGGGTTTTTTCAGGAAAAGTAGAGAAAGGCTTTTTGAGTTGTATGGCCTTAAGCCTTATATTAACACCGAAACATTTAATAAGTATGTTTGGACTTATTCTAAAACTTTTAAAATTGCTTGTAAAGCAGCTAAAGCCTTATACATTAGCAACAAAGTTAAATCAGCTGATGATAAAATTAAGACTGTTTGGAAAATAATTAATAATGAAACAAACAGGAACAAAAAACATAATACTGATTACACTCTGGAGACTTCCCGTGGTCTCTTAAGTACTAATAAAGAAGTTGCTCAGGAATTTGCAACATTCTTTACCGATATTCCTATTAAAACTACTGAAACTTTAGATTCTTCGCCCTCACTTGCTTTAAACTTACTAAGTTCGAATGTTTCAGCATGTCCCACGGAATTTAAATTTAAACATATAAACCCTGCAATCGTTATTAAAGCTTTTAAACAACTCAAGATCAAGGGTACTGAAGATTTATGGGGGATGTCTACTAATGTTTGTAAATCAATTATTGAGACAGTGGCGCCCTATTTAGCTTTCATTTTTAATTTGTGTGTAGACCAAGGGGTTTTCCCGGATCTAATGAAGTTCAGCAAAGTTATACCACTTTTTAAATCCGGCGACTGCAAAGACTCTAATAATTACAGACCCGTTTCGGTTTTGCCGGTTTTTAGCAAAGTGTTTGAAAAAGTAATGCTTGATCAAATGCTCAGTCATTTTAACTGTCACAAAATTTTACATGATCAACAGTATGGTTTCACCAAAGGACGTTGCACTACTGACGCCGGTGTCACCTTAATCAAGCATATATTTAAGGCTTGGGAGGATTCTCAAAATGCTATTGGTATCTTTTGCGACCTCTCCAAAGCATTTGATTGCGTGAATCACGAAACACTACTCTTAAAGCTTGAGCATTACGGACTGGGTAAACTAGCGCTTAGCTTAGTAAAATCATATTTGACTGATAGACTGCAACAAGTTCAAGTAAACGGTGTAAATTCATCGGGCTTAAAAGTAAAAATGGGGGTACCGCAGGGCTCAATATTGGGTCCGTTCCTCTTTTTAGTTTATATAAACGATTTACCTTATTTACTGAAAAATCAACCACAAATGGTGTTATTTGCTGATGATACTTCCTTGATATTTAGAGTTAATAGACGGGCACAGCACCATGACGACGTAAATGACGCTATGCTTAAGGTTCATAATTGGTTTATTGTAAATAATTTAGTATTAAATGAGAAGAAAACTAAATGCATAAGAATCGCTTTACCGAATGTTAAAAGTAGTGAATGTCACGTTGTATTGAATAAGGATATACTTGAATTCGTCGAAAAGACTGTTTTCCTAGGGATTACGCTTGACTCAAAGCTGCAATGGGGTCCTCACTTAACATCTCTTGCAGGGCGGTTGAGTTCGGCCGCTTACGCTGTCAGAAAAATCCGGCATTTGACAGACGTGGATACCGCTAGGCTAGTATATTTTAGTTATTTTCATAGCATCATGTCCTACGGTATCTTGCTTTGGGGGCGGGCTGCAGATATTGATTCTATTTTTATTCTGCAAAAGCGGACTGTCAGAGCCATATATAATCTCAGCAGTCGCGAGTCTCTAAGAGAATTGTTTAAACAGATTAACATCTTGACGGTACCTTGTCAATACATATATGAAAACATTATGCATGTTCGAAAAAACCTTCATCTTTTTAATAAAGTAAGTGACAGACATAGTGTTTATACTAGAAATAGGAACAAATTAGATCAGCCAAGATTCAGATTGTCAAAAGTTCATACTTCTTTTATGGGGTACTGTGTAAAATTTTATAATAAAATACCTCTTGATATTCTACAACTAAATGAAAGACAATTTAAAACATGTATTAAACGCACACTGTGTAGACAAGCATATTATAAATTAGAAGACTACATCAATGATAAAAATGCTTGGCTAAATGCTGGTCCTGCTCCACAGGCAGTTTAGGGAATTTCCTAATTGGAGGAATGTTGTTTCCTACCCCTTTTTTTTATTGACATGAGTAACGAGTATCGTATTATACACAAATATATATTTTAATTATTTTTTCGACATTCATTCATTTTAGAAACATTGGAAACCTTAGTTTTGTATAATTTAGCAGCATTATTTCAATTTTGTAAATGTGAGTACCATGGAGCCATATTTTAAGTAAATTATTATGTGTTTGACTTAAATGAGCATGGCGGTTGAGAGAATTGTCATGCTAACTCAAATGTCTCGCTGGTGGTGGCGCGTGTGTTGGGTCATTCGGCTCCCTCTAAAATGGTTGAGCTGAATGGTGCTGATTCACGCGTCATGTTCGTGAACGGGCGCTGTCAGTAGAGATTGGTCAACTCTTAACTGCCATGGTTTTTATCTTGAT
The DNA here is from genome assembly GCA_947361185.1 of Charanyca ferruginea. Taxonomy (NCBI): domain Eukaryota; kingdom Metazoa; phylum Arthropoda; class Insecta; order Lepidoptera; family Noctuidae; genus Charanyca; species Charanyca ferruginea. Next base: position 26,680,965 of record OX376068.1, read on the forward strand.
TATTTTTTATGCTTTGTATTTCTAGATTACCTTCATTGTTTTCACATATAGAAGCAACAAGAATAATGTAAGCAGTATTTTGTAAAAACCTGATTTTAAAAGAGTGTCCGTGGAGTTTCTTGCTCGTTCTTCTCCATAGAGACCTACCTACGTTTTGGAACGAGCAACTAGCTTCAACTTTCTGATTAACTGACCGCCTCCTTGACAATTCAAAAGTGCCTGTAAATGGTTTAATTGAAATAAATGCTTTGACTTTGACTTTGACTTATGTTTCGGTTACGTTCGAACGGAACGTTATTTAAAACGTTTTTGAAAAAGAAAAAAAATAAATTGTTCTCGATTAATAAAACGTTTTTAACCATTTTTAATCGGAATAAATTATATTTTGAAATGAAAACATACCCTACCTAACTGAACAAAGTTCATGCTTATCGCCGCACACTATGTGCGGCTGCGTCCTGCGGAATAAACCGGTTTTTGAAAACATTCTCATTATTTCTCATTTCGTTTTCGTTCCGGACAAAATGGCTTATGTTTAACGAACCTCCAGATCTACTAAATGATCACAAATAATAGTAAATAAAATAAAACCAAAAATAGTAAATGGTCACCAAAATGGTGTTTCCTAAAATATTGTAGAAATGTATGAGTTTGACTGTAAAAAGCGATTTGATTCTGGCACTCGGCGGCCGCTGCCGCGGCACGCTCGCTCCGCTCGCTCGCCTCGTGCGTAGGGGATCACAGTTCTAACCTAACCTAACCATGTCGGATCCGCCCCAGGGGGGTTAAAAAGATTTTGGTTATTTTGCACACTAAGATTTGGTGACCATTTAGTACATTTGGTATAATTTAGTATATTTTTTGGTAAGGGAGCTTAAGATCTTAGAGTATTTTTTGGTGATCATTATATTTATACCCGAACAAAATGTAGTACAAAGAACGGTTAAAAACGTTTTAAAAACGTTATTTTAAATAACGTTTCCGAGCCCTGTTAAGAGATAGCAATCAGGGACTCACGGATAACGTTACTTTCATAGCAGAATACAGAATCAAAGCAGCAGTTCTAGAGACTAACACCAATGAACATAATCTCAACTTCGATCTATAATTATATAGTGATGATTTTAGATTATGAAACCAAAGACTGATAGATCGTGCGGAACACTGAGAGTGAAGCCAAAAAAGCAAATACAAATTCAAAATCGAATACCCACAACGCGCCTTGTGTTGTACTAATACGAGTCAGTATAGCACGGAACGCCACATGGTTAAACAAAACAAATAATAAAACAAATACAAATTCAAAAGCAAATACAATCACGAGATTATAGGTATTCGCTTTTGAATTTGTATTTGGTTTTTTGGATTCACTCTCAGTGTTCCGCACGGTATATGTGCTTTTGTTTCATAATCTGAGTGATGATGTTTAACTTACAAATTATATTAAGTTTTCACTTAAATTATTTTATCGAATATGGGCAAGTAAGTACGTGACTTTTTCATTATGACTTTATTATAATGTGACTTTCTAAGATTATTCTGGACTGACATTGGTCAAGGAAAATATCAACAGAAAACCTGGATTTAAATTATACTTATACCTAATTCCAAAATCCCCAACGGCCAATGCCCCTTGATCAAGCGTGGTAACACAAATGAGGTACTAGCACTCAACGAAAAAAGTAATCATGAAAAATTTAAGTAAAATATATATTTTTTTGTTGTGATATTTTCTTTAGAGCGCGTATTCGATTCGTGACGAAAACTTCATGTTTTTGCGTTTTGCCCAGAGCAATATCGTAATTATGTGAGCAGATTTTTTAAAGACAATTTACAGTTTTAGAAAGATTAAGTCTTGATTTACACAGCTACAGAGTAAAAGTATAATTTTAATTATGGTTTTTTAAAACGAAGACAATTATTTCATATCGTTTTACGAAAATAGACGTAAGAGTTAACTTTCAGGACGAATACAACCATTACAATATGCCAAAATATTTTGTTTTATGCGTTTTTCCAACAGTATATACAGTCATAAAGACAGTAACAGAGCCAAAATTACGAAAATATTACAATTATGTATTAAAAAACAATGTTGAAAAAGTAGAAAATCGGTTCACTTTGATAATTTTTTTCACCAGTATTTGAATAAAAACATAACTGATATATTTATTTTATGAAAGTAAATGTTATGCTTAATATACAGAATATTTTTCAGTCCGTTATACGAGCTCATTTATTTTAGACAATTATTTTAAAAAGCACTGTAAAACATCGCGCGCTGTCGTTTGCCGAACAATTTCAATGATTCGTGCTTATTTCGTGCATATTTTTTTTTCTGATGCACACAAACAGACCATTGTATTGTACTAGTGTGTGTCAATGCTGCTACGCCGTTCTAGCAATCGTTTAGATTTTAAGTTGCGCTAAATCGAATACGCGCCTTCAATAACAATTTAACTATGCACGTGAGTAGGTCAATCATGTTGCAGAAACTAACAGGAACGAACCTTCTAGAAGCATTCTATCAACGATTGAATGGACATGAAATATTAATAAAGGTCTAATCTTCCATTGATCATTCTTCACTTTATGACCGATTTCTCAACTCCACATTCTTCAGAATTGCATAATCAATTAATAGCGATTACTTTAACGCATATTTAAACGTTATTACTTAGTTTATAACTTGTATAGCAAGACGTTCAATCCACCTGTGCATGCGGTTTGCGAAAGATCGTTGGTTTATTGAAACGCCTGCGCCGGTTGGTCTTGATCATTTTAAATAACACTACTTTCTTAATAATTCGCTTTTGTGATAGTTGTTGTTGATATGCCATGGTCAAAACGTAGGAACTACCACTCTATTTATCTGTTCCGTGGAACTACCTACCTAAAACCTACTGGTTATTTTGAAAATCGAATAGGTTTCTTTCATCTATGCAGTTAGGGCTCATACGCACTATGCTGGTACCCGTAATGCGGCTAGCATACGTCCGGCTGCCATTCACTCGGGCCGCAGACCTCCGATTGCCTCCGAACGACCGGAGCGGTCTGCGGGTAGTCGCCAAAGAGTATATAATCTGGTAGTCGCAACAAGAAATGAATATCTTATATATAAAAATCTTCTGTGCGTGTGTATGAAAGTGAACTCCTCCTAAACGGCTGCATCCATTTTGATGAATTTGTTAGTGTGTGTTCCAGTGGATTCGAGAATGGTTTAGATTCACAATTGGACCCGGCAGGTTGGCGTTGCAGTCGAGTTGTAGGACTTTTTATTTTAAGGGCAGGACAACGTCTGCTGGGCCCGCTAGTTACGTATAAAATTGTGGTTGCGGTCAGCCGCATGGCGGCTACCCGCAATGTGCATATGAGCCTTTAGGTTAGGTAGGTTCTTAGGTAACGGACTTTACCTACGTCACTACTACGTGAATATTTTTGATTGTATTCATATTAAATAGTTTAACTCGTGAAGTTGTGTCTGACGGACAAAACATTGACTTTCACACAAAATCTACCAGGTATAATTAAACGAAACTTACACAATTTTATTATCTATCTAAGTATTACGCCTTTTTTTAAGTTAAAGAATACTATCTTTTATTTAATTTTTTCACTTACGATTCTCTGGTCGCTCAAGGTCGCCGGCGTATATCGTCGCCTTAAAGGAGTATACCAACATACCTTTACTTAATCAGCAGAACAATTAAACCAGCTCAAACGAGTTCACATGCATGATACAAAATCCTCGGTTATCGTTACCAGTTAGCGACATTGACCCGGCTCACCGGCCCCACATGGGGATTGGGACCGTGACCTTGAGGAAAGCCAACACTCGAGATTGTAGGGCCTTAAGGGTACAGTTTAGTTTGCGTCATCTAGCTAAATGTTGAGAAAAGTTTGATTTTCGGTCAATTGCTGTCCAAATATTGGGACCTTGGATGGTAAATTATAGCATTTGAAGGTACAGACAGCGTCATCAACTGCTTACCCCCTATGCGAACGACGAAATTTCAACGCGCGGGGGGTTAGCACTTGATGACGCTATCTGTAAGTAAGTACCTAATTGGATGTACCGTATGGTGTCGGACGTGAAGAGGCTAAGGGGCTCACCAGATAATGGGCATCAGCGTTCTCTGTGTCTTTGTAACAACCATACTACGATCGCCAACCCGCCTGCCAAGCGTGGCGATTATGGCAAACCCCCCCCCCCCCCCATTACTTGGGGGAGGCCTATGTCCAGCAGTGGACGTCTTTCGGCTGAAATGATGAAAAAAAATGATGATGAATTGGATAATCTTATCTTAGAGTGGTTGCAGATAATGGGTTGAAAGCTTTCTGAGTTAAAAAGGTTATTAATTACATATTGTATGGATATGGTCTGGTTCCGAAGTAAATTAATTTATTATTATTATTTAATAATAAATTAATTTACTTCTTTATCACCGGGTACCCAAACTCGAACCCATCCCCTCCCTACCGGGTATAGTCAAAATTAAATGCGGTCAAAATTAAACTTTTGTAATTTGAACTTAATCCTCAAGTAATACGCCTATTGCATCTCTGTTATTCTTCAGACAAAGTATTAGTTGGGAAAGCAAGCAACTACTTCTACATAAAAGTTTCGTAACAGCAGTACTTAGCTACTTACTTAATTCAGTAGAAGTACCTACTCAAATACATTCACTTGCATGAGATGAAAAACAGTTCAAAAACGTTACTTTTTTGTTACCTTAAACGATAGTTTGCTGTTTACTCGGCATGAGTACATTAGGTAGGTAAACTTATTATATAATCTAGACCAAACCCCTAATAGGTCATCATGCGCACTCGTCGTCGACCGGACAAGTTTACCTCGATTCGCTTGCTTCGTGATAATTTTAATAATTAAAATATTCCACTTACATACAAATTGCAGTCTTTTACGATCCTATTTAATGCTCTGAAAACCAAGGACTACCTATTTATTTTCATTCTAATATTTTCTTAGCTAAATAGGTGCACAATATTTAAATGCACTTAAATAATGTGCAGTTAGCGCATTTGAAGCCATAACGTTGATTGATCAACAAACAAAATTGCAAACATTTAACCGGTAGTAAAGATCATGATTATTTGTTAATCGTCAATAAAATACCTCGCAATACTTATGGTAGGTACGGAAATTATTTAAATCAACAACTATAGCAACATCAATATTTTACAATAAACAGATTGAATCAAGTTTAAATAAATAAAGAACTATACAAAGTTTTCTTTCACAAACACGATTCTATGACTTTTAGTTTAAGTATCTAACCGTGTACATTTTTCCGGAAAATCCCTATTGGGAATAAACCGTCAAAACTTTCACTTAGCATAGTAATTAAACACTCATACACCACCCACATACAACAGCTCAAAACAATTTTCCTTCTTTCTTTCCAGCCTCATTCATCACGCCATGCTCCCGATCAGATCCCCAGCTGAACACGTGCGTACAGAATGTGATAACTGCAGCAGGATCCAAGTTCACCGAGGGAATCCCTGAGCTGGGCATCGCGCCCCTAGACCCAGTCCAGCTGGGCACGGTGTTCGTGGACAACCCTGCCTTGAAGCTCACCTTTACCGACACCGTTGTAACCGGACTGAAAGGATTCAGGGTTAACACCTACAAGTAAGTTTAGAGAAGACCAGAGAAACATTTCAATAAAATTATCGTTTTGAGCAATAGTGCCCAGAATTTTTTAATCTATTTTCGTTTCTTCTTCAGGATTAATCTAGACAAGGGTAAAGCTACCTTGGACTTCACAGCCAATGTCACGCTCAAGGCCCATTACGACATGGACGGACAAATTCTCATCCTACCTATCAGAGGCAATGGACAATCCAAGATTAAGATCAGTAAGTACTGGCTGATGAAGCTCAACTCAAACCAACAGTTTTTTTTAGATAAATCAATACCCGCAAAAAAAAATTGTAACAAAAAATTTCACATATTTCGTGCCTCACACGACTATCGAGCACATTGGAAATGAATCTACGGAATTCGAAAAAATACTGTCGCTGAGCGACGAGATAGTCGGTATAAGAAAAAGGTTCCCGATAATTCACAACAAACACCGATAACAAACTCTGCGAAACATGAAGTCGTAATGTCATGTGGAAAATATAGTTCTGACTTTTTGACTTGTTTCAAAAAGGTTAGGCTATAGGGCAAACCCTTAACCCGATCGTCTTTGTTTTAGGCTCAAATTGTAGCTGAATAAATTGTCCAGAGGACTTTTACTCAAATTTTTGATATCAGTCTTTGTTACTAAAATATAGAGCGCCAAAATCAAAAAATCGGAAAAATAATGTTTTTTTTTTCTACTATTTCGGCCATAACTTTTTCGTTTTTGACTTTCTGGAAAAAATCTTTTTGCTCCTTACAGCTCTTGTGAATACGCGTCTCTTGAGTGCCTTTTTGAATATCATATCTTCACAACTCTCCGAGAAATAGGGTTTTTCGTGAAATCGGAGCCTACATTGGAGCGAACGAAAAGACATTTCCAATGTCAAAAATATTACTTATTAACTTTCAAAACGGAAAATGGTCCCATTCACTTTGTTTTTTCTAACAAAAGTAGTACTATTAAGTATTCTGTGACAAAACTATTAGATAGGTATGTAGGTACGTACTCATGCATGTTACATTATGTGAAACTTGTCAAACCTGTAATATTCCTGTGTTTTAAAGAAACAAGGATTGCCATAACGTCTTAGGTAATCGATGTTTACACAAAATCATTTGACTAGTACTAACAGTAGGTAGTAGGTAGTAGGTACCCACGGGTTTGTTAAACCGACACAAAATATACATGTACCTACTTGCAAGTTGCAACACTGCTCACTGCTCGCTCGATTGGCAAAGGAAGCAGCAACAAATAATTGATGGCTGCCGCGATACGAGTATACGAAATGTGTGGTACGTGTGGGTTGAGGCAACTGTTGTGTCCAAGTGACTATGGTTGGTCAATGGTGTCAGAATTAGTATTATTCGTTTACTGAAATTTAAGAAAATAATGGCTTAAATAGCTACTGTGATAGCTAGATGATATGTCTGGAAAGGTAGGTACCGGGTTAAAGGCTTCGGTGTTCGTTACGTGTATCGAAATTAAAAAAGTTTAATTATTTCGTAAACTAAAAGGAATACAAGCTTTCAGAAGTCCAGAAAATTATGACAAGTAACCGATAGTGTTGAAAACCCAGCCCTGCAGATATTTGGTTCGTCCATTTAACACCAATTTTAACTGATCTTTAATTTCAGCAAACCTAAACATCGTAGTGAAATACGACTTCATAGAGAAGGACGGCCACTGGGTGGTGCCGAGCTACAAGGACCACTACAAGATGGACCGAGCACAGTTCAAGTTCAACAATCTGTTTAACGGAAACAAGGAACTCGGTGAGACGTGTTTAGTATTCAATAACTATGAGAAACACGTTGATACGTGGTGATACACCCTGGTTGACCTTGCGAAGATGTGACAAACTTCGGTAGTTCGGTCTTGTTATCGGGTGATCTCATGACATCGTAATCTTTAACATAAATCAAAACAAGATTGTTGACAACAAACTCATTATCTACAACTTCCCAATCCGACATGTAGGTATTTATTAAAAGTTACAAAAAAATACCTAGGTAACTACTTGGAAAATAATTGTCCTTCATAGTTAAAATTACAGACATCAAACTTGATATCCTAAACAGTTTTAGGATTTCTATAACTCACGAAACAACACATACACATCTTAATAAACCACTTATTTACAGCACAAACGACAGAAAGGTTCACGAACGAAAACTGGGAGATCATAATGAGCGAAGTCGCCCCGCCAGCCATCAAGCAGATCATCAAGAAATGCGTGGACCAAGTCAAGACTTTCTTCTTAAAGTTACCAGCGAATGCATTGCTACTACCCTGAACGGTTCGACACTACGAATTTTGCAATCATTTTCTACTAAAACATTAACAAGGCTTTTGTAGAATTTCTTTCAATTTATGTAGAATCCAGACTTCTTGCTTCTGATAGTTTACCTTTCAGAACTTCGACCTAAAATATGTTTATAACAACATCACATCACACTACTTAACTCTCATAGAATCTAAATCATCACTCTAAATCGCTACTACCCATAATTATCTTCATACCAAGAAATGAACACGCATTTACAAACCAAAACCTAGACTTGGTCAAATGTCTAGATCGCTTTTTTTTTCAAACCAGCGCATCAACTGCCAATCACAGCCCTGGCATAAATTAACCTCTGCTAGAATCAATATCCTATATCTAGGTATTTAAATTAAGAAGATTTCGCGGTAGTTGCGATTATGAGTATCTTCTCGTTTTTTAATCCTTCTTATTTTTACCCGTAACCACCTAAGTACCTATATTGGTTCTGGCGATATGTGGGGGAGTAGGCACTATACTGTACACACGGCTACACATCAAGCTATTCATTTCCAGTATACCTAAGCTGACCTTTCCGTACAATGCCAGGTCAGCTTATACTGGAAATGAATAGCTTGATGTGTAGCCGTGTGTAGGTACCTACCTACACCACTTCTTCGGAGAATACCCACCCTACATGAAGATTGGCAAATCCTTAATAAAAAATCTCTTATTCTAGGTGAAACAATCCACCAAGTCATAAACATAAACTGGGAGCCTGTGATGCGGGACATAGGGCCGAACGCCTTCCAACAAATTATCAAAGCGTGCGTCGACGAAGCCAAGAAACTGTTCGCAGCAGTGCCACTCAACCATCTGCTGCGACCTTGATTACCTTCATATTTATGCAGTTAAATCTGATTTGCATCTTTGGTTAAACCTAAAAAATGCAGTTCTTTTAAATTAAAGCGCAAAGCTAATATTTCTAATTTTCTAGCAGCGGCTACTACTGAATTTAGAAGATGATTTCAGTCCTTTTTCAGACGTTTTTTACTAGAAATACCTATCTGATAGGTTTTGTATTCCATAAGCAGCTTGATTGCTTGCCTGATTTTTCAATGGGATTCCACACCATTCCTACATTAGTTATAATTTCTAAAAAACCAAATTCTGGCTGTCATATATAAGGTGCGTTTCTACTGAAGCGGAGATAAGCTGAGCGGAACGGTGCGACTGGAATTGACCAGTCACTGGTGAGAAACGCGATGTAGAAATTAACTAATCTGATTGATCGATTCTTGTAAGTTTCCGCTTCTGTGGCAACTCACCCTTAGATTTCATCATTTCCTAGAGATTGCATAAATTGAGGTAGAAGGCACCTTTAATATTTTATTTCAGCTATTTTGTTTGTTGGAGCATGTTTCGCATAATTCTGCACAAAATAACTTCTGTTACAAGACTAGATGTGTTTGATTATTTGTTTGTAGGCGCATACGATATATTGGTAGTAATTGTGATAATTAGCCTAAGTTAGTTAAGTTGGTTTTAGATTTAATTTATTCAAAAATAAATTGGTGAAAATGTGACTTGTTTTTTTTCCTTGTGATGTAGTTCCCTAAATTACATCAATGGCTTGGCCACAAAGTATTTAGTACCATTTTTGAAATAAAGGGGAAAAATATGTGAATTATAGGGATAGATACATTCAGAGAATATGTCGCAGCATAATAATTTATGGTACCTACTACACATACCAACCAAGAAGAATAATAATGATGGATCCAGTATTGAGCCCCGAGGTACATGTTTTTTAAAAGAGTAAGTATGGAGTTTCTTGCCTGTTCTTCTTCTTCTGCTGCGCAGCGTATTGCGGGTTCGATTCCCGCCCAGGGTAAAACATTTGTGTGATGAGCACTTGACTGTGTTAGCCTTGTGTCTGGGTGTTGTTTATCTATATGTATGTATTTACAAAAAAAAATGTATTTGTGTATGTATATCAGCTGTCTGACACACATAGTACAGGGTCTCCCTATTTTGGGGTCAGATGGCCGTGTGTGAAAATGTCCCCACATATTATTATATTATTATTATATTATATATTCTCCATACGAAACTACCTTTTGGAATGGGCAACTAGAGTCAATTTTATGTTTTTTTATTATGACGTTCAAAAGTGCCTTTTAATGGTCTAATTGAAATAAATGATTTGACTTTGACTTTGACATGTAACTGAACTTAATTGTGATAACTGACACGATGAATTTCGCGTGATGTCTGGTTGGTAGTTATCGAAATATAATTATTTAAACTAATTACTAAATAATTGCTAGCTTTCAAGGAACCCATAGTCAATGAAGTTCTTTTTTTGTAAACGTAGTAGCGCCATCTATCGAATAATAGCAACAATGGTCTTTTTTTTTTTTAATAATAATATGTGGGGACATGTCACACACGGTCATCTGACCCCAAACTAGGGAGACCCTGTACTATGGGTGTCAGATTTTTATTAGTCTATTACACCACAAATTCACACAAATTTTGTAATAAGTATTATCCTAACTAATATTATAAATGCGAAAGTAACTCTGTCTGTCTGTCTGTCTTTTCTTCACGCCTAAACTACTGAACCGATTTGTGTGAAATTTGGTACAGGGTAAGTGTGAACCCCAACAAAGGACATAGGCTACTTTTTATTCGACTTCGACTTCGACTTCGTCTGCGCCCGCGATAACCGACATATACGCGGACGAAGTCGCGGGCAAAAGCTAGTAATTATTATAAATGCAAAATTAAGTCGATCTATTTATTTGGTATTCATCAACCACTGAACCAATTGTAACGGAATTAGATCATTGGGAATTAGACAAACTCAACTTGGGTTTTCTTTCTAATCATAGATGATTACAATTTTTGTCAAATTTAATTACTAACAAACAGACAGTTAATGCAATAGGCATTGCAAAATGAAATTAAATTGAGATGTAGGTAATAAATCAAAAACCATTTATTGAAAACAAAAAAATGCAACAATATCATAATACATAATATCAAAATTAAAAACTTATAGTAATTATAAGTAAATGCATTTCAAAAACTTTAAGGCACATTAGAATTATGATTTGTATGAGCTTGTATAATAGTCGGCAAGCTTTTTGAACAATCAAGATGCCTGTTGCACTTGTCCTCATTTCCAACGTGTACAACAAAATACCCCCGTGTCCCATACATACAGACATACAGTTTCATTTTAAGATACTATACTGGTGTTTTGCTCTTATGCTAAATTTGTTTGCCGGCTATTATAATGAAATGTGTATGTGAGTTTATCGTGGGCACATAGCATGGCGGCCACCATCCACTGGTACACTGACACCAGTAATGTTGCTTGCCAAATCACTTGCCAGGAACCCAATAGTAGCTGCTACTTCATCAGGCTGACCAGGACGACCCAAAGCATGCGTATCCTTAGTTCTCACTAAGAAAGCTGCATACTGTTCCTCATTCATACCTCCTCTCTTCTGCAGCTCAGTCAAAATCACTCCAGGGTTAACGCAGTTAACCCTTACACCCTTTGGTGCCAATTCTAAGGCAACACACCTTGTGAACTGGTCCACAGCAGCTTTAGACACATTGTAAGCAAGGACTCCAGGGAAGGAGCGAATGCCATTGACACTGGATATATTCACAATGTTGCCTTTCGTTTTTACCAAATGAGGAACTGCTAGCATGGTCAAATAGTATATAGAACGCACATTGGTGTTCATTAAACGATCGTACTGCGCTAGAGACGTATTCTCAATCGTGCCTGTCTCTATAATCCCAGCATTGTTTACCAATACGTCGATCTTCCCGTAATGGTTAACTGTTTCCTGCACTATCTTTTCAATGTCCTTTTCTTTTGTCAAATCCGCAGGCGTGATAAAGGTTGCCGCAGGATTTTCGCAGTCCTTAGATACTTTTTGTAAGTTTTCAACATTTCTACCGGTCAATGACAGTTGAGCGCCCAACTTTGATAGGAATACCGCTGTCGCAGCACCGATGCCCGAGCTTGCACCGGTTACAAGTACAACTTTCCCAGCTAAACTCATCTTATTCTGGAACTGAACACCTTTGCTTAGTGACATGGACGAGTTTATTGTGAATTCTCCACAAGTAACAATAAATTCAATAGTTGACGACACGACCCTCTTACGAAAAAGACTAAATCACGAAATTATCTTATCACTAGCCTTACATAATACTTGTTTTGTTTAGATAATGTTATCCATCTGAATATATATTTATATAAAAACAACGATTTGTTCTCCTTTCTCTATTATTCAACAAAAACAAACAAATTAAATGAATGAATTACAGAGATTGGTTTGATTGGTTAATTAGACATTATTGAGCAACAAGAGCCAATCAAAAAGGAGGCAATTGATCAGTCAGCGCCTCAGCGGTGGGCAGTGACAGTGACTGACGGATAGAGAGAAACCATGAAGATATAGGTCTAAATGGAGCCAACACTTAGAACAAAAGCTTGAAACCAACTGTGGGCTAATGCTCTCTTTCTGAATGCATACATAAGAACGAGACAGTGATATGTGTTTTCTTTATCTTATGTATGCATTTAGAAAGAGAGCGTCTGCCCACAGTTGGCTTCACTTAGGTATTTAGAGTGTTGCCTCCACTTTTATCTTTATGCTTCTTGAGAGAAACTGACTGATCAGTTTCACTCATGAATATATAGGTATAAATGGAGCCAACACTTAGAACAAAAGCTTGAAACCAACTGTGGGCTGATGCTCTCTTTCTGAATGCATACATGAGAACGAGACAGTGATATGTGTTTTCTTTATCTTATGTATGCATTCAGAAAGAGAGCATCTGCCCACAGTTGCCTTCACTTAGGTATTTAGAGTGTTGCCTCCACTTTTATCTATAAGCTTCTTGGTATCACTGAACCCATGAAGATATAAGCATAAATGGAGCCAACACTAGGAACAAAAGCTTGTAACCAACGGTGGGCTGATGCTCTCTTTCTGAATGCATACGTAAGAACGAGACAGTGATATGTGTGTTTTTTATTTTATGTATGCATTCAGAAAGAGAACGTCTGCCCACAGTTGGTTTCACTTAGGTATTTAGAGTGTTGCCTCCATTTTTATCTTTATATAAGTTTCTTGACTGAACCCAGAAGTCAGAAAACCAAGACCTGGACCAAGAAGCTTATAGGTAAAAGGAGGAGGCCACACTCTAAATACCGAATCGATGTCAACTGTGGGCAGACGCTCTCTTTCTGAATGCATGCATAAGATAAAGAAAACACATATCACTGGATCGTTCTTATGTATGCATTCAGATAGAGAGCACAGTCGTCTTCACTTCGGTATTCATAGTGTTGCCTCCACTTTTACCTTTATGCTTCTTGACCTAGACTGACCCAGCATGACAATGACAGTAATGACATTATGACACTGTGTGACGTGTGACCTTAACAGAGATACAGAGATACCAACTTATCTGTCACGGTGTTGATAACTCATCATACTAGCGTCTTTTGGTTGAACTTTTAAGTTTTTTGACGAACAGCATCAATATCAGCTCGCGACCTATAGATATTTACGAGAGCTGATATAGGATTTTCTTTTTCTCCGTTTTTGTATATTGTTTATTTGTGAATCGGGCCCTGCAAAAGGAAGAATATAGTGTTGTGACCATAGATATATTTCTATAGTTGTAACAAACTATAACTTTTTAGCTTTAATAACTCTAATGCTGGCACTTCACATGGCGTATTTGTGCAAAAATTCGCCTTAATACAAATTAGACATAATTTCAATAAAGGTAGGTAGGGTAAATTTTGTATTATCCAAATGAGGCGAATATTTGTACAAATACGCCATGTGAAGTGCCAGCTTGTGAAAGTACGGTAGGTGTGGATATTTCTGGTAGGTAGTAAAAAGGTTACAACAATAAATCATATCCATGTAGATTATTGTTATTTAATTTTATGAGAGTGAATGTCAGGAATGTCATGTGAATTTGTCATTTTTTTAAGTAAGTAATTTTTTTAAATTAAAAATGTAGATTTTATTTAGATAATAACACTTTTTTGGTATAATTTTGCAAACAAAATTCTCAGTTTTATTTTCACTCAATGGCTAAAGTAAGTTTAAGCCTACACCTAAATGATCGCATCCATCCCATTCCTAAGGCTAAGCTCGCACTCACCTCGCACTATAAAATTTATTCGGAGCGATGTTTGAAATGCGGAATGAAATTGATTGAAATAAACCGAAAACCGCAAACGATTTATTTTCGCAGTGCGCGGGCTCTAGTACCTATATACCTAGCTATTGTTCACAGATTGGCGATTTTTATCCGCAATTATTAAAATTCCTAATATGCGCTTAGCCTAACACTAATATTGCTCTTGTTTGTTTAATATGTTGTTGTATGTACTCTTTCTTCTTTTAGACAGAAGTTATTCACATACACATTGGTCAGGCAGGAGTCCAAATAGCAAATGCTTGCTGGGAGCTTTATTGCCTTGAACATGGCATTAGGGTAGATGGTGTGTTAGCATATGCCAATCCGGATGATCACAGCTGTGGAGCATTTTTTAGCGAAACTGGCTCTGGTAAAGTGGTACCTAGAGTTGTTATGATTGATTTGGAGCCAACACCAATTGGTAAGCCTTTGTTCATACGGAAGATTATCTAGCGCGCGGTACAAAAAAATAACTAACGAACGCAAACTCGTGAACTTTTTATGTGACGTTTTTTAACCGCTTACCGTTGTATTTTCAACCACCGAGAGTTAACAACATTCAATAGAGTGTCGAGTGTGATGAAAATACTCAACGCTTCACCTTATTTCGGGGCTCAAATTGGGGACCGCTTGTTAATTGCGACTACTAGACCACTATAGCAGTTCTTTAAACAATATAAAGTATATAATTCTTGCAGACGAAATAAGAACAGGAGCGTATCGTGAGCTATTTCACCCTAATTCTTTGCTCACGGGTAAAGAAGATGCTGCAAGCAATTTCGCTCGTGGCTACTTTGGCGTTGGTCGCGAGATGATCGACCTAGCTCTAAATCGTGTTAGAATAGCAGCAGAAGGTTGCAATTCCTTGCAAGGTTTCATGATATTTCGTTCATTTGGAGGAGGGACTGGTTCTGGATTCACCGCGTTGTTACTTGACGGACTGGCAAGGGATTATGGAAAGTTGTCTAAAGTTGAGTTTGCAATATATCCATCTCCAAGAATATCACCTATAATCGTTGAACCATATAATGCTGTGCTGACCGCTCATACAACTATGGACACCGAAGATATATGTTTTATTTTTGATAATGAGGCCTTGTATGACATCTTGGGAAGGTTGTTAGATACACCACGTCCAACATACACTAACTTGAATCGACTTGTTGCCCAGGTATAAATAAATCTTTATTCCTATACTAAGTAGTTATTCATTTTTAGGGTTCCGTACCCATAGGGTAAAAACGGAACCCTATTACTAAGACTTCGCTGTCTGTCCCTCCGTCTGTCTGTCACCAGGCTCTATCTCAAGAACCGCGATAGCTAGACAGTTGAAATTTTCACAGAATATGTATTTCTGTTGCCGCTATATCAACAAATACTAGAAGCAAAATAAAATAAATATTTAAGGGGGGCTCCCACACAACAAACGTAATTTCTTTGCCGTTTTTTTGCTCGATGTCTAATATTGTAAAGGTAATAAATAGTACGGAACCCGTCGTGCGCGAAACGACTCCGCTCTGGCCAAGTCCGACTCGCACTTGGCCAGATATTATTTTGGTTTTAGGATGTACAAAATAAATGTTTTTTTTACTTCTTCAGGTTGTGTCGTGCATAACTGCTTCAATGAGGTTTGAAGGTTCATTAAATGTGCAACTGGTAGAATTTAGAACGAATCTTGTTCCTTACCCAAGAATTCATTTTCCATTGGTAACGTTTGCACCATTTGTGCCGGCTTCAAAAGCAATGCATGAAGATAATACTACGCAACAATTGATGATGCAATGTTTTGAACCGTCTAATCAGATGGTTAAATGTGATCCAAGACAAGGATACTACATGTCCTGCTGCTTATTATTTCGAGGAGACGTCAATCCAAATGACATAAATTCAGCTATCGCTCAAATTAAAAGCATGCGAACTATTAAATTTGTTGCATGGTCTCCCACTGGATTCAAGGTAGAGATCATAATGAATTTCGATTTGGAAACCTACTAACTAGATTTTTTGTAGAGTATCCATGCCCACACAATTTGCTATCTATCTATCCAAACGCGATAAATAAGGGTTCTTTCTTATTGTCTATGGATGGTAGGTATCTCATAATACTCTTTTCTTTTATTTATATACTAGCACTTTGCCCGCGACTTCGTCCGCGTGAATTCTCTCAAGGAACCCTATTTTTTTGATAATGCAATATAGCTTATAGCATTCAGGGATCACGTAGCTTCCTTTTGGTGAAGGAATTTTTGAAATCGTATTAGTAGTTTGAATAGATATATATGTATCTATTTTAAAGGTAAATATATTCGTAAGTTTTTTTTTTTTTTTAAGCTTTGCCCCACTCTATGAATTACTCCTGTGTCGTGCGTGCGTTTGCAAACATATAAACTCACATACACATACAGCCAGACCCGGAACATCTGTAGGCCATACAAATATTTGTTCCGTACGGGAATCGAACCCGCGACACGCAGCGCAGCAGTCGATCGCTCAACCACTGCGCCATACGTGTCGTCAAATCGTCGTTTTTAACTTTTTAAATTTTCGTTTTCATATGCATCGGCCATGTTATCTCTTCATTACCCTGGTTATCTGATAGAGAATGCCTAAGGCATTAAGTCCGCCTTTGTACCTTTGTGCATGAAGTATAAATAAATAAAAGTACGAAGTTACCCAGAATAGTAAGATTGCCTTATTTATTTTCACAGATCGGGCTTAATTCCCAGCCACCACAGACAGTCCCTGGTGGTGACTTAGCTGCTTTAATGAGAGCAGTTGTGATGGTGTCAAACACTTCAGCAATACGCGGGGCCTGGGAGCGCCTTAGTAAAAAGTTCTCTTTAATGTACTCTAAGCGTGCCTTTGTGCATCATTATGTTGGTGAAGGTTTAGAAGAAGGCGAATTTAAAAATGCTCTGCTTAATGTCAAGGCATTAGCAAGAGATTATAAGGAAATGGAAAGTTAAAGAAAATAAGCGAAGTTTTTTTTTAGTACCTACCTACATCACATTCTGCTTAAAGTGTGCAAATTGAAGCAAACAAGTTACTAGATATTAATAATGTATCATAAAATCAAGAAATAAAAATACCAAAAAATAACTTTTAATTATTGTATCTACTTTTTTATGGGTTACATTATGCTCTTCATACATTACGATACCTACAGGCGACTAATATCCTACGCTCAGATTATAAAACAAAAGGACTAAAACTATACATGACCTAACAACACGTGCTTTTTGTATTTATTATTTCTGTCACTAACGCTCAACGGTTGAATACAACTGCAACATACCTAGATGGAGACTAGAATATTAATAGTTTCACTACCTACGTGATAGGTGTGCGTTTCGACAGCGCGGCCACGGCGATATTTCGAAAAAAAGAACTATTCCAAGATTATGTCAAATTTTGTAAAAGTTGATTCCTAAAACCATAAATTTGTCGAAGTTATGGTTAAAAAGTTATAAGGGTTTGAACGTGGCCGCGCCATTGAAACGCGGAGAACCGCGCGGCCACGGAGATCTTTAAAACTAAGCGTAGCAGAGACATAAAATTCAGGTAAATAACAGATTGAATTTGTAAAAAAAATTTAAAAATACAGAAAAAAATCCTAGGTTTATACTTTAGGAGCTACAAGACAAAAACCCCATGGCCGCGCCATTGAAACGGTGAATAACACGTTATCGCCAATGCATCGCAGACGTCTGAAATACATTGTAAAATCTAGATTTGAATTTGTCGAAAATGGAAAAAATTAACAAAAAAATACCTAGGTTCATATTTTAGGAGCTGTAAGACTAAAACCCCATGGCCGCGCCATTGAAACGGTGGAAAACACGTTATCGCTGATATCTCGCTGAAAAAGACTCGCAGAGATCTGAAGTTTTTTGTAATACCTAGATTTGAATTTGTCGAAAATGGAAAAAATATACAAAAAATACCTAGGTTTATATTTCAGGACCAGTAGTGCGGTATCGTGTAAAAATAAGTTTTGATTATCTATCGAAGAAAGTAAGTATTAGTGAGATTTTTTTTTTTAAAATAACACCTACAATACAAGATGGCGTTGTAACGAACATCGTCTCTGAGCAATTTATCGTAAAACATTAAAAACGAATCAAAACAAGAAATATCTTTTGAAATGTATATATAATAGAGTAAATATCAAGTACCTACTATTATTATCTGAGCGATCCGTGGAAGTATAGTATATAAAATACAATTTTTAGATAAAGTGACACAACAGATTTTTACATCTAATATTTTGAACAAATAACTTTCAAATATTACAAGTGACGACCCCGACCCCGGCGACCCCGGTGTGTGATCGCTACTCGGACGAACCCGACACCACATTTAGAAAACCTGTACCCTACGTCTGTGATGGGCTTAAGAACAAGAACGACGCGTCGGCCTGTCTCTCAGCAACGGTTACTACGGCTGCGTCGAAATGCCAGCAACTGCGGCGCGGCGCCCTAGGCAGCCAACGCGACTGCGTTGCGCGTCTCTCAGTGTCTTATTGTTTTTTCAAAAACTGTAATTGTGATACATAATTAATATTATTTTTTAGTTCTTTATTTAGTGGTTAATTTTAATGAATAGTGATAGCAGCGACAGAGTTCCAAGTGCATGCCAACCTTCAGCATCACTAAGTACCCTGGAAAGATGCCCCCTTTGCACCCACTTTAGACCCGTTTTGGACAACCCTTTCAAAATTCAAAAACTCTATCCCTGTTTTGAAACGAGTTCCCCGTGGCGCTAGACCACTAGTTGCTCAGAATTTAGCAGGTTGCATACGTCTTGCCACCCGGGAGAACTCGCAGCATGCTTGGGAGCAACTTCTCACCTTCCCTTACAGAATTCTCCATGTGCAAAAGAATTTGGCAATCAAAAAAACTAACTGCACAAATCAACGAAAACTGTAATGTTTCGGCTCAACTTTTGGATCCAAATTTTTCGTCCAAGAGATGTACCTCTTCTAGGGGTATATCCTATCTGGTAGAAAGTAAGTTAGGGGAAGGTGACATAAGTGGGGCAGCTAGGATTCTTTTTAGTAGTGATGTGGTGGCACCGTGTTCTCCGGAAATACTCTCAGCTCTGGAGAGTAAACACCCTGCCCCAGCAGATGGCCTTTCTTTTCCTGACCCTCCTGATTCGCTTAACCACTCCCTCACCATCACAGGTCAAGAGTTGAACACAGCCGTTTGCTCCTTTCGTAGCGGCCCCGCCGGCGGCCTCGACGGCTTGACTCGTCAGCACCTTAAGGATCTTCTTTGTTCAGGCGCCGGGGTAGCTGGTGTGTTGCGCTTAAAGGAGCTTACGGCTCTGATAAACCTCATGCTCTCCGGCAAGGTGAACGATTCCGTCATCGACGTCTTGTACGGGGCCAATTTATGTGCCTTGCGCAAGAGGGACGGCGGCATTCGTCCCATTGCCGTAGGAACTACATACCGTCGTATGGCAGGCAAGATTTGTTGTAAACTCTGTGGTGAGGTTGTTTCGGAAAAATTTCAGCCCCTTCAGCTAGGTTACGGCTCTAAAGGGGGCTGTGAGGCTGCCGTACACGCTTTGTCGACCTATCTAAATTCTAGCAAAGGAGAGGTCATCTTGAAGGTGGACATTAAGAATGAAACCTTGCTGGCAGAAACCAAAAAAGAAATACCCAAAATTTATAGTTTCCTTTGGCAATGTTACAGACACGCTTCTAAATTAATGTATCGTGATAACCTTTTAGAATCTGCTGTTGGCTGTCAACAAGGTGACCCTCTCGGGCCAGTGATTTTCAGTCTAGCCATTCAAAGTCAAAGTCAAATCATTTATTTCAATTAGACCATTATAAGGCACTTTTGAACGTCAAATGAGAAAAAAAAAATTGATTCTAGGTGCCCATTCCAAAAGGTAGTTTTGTATGGAGAAGAATGGGCAAGAAACTCCATACTTACTCTTTTAAAAACGATGTTAACAATATTTGCATTTACAGGAATTATATAATTATACGTGAATACGATGTACCTTGCATAAAAACACTAGGTATTTGAAAGTGTGTACAAAGTATCACAGATTAAGGAATGACAGACTAAGTTATATGTACATAGATACACAGTGTTCACATATTACATATTACAATTAATGTTGAAACAGTAGACGACCACTCCTTAAATTTTAACAAACAATGAATCAGTATGTGAGCCTGAGCAGTGTATAAAAAAAGAGTCAAATATATATATGTACATATTTATACTAAGTATGAAATTAGGTATTTTAAATTAGCAATCGGTTCGATTTTGTCTAGACTGTCGATCGTCCTATGGAGCTAGACCAGCATGTTTCCAAGCATTCTTATCTTGAATATAGTCCTCTAGATTATAATAAGCTTTTTTACAGAGTGTACTTTTAATATATGATTTAAATTTTGTTTCACTTAGTTGTAATATATCACTAGGAATTTTGTTGTAGCACTTAACACAGTACCCCATAAAAGATGTATGGACTTTAGACAATCTAAAATATGGTTGAGCTATTTTGTCCTTGTTTCTAGTATTAAAGTCATGTCTATCACTTACTTTATTAAACATATGTAAGTTTTTTCTTACATACATAATATTTTCATAAATAAATTGGCAAGGCACTGTCATTATATTAATATTTTTAAATAGTTCCCTAAGAGATTCGCGGCGACGTAGATTATAAATGGCTCTGACAGCTCTTTTTTGTAAAATAAAAACGGATTCAATGTCAGCAGCCCGACCCCACAGTAAAATACCATACGACATAATGCTGTGAAAGTAGCCAAAATAGACCAAACGCGCAGTTTCTACATCTGTTAACTGTCTTATCTTTCTAACAGCATAAGCCGCGGAGCTTAGTCGCCCCGCAATAGATGTTATATGGGGTCCCCATTGTAATTTCTCGTCTAGCGTGATTCCTAGGAAAACCGTTTGACTAGTAAATTTCAGTTTCTCTCCATTCTTCCAATTATTCGTAAGCTAAATTCCAAATTTAACGTTTGGTACCTCGATGATGGGACCTTGGGAGGTGATGTAGACAATGTTTTAAAAGATTTGGTTTTCTTAAAAAATGAACTGCATTTAATTGGCTTAGAACTCAATCTTTCGAAATCTGAATTATACTTATCGGACAATACCGACAGACAATCGACACTTTCTAAATTTAACGCATTAGCCCCAGATAAGTATCAAAATTATAGATAAAAGCACTCTTCGTCTCCTTGGGTCTCCTATCTTCGAGGATTCCTTTCCCATTTTTATTGAGGAAAAAATACAAAATTTCAATGACATTTCGGAAAGACTGCTTCAAATTAACATGCATTCGGCCATCACCATAATTTGTTACTGTTGTTTCGGCCCCAAATTAAATTACTTCCTTCGGGCTACCCATTTGTGGAAACACATTCACCTTTTAGATAAAATGGACCAAATTATCCGTCGTACTTTAACCTCAATTTTAAATTTAGCTATGGACGACCGTGTTTGGGCCCAAGCTACTTTACCTGTTCGAATGGGGGGCCTCGGCGTCCGCAAAATTTCAAGTATTAGTTTGCCTGCCTTTATATCCTCGGTCCACGCCACTGAGAAATTAATCAGGAATATTCTAGCTCGTACACTGGTTGATTTTGATGTGCCGTGCTTCGCCGAGGCCTTAGATGCTTGGAAACTTGCTTGCCCGAATACTGATCCACCCGACAACCTGTGTGCTCAGAGACGGTGGGATGAGCCGATCTGCAGGTTAGTACAGAATAATTTACTTACCACTTCTGTTACTACTGCTGAGCGAGCGCGTCTACTGGCTGTGGGCAAATGGGAGTCGGGTCTTTGGCTTCTGGCACTTCCGTCGTCGAATGTAGGTACTATGTTTGGCGACACTACTTTTCGTCTCGCTGCTTCGCTACGTTTAGGAGCTTCCTGCTGTTCTCCTCATCGCTGTCGCTGTGGGGAAGCTGTCAACAGCTTTGGACACCATGGCTTGTCGTGCAGCCGGAGTGCGGGTCGCATAGCGCGGCACGCGAATATTAATGACTGTTGTGGGCGATAAGGTTGACTTTTGTTAGCACTGTGTCGATGGACTTTAAAATAAAATGCGTGTGTCCTTAACGAGGTTTATTGGCAACTAAAAAATATATAGATCATGCATCTCTTTATAAATATGTAATTGGCGTTAACATAAGCCGCCCACCAAAGGACTATTAGAGTCCTTTAATAACAATAATTAATGAGCTTAAGATACATGCAAAAACAAAAATTTGATACGTTAAACAATCATCTCATCTGATACTGTATCGATTGGTAAAGCACACAATTTTGTCACACATCGCTTGGTTATACTGTCACCGCTCTTTACGCTGTACACTCTGGTTAAACCGTCGGGGCCGGGGTGCTTGTCGGTGATCCGTCCCATTGACCACTTTCCCGGTGGGAGATTGTCTTGCTTGATCAATACTATATCTCCCTTCTTGAACTCTTCTTCGCGTTTTAACCATTTTGGTCTCTGTTGGAGTCTAGTGAGGTACTCTTTCTGCCATCTCGACCAGAAATCACTTAACAATTTTTGCGTGTATTGCCAGCGTGTCAAGTTGCTTATTTTAGCGTCCTTTATGTTTGGATTCGGGATAATGACTGGTGCTTCCGTTATTAAAAAATGGCCAGGTGTTAGTGCTTGAATGGTGTCGTCGTCCATTGGACATAAGGGACGCGAGTTCAGGCATGCTTCTATTTCGCAGAGAACTGTCGTCATCTCTTCGAATGTCAGGTTTGTAGTGAGGACCCTCTTCATGTGATATTTTATTGACTTGACTCCGGCCTCCCATAGTCCTCCGAAGTTAGGTGAATATGCGGGTATAAAACGCCATTGAGTCCCGTCGTTAGCAAGTAATTCAGCGACCTTGCCATCAAATTGCAAACCAGCTTCTTTCCAGGCTTCATATAGTTGCCTGTTAGCGCCAACAAAATTGCGTCCTTGGTCGCTCCACAGATTTATGCATTTTCCTCTGCGGGCGCAAAATCTTTTGAAGGCGCCTATGAATGCTGCTGTACTCAGGTCACCAACCAATTCTAAATGAATTGCCTTGGTGGACATGCAAATAAATATTGCTATATATGCCTTGGTAGTCCTGGCTCCTCTGCCTTTACTCATCAATACTTGGAAAGGTCCCGCAAAGTCGACACCTGAATTGAGGAATGCTCGTGCTGGTTTCACTCGTACACTTGGTAAGTCACCCATTACTTGCGTTCTTACCTTTGCGTTTAGTTTAGCACATACCAAGCAACGATGAATGTATTGCTTGACCAGCGTTTTCGCTCGCAGTATCCAATACTTGGATCTGAGGTAATTAAGCATCAACTGTATACCTCCATGCAACGTCTTCGAGTGGGCTTCTGCTACTACAAGGTAAGTAAGTTTACTGTTTCGACCCAGAATGATTGGATGCTTGCATTCATCACTCAACTCTGCGTTCCTGAGCCGGCCGCCCACCTTGAGGACTCCATTCTCATCAAGGTAAGGATTTAATGATTTTAACTTGCTTGATTGTTTTACTCTTTTCTTTCCTTTTAAGCTTTCTATTTCTTCTTTAAATTCTTCCTCTTGTTCTATTTTTATACAGGTTTGTAAGGAGAGTTGGAGTTCTTCAGCTGTGATTGTACTATCTATGTTTTCTATTAATTTATTTTGTTTCAGGAACCTTCGGCAGTAGGTGATAGTTCTCAGTAGTTCAGTCAGTGTATCAAAGTCGTCGAGTTGTGCTGGTAATTTATTACTTTCTTCGTTGTCATTCTTTGTTAATTTTAGAGTTTGTAATGTGTTTTTCTTTCTCTCTAGGTCTGTTGGTGTTATGTTTAATTTAGTGAACTGTATCTTCTGGTTTAATAACCACTGTGGTCCGTTCCACCATAGGTCGCAGCCCTTCAAGTTGGCTACTAGCATACCCCTTGATGCAATATCAGCTGGATTATCGTGGGATTGGACATGGTGCCACTGATTACAACTTACATTGGTTGTGATCTCGACAACGCGGTTTGCCACAAACGCCTTCCATTTGTTTGGATCTCCATGTAGCCATGAGATAACAATAGAAGAATCTGTCCAAGCATAGATTTGTGTTGTAGGTATCCTCATTGCTTGCCTTATCTGCTTTAGAAGTTTGGATAGAAGTAAAGCTCCACACAGCTCTAGTCGAGGCAGTGAAATAGTTTTTAAAGGAGCTACTCTTGTTCTTGCAGCAATGATTGTGCTTCTCACTGTGCCATCTGAGTTTATGACTCGGCAATATGCCACAGCACCATATGCTTGTACAGAGGCATCGCAGAACCCGTGGATTTCTATAGAATCTTTTCTTGAGCTTGACGTTCCCATCCATCGATTTATGTAGATTCCGTTAACATTTTCAAGATCAGACCGTATTGTAGCCCATTTTTCAGTCAGTGTCGTATTCAAAGTTTCGTCCCAATCAATCTTTTCTTGCCAGAGTTGTTGAATTAAAATCTTCGCTATAACAAGGCATGGTGCAATCCATCCAAGCGGGTCGAATAACTTTTGAATGTCGGATAGAATGCTTCGCTTCGTGATTGCCTTGCTGATAACTGGTAAGTTCAGATTATATTCGAATTGGTCTTTACCCAAATTCCATTGTATGCCCAGGGCTTTAATTGTTCCATCAATCTTTAGTTCTAGATGTGCATTTGATGATCTCTCTCTTGGTTCAATTGTCTCCATGAAATCACGGTTGTTAGAAGACCATTTTTTCAGTTCGAAGCCACCTAGACGCAGTAGCCTTTTGAGATCTTGACTAATTCTTATAGCCTGTTCCAGATTATCGTGTCCAGACATAACGTCGTCGACGTAAAAGTCTTCGCGCAATATCTTTGCTGCTTCGGGATATTTGTCACCTTCGTCATCAGCCAATTGCATTAGTGTCTTTACGGCGAGATACGGTGCAGAAGCCGTTCCGAATGTTACAGTCAAAAGCCTGTAGTCTTTGATGTCTTCCAACGTATTAGCTCTCCATAGAATTCTTTGATAGTCGATGTCTTCTTTGTTTGTCCAGATCATTCTGTACATCTTGTGAATGTCAGCAACATAACAAATAGCATGCATTCTCCATCTAATGATAATGCTTCTCAAGTCGTCTTGTAATATTGGACCCAACAAGAGTTCATCGTTTAGTGAAGTGCCGTTGAAGCCTTTGCACGAGGCGTCAAATACAACACGAGTCTTCGTGGTTTCCTTATCATTACGGATCACTGCGTGGTGAGGTAAGTATACTGATTTATTATTTATTTCTTCCTTAGGTATTTCTTCCATATGTTTTAATTCTTTATATTCATTGATCACCTTTGTGTATTCTTGCTTCAGTTCTGTGTTTTGTTTGAATCTTTTCTCTAGTTGAAGGAGTCTTCCTTTTGCTATTTCTCTTGTGTTGCTTTCTACTGATTTTGGTTCTTCTGTTTTAAATGGTAGCTTAACTATGTATTTTCCATCTTTATCTCGCTTGTGTGTCTTCTCGTATATGTTTTCACATAGTTGTTCTGTTAGGGTAAGTTTTCTTTTCGTGTCTGTATCAACTTCCCATATTGTGGTCAGTAAATCTTCTATGTTAATTTCTTGCTTCATGGCCGTCAATGATTTTTCTCGTGCGTTTAATTTAATTGTTATTCCACCCATTAAAATCCATCCCAAGTAGGTATTTTGGGCGCATGGCGTATCTGGTGGACCTTTAATAAGTCCTTGCTTGAGAATTGCTGCATATTCGTTAACACCCAACAACAGATCAATAGGTCCTGATGCATAATAATTTGTATCTGCTAGTTGTAGGTTTGCTATGTGCGGCCAATCAGTCCCCGTCGTGGTGTTCATCGGTATGTTTGAGGTCAAGTGCTTGGACATCACGTAGGCTCTGACAGATAAGTGAAATTGGTTTTCCCACCGTGATACTACTTGAAAATTGACCTCATGCTTGACTTTCATCTTCATGGCTTCCATTCCGGTGACGATTAGATTTACTGGAGATTTTTCCAGATTCAGGATCTGAGTTGCCTTCTCGCTTATAAAACATGCTTGAGATCCTGAGTCTATCAACGCTCTTAAGACAGTAGTATGTCCATGTTCACTCTTCACAATTACTACTGCGGTAGCCAGTAGTGATATCTTCTGCCCCGCGGTATAATGAGACGCAATCATGGTATGAACTTTCTTCTCTTCTACATCTGCTTGGCTGGATGAAGTCGGTTGCTTGGTTTCTACATTTGGGGCCGCTTCATCAATCTTCTTAGGTTGATGTAAAAGTGTGTGATGTCGTCTCCTACAGGTGCGGCAAGACATTGGTACACGGCATTTGAATACCGGATGTCCCGCCCCAAGGCAGTTGAAACATAATTTGTTTGCTTTGACATGTTCGCTTCTTTCATTTATCGACATTTTATTGAATGTGCTACAATGACACAGTGTGTGCGTTTCCTTACATAGAGCACATGGTTTTTGTTTATCATATTCTGTTGCTGTTACATGAAGAACACGCTCTTTGGTAGGTTTAGTGGTAGTCGTTGGGGAAACCATTTCAAGCGTCCGGAATTTAGCTTCTAAAAACTCGCGCAATTCCATCCATGTAGGTAGTTCTTGAGCGTTCACTGAATAAGCTTTCTGTTCCCATTCTTTGTGTGACTCCGGGTCCAACTTCTGCACAACCAGAAATATGATTACTGGATCCCAGGAATCAGTAGGCACTTCTAAGTTTTTTAGACTGTTCATCACCTCAGTGGTACAATCCAGGAGGGCTTTCAGCTGTGCCGCAGTTTGATTGGTACATTTTTTTTGATAGAATAATCGCTTCATTAATGCATTTACTATAATGCGCCTATTATTGTATCGGTTATTCAGTGTTTCCCAAGCTTGAACATAATTAGCACCCGTCACTTGAATGTGCTTCAGTAAGGATGCTGCTTCGCCCGTGATACTGGTCTTCAAATAGTGTAATTTTTCAACTTCACTTAGCGTAGTGCATTCATGAATTAATGACACATACAAGTCCTTAAATGTAGGCCACTCTTCGTAGTTACCGGAAAACGGAGGGAGTTGTATGTTAGGTAGCATTACTTTAGCCCGTAATTTTCCATCACTCGACGTATTGCTGCATGAAAGTTGGTCATGGTCAGTCGTCTTCGAAGTACATGTAGCCAACATGTCTCTAAGATCTCCTAACATACATAGGTACAAGTCTTCATGAAGGAGGAATTCTTCATTCACGTAGTACGGTATAACTCCACGTTGTTCTCGAGTTGTACTTTTCAACAGATCATGATGTGCTTTCTTAAAAGCCACCCAGTATTCTTCAATCGTTTGAATTCGAGTTTGTAAATAACCAGGCTTTGCTAACCGTTCTTTAGGGCACTTTTTAAGGTTTATTTGAGTCTTTTTAAGTATTGACGCCAAATCTTCTAGTACACTTAAGGCTTGATCTGCTTGAGTTGTCATTGTTTATAGGTAAATCACAAAAATCTTCAAAATGTAGTACAATGTAATAGTT
This sequence comes from Charanyca ferruginea, assembly GCA_947361185.1. NCBI lineage: Eukaryota > Metazoa > Arthropoda > Insecta > Lepidoptera > Noctuidae > Charanyca > Charanyca ferruginea. The sequence continues at coordinate 26,708,671 of OX376068.1, forward strand.
TATTTGTTTGCTAAGTAGTTAATGTTCAAATAATACACCGATACACTTTACACACACACTAGTTGAGCAGTTCTAAGAAATCCGTGCAAAACAATCTCTTATCTATCAATGGAATGTGGTTTCTTTTGTTCTCAGGTAGGATGCTCCGTCAATTCTTAATGAGGTTCGATCCGGCTCGTATTCGACCATATGTTGTGGGCGATAAGGTTGACTTTTGTTAGCACTGTGTCGATGGACTTTAAAATAAAATGCGTGTGTCCTTAACGAGGTTTATTGGCAACTAAAAAATATATAGATCATGCATCTCTTTATAAATATGTAATTGGCGTTAACAATGACATTATTCGACGTGCTCTTGTCGCCGTCGGCGTTCCGTCTGTCTTAGAACCCAATGGCTTGGCACGCGACGATGGCAAGAGACCGAACGGCATGTCTCTATTTCCTTGGAAGTTGGGTAGGCCTTTAGTGTGGGACGCTACGTACGTCGATACTCTTGCGCCATCCCATCTTCCTAGTTCAGCATCCCGTGCTGGTGCTGCTGCTGCGGCTGCAGAAGACCTCAAACGGCGAAAGTATAGTAACCTTGGTTCGAACGTTATTTTCGAGCCGTTTGGGGTTGAAACCCTCGGGTCGTGGGATCCGAGTGCACATCTTCTTTTTAAGGAAATATCCAAAAGGTTGGTTGACACTTCCCGGGACTCAAGGGCTGGTTTTTACCTTGATCAGAGATTAAGCATTGCCATCCAACGTGGCAATGCTGCCAGTCTCTTGGGTACATTTCCAGTTGACGGTGATGTGGACGAATTTTATGATGCTTTATTGTGTTAGGTTTTTGTTTTTAGTTTAATACTTTAGGTTTTCTATTTTATTATTCTCGTAAATATTGTACATACTTAAAAACAATAAATTTGGTACCTACCTACATATCAAATTAATATGTAGAACTACCGATAATATGCAAAACATATTTTTTATTCATAGTACAAAGCCTTGCAATGTGTTTTGAATATTTCGATAGGGTGACCATGCCTTGTTGTTTACAGAAAACTTTCCACCTGTTGTAATAGAAATCATGTCCCAAGGATTCTAAACTGAATTAAAATGAAACGAAGAGATACTTTCTTTCTTTCTTATCATACAAATTAATAACGAAACGGTGACATCAATAAAATTCAGTCATCCCTTAATTTTCTTCCCTTAAGAGTGGAATATTTTCTTGTTTATATGGGAATAAATTTGAGGTATACACTATCAATTAAAAAAGAATCATCGAAATCGAACTACACTGAAACAAGTTATGTGTGGTCAAACATTAAAAAAAAATCTTCGTCAAATGAAAACTACTGGACCAAACTATGTTAAATTGTTATGGGACCAAATGGCGACTATTCCGCATCAAACTATAGAAGAATCATGTAATCATAAATCTCAGCGTAATCGGTACATACATAAAAAAAATACCAATCGAATTAAGAACCTCCTCCTTTTTGAAGTTGGTTAAAAAGTGGAGGCAACACTAAATACCCGAGTGAAACATACTGTGGGCAGACGCTCTCTTTCTGAATGCGTATATAAGATAAAGAAAACACATATCACTGTCTCGTTCTTATGTATGCATTCAGAAAGAGAGCGTCAGTCCTCAGTTGGTTACACTTAGTATTTAGAGAGAGTAGACAGAGAAGGCACTATAGACTGCTTTTGTTTTTGGCTCATGTGCCTAAACAAAGTCGTTAAATATTCCTGCAAAATGGTGAAAATACGCTGTACCGTAAGTGTTCTTAGTTGTGCTTTTCTGTTCCTCTCAGCACCACGCTGAGCAGTAGTCTAGTGTTCTATGTCTATGATTTAGAGTGTTGCCCCCACTTTTATCTATAAATAAGCACAGAATACTTCTGCTTCTTGCCAATGCCTAGCGTTGCAACGATATATCGCGTTACCGATAATATCGATAATATCGACCTCAAAATATCGATATTTATATCGATATGTTAAAATCATTGATATCGATAACATCGATATCGAAAAACCGAAAATATATATTTGTTAAAAACGGTGTCCCCTTGTTTCGCAGACAGAAATTTCATAGAAATTCGTTTCCCAGAAAATGTTTCATATAATATTTGGTTCTCGTATTTTTATTTCGACTATTATTGTTTTAGAGACTATTTACTTCAATGAAAAATATTTCACAAAAACACGATTCAATGAATTTTTAATCACATTTTTTTGTTTAACAAACTTATCAAACAGTAGAATTATTTTTTAACGAATGAGTATATAAATAGACAATAACAAAAATGATGTCTTAAAAAGTCAATAATATTTTGTGCTACAAAAGTTAATGACAGAAACGAATCGCTGCGAAACCGACTCCACGTAATCTTGTCTGCCCTACGCTTAGAGTGTAATTTAAATCTGCGTAGGCGTGGAGGGGCGAGGCGGCCCGCGAGCTGAGGAGCAGGTGGATTTAACGCCCGCCGCCGCGGCTGAGGCTGCGGTGGTGAGCGTGAATACCATCTGCGACGATAAGCTCGCGTTGGACCGCCGGAGCCTCGCAACGCCGGAGCCGTAACAGAAACTATGCCTGCTGCATGTTGCATGCTCGCTTGCATGATGCATGCTTGCTTGCATGATGCATGCTTGCTTACATGCTGTATGCTTGCTTGCACGCTGCATGCTTGCTTGTACGCTGCATGCTTGCTTGCACGCTGCATGCATGCTTGCATGCATGTTTGCACGCACGCGCGGTAGTTTGGTTAGAACTGAGACTCCTATTCTTGGGACTCCTATTTCTATTTACATTAAATAAAAAATATAAGCATAAAGAATATTTTGATTTGTTATTCTATGATATGATTATTCTAACAATAAACTTAATGTGAAACAAAAATCAATGATTTTAAAATCTTGAAAGTAAGTATTCTGCATATTGATTATTCTATGAAACGTAATTATTAGAAAAAATTTATGTGAAACGAAATTCTATAAAACTATTAGCTATGAAACAACGTACAACCGTTAAAAACATTGAAATTTTTATTCAAGCATATTTTATTTCTATTTATTTTACCTGCTGTTACTATCTAAATCTAATCAAATATAAATAACTATTGCAACAACTGCAAATGCAATTTTACAATCAACGTTATTTATTTTCTTACATAGATAAATTAAAAAAGTTTGCACACAGCGAAGATGCTACTCAACAAAATATGGGCGTATATTTTGTAAGATATTTGATGTTAGGTGTTAGAAAACACAAAACAGTGTCGCAGGAGACCCGCCTTAAGTCAACATATTTGACATGAAAAATATTCATGTGATTATTATCTTCGCTGTGTGCTTGCTATTACTTTTTTCGTCTATCTTTGTAACAAAATAAATAACTTTGATTGTAAATTGCTTTTGATAACCCTAATTTTTACAGAGATATGAAAATAGTGAAAATATCGATAATATCGATAATTATCGCGTTGTATGGCCGATACATATCGATATCGATATTTATCTGCCTTCGATATAAATATCGATATTTCAAAAGACTTTGTATCCCTACCAATGCCTCCTGTTCCTACTGTCAGGTGTAATTCCTGCTTGTCAGTGTCACTGTCAGCCTTTTGTAAACTTTTGTTGTCATTGTCATGTTTAAATAACAACCTCACAGTCACTCATGCAATCTTGAAAAAAGTTTAAATGAAAATGATTGAAATTGAAAACCACTTCGCAAGCCTGCATAGTGCGTTGCATGCATTGCATTCTTGAATGGATTTCCTTAAGTCTTGATTTTGAAACATTTATAACAGAACTGTATTTTTTCAATTTATTATTATTTTAAGTTAATAGTGAAGTGAAGCTGATAAAGTCGAAAGAACTTAGGCAGCTATAGTATTGTATCGTGTTTTGGAATCGGAGTAACTCAAGTAAGTAATGGTATTATTTTATAGAATGTTAATTCTTTTCGCTTTAATTTCGTTACGGATCATGGACACTTTATTTTTGTTGCTTCAGTTTCACGGGCTTACCATGTATGAAGGTAACCTTCCACCATAACAGATTTTTGTAAGACCATGCTAAATATGCCATGGGTATTTTAATAAGTTGTTTAAAGTTTTTACTATCAAGATTGCTTATAATTTTTTAATAACACATGTTACTGATATGTAATAATTGACGCCTAAGACCATGCCTATACAATGTTAATATACATAATTAAAAAAAACTAATTTAATTTTCAGTAATAACACTTAAGGAGACTTTTGGTCTGAAAAGAGTTTAACCAAACAAATTCTTTTAATAATAAAAAATTGAAATTTCTGCAATAACACCTATCGAGACTTTAGAGTAAAGAGAGTTTCAACAAACAAATTCTTTTAGTAACAAAAAGTTGTTTAATTTACAAACTTATTATATTATTATTTCCAGCAATGTTAAGCGTATCCCACCTATGCCGCTGCACACAGATGCTGCGGACTGCTCAGAGCAAGCTGCTGGTCTCTGGCACAAGAAATGGCTTCAACTCAACAAACATCTTCAGCCGACAACTCATCACACAGAATAACAAAGCCAACAAGTTCAAGGGTTTGAGGGTTAGTTCAATTTGTAATAGTCCCTAAATTTTGAGAAGAATATTTTTTCTTTTTTATCATTTGATAGGCATACATTTGACCACTATCTCACCTGATGGGAAGCGACGATGCGGTCTAAGATGGAGCTACGCTTGCCTAGCAGTAACCTATTCACTCTTGACTTAAAGACTCCCGGGTTGTAGCTATCAGGAAACACAGACTCAGGCAGGGAATAAATAAAAATTATCTATTTATTATATTATAAAGCTGAACAGTTTATTTGTTTGAAATTGCTGGTCTCTGGAACTACTACTCTAACTTTGAAAATTATTTGGCCAATTGGAAGTTGTGTTATCCATGAGGCTATATTTTATGATGATAATGTAGGGGCAAAAGCTAGTAAACAATATGTACATGTTCTTATTATTTTTATTATTATATTCAGCCTGTACTGTCTAGGGATGCCCGATCCGAATCGATCTTCCAGAAGATCGATTCATGGCCATGCAATCTACCGATTTGTTTAATGCATTCAACAGGATGCAATATTCGCCCAGATCGATTTGTATGCCTCTAAGATTGTAACAAAAAAATCGCATCAACTATACCCTAAACGTCAACTGAAACGTACCCATTCGAACTACAACAAAGTAAAATTAGGTACTTGGCTACATATTGATTGAGATTAGTTTTGAGTTACATCAATCAAATTTTGAAAGCGGTTATGTATAAAATATGACGGTAGGTTCCCCGGTCCCCAACGCCTGTTTTCTCTAGCTGGAAATACTTTGACTTTGAATGTGGAATCTGTAATGTAACATGTTTTATACTTTTCAAAATTAGTAATTTAGAGGACCTCGCTGTATAACCTATTACAGCTTTGTGTGTTTGTAATTTAGAATCTCCATTACATTTGCAAGGTTTCTAAGATGCTTTTTTCTTTACTTTTTCAATGTATGGCCAAAGTGTAACGAGTATTTTCTACTCGCTACATAGTGTCGACCTCTCTCGTCATTTTTTGGAAGTTTTCACGGTAATGCAGTACACACACTTTAGATATTTGATAGATTGGCTAGGATTTAGTAGAGTGATCGATAAAACCATAGACCATCAGTTTGACAGTTGGACCTTATTTCCCCGTCTGTCAGATTATTTTGACGTTTCCGGTTTGGGATATGTAATTTTCACTTTCCGACCGAAGCCACCAAGATGATGCACGAATAATATTCTATTCCGTGCCAATCATTAGATTGGAATATTTCAAGGGTCCACCCCTGGCTGGAATCACTTGGTAGTGATGTCAGCAGCCGTGCAACAGTAATATTTTGGGAAATCCACCTATATCGCCATCGCGTTTTGGTTGTGCTCATGGCACGAGCGATTGGCGTGCATTGTTTTCGTTAAGATCGGTGAGTAATTTAAAATTCCCGATTAACCACATCGTCGCCATTTTGCTCGACGTGTGAATTCCACTAACAAAGGAAATCGTTTTGTTTTCAGCCCCAAAGGCGTTCTTACTTATACTTTGGATTCTTTTCATCTTAAAATTTAACTTCATCATGGATGAGCTGATGCGCTTCACCTCGTGTCTCCAATCAGGTTTAATTTAAATAAGTTTTTCTCGAAGCCTGTGGTACGTTAACTTAAAATCTTTCTCGTAGTTTCCACTTAAAAACGTGCAATACTGACAACTTAATTATAATTTTTGGTTATAGAATTTAATGGTTATAAAACAACTTGCCCTTCAAAAGAAAGGGGCTTTCTAATATTGTGTTGTGCTCACCACTGCCTGCGATGGAAATAAATGAGCTATTATTAAAGAATTTGCAGCTTAATTTCAGAAATCTCCGACCTAGATTAGAAGTCCTGTCCCTTTACCTATTAGCTATCCCGGATTACCTTTGTTTTAAATTACCTAGTGAGCTCTGGCGCCCGAATCTTATTCCTTTTAGTTATTTTTGTTTAATTTTGAGCTCCCTAACTTCTCAACTTTAGAATCACACCCATAGTTTGTTAGTTAGTTAAATAAATTTAGACCCCCTTTAATTTTTTTATTACAATTGTCGCACTAGAACAGGGACTGAAGCATGGTTTGTACGGTGAGTACAGTCAGTATTGCACACTAAATTAATTTATATTTTAACTAATGAGTCTATTGTTTACAATATTTAGTATTCATATTGTATTTCATATTGTTTTTACATTGTAATTGATCTAGTTTATAAACTTTGAATAATTAGACTCATAAGTTGTAACTTAGTTTGGTATTGTATTTTACAAACAATGTTTTAGTTTTACATTGGATAATTTGTTTATTTTCTTGTGTTTTTAACATGTTTTTTCCTTAGCAAAACCAACAATTGTTAAGTGTAGACCGTGTTATTGTTGAATCTCATACAGTGATATAATTCATATCTAAGTTAACTTTTTATGTTAATAATTAAATTTAAACATTAAGTACATTATTGTGCACCTAGTTTATTTAATTTTAAGCCGTTTTGTGAGTTATTATTGCACTTTTTAACGTTAAATAACTTAGCAATTTTTCATGGAAATTACATAACCTCAAACTTTAATTTTATTTTTCAAACTTTGATTTATTTTGAAATTCTTTAAAGTTTAGTCCTTGCTTTTCGTTGCTATTTGCCTTGTTACTCGTTAGTCATGGAGGACAAGGGAGTTCAGTTTCCACCGCCTCAGGATTCGGTTGAGGTCGAAGCTTGTACTGCTGCTGATGCTAATGTTGTTGAGAAAGGTCACGAGATGGTTAATGCCACCGATGTTGGCAATCCTTTTGAATCTGGAATCGCACATTCGTCTTCGGATTTTACAGCTCGAGCTTTGCCTTCGTTCAATTCCTTGAATGCGCTTGTTAACGAAAACATTCGAAAAAACTTTCCTCCTCTTACTAAACTGCCTGATTTGAAAAAGAGCAAAATAATTTATGATGGTAGAACTTGTGTTCGCGATTTTATTACACAAGTTGAAGAATATTTTCTTTATAGAAATTACAACGAAAATTTGCTGGTTGGTTCTTTTACAGATTTGCTTAATGGTACTGCACTCAAATGGTTTAGATCTGTTCGAATTCGTATTTCTTCCTGGCATGAGCTTAAGCTTGCGCTTTTGAAACGCTTTGATACACCTAATTTTGATCACTTTTTAGAAAATGAGCTCCGCACAAGGAAACAGAAACAGTCTGAGTCGCTTCCTGATTTCATTACGGAAATTTATGACATGGCTAGTCGTCTTTCAGTACCTTTATTTGACTACACTTTAGTTAACGTGATACAACAAAATATGTTACCAATTTACACACCCTTTTTGTTTCGTAGACAAATAGATTCAATCGAACAATTTCTAGAACTTGCAAAAGACTTAGAAGTTGTTGTAAATAGAAAACCTTTTAAAGAATCAATTAAACCCTCTGTTAAATCTAATGCCGTTTCTAATGATTTAGTTTGTTTAAAATGCAAAAAACCTGGACATTTATATAGAAATTGCAAGTCTATTCCAGGTGTTGTTTGTTTTAAGTGTCATAAAGCTGGGGTCACTTCTAAGACTTGTGACGTTTGTAATTTGGATACTAAAAAGTCGCAAGAGTCAAAAAACTGATTAGGCAGCATCGAGCCCACGTTTTTGATAAAACTTCGAGCGTCTCGATGTGTGAAAAAATTGTTAGAGGTCACAAGCCTGATGATGTTGCCCGTGACAAAGAATTTTCCAACTGGTTAGATTATTTAAAAACCTTTTTTAATATTTATCGTTCGGCTCCTATTCTATTTACAAAACAGAATGATGCTAGACCATTTTTAACTTTTTTTGTTGGTAATCAAATTTTTTCAGGTTTGTTGGACAGTGGTTCCGATAAATGCATTTTAGGCTCAAATACACATGAACGATTTTTACAGTTGGGTTATAAAATTAGACCTATTAGTGGCGCTGCTTGCACTGCGGATGGCTCCGCCCGGAGAATTGTTGGTGCCATGGATTTGCCAGTAACTTGTGATAATATAACTAAATCCGTAGAGTTTTTAATTATTCCTTCTTTTGATCCATTAATTATTTTAGGTTTTGACTTTTGGATTAAATTTCATTTAGCTGAAGAATTGTGGAAGAACATTATACTTGTTCCAGAAAATAATAAACAAGTTTGTTCAATTACCTCTATTTCTGAACTTTCTCCTTCTGAGAAACAAAAATTAGATAATATTATTGCTTTGTTTGAAGATATTTCTTATGAGAAAAGAGGTTTAGGTCTTACTCATTTAGTTGAACATAAAATTAACGTTACTAGTGAACCTTTTAAACAGAGATATTGGCCTCTGAGTCCTGCTAAGCAAAAGGAACTTTTTGATGAAGTAGAAGTTTTATTAGGAGAAGGTATTATTCAACCCTCTAAGTCTCCTTGGTGTTCACCCGTATTGGCGGTAGAAAAGAAAGATGGAGGTACTAGATTGTGTTTAGATTCAAGACGTTTAAATTCTGTTACTATTAAAGATTCTTATCCCCTTCCTTATACTTCTAGAATATTAGATAACCTTAGAGGTGCTAGATATATTAGTACTATAGATCTTTCTAAAGCATTTTTGCAAATTGCACTTGAAAAATCCTCCCGCGAAAAAACTGCTTTTGTAGTACCTGGAAAAGGTCTGTACGAGTTTGTTCGCATGCCATTTGGTCTCACAAATGCACCAGCTGAGTTGCAGAGACTAGTAGATAAACTTTTTGGTCCAGAGTATGATAATTCTGTATTCTGTTATTTAGATGACTTAATTTGTATTAATTCTGATTTTAATAGCCATATAGCACAGTTGCATAAAATTCATAGTATATTAAAAGAGGCAGGTTTAACTGTAAATTTAAAAAAGTGTAATTTTTGCAAGGACAGACTTCGCTATCTTGGTTTCATTGTTGACAGTAATGGTTTACATACTGATCCTTCTAAATTAGAGACAATAGAAAATTTCCCACGCCCAGAAACGGTAAAACAACTTCGCAGTTTCCTTGGTTTATGTTCTTATTATCGTAGATTCATTTGTAAATTTGCTGATATTGCTTCTCCTTTAACTAAATTGACAGCAGGTAGTAAAAATTCTAAAAAGTCACTTACTTGGAATGACGAAGCTGAAAATGCATTTCAAGAATTAAAACATTCTTTAATAACTTCTCCTGTTTTGCAATGTCCTAATTTTGAAAAACCTTTCTTTTTGCATTGTGATGCCAGCTCTGTGGGCATAGGTAGTGTTTTGAGTCAAGAAGATGATAATGGTGATCAACATCCCATTGCTTTTTATTCTAGATCGCTTAATAAATGTGAAAGAAATTATAGTACCACAGAACGCGAATTATTAGCTATTTTAGATTCCATAGAACATTTTAGACCTTATATTGAAGGAATGAAGTTTACTGTTATTACTGACCACGCTTGTTTGAAATGGCTCCTAGGTCTCAATAATCCTAGTGGACGCTTAGCTCGTTGGGCTGCTAGAATTTCTCAATTTACTTTTGATATTATTCATAAAAAAGGTTCATTACATTTAGTTCCAGATGCTTTATCTCGTATAGAAGTCACTGCTATAACCACTCAGGATAATTTAGTCTCCCCTGATGAGGAAATTATTGATCCCTGGTATAGAAAAATATTTATTCAATGTCAGAAATCTCCTAGAAAGTATAAGAATTTTAGAGTCGAAAATAACACTTTGTATAAATATTGTAAAAATAAATTTAACCCTCATAGTCTTTTAGACTGGAAGATAGTTATTCCTAAAGAGAATATCTTAGATACTATTAGGTCAAATCATGATGATGTAAATTCAGGTCATTTAGGTATTCATAAAACTTTAAAGAAATTAAAACAACATTATTTTTGGAAAGGTATGTTTAAGGGGGTACCGAAGGAACGATACGTAATTGCTAAATAATTGCGTTCGTTTGATTCCTTGTTACATCGTTATTACTTATCCTTTTGTCATGCAATTCATATATAAGATATTAGAGGATTCACTCTATACTTCATAGGCGTTAGAAACACGATCACTTGAAGTTTTCTTGATAGAAAAAAAATCCAAAGTAATCTCTTAATAACAAAATAAACCCTTACTACGTCGTAAATACTTCACGAAAGGTCATCTGTTTTTAAATAATAACAAAACTACATGTTCTCTATCGCATATATATTTTACTTTTTCAAAATGTGTATTTGTTTTAATAATACGAAGGAAATACCTAAATTAACTCGTGTTCTACCCATTCTAACTAGAGCCGCCACGCTTCCCTCCTGTCCGCTTTAGTCTTGCTTCGGCCATCAGACGGGGAGCTTGTGTCGCTTACGCTTACGCACGGTTTTAAAAATATAACGAAGAATTTTATGTTAATTCAATTTATTTTAAATGGAGAACAAAGTAAACAAAGAAAAGAATTGGTTGGCGAAAACAGAATTCTATTCGCTTACAATGAAAAAATAAAGTAAGTAAAACTCGTATCTGATTGCGTTACAGGGTGGTACGTTTTTTTTTTAATGGGATGCATTAAAAACAATTTAAAAATAATAATATAATATAATAATATGTGGGGTCATTTCACACATGGCCATCTGACCCCAAACCTGAGAGAGACCCTGTAGTCTAGGTGTCAGACAGCTGATATACATACACAAATATTTTTTTAAAAGCATACATATATAGATAAACAACACCCAAACACAAGGAAAACACAAGTGACCATCACACAAATATTTACCCTGGGCGGGAATCGAACCCGCAACACGCTGCGCAGCAGTCAATCGCTCAGCCAAAATAATCGATCACTAGCCAAAATGTATCTTTCTAGAGCAAGACGTCTACAGGCTGAGAATTTTGAACTCAAAGAGAATGCTCCTGTTGTTTCGTACCTAAGTACTCGGTTAGGTACTGAGGTCAGCACTGAGCACATCAAGCCACAACAATCTGTCAAATTTCTTTAATAGATTTTGAACTTTATTACAAAAGAATAAGGTTCATATTCATATCATATTATATTAGGAAAAGTTGACAATTAGGTACGGCTTGATGGGCTGGTGTCTGTACCTACGTACTAACAATATAACTAAGTACTATTTACGATATTTCAACAATACACCACAGGTGGGCAAATTCGTTCTCTGTATCTTTTTTCTAATTATAGGGTAAATGTACCAGTTGTTGGCATTTCACTGCCGGCTAGTATAGAAAGAGAAACAGACCATTTTGAAGACAATAATAATACTGTGACTTTGTAAGTGGTGTGCGTTTCGACCGCGCGGCCACGGCGATATTTCGAAAAAAAAACTATTCCAAGATTATGTAAAATTTTGTAAAAGCTAATTCCCAAAACCATAAATTTGTTAAATTTATGGTTAAGAAGTTATAAGGGTTTGAACGTGGCCGAGCCATTGAAACGCGGAGAACCGCGCAGCCACGGAGATCTTTAAAACTAAGCGTAGCAGAGACCTGCAATTCAGGTATATAACAGATTGAATTTGTAAAAAAAAAATTCAAATCCAGAAAAATATCCTAGGTTTAGGAGCTGCAAGACAAAAACCCCATGTTGGTGTTGTTTACAGAAAAAGATCTCGTTAACACTTACTTTTTTCGATAGATAATCAAAACTTAGTTCCATTTTCGACAAATTCAAATCTAGGTTTTACAAAAAACTTCAGACCTCTGCGAGGCTTTTTCAGCGAGATATGGGCGATAACGTGTTTTCCACCGTTTCAATGGCGCGGCCATGGGGTTTTAGTCTTACAGGTCCGAAAATATAAACCTAGTACATTTTGATGTATTTTTTCAAATTTCGACAAATTCAAATCTAGATTTTACAATGAATTTGAGACGTCTGCGATGCATTTTCACCGTGATAATTAGGCGATAACGTGTTATTCACCGTTTCAATGGCGCGGCCATGGGGATTTTGTCATGCAGCTCCTAAAGTATAAACTTAGGATTTTTTCTGTATTTTGATTTTTTTTTTACAAATTCTATCTGTTATTTACCTGAATTTCAGGTCTCTGCTACGCTTAGTTTTAAAGATCTCCGTGGCCGCGCGGTTCTCTGCGTTTCAATGGCGCGGCCACGTTCAAACCCTTATAACTTTGTAACCAGAACTTTGACAAATTTATGGTTTTGGGAATCAGCTTTTACAAAATTGTACATAATCTTGGAATAGTTCTTTTTTCGAAAATCACCGTGGCCGCGCGGTCGAAACGCACACCGTAAGTGTACCTAATGATATATTTTTCGACGACACGGTTGGCGCAGTGGTTGAGCGATCGACTGCTGCGCTGCGTGTCGTGGATACGATTCCCGCACTGAACAAATATTTGTATGGCCTACAGATAGTTGTTCCGGGTCTGGCTGTTTGTGTATGTGAGTTTATATGTTTGTAAACGACACAGGAGTAATTCCTAAAGTGGAGCAATGTTTTTTTTTTAATAAAATAAATATTTAAATACTTACTTTTGCGATTTTGTTTAAACTATGCAGAAAATCCGTTACCTACTTGTGAAAAGTAATCCCTTTATACTTATTTAGAAAACGTGTTTTTTTTTGCAGCGGTTTATGACTGACAAGCGACGGCATAATTTCGCAATTTTCATTTTACAAAAACTACGTCATGCGCTCTCAATCACTCGCGGCGCGGCAGACTACCGAGCCACAGAAAAGATTACTGTGACCGAGCGGCCGTCTTCATAATAATATCACCGAATCGTCTTCATATTACTTGCCACACTTTTATGAGCGCTATGTTCCGTCTATACTTTTAATTGGTCTGAGCCTACATACCCTACCTACACTAATTGCGCCAATCCTCCAAAAATAAAGAAACTAATACGTCATCTGTGTATAATTTTTGGTGAAGAAATTAATACCTACGTCATCTATGTATTTTTTTTTTAGGTTCTGGTTTAACATTCAAAAAGTATTGAATTTACATTGAAGAATAAATATTTTTGAATTTGAAAATAAAGGGTCGACTACTGAGATGTTCACCCTATATACTTAGCTGTTCTATTATTTTACATTATTGAGTTCACTTTTTAGAGTTTCTATTGTACTTAGAATATACCTATACTATCATAAAATGTAATTAGGTAAGTATTATTCGATTACTATATGGGTACTTACCTAGAAAGTACCTAGGATAGGTGCCTACTTACTTACCCACAGTAAATTATTAAATTAATAAGTAGTAAGATAAATAGTAATTATTAAACTAGTATTTAAATGTTTGAATATTTTTTTAATAAAAGTAGATATTTGAAATCGTTATTGGTGTTATGCCGGCACTTTACATGACGTATTCGTGCAAATATTCGCCTTATTTGAATAATACAAAATGTACCCTATTATCATTGAAATATAGTCGATTTTGTATTATTCAAATAAGGCGAATATTTGCCCAAATACGCCATGTGAAGTGCCAGCATTATAATTCGTAAATACTGTAGCACCCTCGCTAGTCGATCGACGCACGGAGTGTCGCGTGCGGCGGCGCGCGGCGCGTGAATGTGTGCCTTGCGCACACATACACGGAGCGCATAGAATACCTAAAATCGATTAGCGCCAGAAGCTCGGTGCCCCCTTAAGGGGGTACCGAAGGAACGATACGTAATTGCTAAATAATTGCGTTCGTTTGATTCCTTGTTACATCGTTATTACTTATCCTTTTGTCATGCAATTCATATATAAGATATTAGAGGATTCACTCTATACTTCATAGGCGTTAGAAACACGATCACTTGAAGTTTTCTTGATAGAAAAAAAATCCAAAGTAATCTCTTAATAACAAAATAAACCCTTACTACGTCGTAAATACTTCACGAAAGGTCATCTGTTTTTAAATAATAACAAAACTACATGTTCTCTATCGCATATATATTTTACTTTTTCAAAATGTGTATTTGTTTTAATAATACGAAGGAAATACCTAAATTAACTCGTGTTCTACCCATTCTAACTAGAGCCGCCACGCTTCCCTCCTGTCCGCTTTAGTCTTGCTTCGGCCATCAGACGGGGAGCTTGTGTCGCTTACGCTTACGCACGGTTTTAAAAATATAACGAAGAATTTTATGTTAATTCAATTTATTTTAAATGGAGAACAAAGTAAACAAAGAAAAGAATTGGTTGGCGAAAACAGAATTCTATTCGCTTACAATGAAAAAATAAAGTAAGTAAAACTCGTATCTGATTGCGTTACAGGGTGGTACGTTTTTTTTTTAATGGGATGCATTAAAAACAATTTAAAAATAATAATATAATATAATAATATGTGGGGTCATTTCACACATGGCCATCTGACCCCAAACCTGAGAGAGACCCTGTAGTCTAGGTGTCAGACAGCTGATATACATACACAAATATTTTTTTAAAAGCATACATATATAGATAAACAACACCCAAACACAAGGAAAACACAAGTGACCATCACACAAATATTTACCCTGGGCGGGAATCGAACCCGCAACACGCTGCGCAGCAGTCAATCGCTCAGCCAAAATAATCGATCACTAGCCAAAATGTATCTTTCTAGAGCAAGACGTCTACAGGCTGAGAATTTTGAACTCAAAGAGAATGCTCCTGTTGTTTCGTACCTAAGTACTCGGTTAGGTACTGAGGTCAGCACTGAGCACATCAAGCCACAACAATCTGTCAAATTTCTTTAATAGATTTTGAACTTTATTACAAAAGAATAAGGTTCATATTCATATCATATTATATTAGGAAAAGTTGACAATTAGGTACGGCTTGATGGGCTGGTGTCTGTACCTACGTACTAACAATATAACTAAGTACTATTTACGATATTTCAACAATACACCACAGGTGGGCAAATTCGTTCTCTGTATCTTTTTTCTAATTATAGGGTAAATGTACCAGTTGTTGGCATTTCACTGCCGGCTAGTATAGAAAGAGAAACAGACCATTTTGAAGACAATAATAATACTGTGACTTTGTAAGTGGTGTGCGTTTCGACCGCGCGGCCACGGCGATATTTCGAAAAAAAAACTATTCCAAGATTATGTAAAATTTTGTAAAAGCTAATTCCCAAAACCATAAATTTGTTAAATTTATGGTTAAGAAGTTATAAGGGTTTGAACGTGGCCGAGCCATTGAAACGCGGAGAACCGCGCAGCCACGGAGATCTTTAAAACTAAGCGTAGCAGAGACCTGCAATTCAGGTATATAACAGATTGAATTTGTAAAAAAAAAATTCAAATCCAGAAAAATATCCTAGGTTTAGGAGCTGCAAGACAAAAACCCCATGTTGGTGT
This sequence comes from Charanyca ferruginea, assembly GCA_947361185.1. Classification (NCBI taxonomy): domain Eukaryota; kingdom Metazoa; phylum Arthropoda; class Insecta; order Lepidoptera; family Noctuidae; genus Charanyca; species Charanyca ferruginea. The sequence continues at coordinate 26,724,529 of OX376068.1, forward strand.
TGTTTACAGAAAAAGATCTCGTTAACACTTACTTTTTTCGATAGATAATCAAAACTTAGTTCCATTTTCGACAAATTCAAATCTAGGTTTTACAAAAAACTTCAGACCTCTGCGAGGCTTTTTCAGCGAGATATGGGCGATAACGTGTTTTCCACCGTTTCAATGGCGCGGCCATGGGGTTTTAGTCTTACAGGTCCGAAAATATAAACCTAGTACATTTTGATGTATTTTTTCAAATTTCGACAAATTCAAATCTAGATTTTACAATGAATTTGAGACGTCTGCGATGCATTTTCACCGTGATAATTAGGCGATAACGTGTTATTCACCGTTTCAATGGCGCGGCCATGGGGATTTTGTCATGCAGCTCCTAAAGTATAAACTTAGGATTTTTTCTGTATTTTGATTTTTTTTTTACAAATTCTATCTGTTATTTACCTGAATTTCAGGTCTCTGCTACGCTTAGTTTTAAAGATCTCCGTGGCCGCGCGGTTCTCTGCGTTTCAATGGCGCGGCCACGTTCAAACCCTTATAACTTTGTAACCATAACTTTGACAAATTTATGGTTTTGGGAATCAGCTTTTACAAAATTGTACATAATCTTGGAATAGTTCTTTTTTCGAAATATCACCGTGGCCGCGCGGTCGAAACGCACACCGTAAGTGTACCTAATGATATATTTTTCGACGACACGGTTGGCGCAGTGGTTGAGCGATCGACTGCTGCGCTGCGTGTCGTGGATACGATTCCCGCACTGAACAAATATTTGTATGGCCTACAGATAGTTGTTCCGGGTCTGGCTGTTTGTGTATGTGAGTTTATATGTTTGTAAACGACACAGGAGTAATTCCTAAAGTGGAGCAATGTTTTTTTTTTAATAAAATAAATATTTAAATACTTACTTTTGCGATTTTGTTTAAACTATGCAGAAAATCCGTTACCTACTTGTGAAAAGTAATCCCTTTATACTTATTTAGAAAACGTGTTTTTTTTTGCAGCGGTTTATGACTGACAAGCGACGGCATAATTTCGCAATTTTCATTTTACAAAAACTACGTCATGCGCTCTCAATCACTCGCGGCGCGGCAGACTACCGAGCCACAGAAAAGATTACTGTGACCGAGCGGCCGTCTTCATAATAATATCACCGAATCGTCTTCATATTACTTGCCACACTTTTATGAGCGCTATGTTCCGTCTATACTTTTAATTGGTCTGAGCCTACATACCCTACCTACACTAATTGCGCCAATCCTCCAAAAATAAAGAAACTAATACGTCATCTGTGTATAATTTTTGGTGAAGAAATTAATACCTACGTCATCTATGTATTTTTTTTTTAGGTTCTGGTTTAACATTCAAAAAGTATTGAATTTACATTGAAGAATAAATATTTTTGAATTTGAAAATAAAGGGTCGACTACTGAGATGTTCACCCTATATACTTAGCTGTTCTATTATTTTACATTATTGAGTTCACTTTTTAGAGTTTCTATTGTACTTAGAATATACCTATACTATCATAAAATGTAATTAGGTAAGTATTATTCGATTACTATATGGGTACTTACCTAGAAAGTACCTAGGATAGGTGCCTACTTACTTACCCACAGTAAATTATTAAATTAATAAGTAGTAAGATAAATAGTAATTATTAAACTAGTATTTAAATGTTTGAATATTTTTTTAATAAAAGTAGATATTTGAAATCGTTATTGGTGTTATGCCGGCACTTTACATGACGTATTCGTGCAAATATTCGCCTTATTTGAATAATACAAAATGTACCCTATTATCATTGAAATATAGTCGATTTTGTATTATTCAAATAAGGCGAATATTTGCCCAAATACGCCATGTGAAGTGCCAGCATTATAATTCGTAAATACTGTAGCACCCTCGCTAGTCGATCGACGCACGGAGTGTCGCGTGCGGCGGCGCGCGGCGCGTGAATGTGTGCCTTGCGCACACATACACGGAGCGCATAGAATACCTAAAATCGATTAGCGCCAGAAGCTCGGTGCCCCCTTAATGATGTTCACCAATACATTTTGTCTTGTGATACTTGTAAAGCTTACAAACATACTACTTCTCCTCCTTTTGGTACGATGATTAATCCTAAAAAGGTTGATCGCCCCATGCTTATGCTTTCGGTAGATATAATAGGTATTTTACCTAAAACTTATTCTGGTCATAAATACATACTTTCAGTTGTAGATGTTTTTACTAAATATTGCTGGTTCTTTCCAATGATTAATGCAACTACTAGAGTAATTTGTAAACATTTTGAAAAAGAAATATTTCTTAAGTTTGGTTGTCCAAAAATAGTAGTTTGTGACAATGGAACTCAATTTACTTCAAAACATTTTGTAGAATTCTTGAAAGGTTTTAATATAACTAAAATATTTTATAACACATTGTATACACCTCAAAATAATCCTGTTGAGAGATATAATAAAACAGTCGAAACTTGCATATCGTGTTTTGTTAAAGATGATCATAGGACTTGGTCAAGTTTTTTGCCCAATGTTCAATTAGCTTTAAATAATAGTGTAAATCTTGCTACAGAATTTACACCTAATTTTCTTATGTTTGGTAGGGAACTTGTTTTAGATGCTTCCTTACATCATTTTAGTAACTCTGTTGATAATTTATCTCAACTAGAGGTTTCAAATAGAAACTCTTATGCGGTTTCTCTTAATTCACTTAGTGATATTTTTGTTAAAGTTCAAGCTTATTTGTTAAAGGGGTATAAGCGAAATGCCGCTTATTATAATAAGGGTCGGAAAGTCATTTCTTTTGATGTGGGTGATGTTGTGTGGAGAAGAAGTTTTGTTCAATCTCATGCACCTGCTTATTTTTCGGCTAAGCTTGCACCTAAGTTCTTAAAGTGTGAAATAACTGAAAAAGTTTCTGATAACGTTTATGTTTTGAAAGATTTAAATAAGGGTTCCGTGGGTCGTTATCATGTAAAAGATATTATTAAATTTTAATTTTGGGGAATTTTTAGACTTGGTTTTGGTATTGAGTATTTTTGTGTGAGGTACTACCTTTGTTAGAATGATGAATGAAAGGTTATGGTAGTATGAAGGTTATTATTATGTTAGGCAACCTCATTACAAATTATTAGATTCCAATTCAATTCTTATTAAAATAAACTTAGGTCATTTTGGTTAAATTAGAAATACCTACTCTTTACACTATACATTTTACACATCAAGGGATCTTATCTTGTTTGTTTTGTTTGTTTGTTGAGATTGTATGGGATCTTATATCTTTTCTTTCTTTCTTTTTTAAAGGTAATCCTTTACTTGTTTAAATTTTTTTTGAAAAAGAGAGACCCTATGCAACCTTACACTTTAGGTTTTTTATTACCTAAAAAGATTTAAAAAACTTAAATTTCATCTCAAGTTTTTTGTAATCTTCCTTTTTGGGTAGATTAAAATCATTCTATTTCTCTCGTAGTTTTAAATAGTTATTGATTTTAATTCTATTTTTTTTACTGTTTGTTGACAGTGTTGTTTTTTGTCTAGATATTTCTTCGATACTAGACTTGGATTTGACTTTGATAGAAACGCGTTCATACCGGATTTTGCTTTTGAGGTCATTCTGTAACTTTTGTTATAGAACGTCCTACCTTGTTTTTGCGGTCATTCTGAAACTTTTGTTAAAGAATGTACTTTGTTTTTGGATCTTGGTGTAAATTTTGACCTCGATTTTATCTTGGCTTTCGCTTTTAGGTATTGTGATTTTCCCCTTCGGTAATCCAATATATTTTGTTTGTTTGTCTGTGCTTGGAAGGTTGGTAGAGTAGAGCCAATCACAGCTTACATTTGCCCTTTTGCCCTTGTGTTGGTCATTGCTGTGCCAGTCACAAGGTGGAATTTTGACTTTCGTCATACCTTTTTACTATTGTGCTCGGAAGTTCGGTGGTGTAGCGCCGATCACAATATGGTTTTTGTTTGTTACAGGTTATTGCTGTGACAATACTTTTGGATAGAGCCCTTCAACTCTATCCAACCTTTTTAGATAGAGCCCTTCAACTCTATCTAACCCTTTTGTTGGAAATCCATACTTATGGATAGAGCCCTTCAACTCTATCTAACCTTTTTGTTGGGAATCAATATTTTTAGATAGAGCCCTTCAACTCTGTCTGACTTTATTGATCGGAATCTATACTTTTAGGTAGAGTCCTTCAACTCTATCTAGAATTTTTGTTTAGGTATTGTAAATTTTAATTGGTTGTTGCTGAGATATACAGAGGCTATGGTGCCTAACTGTACTCAAAGCTGAACTGTAGGTTAGTTGAGGATAGTCAGCGGCGATAGTGCCTACCTGCACTCCAGATTAGTTGGTAGAGATGTGTAGAGTTAGTCAGTGGCGATAGTGCTTAACTGAACTTAAGTGGTGTGGTTTAGTTTAGTAGGTTGGCTGAAGCTAGTCAGTGGCGATAGTGCTTAACTGAACTTAAGTGGTGTGGTTTAGTTTAGTAAGATGGCTGAAGTTAGTCAGTGGCGATAGTGCTTAACTGAACTTAAGAGGTGTAGGATAGTTTAGTAAATTAGTGTAAAGTTAGTCAGTAGCCATAGCGCTTAACTGTACTCAAAGTTAGTGTTTAATGTTTAGTAGTTTTGTTCAAGATTTAATCAGCGGCTCTCGTGCTTAACTGAATTTAGATTTGTTTAGTGTTTAGTCTTGTTAGAGTTTTAGTCAGCGGCCCTCGGGTTTAACTGAATTTGGATTTGTTTGTTGTTTGGCTTTGTTGATCGGTGTAGTACCGACGTTTTAGTCAGTGGCCATGACGCCTAACTGTACTACGATAGTTTTTTTTTGTTATTGAATTTTTTGTTCACTTCGTTTTTCGTTGTTTCTTTCTAATAAAAGAAAGTTCCTTTCTTTTATTTTTTCGGGGAGGGATGTAATGTAACGAGTATTTTCTACTCGCTACATAGTGTCGACCTCTCTCGTCATTTTTTGGAAGTTTTCACGGTAATGCAGTACACACACTTTAGATATTTGATAGATTGGCTAGGATTTAGTAGAGTGATCGATAAAACCATAGACCATCAGTTTGACAGTTGGACCTTATTTCCCCGTCTGTCAGATTATTTTGACGTTTCCGGTTTGGGATATGTAATTTTCACTTTCCGACCGAAGTCACCAAGATGATGCACGAATAATATTCTATTCCGTGCCAATCATTAGATTGGAATATTTCAAGGGTCCACCCCTGGCTGGAATCACTTGGTAGTGATGTCAGCAGCCGTGCAACAGTAATATTTTGGGAAATCCACCTATATCGCCATCGCGTTTTGGTTGTGCTCATGGCACGAGCGATTGGCGTGCATTGTTTTCGTTAAGATCGGTGAGTAATTTAAAATTCCCGATTAACCACATCGTCGCCATTTTGCTCGACGTGTGAATTCCACTAACAAAGGAAATCGTTTTGTTTTCAGCCCCAAAGGCGTTCTTACTTATACTTTGGATTCTTTTCATCTTAAAATTTAACTTCATCATGGATGAGCTGATGCGCTTCACCTCGTGTCTCCAATCAGGTTTAATTTAAATAAGTTTTTCTCGAAGCCTGTGGTACGTTAACTTAAAATCTTTCTCGTAGTTTCCACTTAAAAACGTGCAATACTGACAACTTAATTATAATTTTTGGTTATAGAATTTAATGGTTATAAAACAACTTGCCCTTCAAAAGAAAGGGGCTTTCTAATATTGTGTTGTGCTCACCACTGCCTGCGATGGAAATAAATGAGCTATTATTAAAGAATTTGCAGCTTAATTTCAGAAATCTCCGACCTAGATTAGAAGTCCTGTCCCTTTACCTATTAGCTATCCCGGATTACCTTTGTTTTAAATTACCTAGTGAGCTCTGGCGCCCGAATCTTATTCCTTTTAGTTATTTTTGTTTAATTTTGAGCTCCCTAACTTCTCAACTTTAGAATCACACCCATAGTTTGTTAGTTAGTTAAATAAATTTAGACCCCCTTTAATTTTTTTATTACAAAAGTTCAGATAAAAACTGTGCAAAAAAGCTGATTTTCAGACGTGGTTACTCAATTTGTTTCTCAAAAAAGTTTATTTTTGGCTTTATACAAAGTGATCAATAACTTTAGCACAGAACACACATGACTAGTTCCGGAAGTCGGTGGCAATACAAAACAACAAACTTTATTTTCCCCTTTTTAGTGCCTCCTTATCGCCAAAATCCATTAAGAAACGGGAACACAATTAAAACAGATAAGTATTGAAAGTCCTCCGAAGATGGAAGAAACGAAAACGTCTTCTATGAATAAGTTTATGGTTTTTGTTGATTTTTTCAAAAACCGGAGTTAAAGGAGATCAGATATTTTTGTATGGACTTTGGTCCAAGTGGCGTCGGATGATGAGACCTAGTTTATTTATTGAATCATTTAATATTATAACACTGACCAAACCCTCAAATAAATCGACACATGGAGAAAAAAGTTATTGACACTTATGTAAATCACCAATATTATTTTAAGGAGGTATTAAAATCATTTTATGTTTATTATTTATATGCTGAATATTAGAAAAATAAGATATATTTATGTTACAAGTATTTATTAAAGCACACGTAGCAACATAGCATAACGCCTGTAAACCTCGAAGGCTTGGAGGACTCGCCGCAGCACACGCTGGCAGAGTGCCCAGCTGGAGCAGAGTAACGCCGTGAACTCTCCACAGCAGTCGGTGACCTCTCGCTCCCGAACATCGTTCTTTCGATAGTCCAGAGCGAGAGTGCATGGGACGCTATCGCCTCTTTTGCGAACAAGTCATGCACGCAAAAGAGGCGGCAGAGAGGGTGAGGGAAGCAACTGCCTTGCTTCCCTCCAGGAGAAGACGCACCGAAGCTTAATGTCCTCCGGTCTCCATGAGTTGCCGGCCTGCGGGTGGTCGACTTAGGGGCAGTCCACTACCCGACTAAATGCAGGCCCGGATAGGCGGCACGCCGTGTTCCGCGCTCGCCACACTCGAAGATTCGGCGGTGCTCTGACCGCCAAGGTTGACGCGAACCGTTCTACATTATTGACGGGTACATAGCCTAGCGGGGGTTCGGTGCATGCGCGAGCGAATCCCGTACCTCTGCCCATAGATCGGTCTAGGAACACCGTGGTGGTTTTAGCCGATAAGTGTCCGGCACACCACCCCGTCTTTTCCAGACGGATGAGGATTTCCCCAGGTTAAAAAATTACCCCGCCCTAAGTAAATTGAGCCAACGACGAAAAACGGTAAGAATAATATAAAGAGACAAAACGATGTCCTTGTTGGCTTGTTGAATAACATAACTCACTGACCAGTAAACGATTATGAATGAATAAATGAAGTAAATTAATGAAAATAAGTCTAATAGTAGACTAAGAGTCTGGAATAGTAATAGTATAGAGTCTTGTATAGTGGTAATTGTAAGTGTGAATAATATACATAATCTAATATATAAAATTCTCGTGTCACAGTTTTCGTTCCCGTACTCCTCCGAAACGGCTTGACCGATTCTGATGAAATTTTTTGTGCATATTGGGTAGGTCTGAGAATAGGCCAACATCTATTTTTCATCCCCTTTTTTCACCCCTTTTCATCCCCCATCCAAATGTTAAGGGTTAGGGTAGGGTAGGTGTAGGGTAGGGGTAGGGTAGGTGTAGGGTAGGGTAGGTGTAGGGTAGGTGTAGGGTAGGTGTAGGTAAATAGGCAGGTAAGTAGGTAGATCGGGACAGGACAACGTCTGTCGGGTCAGCTAGTCTAATATATAAAATTCTCGTGTCACAGTTTTCGTTCCCGTACTCCTCCGAAACGGCTTGACCGATTCTCATGAAATTTTGTGTACATATTGGGTAGGTCTGAGAATCGTCAAACATCTATTTTTCATCCCCATTTTTCACCCCCTTTTCATCCCCAGTAGGTAGATCGGGACAGGACAACGTCTGTCGGGTCAGCTAATAATTATTAAAATTAAAACAATACGCGCGGCGCAGGAGCATCCCTCGACTGCCCATACACCCGCCACGGGCGTATATGGGCCAGGGGGTTAGTGCGAGTACTCGGCAGACAGGTTTTGGTCGGATTGAAGGTAGGTTTTTAGATTGTTCGTCTACATTAAGTACTATTTTTCTGGATTGTATAACTTTTTTCTCCGTGGGCCAATTTTATGGTGGCCTTAGTAAAAAAATATCCTACTTTCACGAACTATCATATTATTATGGACTAGGTTTCATTCATCCGCCGACGCCATTTGGACCACTTCCGCCCGTTCTCCTTTCTAATTGTTTTTACTAAAACCTCCAGAATGTAACACTTTTCTGAAAACCGCATCAGAATCGGTTCGGCCGAACGGGAGATAATCGTGGACAAACATACATACATACAAACATACAAGTCGAACTGAGAACCTCCTTTTTTTTAAGTCGGTTAAAAATGTATAGCATCATGTTTATCTGATAATGTACTGAGTATACATTCAGTAACTTGATAAGTTAGTATTATCAGGTGTGTTTGTGGTGTGGTTGAGAAATTGACATACCTATGTTTGTTAGCAGTGTACAGTCAGCAACGAAAGTCGATTAACACTTCAAGTTTTTAAATCATAATTCTTGAGCAGAAGGAAATACGGACAGGATGGAAAATCAAAATATAATAAACTCTTGACTATGACCCGAAATACTATAAAGTATTAGATATCTCGTATTTGTTTTTGTGCCTTGTTATAGGATATGAAAATGTAATAGAGTTAATCTACTTTTGTTGCTGACTGTACAGTAGCGTCATGTAAAAAGAACGCTGGCGGTCAAGCTGCATTAGGCGATTTATCGGTCTATTTGGTGGTATGAGGTGCGGCGCGGGGCGGGCGGGTCACGCGCCGAATGCTTGCTGCAGTGCAATTCTGTAAAAATTCACTCGCGAATTCGAATCCAATCTCATTTCCGATTTCACTTACCTGAAGTAAAAGGTATTTGGTATTCGCTTAAATAGTAACGAAATAATAGTTCGCTTCACCTATGTTGTCACTCAGTGGCGCTAGCGTAGTTTTTATCGAATTACAGTATACCTAAAACAGTTTTCACCGCGGGATCAGACGTGAGAACTGGAGTGAGTTCTTACAGAATAACATAGCTGGAGTGAGAACTAGAGTGAGTTCTTACAGAATAACATAGCTGAAGCGCTATTGGTTCGTCAGTCGACCGTTGATTTCCGCGCTGTGTCCACGTTACGTACTAAGGTACGTAAGAGCTTTATAAAAGCCTTAAAAAAAACGATTATTTAAATGGTAATGAATTATATTTAGTGAAAGGCACAATTACAGTAATTAAAAGGAAACTTGGTCAATATTCTGACTTGCGACCTATCCGGTAGGAGTCGGAACCCGAACTGACGCTATGGCCTGACTAATCTACTAAGTCTAGAAAGGAAATGATGATGGGGCTGACTAGGCACTTAAGGGTGTATTCTGGGGATGTAACAACCCCCCCCCCCCCCCTTTAAGAGGAACTTTACGGTTTTCATGGAAAGTTACGAGTTTATTCTTAACCTTGGAAGAGGAATTCTTTCAGGTTCTGAATCATTAATTCTAAGGTGTTATCGTTTTGTAATTTAGGTTTTGTTTTCCAGCCAGAACATTTTCCAAACTTCTTACAAAGTTTTTATTTTTTCAACCGACTTCAAAAAAGGAGGAGGTTATCAATTCGTCTGTATTTTTTTTTTTTTTTTTTTTTTTTTTTTTTTTTTTTTTTTTATGTTTGTTACCTGATTTCTCGGGACTGGGTGAACCAATTTTGATGATTCTTTTTTTATTTGGAAGCTAGTGCTTCCCGTGTGGCCCCATTTTAATTTGGTCCAGTTCTGACCATAGCATCCATGAGAAAACCGTATAAGTCTTAAATTTGCATTAAGTATGTGCGCGATTTGTTACGCGATTTCTCAGGCAAACGTAAACCGATTTTGAAAATTCTTTTTTTTATGGATAGGGTATGCTTCAGGGGTGGTCCCATATAAATTTTATCGAAATTAATTCAGCACTTTTTGAAAAATCAACAAATACCCAAAAATTTTACATAGACGACGTTTTAGTTTCATCAATCTTTGTAGTAGTTAACTTTCAATCTCTTCTTAATAGATTTGAATGAGAAGGAGGTACTAAAAAGCGGAAAATAAAAAGCTTTTTACAAAAAAGACAACCGCCTTCAAAAAGTGAAAAATAACTTTAGCACAGAACACACATTGACTTAGTTTCGGAAGTCGGTGGCAATACAAAACAACAAACAGAACAAAGCCACTGAATTTCGAAACTAAAGTCAATGTGTGTTCTGTGCTAAAGTTATTTTTCACTTTTTGAAGGCGGTTGTCTTTTTTGTAAAAAGCTTTTTTATTATTTATTAAGGGATAATAAACAACTACAACATAAATAATACATAAAGCTAACAAACTTTTAGTAGCAAAGTTGCAGACCACTGCATTATCCTCATATAAAACATATTAAAAGATCAATGGTTACCACTAAATAAGCATTACCAACTTTGACAAATATTTTAAAATAAATTAATAAGTTACTATAAAGCTTCAAAACCAAACCAGGAACACAAACAATTTCATTAACTTAAATTATACAATAAATGACTAATAACAATATGATTACAGTTAGGATACAATTTTCATAAAGTTTGTAACTAATAAAAAATAAAATTAGGATGATTACAAGGTAAATTAAAAGTGGATAGTGAGAACTATATTCAATTAGGTTAGAACTAGGATTATTTATAATTTTGTCGACATTTGGTTGTAGATAACACTAGGTAGTTTTGCTAAGTCTATATTTGACAATTTAGAGAATAACAAATTGGGCTTTGATATATTAAACATTTCCAGATTACAACAGGTTTCATTGATTAGATTAAAATATACTACGGAAACTATAGTTTTAACGTTTATGTTAATATTATTATTACTTCATATTGGTGAAAGAATTTTTGAATTTGGTTGAGTAGATTCAGAGATTATCCCCTAAATACAAACTTACGCACTAACAAACAAATACCTCTTTAAAATATTATAGATAACACCCCTCGCTTGGTGTGCATCATCACCATTTTTTAAGTAAGTACAGTCCCAATTTTGATAGTTGTATTTAAAGTCATAGATAATTTTCCAAAAAAAGGTATTAAGATAACACAAGGTAGACAATTAAACTTTTTATCAGAAAATATAAAGATAATAAAATAATCAATTCTCTATCAGTTTGTTACGATCACCCACTAAGGTAGCACGCACCTCGCTCGTTCACTGCACTAGTTTACCTACGCACCTCTCGGACAACCGGTTTTGTGTTCAGTGGCTCTAAACATTTTACCCGTCGTCTATTAATATCGCTCGGACTCTCGGTCAAGTATGATGAAGTGTGCCAGCTGTGATAGTGACTTCAATGACGGTGTTCAATGTACCTCATGTTTAAGACACCTTGATTTTGGCTGCGCTAGCATCACTGAGGCTGGATGGAGGAAGCTGGGTAATGACAGAAGAGCTGTATGGAGATGTCCTGAATGCCGGATTTCTTCACCGTCACTGACTCCATCCCCGTCGCCAAATCCAATACCTGAACCTGCATCCCTGGATACTATTCTTTCCGAGATCCGTGAGCTCAAGGCTCAACTTGCTGGCCTACCGTCGCTTACTAAAGACGTTAAGTGCATTAAGGAGGAACTCAAAGAACTTAGGGCTTCCAATGAATTCGAGAGTAAACGGCTGGATGACTTTTCTGACAAAATTGCGAGCATTGAGTCCAGAGTTGTTGGGTTGGAGCAGCTCCAGAAATCTGTTTGCTCTCTTCAATCTGACGTTGACTTGATTAAGTCAGAGTTGTCTGCTAGTGACCAAAGAACGAGGCTTAACAATGTTGAGATCAAAGGTATACCTATAAAAAAGGATGAAAACCTGTTCGCTATTTTGAATAAGATCGGCCAGAAGGTTAGTTTTTCATTTCCCAAAACACAAATTAACTACATATCGAGAATCCCGCTGGTTAACACCAAGGAGGCAATTGTGCGTAGCTTTCGATCACCTGAACCTATATCCCTGCCAATTGTGGTTAGCTTTCTGAACAGCTATGTCAAAGAGGGGTTTGTTGCTGCTGCGCGCATCAATACGATATCATCTCGTGATCTTGGTTTTGAAGGCAATATATACGGGGTCTCAATAAATCCCGAGCATTAGCAAAGGATAGGGAGTTTAAGTACGTCTGGGTTAAACAAAGATCCATGACCGTAAGCAGGAAGGGCTGTCCTCGTAATATCCAATGAAATGGATGTAAACAAACTAAATTAGAGTATTGCATTTTTTGTTTGCTATTTTATAATCATCAAAATATCTTAAAACATAAGTCTATAAGTAAATTTCATAGTTATATTGTCACACTAACCTCAACTGTTGATTACTTCTTTTCTTTAGTAAAAGGTTTAGCATCGCTGCCGTACTGAAAGCTTCGACACCTCGCTATTGTACTCGCTAATGAGCATTTTGTTCCTCTTATCGCTGCCGTCAGTTTTGTGTTGATTAATATTTATATATATGTGTAATTATTACCTTACCAGCCGTTTTGTTATTTGGTAATATGATATTTTTTAATGTTTATGAATGACCATAGATATACAAACCTAGTGTCGCCTAAGTTGTGTTTTGTTTTTACTCACACAAAAACATAAGAAACTGATACGGCACACATGACGCAAACAATAAAATATGCACAACACATCTGTGTTACCTTATGGCACACATGCTCGACAGAGGCGGGCACTAGAAAGTATAGATATAGGCACTGAATGCACACACGCAACACTAGTCTAAAATAGGGAAGGGGTATTGGTATAAATACTTTATCGATAAAAACATCGATGAAAACAGAGTGCAAAAAAAAAACAGAAGTGAGTGAAGAATTACCTATAGATTTAGATACTATTAATGCTTTGATTGATGTGTCAAAGTTGTCATGTTATTTTGTAAACAATAAGTTAGTCTTTGTAATCAAAATTCCCCTTGTACACTCTTTTGAGTTAGACCTATTTAAAGCTATTTCAGTACCTATATCGCATAACATGGAAAAACCAACCTCCTATGCTATGATTGTTCCATCTTGTAATTACGTTGGCATTAGTAAACATAAACTAACATACACCGGTATAAGTAATCTAAAATCCTGTACCCAGCCCGTGAACAGAATTTATATTTGTGATGATATTGATACACGCTCAATTCAAGAAACACCAACCTGTGAAACTGATATTGTAATAAAAAAAATTAAAAAGGGTCTATATTTATTTAACTAACTAACAAACTATGTGTGTGATTCTAAAGTTGAGAAGTTAGGGAGCTCAAAATTAAACAAAAATAACTAAAAGGAATAAGGTTCGGGCGCCAGAGCTCACTAGGTAATTTAAAACAAAGGGAATCCGGGATAGCTAAAAGGTAAAGGACAGGACTTCTAATCTAGGTCGGAGATACTGAAATTAAGCTGCAAATTCTTTAACAATAGCTCATTTATTTCTATCGCAGGCAGTATGGCGAACACAATATTAGAAAGCTCCTTTCTTTTGAAGGGCAAGTTGTTTTATAACTACTAAATTCTATAACTAAAGTTTAGGTTTAAGTTGTCAGTATTGCACGTTTTTTTAAGATGAATCTACTAAAAGAAAACCAAGAGACATACCACAAGCTTCGATATATCTATTTATAATAAACCTGAAGGGTTGATTGGAGACTCGAGGGGAAACGCGTCAGCTCATCCCTGATGACTTTAAGTTTCAAGGATGAAAATCCAAACTATAAGTAAGAACGCCTTTGGGGCGTACTTTAACGAAAACAAAGCATGCCGATCGCTCGTGCTATGGGCACAATCAAACAGCGATGGCGTTAAAGGTGGGTTTCAAAAATATCACCGCTGCACGGCTGCTGACATCACAACAAAGCGGATCCTACCAGAGGAACTTGAGATGAAATTTAAGTTTTTTAAATCTTTTTAGGTACTAAAAACCTAAGGTATAAGGTTGTATAGGATCTCTCTTTTTCAAAAAAAATGTAAACAAGTAAAGGATTACCTTTAAAAAAAAGAAAGAAAGAAAAGATATAAGATTCCATACAAGCTCAACAAACAAACAAAACAAACAAGATAAGATCCCTTGATGTGTAAAATGTATAGTGTAAAGAGTAGGTATTTCTAAATTAACCAAAATGACCTAAGTTTATTCTAGAAAGAATTGAATTGGAATCTAATAATTTGTAATGAGGTTGCCTAACATAATAATAACCTTCAGACCACTATTTCCTTTCATTCATCATTCTAACAGTAGTGGATCCTCACACAAAAATACTCAATACCAATACCAATACCAAACCTATGAATTCCCCAAAATTTTAAAATTTAATAATATCCTTTACATGATAACGACCCACGGAACCCTTATTTAAATCTTTCAAAACATAAACGTTATCAGAAACTTTTTCTGTTATTTCACACTTTAAAAACTTAGGTGCAAGCTTAGCCGAAAAATAAGCAGGTGCATGAGATTGAACAAAACTTCTTCTCCACACAACATCACCCACACCAAAAGAAATGACTTTCCGACCCTTATTATAATAAGCGGCATTTCGCTTATACCCCTTTAACAAATAAGCTTGAACTTTTACAAAAATATCACTAAGTGATTTAAGAGAAACTGCATAGGAGTTCCTATTTGAAACCTCTAGTTGAGATAAATTATCAACAGAGTTACTAAAATGATGTAAGGAAGCATCTAAAACAAGTTCCCTACCAAACATAAGAAAATTAGGTGTAAATTCTGTAGCAAGATTTACACTATTATTTAAAGCTAATTGAACATTGGGCAAAAAACTTGACCAAGTCCTATGATCATCTTTAACAAAACACGATATGCAAGTTTCGACTGTTTTATTATATCTCTCAACAGGATTATTTTGAGGTGTATACAATGTGTTATAAAATATTTTAGTTATATTAAAACCTTTCAAGAATTCTACAAAATGTTTTGAAGTAAATTGAGTTCCATTGTCACAAACTACTATTTTTGGACAACCAAATTTAAGAAATATTTCTTTTTCAAAATGTTTACAAATTACTCTAGTAGTTGCATTAATCATTGGAAAGAACCAGCAATATTTAGTAAAAACATCTACAACTGAAAGTATGTATTTATGACCAGAATAAGTTTTAGGTAAAATACCTATTATATCTACTGAAAGCATAAGCATGGGGCGATCAACCTTTTTAGGATTAATCATCGTACCAAAAGGAGGAGAAGTAGTATGTTTGTAAGCTTTACAAGTATCACAAGACAAAATGTATTGGTGAACATCACCAAACATACCTTTCCAAAAATAATGTTGTTTTAATTTCTTTAAAGTTTTGTGAATACCTAAATGACCTGAATTTACATCATCATGATTTGACCTAATAGTATCTAAGATATTCTCTTTAGGAATAACTATCTTCCAGTCTAAAAGACTATGAGGGTTAAATTTATTTTTACAATATTTATACAAAGTGTTATTTTCGACTCTAAAATTCTTATACTTTCTAGGAGATTTCTGACATTGAATAAATATTTTTCTATACCAAGGATCAATAATTTCCTCATCAGGGGAGACTAAATTATCCTGAGTGGTTATAGCAGTGACTTCTATACGAGATAAAGCATCTGGAACTAAATGTAATGAACCTTTTTTATGAATAATATCAAAAGTAAATTGAGAAATTCTAGCAGCCCAACGAGCTAAGCGTCCACTAGGATTATTGAGACCTAGGAGCCATTTCAAACAAGCGTGGTCAGTAATAACAGTAAACTTCATTCCTTCAATATAAGGTCTAAAATGTTCTATGGAATCTAAAATAGCTAATAATTCGCGTTCTGTGGTACTATAATTTCTTTCACATTTATTAAGTGATCTAGAATAAAAAGCAATGGGATGTTGATCTCCATTATCATCTTCTTGACTCAAAACACTACCTATGCCCACAGAGCTGGCATCACAATGCAAAAAGAAAGGTTTTTCAAAATTAGGACATTGTAAAACAGGAGAAGTTATTAAAGAATGTTTTAATTCTTGAAATGCATTTTCAGCTTCGTCATTCCAAGTAAGTGACTTTTTAGAATTTTTACTACCTGCTGTCAATTTAGTTAAAGGAGAAGCAATATCAGCAAATTTACAAATGAATCTACGATAATAAGTACATAAACCAAGGAAACTGCGAAGTTGTTTTACCGTTTCTGGGCGTGGGAAATTTTCTATTGTCTCTAATTTAGAAGGATCAGTATGTAAACCATTACTGTCAACAATGAAACCAAGATAGCGAAGTCTGTCCTTGCAAAAATTACACTTTTTTAAATTTACAGTTAAACCTGCCTCTTTTAATATACAATGAATTGTATGCAACTGTGCTACATGGCTATTAAAATCAGAATTAATACAAATTAAGTCATCTAAATAACAGAATACAGAATTATCATACTCTGGACCAAAAAGTTTATCTACTAGTCTCTGCAACTCAGCCGGTGCATTTGTGAGACCAAATGGCATGCGAACAAATTCGTACAGACCTTTTCCAGGTACTACAAAAGCAGTTTTTTCGCGGGAGGATTTTTCAAGTGCAATTTGCAAAAATGCTTTAGAAAGATCTATAGTACTAATATATCTAGCACCTCTAAGGTTATCTAATATTCTAGAAGTATAAGGAAGGGGATAAGAATCTTTAATAGTAACATAATTTAAACGTCTTGAATCTAAACACAATCTAGTACCTCCATCTTTCTTTTCTACCGCCAATACGGGTGAACACCAAGGAGACTTAGAGGGTTGAATAATACCTTCTCCTAATAAAACTTCTACTTCATCAAAAAGTTCCTTTTGTTTAGCAGGACTCAGAGGCCAATATCTCTGTTTAAAAGGTTCACTAGTAACGTTAATTTTATGTTCAACTAAATGAGTAAGACCTAAACCTCTTTTCTCATAAGAAATATCTTCAAACAAAGCAATAATATTATCTAATTTTTGTTTCTCAGAAGGAGAAAGTTCAGAAATAGAGGTAATTGAACAAACTTGTTTATTATTTTCTGGAACAAGTATAATGTTCTTCCACAATTCTTCAGCTAAATGAAATTTAATCCAAAAGTCAAAACCTAAAATAATTAATGGATCAAAAGAAGGAATAATTAAAAACTCTACGGATTTAGTTATATTATCACAAGTTACTGGCAAATCCATGGCATCAATAATTCTCCGGGCGGAGCCATCCGCAGTGCAAGCAGCGCCACTAATAGGTCTAATTTTATAACCTAACTGTAAAAATCGTTCATGTGTATTTGAGCCTAAAATGCATTTATCGGAACCACTGTCCAACAAACCTGAAAAAATTTGATTACCAACAAAAAAAGTTAAAAATGGTCTAGCATCATTCTGTTTTGTAAATAGAATAGGAGCCGAACGATAAATATTAAAAAAGGTTTTTAAATAATCTAACCAGTTGGAAAATTCTTTGTCACGGGCAACATCATCAGGCTTGTGACTTCTAACAATTTTTTCACCCATCGAGACGCTCGAAGTTTTATTAAAAACGTGGGCTCGATGCTGCCTAATCAGTTTTTTGACTCTTGCGAGTTTTTAGTATCCAAATTACAAACGTCACAAGTCTTAGAAGTGACCCCAGCTTTATGACACTTAAAACAAACAACACCTGGAATAGACTTGCAATTTCTATATAAATGTCCAGGTTTTTTGCATTTTAAACAAACTAAATCATTAGAAACGGCATTAGATTTAACAGAAGGTTTAATTGATTCTTTAAAAGGTTTTCTATTGACAACAACTTCTAATTCTTTTGCAAGTTCTAGAAATTGTTCGATTGAATCTATTTGTCTACGAAACAAAAAGGGTGTGTAAATTGGTAACATATTTTGTTGTATCACGTTAACTAAAGTGTAGTCAAATAAAGGTACTGAAAGACGACTAGCCATATCATAAATTTCCGTAATGAAATCAGGAAGCGACTCAGACTGTTTCTGTTTTCTGGTGCGGAGCTCATTTTCTAAAAAGTGATCAAAATTAGGTTTATCAAAGCGCTTTAAAAGTGCAAGCTTAAGTTCATGCCAAGAAGGAATATGAATTCGTATAGATCTAAACCATTTGAGTGCAGTACCATCAAGCAAAAGTGTAAAAGAACCAACCAGCAAATTTTCGTTGTAATTTCTATAGAGAAAATATTCTTCAACTTGTGTAATAAAATCACGAACACAAGTTCTACCATCATAAATTATTTTGCTCTTTTTCAAATCAGGCAGTTTAGTAAGAGGAGGAAAGTTTTTTCGAATGTTTTCGTTAACAAGCGCATTCAAGGAGTTAAAAGAAGGCAAAGCTCGAGCTGTAAAATCCGAAGACGAATGTGCGATTCCAGATTCAAAAGGATTGCCAACATCGGTGGCATTAGCCATCTCGTGACCTTTCTCAACAACATTAGCATCAGCAGCAGTAGAAGCTTCGACCTCAACCGAATCCTGAGGCGGTGGAAACTGAACTCCCTTGTCCTCCATGACTAACGAGTAACAAGGCAAATAGCAACGAAAAGCAAGGACTAAACTTCAAAGAATTTCAAAATAAATCAAAGTTTGAAAAATAAAATTAAAGTTTGAGGTTATGTATGAAAATCAATGTGGTATTTCCATGAAAAATTGCTAAGTTATTTAACGTTAAAAAGTGCAATAATAACTCACAAAACGGCTTAAAATTAAATAAACTAGGTGCACAATAATGTACTTAATGTTTAAATTTAATTATTAACATAAAAAGTTAACTTAGATATGAATTATATCACTGTATGAGATTTAACAATAACACGGTCTACACTTAACAATTGTTGGTTTTGCTAAGGAAAAAACATGTTAAAAACACAAGAAAATAAACAAATTATCCAATGTAAAACTAAAACATTGTTTGCAAAATACAATACCAAACTAAGTTACAACTTATGAGTCCAACCATTCAAAGTTTATAAACTAGATCAATTACAATGTAAAAACAATATGAAAACTTAATATTGTAAACAATAGACTCATTAGTTAAAATATAAATGAATTTAGTGTGCAATACTGACTGTACTCACCGTACAAACCTGCTTCAGTCCCTGTTCGGGCGCCAATTGTAATAAAAAAAATTAAAAAGGGTCTATATTTATTTAACTAACTAACAAACTATGTGTGTGATTCTAAAGTTGAGAAGTTAGGGAGCTCAAAATTAAACAAAAATAACTAAAAGGAATAAGGTTCGGGCGCCAGAGCTCACTAGGTAATTTAAAACAAAGGGAATCCGGGATAGCTAAAAGGTAAAGGACAGGACTTCTAATCTAGGTCGGAGATACTGAAATTAAGCTGCAAATTCTTTAACAATAGCTCATTTATTTCTATCGCAGGCAGTATGGCGAACACAATATTAGAAAGCCCCTTTCTTTTGAAGGGCAAGTTGTTTTATAACTACTAAATTCTATAACTAAAGTTTAGGTTTAAGTTGTCAGTATTGCACGTTTTTTTAAGATGAATCTACTAAAAGAAAACCAAGAGACATACCACAAGCTTCGATATATCTATTTATAATAAACCTGAAGGGTTGATTGGAGACTCGAGGGGAAACGCGTCAGCTCATCCCTGATGACTTTAAGTTTCAAGGATGAAAATCCAAACTATAAGTAAGAACGCCTTTGGGGCGTACTTTAACGAAAACAAAGCATGCCGATCGCTCGTGCTATGGGCACAATCAAACAGCGATGGCGTTAAAGGTGGGTTTCAAAAATATCACCGCTGCACGGCTGCTGACATCACAACAAAGCGGATCCTACCAGAGGTGGACCCCGAAAATATTACAATCTAATGATTGGCACGGAATAGAATTTTATTCGTGCTTCATCTTAGTGACTTCGGTCGGAAAGTAAATCCTACCTCTCCCAAACCGGAAACGTCAGAATAATCTGACAGCCGGGGAAATAAAATCCAACTGTCAAACTGATGGTCTATGGTTTTATCGATTACTCTACTAAATTCTTGCCAATCTATCAAATATCTAAAGTGTGTCCACTGCATTACCGAAAACTTCGAAAAAGTGGCGAGAGAGGTCGACACTATGTAGCGAGTAAAAATTACTCGTTACTAACTATACTAACAAAAATTGTAACAGAAATACCTAAGTATAGTCAAACTAAATTAATGTATGGTCAGATAGATATTTGGCAAGAATTGCAAGGAAACAAATGGATATTTGTTCAATCCGAACCGACTAGACTTTCTATCCAGTGTAAATCTGATTTAGTAGAATTCAATATATGAGGTAGGTACTGGTGTACTTAACATTCGACCTAATTGTATAGCTTTTTGTAAAAGTAAACAACTGTTTGGAAAAAACAATATTAACATAAACGTTAAAACTATAGTTTCCGTAGTATATTTTAATCTAATCAATGAAACCTGTTGTAATCTGGAAATGTTTAATATATCAAAGCCCAATTTGTTATTCTCTAAATTGTCAAATATAGACTTAGCAAAACTACCTAGTGTTATCTACAACCAAATGTCGACAAAATTATAAATAATCCTAGTTCTAACCTAATTGAATATAGTTCTCACTATCCACTTTTAATTTACCTTGTAATCATCCTAATTTTATTTTTTATTAGTTACAAACTTTATGAAAATTGTATCCTAACTGTAATCATATTGTTATTATTCATTTATTGTATAATTTAAGTTAATGAAATTGTTTGTGTTCCTGATTTGGTTTTGAAGCTTTATAGTAACTTATTAATTTATTTTAAAATATTTGTCAAAGTTGGTAATGCTTATTTAGTGGTAACCATTGATCTTTTAATATGTTTTATATGAGGATAATGCAGTGGTCTGCAACTTTGCTACTAAAAGTTTGTTAGCTTTATGTATTATTTATGTTGTAGTTGTTTATTATTCCCTTCCCTCCGGATCTCTGAGTAACTCGGACGTGTTTAAACAAAATATTATTTACTGTTAATAAATATTACAAATTCGCTATATTTTTGCTTCATAAAATCATAAGAAAAAATAGGAGTGCATAAACAACAGGAGGTCTACGCGTGCGCCGTTATTACTACGATACTACGTGCCCTGCGCCTGAGTGCGTGAGTCTCCATCAATTAACTTATTAACGACCCGCCCCGTGCGTAACTCCACACATCCGCCTAATTACTACATTTTAAAGAATTTGCAACTGTGTGCGTCCTCCGTTTGCAAACGCCAAAAGAGACATTTCATACTACATCCGAAGAGTCCTAGAGATACACACGGGGGTCCAGTTATACTGGACGGAAAGCAACTTTGTTCTAAAACCTCGATTGCGACCAGTTTAAGTTGAGCCCTCTACAACATCGATAAGTGCGTGTGCTTTGACTCACGCAAATTCTGCTTGCCTGGTACCTGAGATCTAGTACAAAATAAAATGCCCCTTGAACGTTCGCCGCCTCCGCCGCCGACAACGCCGACGACGCCTACAACTCTCTTTAGCACACCGCAACCTCTTTATACTCCTCATTGCTCATCGGAACCCAACCTAAATGCAAGCATGAGCTCTCCTACCGCTAACTTGTCACCTGATATTACCTTCCGTAATGTCAAACGTAAACGCTCTGAAGATGAGGTAAACTGCCTATCTACTTTTATGACAGACCTGAGGAAAATGTTTAACGACCTAAAACAGCAGCAGGAAGAAAAATACAACATGTTATGTGCTAAAATTGATGACATGCGCGTTACGGTTGATATGATGAGTGAGAAATTCAACAATCTGACATCGCGGGTTGAGCATTTGGAATCGGAGCGTAGAGAAACTATGTCCTACATATCTGCGCTAGAAACCAAGTTAGAAAATTTTGAGCAAGGGTCCAGATCAACGTGCGTGGAAATACGGAACATTCCGGTCAGCAAAACTGAAAATAAGTCTACATTATTGAAAACCGTCATTGACACTAGTAAAATAATAAAATGTGAAGTAAACTCTTACGACGTAAAAGACGTATTCCGTATAAAGTCTAAAGATCCGGTCCATAAGACTATGATTGTTAATTTCACCACCGTTCTTCGTAAAGAAGAATTCTTAGAAAAGTTTCGCAAGCATAATTTAAATAGCTATAAGCTAACCACGGAACACCTCAAAATAAGTGGCCCGGCGAAACCGATTTTTATTTCAGAGAATTTGTCATCACGTAACAAAAGATTGTTTTTCTTGGCGCGTGATGCGGCCAATACTAACAACTATCAATTCTGCTGGGTCAAGCACGGCAAGATATTCGTTCGTGAAAAAGAGGGATGCAAGCATATTCATGTGAAAACCGAAGCGGACCTCTCATTATTAACTAAAACTATAAAATGACTAGCTTCTATTTTTGTTTTTTGTCCAATAGTCTTGTTTGTCTCACAACCACTAATGGATTACTATTTATGCTATTATATAATATGTCTACATTGTTTGGATTTTAAGGTTCAGTTTTTCTATTCTATATTATTTCTTATCTGCATGTTTTTGCATTTTATGATAATATTAATTTCTACCATTACACTACTTATACCAGTTAACACAAATCATACACTCCACTATACACAAACACACAATCACATACATGCCATACAACTCTCAGATTTTGCCACGTTCAGTCATCTTCTATTTCTCAATTGCGAAGCCATGTTGCCACACAAGCAATAAAATAAGCCAGTGTTTACTGGATAGTGTAAACGCTGACCTATCAGTTTCGTATTACCTGTCCATGTTTACCATGTTTACCATGTTTACATTGTCAGCAAAAAATGGATGACATTAACTTTATAAATATTGAGGTCGAGAATGTTTCTGTGTCCAATTCTTTTATTTGCGCGCCTGAGGACAGTCATAGGTATTTAATACAGACTAGTAACACTCTAAAAATTCTGCACACTAATATTCGAAGTATTAATGGTAACTTTGATAACTTACTAACATTCTTAAGCAGGCTAACATACTCTTTTGATATAATTGTGTTGTCAGAGTGCTGGTTGAGTAAATGTCCTAATATACCCTCTTTACCGGGATATAATACACAGGCAACGTCTTTCAAAAATCAAAATGACGGTGTTGTCGCCTACATTAGCACCGAATTAGTGCATTCGGTAGAAGTACCAGAGTTCGATGATGCTAACTGTGTAGTTATTAAATTGTCTAATCAAGTGGCATTTGTTGCTCTATATCGATCTCCTTCGTACAGGAATCTGGCACCTTTTTTCAGCAGTCTTGATAGAATTTTGCTCCAACTATCTAAATATTCAACTGTTGCTGTTATTGGAGACATTAATATCAACATAGCTTCCCACCATAGTGACTTAAGTTCTGACGAATATTTAAATATTACTGCCTCCCACGCATTACTCCCAGCTCATACGTTCCCCACAAGAGTGTCTAACTGTCTTGACTATATTTTGCTAAGAGCCCCGAACCCCGCCACAACTCTAGTATTGGACAGCCCTATTACCGATCATAACCCTCTTGTTCTGTTTTGCAATCAATCCGTTACTAGAAGCACACGCAATTATACTTCCCCAAAAACTTACATCCCTGGGGTCGTGCCCGATATAACTAACACAGATTTCTCCCCCATTCTTAAAAGTAATGACCCAAACCTTGCTGCCGAATCTTTGGTTTCCCTGTTATCCACCACGGTCAAATCACACACTCACATGACAATCATCCCTAGCAGGAAACGTATAACCAAGCCTTGGATTACGCCTGGTCTCCTAAGGTGCATACGCCACAGGGACAAACTGTTCAAAAAGTTAAAAAAATATCCTGAAAATGAAAATCATAAGCTCATATTTTGTCGCTACAGAAATTTCTGCAACATGCTTTTAAGAAAAGTCAAACGTGAATACGAAAAATCTGAGTTCCAGAAGGCCTCACGCAATCCTAAAAAAACTTGGCGCCTTATCAAACAGATTGGTAACCTGGATCGGAATAAAAAGGCTCCTATGGAATTAATAAATGGTCACGAGGATCCCATTGGTTCAGTGAATAGGGTCAACCAGTACTTTGCAAATGTAGGCAAAAATCTAGCTTCCAAAATTACTCGATCTGATTTCTACGCCTCAAACACTAGGGACAGGGATAAACCTAATACCTCGTCGCTTTCTCCTGCTGGATCTATGGTATTGCATGAGGTGGATGAAGGTGAGATTGACACGACCATCCTGAGCCTCAAAGATAACTGTGCTATAGGGCACGATGGTATATCCACAACCGTCATTAAAGCCACTCGGCATATCATTACCCCTGTTCTTGTCCATATTTTTAACCTGTCTTTGTCCTTAGGCATTTTTCCAAGAGTTTTTAAGACGGCTATTGTCCATCCAATATTTAAAGCGGGAGACAGAGACAGTGTCTCCAATTATAGACCAATATCCGTTCTCACTACGATAGCTAAAATTTTCGAAAAAGTAATTAACTCAAGACTAATAAAATATTTAAATAAAAATAACATACTGGCTCAGAATCAGTATGGTTTTCGTGCTGGAAGGTCCACAGAAGATGCAGTTTTGGACCTTACAGACACAATCTCCTCTAACTTTAATAAAAAACAAAAAACTATTGGAATATTTTTAGATTTATCCAAAGCTTTTGACACTGTCTCTGTCCCCTCGCTTCTTAATAAGCTGGAAACTATCGGTATTCGTGGCACTGTTCTTGATCTTTTTCACAGTTATTTGACGAACCGTAGACAGGTTGTTCAAATTGGTAACCACTTAAGCGTAGAGGAGGAATTAACTTTCGGCGTACCCCAGGGTAGCGTGCTTGGGCCCACCCTCTTCCTCATTTACGTAAATGACCTGTGTCGGTTAGCCATTTCAAACACTAAAATTATCGCATATGCCGACGACACAGTTCTTTTAACTCAAGGAAAAGACTGGACTGAGACTTTTAAAGCTGCTGAGAACGCCTTAAGGATAGTTATGAAATGGCTTACAATAAACCTTCTCACACTTAACGTAATTAAAAGTAAATTTATTCCTTTCACTCCTGGTATTAGTAGCCAACCACCAATGTCTTCAAAAGTTAAAGCACACACTTGCCTCAACAACACTTTCTCTTGTAATTGCTTTCCTATTGAGCGAGTAGAAAATATTAGGTACCTTGGGGTGGTTATTGACAATCTTTTAAACTGGAAAATGCAGGTAGAATCAACTGTCACTCGGGTGAGAAGGTTAATTAGGGTTAGGTTTTTCTGTGCTAAAGTTATTTTTCACTTTTTGAAGGCGGTTGTCTTTTTTGTAAAAAGCTTTTTTATTATTTATTAAGGGATAATAAACAACTACAACATAAATAATACATAAAGCTAACAAACTTTTAGTAGCAAAGTTGCAGACCACTGCATTATCCTCATATAAAACATATTAAAAGATCAATGGTTACCACTAAATAAGCATTACCAACTTTGACAAATATTTTAAAATAAATTAATAAGTTACTATAAAGCTTCAAAACCAAATCAGGAACACAAACAATTTCATTAACTTAAATTATACAATAAATGAATAATAACAATATGATTACAGTTAGGATACAATTTTCATAAAGTTTGTAACTAATAAAAAATAAAATTAGGATGATTACAAGGTAAATTAAAAGTGGATAGTGAGAACTATATTCAATTAGGTTAGAACTAGGATTATTTATAATTTTGTCGACATTTGGTTGTAGATAACACTAGGTAGTTTTGCTAAGTCTATATTTGACAATTTAGAGAATAACAAATTGGGCTTTGATATATTAAACATTTCCAGATTACAACAGGTTTCATTGATTAGATTAAAATATACTACGGAAACTATAGTTTTAACGTTTATGTTAATATTGTTTTTTCCAAACAGTTGTTTACTTTTACAAAAAGCTATACAATTAGGTCGAATGTTAAGTACACCAGTACCTACCTCATATATTGAATTCTACTAAATCAGATTTACACTGGATAGAAAGTCTAGTCGGTTCGGATTGAACAAATATCCATTTGTTTCCTTGCAATTCTTGCCAAATATCTATCTGACCATACATTAATTTAGTTTGACTATACTTAGGTATTTCTGTTACAATTTTTGTTAGTATATCAGTTTCACAGGTTGGTGTTTCTTGAATTGAGCGTGTATCAATATCATCACAAATATAAATTCTGTTCACGGGCTGGGTACAGGATTTTAGATTACTTATACCGGTGTATGTTAGTTTATGTTTACTAATGCCAACGTAATTACAAGATGGAACAATCATAGCATAGGAGGTTGGTTTTTCCATGTTATGCGATATAGGTACTGAAATAGCTTTAAATAGGTCTAACTCAAAAGAGTGTACAAGGGGAATTTTGATTACAAAGACTAACTTATTGTTTACAAAATAACATGACAACTTTGACACATCAATCAAAGCATTAATAGTATCTAAATCTATAGGTAATTCTTCACTCACTTCTGTTTTTTTTTTGCACTCTGTTTTCATCGATGTTTTTATCGATAAAGTATTTATACCAATACCCCTTCCCTATTTTAGACTAGTGTTGCGTGTGTGCATTCAGTGCCTATATCTATACTTTCTAGTGCCCGCCTCTGTCGAGCATGTGTGCCATAAGGTAACACAGATGTGTTGTGCATATTTTATTGTTTGCGTCATGTGTGCCGTATCAGTTTCTTATGTTTTTGTGTGAGTAAAAACAAAACACAACTTAGGCGACACTAGGTTTGTATATCTATGGTCATTCATAAACATTAAAAAATATCATATTACCAAATAACAAAACGGCTGGTAAGGTAATAATTACACATATATATAAATATTAATCAACACAAAACTGACGGCAGCGATAAGAGGAACAAAATGCTCATTAGCGAGTACAATAGCGAGGTGTCGAAGCTTTCAGTACGGCAGCGATGCTAAACCTTTTACTAAAGAAAAGAAGTAATCAACAGTTGAGGTTAGTGTGACAATATAACTATGAAATTTACTTATAGACTTATGTTTTAAGATATTTTGATGATTATAAAATAGCAAACAAAAAATGCAATACTCTAATTTAGTTTGTTTACATCCATTTCATTGGATATTACGAGGACAGCCCTTCCTGCTTACGGTCATGGATCTTTGTTTAACCCAGACGTACTTAAACTCCCTATCCTTTGCTAATGCTCGGGATTTATTGAGACCCCGTATATATTGCCTTCAAAACCAAGATCACGAGATGATATCGTATTGATGCGCGCAGCAGCAACAAACCCCTCTTTGACATAGCTGTTCAGAAAGCTAACCACAATTGGCAGGGATATAGGTTCAGGTGATCGAAAGCTACGCACAATTGCCTCCTTGGTGTTAACCAGCGGGATTCTCGATATGTAGTTAATTTGTGTTTTGGGAAATGAAAAACTAACCTTCTGGCCGATCTTATTCAAAATAGCGAACAGGTTTTCATCCTTTTTTATAGGTATACCTTTGATCTCAACATTGTTAAGCCTCGTTCTTTGGTCACTAGCAGACAACTCTGACTTAATCAAGTCAACGTCAGATTGAAGAGAGCAAACAGATTTCTGGAGCTGCTCCAACCCAACAACTCTGGACTCAATGCTCGCAATTTTGTCAGAAAAGTCATCCAGCCGTTTACTCTCGAATTCATTGGAAGTCCTAAGTTCTTTGAGTTCCTCCTTAATGCACTTAACGTCTTTAGTAAGCGACGGTAGGCCAGCAAGTTGAGCCTTGAGCTCACGGATCTCGGAAAGAATAGTATCCAGGGATGCAGGTTCAGGTGTTGGATTTGGAGACGGGGATGGAGTCAGTGACGGTGAAGAAATCCGGCATTCAGGACATCTCCATACAGCTCTTCTGTCATTACCAAGCTTCCTCCATCCAGCCTCAGTGATGCTAGCGCAGCCAAAATCAAGGTGTCTTAAACATGAGGTACATTGAACACCGTCATTGAAGTCACTATCACAGCTGGCACACTTCATCATACTTGACCAAGAGTCCGGGGATATTAATAGATGACGGGTAAAATGTTTAGACCACTGAACACAAAACCGGTTGTCCGAGAGGTGCGTAGGTAAACTAGTGCAGTGAACGAGCGAGGTGCGTGCTACCTTAGTGGGTGATCGCAACAAACTAACAGAGAATTGATTATTTTATTATCTTTATATTTTCTGATAAAAAGTATAATACGTTACCTTGTGTTATCTTAACACCTTTTTGAAAAATTATCTATGACTTTATATACAACTATCAAAATTGGGACTGTACTTAGAAAATGGTGATGATGTACACCAAGCGAGGGGTGTTATCTATAATATTTTAAAGAGGTATTTGTTTGTTAGTGCGTAAGTTTGTATTTAGGGGATAATCTCTGAATCTACTCAACCAAATTCAAAAATTCTTTCACCAATATGAAGCTACTTATCCCTGAATGCTATAGGCTTTTTACAAAAAAGTTTTTATTTTTCACTTTTAAGTGCCTCGTTATCACCCAAATCCATTAAGGAACGGCAACACAGTTAAAAACAGAGATTGAAAGTCCTCCAAAGATGGAAAGATGGAAGAAACGAAAACGTCTTCTCGGTTTTTGTTGTTTTTTTTTTCAAAAAGCGCTGAATAAATTTCTGTTTGTTGTATACCTAACCTTCTCCAGAATGTAACAAACACTTTTCTGAAAACCGCATCAAAATAGGTTCAGCCAAACGGGAAATAATCGCGGACAAACATACATACAAACATACGGGTCGAACTGAGAACCTCCTTTCTTTTTTGAAGTCGGTTAATAAATTAGGGATCGTTTGAGAAAATTCACGCGGCCGAAGTCGCGGCCAAAGTGCTAGTCTTCAAATATAGAAACTATCATCCAGATTAGTGTTTTTGATTTATGTCAGTGAGTTGAACTGTAGGTATGCCACAGGAACCCAGGGATGTTAAAGAGCCCTTATCTAACTAGCCAGCCAATAGTAAGAATAAGCTCAAGTTTTTTGTGAGTTTCTGTAAACCCAAGTCTCACCTCTGCGGTTATGACCAGTGGGCTAATTCACGTAACTAAAGAAGTGCTGTTGCAGTGCAGTAGCAGTTAAGTTTCTGGGCCCAAGTAGTCTAGCATAAAGGAAAACCATCGATTCGAAAAGAATAAGAAGTTAAGTTTCGATCAAAACAACGCTTTTCGTATTCTCTACTGCTGTCAGACACGCTCGCGTCAAGTTTGCGTCACGCGAGCGCAATAACGGCATTCTTCTGTTGCGCGTCTTTGGTGCATGCTTCAGAACGCAACATGATCGGTATTCTACAGTACGGTCAATGTAACTTGGCGCGTCTGAAGTTAGCCGATTAGCTGCGCAGTAGACAATTTCGTTCCTAAAAGTTCCATTGCGCAGCCAAACAGCTAACTTCAGACGCGCCAAGTTACGTTGACCGTATTGTACTATTAGTTTGACGTAAGAGAAAGCACTAAAAACTGTACTGGGGTATTATTTTAATATTATAATAACGTCATATTCATTGAAATTTAATCGATTCTATTCGATTATTTAGTGAGTAATATACCATAAGTAAGTTTCGTAGAGTTTGGTTGTCGTACAGTTGACGTACAGTTCACGCGCAGCTTACGCGCAGTTCAAAGATTACAAGAATACCGTTTATCACTCAAACTTGAACTTAACTGCAACTACACTACAACTTCATCGGCGCGGTATAAAATTACGTGTTTTAGCCCTCAGGTGTTTTCCAGTTGATATTTACCTGATATTAACTGTGACCTTTTCTCCAGCTTACAGAGCTGCTGAAGCCACAGAACATCGCCGTCAGACTGTGCCAGACTGCACCGAAGCCTAAAGCGCCTCCTAAAGTGGTGGGCTACTGGCTGCTAGGATGTTCGGGAATGGTGTTCACAGCCGTCGTGCTAGGTATGGTAGCAGGGTATCTTGTACTACTGTATAGTATATACTATGTTATTGATGTGGCGCTTAGAACTACTAATGGGAAGAAATAGGGTTACTTCGATATTTGGGATTACATGGGCTTAGTGTAGATAGTGATCGCATTGACAGTACGCTATTACGTCGTCGTAAGTCCAATAAACAACATTTTTATTGTAAAATTGTTAGGAGGCAGTTGAACATACATTCCAGTCTAGAGAAAATCGCATAAATATGACTTTAAAGGTATTATTTATGCAGTGAGCTATGGCACAGACAAGCTATTTATTTATTTATACTTAATGCATTAAGCATTTTCTGTCATGGTGGTGAAGTGATAACATAGCACTAGCTTTTTATTTATTTAATAAAAAATAAATAAAAAGTCAACATTATATTAACTTACGAAGATATAACTACAAATAAATAATTATATATTTATCTAGTATATCATATACCTATATAAATATATGTAGTCATATATATTTTTTTGTCGTGTCATAAAAGAGGTTTATGAGACGAGCCAGCTTGCTGTTCACGCTGGTCGATTCACACACATCGATCGTTCACACTCGGCACTGAGCCAAGCATTATAAAAGTAATAATATTAAAAGAATATTGTTTACACTGTTAATTCATCTGGGTTTAGCCGTTATACCTACAACGCACTTACGGCAGACCGCATTTCGATTTTTATATGAAACTGCATAATATCAACGCACTGACTTGCGGTCAGCCATCAACGGCTCCTTGGAGCTGCGGCGGGCCGCACATCTATTGTAATGAATTTGTAATTGCTGTCGCATATAGCTATCAAAATAATGAAAAAGAAACGCTTGTAATTGACGACCACATGCGGCAGACCGCAATAGAACCGATACGGTTAGCCTCTCGGCCTTTTGGCTAAAGGCCGGGCCAGACTGTTATAAACCGAATATTCCCGATCGGTAACACCCCATCGTCAACACTGTTGACTATCGGAAAAAAAAAAGTTTCGATCGTTCACAGTGTGTACAAACGGGACCTTTTTCGATTATTCCAATTATTCCCGTTCATTAACACTCCGTCAAAATATTATTATTGTAATTACTGTAAAAATATTTGATTTTTTGTGTTGCAAAATTACTGGTATGCTGATTTAATAGTTAAAAACAAGTACCTATTTAGTGATTTTGATGTCAGCAGTGTTAACGACAGGGATGTTACTGAAAAAAAATAAAAATAAAAGTAGTATTCTTTCAAAATTCAAAAAAAGGCGTATACTAAAAGATAGATACTAAAATTGTCTGTAAGATAGTGTAAGTTTTGTTTAATTATACCTGGTAGATTTTGTGTGATTGTCAATGTTTTGTCCGCGTCAGACACAACTTCACGAGTTAATTAAACTATTTAATATGAACTTAATCAAAAATATTCAGTTTCTATATGATTAAGAGAATGTTCTAGTTTAACATATATTTTTTTCAAATCATTTACACTGCACATTTTGACGTGATTGTCAGTTTAAAATCTGTAAAAGTCGTTTAATAGCCCCTTAAGGTCGCTATTTACATATTAACATTTTTAGTGAGTCGGCGGGGTATTGAAAATGCCGTACCGAAAGTACATAACGACCCTTAGCTGTAATGTTGTAATATTTTCTGGCTTTTCGCTTACTGTTTGTTTTTTTAGGTTTTTAATTACTTAAACAAATTACGATGCCTGCAATAATATTAGTATAAGTTATAATTTTAATAAATTCGTTACATTTGTACTTGTTATGTCTATAAGACCAATTTTTTTTATTACTTAAGTAAGTAGGTATTAGTATGAAATAATAGTGACCTATTTCAAAATTATTACAAAATAATAGAAATTGATTTTGTAAGAATAAATGTTAGCTTTTATGTGGATGTATTACATGAACATCATACAAATAAAGATACTTTCAATGTTATTTTTGTTTTATTTATCAACATTCTAATAGATATATTACTAGTTTTGTGAAATGTTGACGTTACACTCCAATGCTTTTGATTGAGAACAAATATTAACAAATTAATCATCACTATTGTCTTCAGGACATATTATTTAAAAAACAAATAAAACATACAATCCACTTCACACAATCACACTAGTAGAACTGACTGACTGAACTTGTATAAAAACAATCGTATTATGAGACTACATAATGAAATAATTGGTATCTTTTAAGACTTTACTCGAAGAAATTGTTAGTGCCTTCATGCTGGTACAAATTATCGTAACTAATACTTTTTGAGCAAACAGCTTAGCACCGCGGTTTTCTGTGTCAAAAAATACCAACACTGCGACCATATTGATATTAAGATTATGCTTGATATCCATTTAGTTTGGATGCTTAGTTTATTTATTTTCGACTTTATATCAACTTACACAATGTTGATATTAATTTGGCAGTGAAAACTGTTACTTACCATCATGAAATTGTATCGTTCTTATCCAAATTCTCCACCGTTTCTTTATAAAACCTATTTTACAACAATGTGTAACAAACAGGTGGTGTTACCAGGCTGACAGAGTCTGGCCTGTCGATGGTGACATGGAAACTCCTGGGAGAGAAGATGCCGAGGACTGATGAAGAGTGGCAGCATGAGTTTGAGAAATACAAGCAGTATCCTGAGTTTATCTAGTACGTAACATTTCTATTTTATAATTTGAGTAGCACTCAAAACATCACTGCTTCATTAACAAAGGTGGTTGTGTTGTGAGCAAATAGCTCGCTTTCAAAATGGGATGTTAATTGCAGCGTGTTGTAAGCGATTTTTAAGGCAGGCACCAAATCCTATCCGGTTGTACCGTAGTTAAAACTTTGTGGAAGTCCCTTGCCACAAGTCACAACTTTTAAGTATCTGGGTCACTGGGTTTCTGAAGACCTAAAAGATAGCCGGGATATAGAGCGTGAGCACAGGGCGCTGGCTGTCTGCTGCAACATGTTGGCTCGCAGATTTGCTAAACGTACGACTGACGTCAAAGCTACGCTGTTCAGAGCGTACTGTCAGTCGTTCTATACGTGCAGTCTATGGGTCAACTATACGCAGAGGGCATACGGTGCCCGGCGTGTACAGTACAATAATGCATTTAGGGTGCCGCGCCATTGCAGTTTGCAGAAGCAGGGATAGATGGTTTCCATGCGATGATGCGTAAGCGCAGTGCTTCTATCATGCGCAGGGTGCGTGCTAGCCCCAACAGCATTCTAAAAACTATAGCAGACAGGTGGGACAGCCCTATTCTGGGACATTGGATACGCCTACATGCCACTGGGGCGTAGTTTTTAAGTTCTTAAGTAATGTGTCTTTGGTAGATCTAAGTACAGTCAACAGCAAAAGTAGAAGATCAAAAACAGAAATTCAATACTAATTTATTAACACTAATTTATATAATTTATTACTAGTTTATCAACCGACTTCAAAAAAGGAGGAGGTTATCAATTCGTCTGTATTTTTTTTTTTTAATATTTTTTATTTTATTTTATGTTTGTTACCTGATTTCTCGGGACTGGGTGAACCGATTTTGATGATTCTTTTTTTATTTGGAAGCTAGTGCTTCCCGTGTGGTCCCATTTTAATGTGGTCCAGTTCTGACCATGGCATCCATGAGAAAACCGTATAAGTCTTAAATTTGCATTAAGTATGTGCGCGATTTGTTACGCGATTTCTCAGGCAAACGTAAACCGATTTTGAAAATTCTTTTTTTTATAGATAGGGTATGCTTCAGGGGTGGTCCCATATAAATTTTATCGAAATTGATTCAGCACTTTTTGAAAAATCAACTAATACCCAAAAATTTTACATAGACGACGTTTTAGTTTCATCAATCTTTGTAGTAGTTAACTTTCAATCTCTTCTTAACAGATTTGAATGAGAAGGAGGTACTAAAAAGCGGAAAATAAAAAGCTTTTTACAAAAAAGACAACCGCCTTCAAAAAGTGAAAAATAACTTTAGCACAGAACACACATTGACTTTAGTTTCGGAAGTCGGTGGCAATACAAAACAAAAAACAGAACAAAGCCACTGAATTTCGAAACTAAAGTCAATGTGTGTTCTGTGCTAAAGTTATTTTTCACTTTTTGAAGGCGGTTGTCTTTTTTGTAAAAAGCTTTTTTATTAAAAGTATGTGATTATCACACACATACTTTTGTATCACTTCGACGCCACACAGTTCTGACGCGAACTCCGTTCATTAGTATTGAATTTCTGATTTTGATCATCTACTTTTGCTGTTGACTGTACTAACACTAGTTTTTTAAGTTGTGTGAATACTAACTTAAATGAACTTTTAGTCTGAAATAAAAGATTTATTATTATTATAATGTTTCTAAAAACTTTATCTTTTATTAGGTGGGCACACACTGCGCACATACTTCGTATGCTTTTAGTACGCCAGGCCAGTACTTCCCCCCGCTACATTGTGGTGGTTAAAGAATCTTTATTTTCTCAAAAGAAATTGACTACAAACTTCGCTTAATGAGAAATGTTTAAACTACTTACTTATAAGTATAACAATAAATTCGTGAGCAGAGCTAGAATGACATGCACAGTATCAAATAAAAGAAGACAACATTATTTAACGTACATACATAACAGGTCATTGAAGGTAGCAGTGAAAGATTCATGCGAAACAAAAATAAATTTTTGTGGGTAAATTAAAAACATAAACCAGGGCCGGACTTCAATTTTGTCACTATTATAAGATTTCAACTGATTTTTAAATGTATGTAAACTTTTAGAGGTTTTTATTTCTTTCGGTAGTTTATTGAACATCTGTGCCCCTTCGTAGGTAATATTTTTCTTTCCATAATTCGTACGTGTTCTCGCGAGACATATACCATTTGCGCTACGAAGAGGTCTTAACCCTTCTTCGGTGTTAGTTTTAAAAATTAGCTCCGAGTGTATTTTTTTATCTTAATTTTTTTTTTATTAGTATGCATGTATTGTAGTAATAAATTTGTTTTATATTCATTAATTTGGTTTCGGAGTAAATTTTATTTGTTGGTGTGAGAAAGTCGTAATGAAATAGAATGTTTATGTATTGTACATTATGTTATGTATTGTGACAAAACTACTGTCCACAGATCTCACTTCAACACATCGTTCTACACACATCTCACTGCTGCCACTTCAACACATCGTTCTACACAGATCTCACTGCTGCCACTTCAGTACATCGTATTACATAGATCTCACTGCTGCCACTTCAACACATCCAAACACAACTGAAAAGAACATTCCATCTTCCACAGTAAGAACCAAAATATGACGGTATCAGAATTCAAATGGATCTGGTACATGGAGTTTGCGCACCGCACGTGGGGCCGTGCGATAGGCGCGGTGATGTTCCTGCCGGCCGCCTTCTTCTGGGCGCGCGGGTATCTCGACAAGCCCATGAAGATCAGGGTCGGGGTCTACTGCGCGCTTGTGGCTGCTCAGGTACGAGACCATACTAATAGTATCCATACTTCCATACTACTATTATAAAAGCGAAAGTAACTCTGTTTGTTACGCTTTCATGATGAAATAAAGATAGCGTGAACACGGGCAAAGTGCTATACTTATATACTTATTAATATAATAAAACTGAAGAGTTAATTTGTTTGAGCGCGCTAATCTACGGAACTACTGGTCTGATTCTGAAAATTCTTTCGCCAATTAAAAGCTACGTTATCACTGAGTGCTAAAGTCTATATTTTATTATCAAAAAATTAGAGATCCATAAGAAATATCACGCGAACGAAGTCGCGGGAAATGTGCTAGTACATACAACTCTGTTTAAGCACAGTATAAATATTAGTACTACCGTACAGTAGCGACACGCCCCGCCTCCCTCCGAAACACCGTTCCTCACCTCTTCCCGTGTCGAACATGCTCTCGAAACTGCTTTTAGTTCAGGCGACGCGTAGACACGCACACACACGCATTTTTTGCACGGTCTGTTATTATGGTGGTAGTGTAGGTAATTAAATCGTTTCGTTTGTATCGAGTGTCTCTTGTTACATCCGTTAGTATATCATATCCGTTATTAAAAACAAACTAACAATACTAACCTATTTACTTAAGTAATATTGTTGCTGACACCAAAATACTAACACAACTATGGACATTAGTCTGAAACAAAGATTTATTACCCCGACTGCAAGGAAAGGGTTATGTTTTATTTATTTATTACTCCTCCCACTAATATCACACGTCTCTCTTCCACAGGGTCTCATGGGCTGGTACATGGTTAAATCAGGTTTAGAAGACCGTTTCCAAGGCCCATCGGATGTGCCCCGAGTGTCACAGTACCGATTGGCAGCGCATTTGAGTTTGGCATTTATTCTATACACGGGGCTTCTAGCTGGAGCCCTGAGGGTGCTTCGCCCCTTCCCCGTGGCCGCCACTTACAAGTCTCTTAAAGAGCTGAGGAGCGTTACTGCGTTAGCGCATTCTGTTAAGGCTATGGCGTTCTTTACTGCTGTTTCAGGTAGATAATGTTTGCTATAGTATTGAATATTTTGCTATAACTTTACCAACATTGATGATAATTATGGAAACAAAATATAGTTGAGAAGTGATGGAAATTACCAATATACGTTTGAACAGAATGATGTATTGGCCTTTTAGATAAATCATTTTAATTTCCTGAACTAACTAAACAAAATAGGTACCGTAAAACGGGGTGAATAGAGGGATGCAGGGGTGAATCGGGACAAAACTTTAAACGGGATTTTAACGTTGAAATAATATGTTTTGATGACAAAAATGACTAATGAATAAATGACGCAATAATATATTTCTTTTTATAGTGTCCTTGTTAGCAACAAGCTATACAATATCAACCTTAAAAAAATCAAATTGTTTATTTGTGATACATGGGTTACATACAGGTGTTCATTACATAATTATATACTTAATAATGTTAATTCCATGATCAGCCACTTGGGCGATTCAGCTCTGCATCCCTGTTCACCCAGTTTTACCGGTAAAGTAAAGTTTATTTACTTGCATAGATTGTAGGTACATGACATAAGGTATTAAATCCTACTAATGTTATAAATGTGAAAGTTTGTGAAGATGTTTGGATATTACTCAATCACGCGTAAACAGTTGAACAGATTTGCATGAAAATTGGTACAAAGGTAGACCATTTCCTGGATTAACACATAGGATACTTTTTATCCCGGTAATGTGTTCCCTTGGGATAATCGTTGTTTTTAGGCGGGCGAAGCCGCGGGCAGAAGCT
Organism: Charanyca ferruginea; assembly: GCA_947361185.1. Taxonomy (NCBI): domain Eukaryota; kingdom Metazoa; phylum Arthropoda; class Insecta; order Lepidoptera; family Noctuidae; genus Charanyca; species Charanyca ferruginea. The sequence goes on from OX376068.1 coordinate 26,761,798, forward strand.
AGTAAACAATAAAATTGTGATCCTTGTACAATCTACCTATTAGGCATGCAAACATTAATGAATGGCGAACTAGTGTCAAAATACAAAATTATGAATTACATGTCAAAAAGAATACACGGAACCGCGGTATACTTAATAAACACCATTGTTCCTCGATTTGTGCCAAACCTTTGTAACAACTGTAACTGTGTAACTTTATCGTGTTATGTATTTTGTTTATTCTCTTCAGTAGAGCTATTCTGTTACAATCTCCCTCGGTGAACACCTAGGTGAAGAGAGCTGTCATTCGTCCCGATGCTAGGGATTGACAAAGCAGACGGACGGATGACAGCTCACTTCACCTCGGTGTTCACCGGGGAGATTGTTACAGAATATACATACAGTTGTTTCTATGTTTAATCTCTCACGCTGTGTGTACCGTTTTGTCAATGTTATACATAAGTTTGTATAAGTGGAAACTTGTAATTGGCTTTCTTCTATGTATTACGCTTACTACTAGAATATACTAGCTGTAAGTTTTCTTAAAATTAATAAAATAAAATAAAATAAACCTCTCATTCCAGGCGCCTTCGTAGCCGGCCTAGACGCAGGTCTCGTCTACAGCTCTTTCCCGAAGATGGGCGACAAATGGATCCCGGATGACATCCTAGCCATCTCGCCCACTATCCGCAACTTCACGGAGAATCCCACCACAGTCCAGTTCGACCACAGGATCCTGGGCACCACCACACTGGCGCTGGTCACTGGGCTGTGGTATATAGCGAGGAAGAAGCCACTGTCTCCTATGGCTAGGAGGGTCGTCAATGGAGTTGGGGCTATGGCGTGGTTACAGGTGAGAATAGAGAAAATAGTGTTGTTTTAAGTGTTCATAGTTAATAATAATAATATGTGGGGACATTTCACACATTACCATCTGAGATCTGATCCCAAAGTAGGGAGACCTTGTACTATGGGCACAAAATATAAAGGGTACAGAAGGACCGCTCCCGCCATCATCAAAAATAATTACCTAAACTTGCCAGACTCACTAGGGCTGCTACTGTATTGACTCTGTAGGTTTTATTTTTGACAATATGAAATTTTATTGACACTGGTTGGACCTCTTTGCATTTTTTTTATAACATTTTTTTTCTGTTCGTCATGAAATGTCAATGTCTCTCATTTATTCATTTAGACAAAACGTGACAGTCGAGACTGAAGTCTGTTTGGAACTGCTTTAGATTGCCTATAAACGTAATGTAAATGTGTGCGTGAGTAAAATGGCGGTTTGTTCTAAGTGGTTCTCTGCTCGGGCGCGCCGCAGCGTTTACGTTTACGTACTTTGTGCTATGGGTGTCAGACAGCTGATATACGTACACAAATACATTTAAATACATACTACATACAAGTGCTCATCACACAAATATTTACCCTGGCCGGGAATCGAACCAGCAACACGCTGCGCAGCAGTCGATCGCTCAACCTCTGCGCCAACCGTGTCTTCAAATAGTTAGTATATTAGTTATCATATCGTCAGAGCCTATTGCCGTCCATTGCTGAACATAGGCCACCCCCAGAGCTCGCCAACCAACCCGGTCTTAGGGTGTTACCAGACTAATCGATCGATCGTCGATCGACGGCATCGATCGATGGTAGAATGGATTAGTCGACGTCGATCGATGGTTTCTACCAGACCAACCGATCGATGGTCGACCGACGATAGATCGATTGGTGTAGTATCTATCACCCTTAGGCAGCTCGCATCCATTCTCTGCCAGCATGTTCAATTCGTCGATGTATCGTGTCGCAGGGCGTCCCACACTACGATTGCCCAAACGCTACGCTTGCTCATAGTTATACCCTGTTCACAATAAGATTAGACATAAACACGAACCGTTTTTAGTCCCATCGACCGATTTTGATTTCTATTCCGTAGGCTTAAGGATGACATTAGAGGCAAAAAAGTGGTTACAATAACAACTGTTTACTGCAGTTGCCATTTGTCATGCTACCAACGCAATATAAGTCAAAATCGGTTGAACGGACTGTAAAAAAGGTTTTTGTAAATCTTATTGTGAACAGGGTATAGCTATACTAATATTATAAGGAGGTATTCTCTGGAATCACCGACCGCGGATAGAAAGCTACACTATTGCAGTGTAGCATATGATTTATGGTATACTATGTTTTGCCCGCGACTTCGTCCGCGTGAATGTCGGTTATCGGGGATGCAGGCGAGAAAGTAAAAAAACCTATGTCCTGCCCCAGGGTTCAACCTATTTTCATATCGAATTTCATCAAAATCGGGCCAGCCGTTTCATCGTGAAAGCGTAACAGACAGAATTACTTTCGCCATTTATAATACTAAGTATGGATTAAGTATGAACTAGTAGTCAGCCCCATCCCCATTCCATCATCGGACGAGCAGAGATACGGCGAAGCGTCACCGCTTTATTGTTGAAGTTCCACGGTCTCGAACTAAGCACTTTGATTCCACATTTATTGTGCGAACTGCCAGACTGTGGAATTTGCTGCCCGCCTCTCTGTTCCCTGATAAGTATAATCTGGGTATCTTCAAGGCACGATTGAACCGGTTCATCCTAGGCAAGCGTGATCCAACTTAGGCCGCATTATCACTTAAGATCAGGTGAATTGCGGTCAAACGCAAGCCTATTTGATAATAAAAAAAAAGTTTATACTAGTAATTTGCCATCTTATTGCATCTCGGAACATTCGTTCCGTTGCTTCAGAACTCATCATCTGCCTAGCCTTTTCGGCTTCCATTCTAACCGGATGCAGCTGAATACTGCTATTCAGCTGCATCCGGTTAGAATGGAAGCCACTGTAAAACACTGGTGTTTTAAATGGAGCGAACTGACCTCCACAACCCATTTACTGGGTACCACGATACCCCTTGGTAAGACTGGTTGTCAGACTTTCTAGCTTCTGACTACCCATAACGATTGTCAAAGATCTACGAATGACAGCCGGGACCAACAGCTTTACGTGCTTTCCGAGACACGGTGGTGTCTCGGTATGATGGTCACCCATCCACGGCCTGACCGCGACAAGCCCGTCAGGACTTTTAAGTTATAATTCCTTTGTCCTTCCCCAGGTATCGCTGGGCATCGCGACTCTGCTGTACTACGTGCCCACCCCTCTGGCCGCGTCCCACCAGTCGGGCTCCCTCGCTCTGCTGACGCTGGCCATCTGGCTGACGCACGAGATCAAACTGCTCAAGTACATACCAAAGTAGATAACAGACTGTATTATTTTATTGTAAATTAAACTTAATGCTAGTAAAGTTATTGTCTTTTATTGTGGCATCCTTGTTGATAGTGTAAAACAGTACTATCATGGTAATTTTGGTTTACATCTGAGTAATGCCCTAAACCCTTTCCTAAATAACTACTTAAAAAGCGTTTTTTTTTATGTTTATTAGGTATCTATTAAAGTAAAGATATTTTTTTTAAATAATTTGTCATGACTAAATATATTCTTAGGGTGTTACTACCTACACCAATCGATCGATCGTCGATCTATGCCATCAATCGACATCGATCGACGTTGATCGATTAGTGTGGTAACTTTGACTGATCGACGGATACCGTTCCACTAACTAATCGATCGATTGCCGGTCGATGGCATCGGTCGACGTCGATCTATTAACTCCGGCTATAATCCATCACTAATAATAATCAAGCAGCTCGGTCGACGTCGACTAATTTATTCTACCATCGATCGTCGATCGATCGATTGGTCTGGTAATACCCTTATACACCAGTGCACAGGTATTCAGCAACCTATCAATTAACCGGTCTCGGCTTTTTTAGCTGATCCGCCAAATAAACGTACTCTTACGCATTACATTCTTTCAATCTCGGAAAAAAGTAGTAATCTAATATATAAAATTCTCGTGTCACAGTTTTTGTTCCCGTTCTCCTCCGAAACGGCTTGACCGATTCTGATGAAATTTTTTGTGCATATTGGGTAGGTCTGAGAATCGGCCAACATCTATTTTTCATCCCCCTTTTTCCCCCCCTTTTCATCCCCCATCCAAATGTTAAGGGGTAGGTGTAGGTAAATAGGTAGGTAAGTAGGTAGATCGGGACAGGACAACGTCTGTCGGGTCAGCTAGTATATTATATAAATAAAGGGCAGTCAACATAACGGGTCACTTGTTATAAATAGAATACAACAAATCATGTTATTCACAAAGTGTTTTTATTTGAAAATTTAAAATGCTAATATTGCTTACACACTGAAAAACTGTTTTATGTACAAAATTGTGTGTAGACAAGTCGCAGATGTGTTGCGTCAGAGCCGTCTGCGCCGGTCCTTCAAAATATACAACTTGATTATAGCCTTACGATACACGCAGTGAATTTGTTATTTAATATAAATCTATCTATCTACATACTTGTAACATACAGGCATGATCCAATCTCTGCGGTCCTCGTCAAAACCGACATCAATGTTGATATAATAGTTGTTTTATTGTGCTTCTAAGTATAATATTAGCTTTACCCGGGCTTTAGAACAACAGATGGACATTTCCGCTTCGATATCATAATATCTAATTAATTCTCTACATAAATGTTAAAAAATTAGAAGTTGAACAATAGACGCCTGCAACAAATTTATGATATAACGCCATCTGGCGTCGACTACAAAAATACCAATTTTAAATTATTTTGTTAAATTGAGCTAATTTAGTTTGATGTGCGTACACAAAGTTTAAAACTACATTACAAGCAAAAAGTTCAAGGTTTTATGATTATCTTCAAATAAATAATAATCTTTCATTAATATCTCGCGTAGGTACGTAAATAAATTTTATTGCTTAAGGTACATTTCAGAGGGTAAGTACAGCCAGCGACAAAAATAACAAATGTGGTGCTGACTGTACGTCACATTCTAAACTGCTAAGATAAATAAAAGAAAATATATAAAGATGTGAGTATGACATTTGAATAAAGTTTACAATTTTGGACATTACCCGTATCTGTTAGAGCTCTCGCAGACTACAGACTTTCTATCGGCCGATAGTTTCGTCGGTTTGGGTTGCCAGTGCACACACTGTGTCAATAAACAGTCGGGTTGGTGGTGAGCGAGGTCATTTTGAAGGCGATCGTGTAGCTCGTCAAACTTTTTCCTAGGACGATACTGAATCGTTATAATGTGCGCACTTGCATACTAGGCTTAAGAAAATCTGGGGTCTACGGGGGTTCTTAGACATAACACATCTAATTATGAGACACAACTTATTAATGGTGGACATATCCTTACTATTCGCTGCTTTGACTATAAAAAATAAACAGCGGTATTTTATCTTGGTGTCAAATGATAAAGAGTCAAGTCTTCGTGTTACCTTCATAGTCAAACACATCGAAGCGATACGAAAGAAGTCCTTAAGTGAAAACATAATGGTAGCACCATACATAATTCCTTAGTTCGAAATCAAACATGTTTAGACCGTATATGATATTGTTACTATAATTCTAGCTATGGCCGACTGCAATTTGTAATAACCTAAATATAACTGAAAAACGATTAGTGTAAAGTGAGGCAACACTATATTGTTGATGGTAACACAGGAGGAATTGTACACAGATAACAAATACTTTATAGTTCACTGGCAATTTCAGTTTTTGTTCAATAAGGCGTGAACTACACAGTTTTCAGACATTTTTGATTAGGCGGAGTAGTGTCATAGTGAGATGGTTCTTAATGTAACAATGCAGTTCAAGCCTTAGATAACAAATTAATATCAAAAGTTATTATAGCCTTAAATATCTTTAAAATAGAGTGTAGCGTGCACAAGTTAAATAAACGTATTGTTAGAACTTTCTATAATATAAAAAAAATCTTGAAAATGTATAATGTAAAAATGATAACTCTGCAACGTTTTCTATATTATATTATTATGTATAACGGTCTCGTAGCACAAGGATGCCATCAACAAAATTTTATTATTATTAAAATGAAAAATATCGGCTCATAATATTTGCAGAGTCACCATTGTCCAACTAAATAATATCTCAAGCCTCTTCCCAATTTAACTATTAAATAATTATGTATAAATACTTAAGTTAACCTAATAAGTTAGTACTAAAATGTTATAATCCTCATTTTACAATTTAGAAATATAACGTATATCTGTAGCAGTTACAATTTAAATCGCCGAGTAAAATGAGAACATATTATAATTATTAAAACTTAGATCATCAAATTGAGATCGAAAGTTTGAAGCTGCGTTCTAATTGCGTAACTCACAATCCTTTTTATTTTGTCAATTTATCAATATTCATCACGTTAGTTTTGCTGTCGAGCGATTTTCCAAACTTTAAAGTAATCCATACTTATATTATAAATGCGAAAATGAGTTTTTTTTTTTGTTATACTTTCATGGTTAAACTTCTGAACCAATTTTGATGGGTATGACTGAGCTTGAACCCCAAAGAAAGATATAAGCTACAAAGAAGGTATCGGCGATAACCGACATTCCCGGTAGATTATATAGTAGATTATATGAATGAATTATTATTATGAACCTCTTTCAAATCAGGGGGATTGAATTGTGAGTAAGTTACGCAAATGCGATGTTGGTTTTACGGAGTTAAGAAGGGACTTCTAAGAGTGTTACTACACCAAACGATCGATTGTCGATCGATGCCATCAATCGACATCGATCGACGGACGTGGCAGCCTTGGCTGATCAACGGATACCGTTCCATTACCTAACCATTTGATCGATTGTCCGTCGATGGCATCTGTCGACGTTGATCGATTAACTCCAGCTATAATCCATCAGTAATAATAATCAAGCATCTCGATCCACGTCGACTGTTAAATTCTACCATCGATCTATCGTCGATCGACAATCGATCGGTTGGTCTGGTAGAAACTATCGATAAATGTCGACTAATCCATTCTACCATCGATCGATTGGTCTGGTAACACCCTAAGAATATTGAGCGATTTATAAGATACATCATACATGGACAAACAAGATATCATTTAAATTGTAGCAGCTAACATTTAAACATCTTTATAACCTATCAATAATTTCGACAAAAAAGTAAATCACCTACAATCATAGACATATTATTATTTCCATTTATAAATAAATGCTGCTGCTGAAGCTTCATTTAATATCACTACAGGATTTGAAACGAAATTCGGTACAATGTTACAACAACTGCAACTCTCAATTTACAATAAAATCAAGCTTACAATTTGTGAAATCGATATGTGAGAATATTGTCAGTAATGGCTTTTGGCCATCAGCATACAACATAGGGGTGATATTTACCAATAATAATAATAATGTGGTAAAAAGCAACAAATAAATTGTAGGAAAATTATAAAAATATTGCCGACACATTTTTTTGAGAACACAATGAAAGGGTTGCTGTTGATAAGTTGAAGAAAGTATGTTTATTTACAGTATCAGCATCAGTGTCCTAAAGAAATTAACATCAATTTACCATTGCACCTTTGATTTTTTTCAGTGAAAAGTACGCACTTTGTATTTTTTTTTTCTTATGTCAATCGGAGTCTTCTTGAGTATCATATAAGGCCATCATATTATAGAAAACAACTAATTATTTTTCGTAACTAAATATTATTTTGTCCCGATTTGTATTTTTTTTTTTCTTATGTCAATCGGAGTCTTCTTGAGTATCATATAAGGCCATCATATTATAGAAAACAACTAATTATTTTTCGTAACTAAATATTATTTTGTCCCGATTGTATTGCGATTATTTTACATCAAGACAAAGATTTCAAACATAAAAATGTTTTTCCGTGAAGAAAATAATCGTAATATACATCACATGCACACATGAAACCAAATTTAAGTGAGACGTCGAAGTTTCAATTACCTACAATATCCTGTTCATTTATATAATCGTGACAAAATGTAATTAAAACCGAAACTTATGTTAATAATTTCTTTTACAAGAATACATTCCACGAATCACTAACAACATTATAATTTTGCGCTTAATAAATCGTGTGCAAAATCTAACATTAACATAGGTACTGACTATAATAATAAAGAACGCACGAACAAATCAATGGACGAGGTGACATACATAGTACAGGACGATTCAATCTTAATGACAGCTCTGAACACGAGGAGAGTGGCTGCGCAGTAACTTTTTCACGTGTGAGCGGGAGTGAGTGGCGGGTCACTGCGCAGTCAGTAGCGCACTTCACTCACAGCCGCCATTAAGAATCGAACTGTAGCTTTGGTGAAACATTGGCGCGAATTAAACAAAACTGCCTTAGATATGAGAGGCACTCAAGACACTGAAATAATTATATTCATCATGTCTATTGAGTCTTGTTATGTTATAAACATAAGAACAGTAGTCGATATCTATCTACTTATAAGTAGGAATAGTTATGAATTGTCTCACGAGGCAGTCACGATCAGTCCTTCAAACAATTTAAATCACCATTTGAATGCAAAATTAACATCTAGCGATTGATTAAAATATTCAAAATAAACAATATATTATTATATATTAATAATAATTCAGTAACTGTATAAAGAAAATTCTCACAACATTACAATAAATGGCAGTCGCTTTATGTGCGTAATGGCCGATTATTTGTTCCAATAAATGATCATAGAAGTGTAATCTAGCGGGAACCTAACACACAGACAGATAGAAGCGAGGATTTCTCATCAGTGACAATATGTAGTGTTACTTAAAGTAGGCAGTAGTATAAACATAATCTCAAACAAGATTTATAATTGGATCGTTCTTGAAAAAAAAGCATTGCACACGGACGACGACCATTTAACATCAAATAAATATACATAGGACAAAAATTAGAAAAAAAATCAGGTATCTAAGCTCCTTATTAAATAAAATGCTTCCAATAATTTTAATATAAATAGGTAAAGTGGACCATCGTAAAAAGGCATCTACCACATTGGCGGCATGCGACAAACATTCCAATGTTGCATTCGTAAATAGAATTTAGAATGATAATCGTTTCAGCACACGATTGGTTCGCGACGCGGGCGCCTGCACAACAAGCGTGATGGCAGTGGAATAATTCCACAGATAATAATATCTGTAGTTAATAATTCTGTGGGCTCAATTAAAGTTTTAATATATTGAGCCGTGTTATTGTCTGGTACGGATTTTATTAAAATATTGTTCAGTTTTGAGAGAATCTCGTCACTCGTGCCACTTATTTGTAATAATTTATCTCTAATTTAATGGTAGAGTACATTATTGCGAAAAACAATAATTCCAGACGATTGTATAGACATTATAAATATCTACTATTATATCTCCCTTGATACATAATATTATTAACACCACTTGTATTTTGTGTATCGTAATGACCATACAGCCTTAAAGTATCGCTCTCACTGCAATATACATATAATATATTAATCACTACAATTGGGGCATTTGATATAAATATAAACAATTTTATCCGAATCTAGTACAAATGATAATGGTAGAGTGAGCGATTGCCTATAGAATATGTTACATTTATTGTGATTAACATTAAAATATATGAACAGATTTGTAGTCGATTTAGATATGTAATTAAATAATGTGGTGTAGCCAGATTTGATATTGTAGTAAATGTAATGTATTATACAGGCGATCCAAAGTGAGAAATAAAATCGTAATATCAAGGCGACACCCCATCGAAAGCGTTCACAAGAAATAAACGAGTACACTCGAGCACAGGGATGTTTTCGAGCGCACAAATAATAATATAACTTTATTAGCCCCTAACTTATACAATACTAGGAGTACACAAGACAGAGGCATTTCAAAATGGAATATTAAAACCAATTACAAATTGTATAATGGGTAACTAATAAATATTAGACAAGTACTACAAAACATGTTTTAATACGCCTTAGTCCTCCACTATTGTATAAGTTAGGGGCCTATTAACATACATTACGGTTACAGATTATAACCTACACTGTTACGTTACTTTAGAATAAATTTATTACGTGGATTATGTTGCTCTGGTACCTTCACAGACGCGTCTTTGTGATATTTTGCATATCCAATAACAATTAATTTTGTTTAATCACTGGGCCGTGTACTCGAACGTAACAACAACGGGGCGTGGGAAAATTAAATATGTATGAACCTAATGCTACACTCAGGACTTCTACGACACAGCTGGTGTATGATATGAAATTACGCAGAAGTTTTGTATAAATGCATTATATTATATTAATGACCATAATTTTCCGACAAACAACGTAGCAGGGGGCGCCACAATCGCTTGTGCTTTCTACGATTAATCACACACAAAGCGCATATATATATGGCCCGAAACTAAGCTACAACCTATACAAAAATAAATAAACAAACATCAAATATATAAGAATAAAACTACAAAGTACGACAGCGCAGGGGTATGAGGTTCAGAAGGGGAAAATATCTCTACGAGTCCCTACTACGAAAAAGGTAATGTTCCCTCGCTTTCTTTAATCATTGTCAGCCTCTTTCAAATTGCAATCACCTTGCATTGTCGCCTTCCAAATATAAATATAAATAAATGCAAAGTACCACAAAGACGCTGGTGGGTGCGATATGGCGCGGTGCGGTCGTGGTGCGACTAGCTGGGCGGCTGCGGGTCAGTGCTCACGATCACCTGCACCACATACCCCGGCGTGATCTTCGCTTCCTCGATCAGCAGTCGGTCGCCGAGGAGCTTGCCGCCGTAGAACCAGCGTTGCCGCCACGGCTCGATGTTTTCTTGAGCCTGAGGATATGGTGAGATTGTTGTTAGTTCCATTCATCAACTCATAGGTATTGCGGCATTATTCAGTAATTGATTGCCTAGTAATTTGTTACTTTGTAGTTTATTTTTAGGGTTCCTTACCTCAAAAGGAAAAAACAGAACCCTTATAGGATCGCTATGTTGTCCGTCTGTTTGTCTGTCTGTCCGTCTGTCTGTCAAGACCCTTTATCTCGAGATCACGTGAAGGTATCGAGATGAAATTAAAACCATATACTCAAGTCTACAGTCCCTTGAAGCTGTGAAAAACCAAACTTCTAAAAGTTAACGAGAAAAAGATACGGCCGTTTATGCCGCAAAAAACGTATTTCGACACTCTCAATGGAATCATAATTTACAGGGTACTTTCCGTTGACCCAGAACTATGACATTTGGAAAGTAATATCGTCTTATACTACAAGTACAGGAAAAAAGTCTGAAAACTATACATATTTGTACGGAACCCTTGGTGGGCGACTCGCACTTGTCCAGTTTTTTTTGTCGATGATCTACCTATAATAATAAGGTATATTATGCCAATTATGCGCAGCCTTATTTGGCAGTACCTTGATTAAGTTACTAAAAACCATGTTTGGTTTTTAACCATAAGATCCGCTATTATGATCATATTATATTTAGGGCTCTTCTTCAAGGCTAGCACTAATGAACGTAAAATCTTATCATTGACGTCAGATATTAAAAGGTGAACAGGTAGTTATTATAATAAAGAACAAAAAGTCATGAACATAACAAGAAAAAGCGACCATTCCAAGCAACATGACCTTGGCCGCGAGCCCAGAACCATTAATAAAATAAGCTAATGCGCCTAATGTCCATGTCATTAAGTTCGGCCACCACACAAAGAGAAAGTACAATGCATTAAAATCATATTCTATACTTCGAACGGTTTACTTATGTGGGTCAGCGACAGTAATTGTCGCGGCGCGGCGGCCGGCTTCCGAAATTGTAAGACATTAAACAGGACTACGACCTTTTCGAAGTATGTACCTGCGTAAGTAGCTACTTAGGTATTAAATTAATTCAGGGCTGTGCTGCGGAAATGTGAAGGAGGACATCGTTATGTTCAAGGTATTACGATTGTAGGTAAGGATATTTGTAAAGGAAACATTTATACAAGAACAAAATTAATTTCGGAAATTACACAATTGTAGCGCAAAATTCATTTAGAATCTTATTTTGAAGGCAGTGAAAATCCTTGTTCTTCGTTTTAAACATAAATTAAGTATTATCTTACTCATTAATTAGCAGGAACATTACATATGTAGGTATCAAGGTCTAAAAATAAAATACGTATCCGAAAACATGCATAATAAGGTTAAGTACCTATATTTTATAAGGTCATATTATTCAACTTAAAAATTGCCATAAAACAATGGTATGGCAGCCCTATCAATAAGTAAACAAAGTGCCACATGAAGGCAGGCGACAGCCTATGGTTGCAAAATTTGGCATCGTTCTCACTATTACGTCATCGGCTGATCGTAGCGACCTGCTGCACAATAAACATTAATATTTTTATTACCCACTCGCTGTAGTAGCACCGTAGATATAGTATTGTAGTAGCGTATTCGTACAAGCAGTCGCTCCAGGCAAAAATAATACTTACCGCCCTTCACAATGACACCTTAACCTTATGACTATAAGCATGGTATTGAAAAGATGGTGCGATTTTTAACAGACATAAAAAAAAAGATTCCCATGTCGACCCGTATATGTATGTAATATTTGTTGGAGTTATATTATTATTCACATAGTATGTTAGTCTACTAAGGCTATTTTTAGTAATTAATACGTTTTAGTAACCCCAACCAAGGGCGTCGCCAGCCGATGGCCCGGGGTGGGGGGGGTGGGGGGCAAAGTTGATACATGGAAGTCGATCAAATGGTTCATTGACGAATTACAAGATTCATTTGTTGTTATTTATTTTTAATTTAATTTTTTAAATATCTTGGCGACGACGCCCTTTACCCAACCCAACTGCGCTAAATTTTGCCACCCCTCATTTTTGCCGCCCTGGGCCAGGTTGCCCGTCGCCCTCTCCCCTCTTAGATCTGGTTCTGCTTATAGCGCGGGTTGGGTCTTATAAGTAATTATTATGTTCATTCATTTTAACAGTGAAGACATATTATATATTGTTGTTAAAAGTAGGAATTGAGAACAGTGTATGAGCTGATGATGGTCAGACGTCCACAGAACGAACCAAACTTAATTTCCAGTATTTCTTTAGCACTGTCTGTTTCACTTGTTTTGAAGTTCGTTTAAAACATCACAGTGAGCACACCTTTAGTTTAATGCTTACTTGTACAGAACCAAAATGTCAAATTAATTACATCTCAAATAATGGTAAAAAAATCGCGTCACGTCATATCCAGTTATAAATTACCTAAGAGCATTGAATAATGTTTACAATATGATTCATAAGGTCAAGCAGAAACGAAGGCCAAAACAAGTTTGGCAATATTATAGGTGAGACAGTTGAAATAATAACATTACATATTGCATAGCAGAGATTCTAAAAAAGGGGAGAGTATTGCCAAGCTAACTAAGCGGTACAATACCAAGATCGAAAATGTCACCACGATTTTCATGAAAAACATACGTACATTCTCGGCATCAAAACAACACTTTTTAAACTATTTGTATATTGTATTTAACCCTACAGTAACTGTAAACAGCTAATTAAAAGGTGTTAACATCAAGAGCATTAACACATCCATAACCAATCATCATCAAGGTCCTTTATTGCAAGGTTGCATACTACCAGATATCATCTCATTTACACATTGTCTTAAATAATGATTTTGGCTAAAAATGCAATTTTAATATCACAGGTAAGTATCCCCACAAAGCACATTAAATAGTACCATTGTGTAAATGGAGACTTTGGGATTCATTTTGAAGTAGAAGGTAGTGTAGAGAGAAAGGAAGGAAGAGGAAGTCTAGTAGAGAAAGGATTCTATTTCTTCTATTCATATGAATAGAAGAAATAGAATCCTTTCTCTACTAGACTAAAGAGTACACTCTTCCTATATTATCTACAGCGTTTTAATTTTTTTGCTTGGAACTTCAAAGCTTTACTAAAACAGTTTTATTTTATTAAAGTCCCGTCAAAATCGGACCAGCCAATCGGATTAGCCGGAACATACAGACAGACTGACAGACTGTAAATGCAAAATATTGTGCACATTTTTTTTTTAAAGATTAAGTATGGAGTTTCTTCCCCATTCTTCTCCATACGAAACTACAAAAGTGCCTTTTAATGGTCTAATTGAAATAAATGATTTGACTTTGAGACAAAAAATATAAAATTAGTTTTTTTTGTATAAGCTTAAACATTCAATTTTAATGATTTGTATAGATACAAATATATAATTACTAGCTGACCCGACAGACGTTGTCCTGTCCCGATCTACCGAACATTTGGATGGGGGATGAAAAGGGGGGGGGGAAAAGGGGGATGAAAAATAGATGTTGGCCGATTCTCAGACCTACCCAATATGTACACAAAATTTCATCAGAATCGGTCAAGCCGTTTCGGAGGAGTACGGGAACGAAAACTGTGACACGAGAATTTTATATATTAGAGATTAAACATCTGTTACTCACATGTAATTTATTCTTGCACTGCGCGACAGTGTGTCGGGAGTACACGGCTAGGTCTACGTCCTTGCACGTGTTGGACAGGCGCAGACGCAGCGATACCTCCGTGCCGCCCTCCACCGGCTCCGACCACTCGGCCGGCGAGTCCCGCCCACTCGCCTCCTTCACCATGTTTATTGGTGGCGATAGGCAGTATATTGGTACCTAGGGAACCAAAACATCATGAGTAGCTGATCTTCAGAATGCTCAGGGGGTCAAGTCTGCTATTTTTATAATTTCGTCATTCCAACACGATCCCATTGTCATTTTGCGAAGAGTTCGTAATCTGCTAAATTCATAATGGTCGATCATTGGTCGGTCGAATTAAAAGCAATGACATTCTAATGGTAGGTCACTGATCAAAGGAACTGTCAAAATTTTAGCAGATTAACGCCTAAGTCAGTAATTCATTTGTCATTTTGTACGAGATAACCATTCTATAACATTTGTTTCCATGGTGTGTCAGTGGTTGACCAATGGAAAGCCATAAAGACGCCATTCTTTCGCCATTCAACGCCATTCAATCTACTAATATAATGGCGTCATTATGAAAATCAATGATAGACCATTCTGACACTATTGTAATAGCAGACTTGAGGCCCAGTCAATGATAGACCATTCTGACACTATTGTAATAGCAGACTTGAGGCCCTGGTGTGTTGCACTTAGAACACCGGCGGCTTGGAATGTTAATAACGCAAAAGGCAAAGTAAGAATGATTTCATTGGTATATAAACAACTCAACTTCAGAGCATTTGTGGTGCCGACGAGCTGCAGATAACACGTTGGTGCCTTGGTGGTTACCAACGTGTTATCTGCAGCTCGTCATGTTAGAGGACTTTTAGCTGCAAGGTGTGGTGTTCCGTCGCTTCCCTGGACCAGTGCCACACTAAGTCAATGAAGTGAAGTAACTAACACAGGCATAAGTTACTTTAATAACACGTAACGTAAAATAGTTATGTATGTTAGTCTATATATGTATATTATTGTATGGGTCTTTGTTACCTGAATTAAATGATATATTATTATTATTGTAAATGTTTCCATGACAAAGGAAAGCTGAGGATTACTTTTTAAATACACATGAGTAAATTGAGCAACTAAATTATTAGTTACATAGGGAAAGAAGTAAGTATAAGATTTAGGGAAACAATTATATTATGCAAAAGACTATTACATGAAACATGGGCATAGCATGCCCATGTTTCATGGAAAATATTAAAATTTGTATTATGTTAACATGATTGTGTTACATTATTAGTATGTTGCCGTGCCCTAACCGGGTTTAATGTTGGAACTTACCTGCATATTATAACAACTACATGTACACACATGAATGCAATAAAGAGATTTGATTTGAATATAAACCTACTTAATATTTTTTGAAGTGAAAACTTCTTTAGCGGCGTTGAGCACTTTTTCTGTAATGGGTATAAAATCTTAAACTCGCGTCAGGACACGTGACCTGATCGAAAAAGCGTAAGACGGATGGAGAGTAGAGTAAAATAATTGTAATAGTTTTAAAGTGTAAAATTTTTAATGTAATATAAATTGTCATGTTTGTGTACGATAGCGCAATAAATGAATATTGTATTCTACCACATAAATGATAGTACTTTTATACTGATAAAGCAATTGATACCGACCGCGGCTAGCATAGCTTAACCTTTGGCCGATCAATCTGGCTTTTACCTAGCCACAAGCTCCTCAAAAAAATAAAATTATAAAGTACGAGAATAAATTATTGATTACTTGTAAATTACAGGTATATCAAACAACAGGAAATTTATAAATTTTTCTCAAGAGGGAGATTTTAAGATAATCCTAAGTATCCATTGTAATGACAACAGTCAATAAATGTTATCCATACATAGGACTTTGCTAGAAGCCATTCAAATTTAATTTAATATGGCTGAGAAACTTACAGGCACACAGTGATAACTTAAGGTCAAACAAAGTCATTACCTGATATCTTGTACCCCATTCATCATAGCACTCCGTGAGGTAGCCATTAGGTACCGACACGCTGGCTCCGTCTAATATCGCCTGTGCGAGCTGAAAGTCCATTGCCTCAGCAGCAACGGCGGCCGCCCGTAGCGCGTCCCAGATCTCTTTGCGTCCCTCGAACGCCGGCGCTGTGTCCCAAAATTCATCCCTTTTGCTACGTAATTGTCCCTCTGTCAATGGCACGTCTGATTTCCATCGTATAGTCTCGTGGCACAGCGACTGGTTCTTCCTCAGCCCGCCTACAACAATTCAGAGAGTTATGAGAACACGCACTCTACGTCTCTACGGAGACAGATGATGGCTTACCCCACCTGAATTAGGCCGAGACACGGTAGCCGAAGACTCCTCTATGGGCCCGCTACCACTTCTAGTTATTCCTATGCAACCGCCCATTATGATCACATTCTACAATTGCTCATTTAACAAATATTTACAAAAAAATTATTAACAAATAACATTTTTATCTTCTGTACGCTTCTGTCAAAAAAGATTAGCTGTTTATGTTTTGTTACTGCTGCGAAAGGTCGCGTGTGAAATAAACACGTTCCTAGCAAATTCATTAATAATGTTAAAGTTTAATGATATCTGAGTACTTTTAGAATATTATATTTTTGTGTAAGGATAAAAATCATGATAGAGAGGTGCTAATTAATTTTGTCTTCTTTTTATTATGTGAAATATCGTGTTAAGCGGCTGTAAACAAAACGCATCAAACTTCATAATTTGTTATTTTGTTTAGCGTTAATATTTGTAGCGGTAACCCATTATTATTAGCATTGGCAACATTTAAATTTTTACGTTTAATTTTGCTATTGGGATCTAGAACGAATCCTAAATTAAACATTTCATAATAAATTAATTTATAAATAGACACCTATTATTAGCTTATTGTCAATTTAACTTTCCAAGTTTTGTTTACTTCAATCACATGATAAACGAGAATAATAATTGTAGTAATTATATTTTAGTAACTTCCGAACAATACTAACTTATGACGGGTTACGTCAAAGCACTAATAATACGGTTCACTTGTCTCTGTTCTGCAACAACATCGTAAACAAAACAAACGTCAACATCAGCTGTCAATTTCTATTCCATTGACAACACGCAGGTTACAATAAAACTATTTGTTTGTTTTAAATAAAATTTTTGCTCTAGGTATAGTAGTACATACTATTATCGTGCCTTTGGTTTAAAATTTTAAATACGTAATTCCACACACTTACACTTTCTTGTTTATATTCACTAAGTACCAATCAAACCTACTTTCCATAGTTTAAATTTCCGAAAAAATCAAACGTCAAATTACAACACGCTCTATTGAAAACAAACAAACCAGAACTTACCCAAAAAATATTAAAAAAAAATAGTATTCGTACGGATTGAAAATGGATTCTGATGATTTTAATATAGAAGACTTCAGAGTCATTACCGTAAGTATTCAATAAAGTAGGTTTTTATAAAAATGTAGGCATTGGCAACCTAAAAGTATCTTTGAGACGATTATTTAGTTTTACTAGCACTATTTTATCTACAGGCTCCGGAGACTGCCTACTACATATCAGACTTTATAACGCCAACTGAAGAGGAGGGAATTTTGTCAAATATTTATGCAGCACCAAAGCCAAAATGGACTCAGCTCTCAAATAGGAGATTGCAGAACTGGGGTGGAATACCTCACAGTAATGGCATGATAGCCGAAGCAATCCCTGCATGGCTGGATAGATACCTTGAGAAAATACATAGTCTCAACCTCATGGATGGTAAAAAACCCAACCATGTGTTAGTAAATGAGTACCTGCCGGGGCAGGGAATCATGCCACATCTAGATGGATCAGTATTCTACCCAACTATTACTACAATATCAGCTGGTTCTCACATAGTATTAAATTTCCTTAAACCATCTGAAAATGACATTACTGATAATACAAAACCTGTGTTCTCCTTTTTACTAGAACCTAGAAGTTTGTTAATATTACAAGAAAAACTTTACCATCGTTATTTGCACAGTATAGAAGAATTGAAGGAGGATTTTTTGGGTGCATCAGTAGTAAACTTAAATATGTGTTCAGATAAATTTGTGAGGAATATAACAGTGCCTAGAGAAACTAGAGTATCATTGACGATAAGACATGTGCCAAAAACAACATCTTATAAATTTTTTGCTGGGATTAGAAGATAGATCATCTGTCACTCTATTTAGTTATCTACAATTTAGAGAATTCCTATATGGTATAGTCTGGTTTTGTTTGAAGTGCAACTTCAAATCTGTACAAATTACAATGTATTTACCACACAGATGTGTCACATCCATAAATAAAGAAAGATTGTAAGTAATAGACATGCTTGCACAGCTGGGGGTCAATTAAGTCAAACTTGGAACCTACTCTTGTACCTCATAATGCCTTCTGGAATGCTCCTGGGAGAATGAGTTAAATGAAACAAATATTTGTTTGCACAACATAATATTTAAACAGTACATTGACATTATATATCACTGTCTTTAGGTATGAACTAAAATTCAACATTCAAATATTATTTTTATACAAATCTAGTTGGTTTATATTTTTACAGAAATTAAATAATGAAATTACATAAAGCTTTTTAATTTTCGACAAAATGAAGTTAACAAAATTATTTTCAAGTGTTAGATTTTTAGATAGAGGACTAAATTATGGCAAGGTTATTACAAGAACATGTAGTTCTGTTAACACCCCGGAGGCAGGCTGTGGGGGAGCAGATAAGGTAAATCATGATCATATTATAATATAATGGTTTCTTTTAATTCTAGCATGATCATCTTTATTCCTATTTTGTAAAAAAGGTGGTTTATAATAATGATGATACATTCCCGGATTGTCAATTTTTTATTGAAGAGAGCCCAAATTATTTAACTACCAACTATTACCTACCTCTGGACAGACGAAGGGTTATGTATTATAAATTCTTCTAGATTGACTATTTGAAATATTATTTATTTTACAGAAAGGGCTTGTTGTTTGCGTGTATCAGAAAAATAAGAAGTTAGAACTAACACCAATTGGGGAGGAGGTGGACCAAAAGAGTGGTGGCAAGTTATTACAACATTTAAATATGTAAGCTCATTATTATTATTATTATGTCTCACCTCTCAAGTAATATTGCTTCCAAGAACTAATAGCAATAGCAAATCAATGCTATTCTATGCTAAATAATGGATATATATAGGTACATGATCATAGAAGAAAGAAGAACCCTTCGCTCAGCAGGGCGACACTAATAAATTAGCTATTAAAAAAAAAGCTTATAGTAGATAGCTCATGTCAGTGTACTTAACATGTTAGTTTTGAACTCACAACCTTTGGTTCACAAGCCCATCACTAGCAGCTGGGCTTGTCCGTCGAGACCAAAAAGCTTATAGATAAAAGTGGAGGCAACACTAAATACGTAAGTGAAGCCAACTGTGGGCAGACACTCTCTTTCTGAATGCATACATAAGATAAAGAAAACACATGTCATTGTCTCGTTCTTATGTATGCA
This sequence comes from Charanyca ferruginea, assembly GCA_947361185.1. NCBI lineage: Eukaryota > Metazoa > Arthropoda > Insecta > Lepidoptera > Noctuidae > Charanyca > Charanyca ferruginea. Next base: position 26,781,748 of record OX376068.1, read on the forward strand.
TTCTGAAAGAGAGCATCAGCCCACAGTTGGTTTCAAGCTTTTGTTCTAAGTGTTGGCTCCATTTATACCTATATCTTCATGGTCGAGATGACGTCGTAAAGACGTCCACAGTTGAACATAGGCCTCCCCCATAGAGCGCTCCAACGAGCGGCAACCTGCTGCTTGCATCCACCGGTTACCCGCGACCTTGACGATGTCGTCGGTCCACCTGCTGGGAGGTTTACCAACGCTGCGTCTTCTGGTTCGTGGTCGCCACTCAAGAATGTTTCTTCCCCATCGGTTATCGGTTCTTCGAGCGATGTGGTCTGCCCATTGCCACTTCAACTTAAATATTCTGAGAGCTGTTGGTGATCTTAGATCTTCAGCGAATTTCCTCGTTCCGGATTCTATCGCGCAAACACAGCAATATTATTCATCATCATCTACCTAGCCTTTCCCAAGGGTCGGCTTCCGGCTGAATACCAGTGTTTTACTTGGAGCGACTGCCTATCGGACCTCCACAACCCAGTTACTGGATGACATGATACCCTTTGGTAAGACTGGTTGTCAGACTTTCTGGCACACAACACACCAACATGACAACAATTTTTATTTTTTCTTTTTGTTTTTTTTTTTTTTTTTTTTTAAACTTTGCCCCACACTAGGAATTACTCCTGTGTCGTGGGTGCGTTTACAAACATATAAACTCACATACACAAACAGCCAGACCCGGAACAACTATCTGTAGGCCATACAAATATTTTCGGGAATCGAACCCGCGACACGCAGCGCAGCAGTCGATCGCTCAACCACTGCGCCAACCGTGTCGTCCAAACAATACACAACACACACACACAACACAGCACACACACACATCAACATTATTGCTGTTGAAAAAAACTGAACCGCGTTTTTCTGTATGATCTCATGGACTTTGTGAACTAAACAAAGTTTTGCACGGCTGTTTGGCCCTTAGTACCTTGTACTTTATCATCCGCCGTTTAATGTTACATTGCAGGCTATCGTCGGAGTTGCAACTAGGTAAGGCCTTCGTGGTAACCGACATAATGGACTTCTCCGCGGTAGCGCTCGCCTCCATAGGACCGAAGGAGGCTAGTTACGACGTGCTCGAGTCGCTTGATGAAGCAAGGGTTAGTAGAGCCCAACCTTACCTTATTGCAAGGTTCTGTATCCAAAGGATGGTCAACCGGACTCTATTACTAAGCCTCTGTTGTCCGTCCGTCTATCTGTATCTTTTGTACCGTTATGGTTACACACTTGAAAGAACAATGCCAGAAACTCTATAGAACTTTGCCCCACTTAATAAAAGTCATGTACAAGCTTGCAATATGTAGCATCTTACTGCTTATTAATTGCTGATAATTAAACATTAGTCCTAATGACTGCAGAACTTGCCCTTTCTGTTTAAATAAAAAAAACTGTATTTGAATTCCTTTTAGCATTGATTTCTAATAATAATAATAATGTTGTTTATTTGCCAACAAAAAAGTTCTTTACATTTCCTTATAGCCTACATTATCAATTAGGTTCTCAAAAAAAAAAAATCAAATATAAAACTCAAAAAAGGAAGCATTTTGCTAAAGAACTCCACGCAATTCCACACTCGAGCCTGTCTCGTGGAAACAAGCCAAGAACGCAGGCAAGTTTTAAAGAATTTTTTTTTTTATAATATGGTTCTTTACATAATCATTACAATTAATTTACATTTTGTGTGGAATGGGTGGGGCAGGATCTGGCATTGTCATTTTAACAATATGTATCATTACTTTGGCTGCTTTAACAACAAATAATAACAATAAAATAAACAAAAAACAAAAATATATATATACTAGCTGACCCGACAGACGTTGTCCTGTCCCGATCTACCTACTTACCTGCCTATTTACCTACACCTACCCTACACCTACCCTACACCTACCCTACACCTACCCTACACCTACCCTACACCTACCCTACACCTACCCTACACCTACCCTACACCTACCCTACACCTACCCTACACCTACCCTACACCTACCCTACACCTACCCTACACCTACCCTACACCTACCCTACACCTACCCTACACCTACCCTACACCTACCCTACACCTACCCTACACCTACCCTACACCTACCCTACACCTACCCTACACCTACCCTACACCTACCCTACACCTACCCTACACCTACCCTACACCTACCCTACACCTACCCTACACCTACCCTACACCTACCCTACACCTACCCTACACCTACCCTACACCTACCCTACACCTACCCTACACCTACCCTACACCTACCCTACACCTACCCTACACCTACCCTACACCTACCCTACACCTACCCTACACCTACCCTACACCTACCCTACACCTACCCTACACCTACCCTACACCTACCCTACACCTACCCTACACCTACCCTACACCTACCCTACACCTACCCTACACCTACCCTACACCTACCCTACACCTACCCTACACCTACCCTACACCTACCCTACCCTAACCCTTAACATTTGGATAGGGGATGAAAAAGGGGTGAAAAAAGGGGATGAAAAATAGATGTTGGCCTATTCTCAGACCTACCCAATATGCACAAAAAATTTCATCAGAATCGGTCAAGCCGTTTCGGAGGAGTACGGGAACGAAAACTGTGACACGAGAATTTTATATATTAGATAATAAAATTAATAAGTTAAAAATCAAAGGGGGTCGCTTCCATACAAAAGACTTTTTTTTTTGGCGGTCTTTAGGTACTTATATTATATGGTGCAGCGGCATGGAACGAGTGACTATCGGACCTCCACAACCCAGTTAGTGGGTAACACGATACCCCTTGGTAAGACTGGTTTCCACCATTGTAATCTTAATGAAATGTGCAGGAGAACATCCGTTGGGGAGTGGGCGCGGGGGTGCGGGTGTTGCAGGCGCGGGGGGCGGGGAGCGTGCAGGTGGACCCGGCCGCCGCGCCCGATGCCGCCGCAGAGGCCGCCGAGCTCGCTGCCTGGAGGTAAGCACACAATGTTGCTTAATTGCTTATCTATATACCTCATACACACGCTCACTCTCACATACACACCTCCGATTCCTCACATACAATAATTACACATGCATGCACGCTTACAATAGGTACATCATCATTATTTCAGCCTAAAGACGTCCACTGCTGGACATAGGCCTTCCCAAGGGGGGTTTTGCCGTAATCGCCACGCTTGGCAGGCGGCTTGGCGATCGCAGTATGGTTGTTACAAGGGCACAGAGAACGCTGCTGCCCATTCTCTGGTAATTCCCTTAGTCGCCTCTTACGACACCCACGGGAAGATATGGGATGGTGCTATTCTTTACGCCCGACACCATACGGACTACACTACCTACACGTTACTTACAATACTATTCCGTTTAATAAATTCTTTTAATCCTAGTTTAATATTTTTATAATCATACCTGTTATTTTGTTTCGCTAAGATTTTACGTGCCAATATAACACACTTTTTAGTAAAAGGTTTTAGGTAACATAGTGACAGCTGAACACTGACTCCTAAGTCATAGGATCTCCTAGTTTCGGAGTCAGTAGTTTACTCTATTTGTAAGACCTTTAATTCACTAAAACTCATGTGACCTAGTATTTAAGCAATGTTAAAGGTTATGGTATAAATCAAGATTTTTATTATTTATTATTGTTATTATACAAGGTGTCAGGACGGTTGACTTTCTTTTAAACCATGCACGTAAAGACCATCATGTTCGTGACCTGTATACAAAAAATTGATTTGATTTAATTGATTTTCAGTACACAGGTAAAGAACACGATACTCCTTACGTGGTTTAAAATAAAGTCAACCGTCCTGACACACCTTGTATAAAAAAATTAATCGCCGAAATGTATGTAAGCGCATAACTTTCGCGCTTACATACATTTCGGCGATTCATTTTTTTTTTACTTTATTTTGTGACAATAATTTTCTTTTCTTTTCATGAGGCAGATAACTTTATATTCTCCCCTCCCTCCTTACTTCATTTTCTTGACGAGAGAGACTTAAATATCAAAGATAAATAAAGTCCTGGATTTTAATTTATGTAAAAACCTTTTCGTTCTGCTGGACAGTTTACTTGGATAAAAAAATCTTGTAAGCCTTTTGGAGCCCTATTTTTACAGGATCGTTAAACAAAACAGTTGCAGTTCAGGACGGACCCACAGCAAACATTTTTTTTTTTAAACAGTCGCAACTTGTAGCAAATCATTATTTTATAATCGATATACGCTAAGGGCACCCCCTGTGGGTACGGACGTCAGCTTAGGGCCTCGATGGGGAAGGAATGGAAGAAGACAGCCTGGATCAGATCTTACTAATTTTATGCAAATCCGACTTGCCATAAATACCATTCCTACAGCTATTGTATGCATGATTGTAGATTCCAAGCTTTCAAATCGCCGGAGGACTGCAAGCCCCCGTGTCACGTGAGCGTGTACGGGAGCGCGGGCAAGGAACTGTGGGCCGAGGGCTCCATCCGCGGCCAGGCGCAGAACTGGGCGCGCTTTCTGTCCGACATGCCCGCCAACAAGATGACTCCTGTAGACCTGGCACAGGTATCAGAATTTTACATATTAATGTGTTGTTTACAGAAAAAGTTCTCGCTAATACTTACTTTTTTCGATAGACAATCAAAACTTATTTCTACGCGATACCGCACTACTGCTCCTGAAATATAAACCTAGGTATTTTTTGTATATTTTTTCGATTTTCGACAAATTCAAATCTAGGTTTTACTAGATACTTCAGACCTCTGCGATGCTTTTTCAGCGACATATCGGCAATAACGTGTTTTCCACCGTTTCAATGGCGCGGCCAAGGGCTTTTAGTCTTACAGCTCCTAAAATATAAACCCAGGATATTTTGATGTATTTTTTCAATATTTGACAAATCCAAATCTAGATTTTACAATTCATTTCAGACGTCTGCGATGCATTTTCAGCGTGATATCGGCGATAACGTGTTAGTCACCGTTTCAATGGCGTGGCCATGGGGTTTTTGTCTTGCAGCTCCTAAAATATAAACCTAGGATATTTTCCCGTATTTTTCATTTTTTTACAAATTCAATCTGTTATTTACCTGAATTTCAGGTCTCTGCTACGCTTAGTTTTAAAGATCTCCGTGGCCGCGCGGTTCTCCGCGTTTCAATGGCGCGGCCACGTTCAAACCCTTCTAACTTTTTAACCATAACTTTGAGAAATTTATGGTTTTGGGAATCAGCTTTTACAAAATTTTACATAATCTTGGAACAGTTTTCGAAATATCGCCGTGGCCGCGCGGTCGAAACGCACACCCCAGTTTTGCTTTTAATATTAATAAATAATATTAATTTATTTAATTCAGATTACAAAATCCATATATATACAACGTTTTTTTATCTTTGGCAACACTTAAGTTGTAATCTGTTAAGCTAAGCCCAACATGCTTGTGCGAGGGTTGGGGCTTTTTCGCCAACTTTAAACAGTTCCGCATACAAAACTTAACTTCAGTTGCTGTAGATTGCAAAGTAATTCCTGTTCAACCACTCGCATTTGTATAATGGGTTTATATTCTTCTTTTTATTGTCCTCTTTTAAAAAAAAGTTGCCCCACATACGATATTACCTATGTTGTAGGTGCGTTAACAAGCATATAAACTCACATACACTAACAATTAGGTCCGGAATAACGATCTATCTACAGGCCATACAAATATTTGTTCCGTGCGGGAATTTAACCCGCGATACTCTGTGCAGCAGCCGATCGCTCAGGCCCTGTCCAACCGTGTCGATGAGAAACTCAAACTCAAATCATTTATTTCAAAATTTACAGGCACTTTTGAATTGTCAAGGAGTCAGTCAGTCAAAAAGTTGCAGCTAGTTGCTCGTTCCAAACAGTAGGTTTCTATGGAGAAGAACGAGCAAGAAACTCCATGAACACTCTTTTAAAATCAATAGAATATTACAAATTTAGGTTACATCATTCATGTTGAATCTAGAGGTACAATGTGAGAACAATGTAACGTTAAAAGAGGTCCCAGTGGCAATGAAATTAGACAATTCAAAATAAATTTAAAATAACCGAGGCAGCTAAGAGATGACCAGTCTCAACTGACGGCGCCCGTTCACGAACATGACGCACGGATCGGCACCATTTAGTTCAACCATTTTGAAGGGAACCAAATGATCCAACACATGCGCCACCATCAGCGAGACATTCAAGTGAGCATGACAAACACTCAACCGCCAGGGCATATTCAAGTCAACGAAAGACATCTCGTAAATGGTGGCTTTAAAGTACATAGTGCTCACATGTATGTGCTATGCAAAATTATATAATACTAATAGTTTGAGTTTATACAATGCAAAGATAATGTAGTTCTACATCTTCAGCAGCTCCAAAAAAATTGTCACCAATGCTAATCAATAAATCTATGAACCCTTATGGCTGTGGAGCTAGACCAGCATCCAGCCAAGCATTTTTATCAGTGATGTAATCATCCAATTTATAATATGCTCGGCTGCATAGTGTGCGTTTAATATAGGACTTAAATTTTGTCTCATTAAGTTGAACAATGTGGGGAGGTATTTTATTGTAACACTTTAGACAGAACCCCATGAAAGAAGAATCTACTTTAGCCAGCCTGAAACCTGGTTGAACTAGTTGGTCCCTGTTTCTAGTACTATAGTTATGTCTGTCACTTCTTTTACCAAAAAGATGCAGATTTTTTCTAGCGTACATAATGTTTTCATAAATGTATTGACAAGGTACCGTCATTATGTTAATTTCCTTAAACAGTTCCCTTAGAGAATCGCGCATACGTAGATTGTAAATGGCTCTGATTGCTCTTTTCTGCAGAATAAAGATAGACTCGATGTCTGCAGCTCGCCCCCAAAGTAAAATACCGTAAGACATAATACTATGAAAGTAACTAAAATAGACCAGTCTCGCGGTATCCACATCAGTAAATTGCCGGATCTTTCTGACAGCATATGCTGCCGAACTTAGTCGTCCTGCGAGAGATGTTAAATGAGGACCCCATTGTAGCCTTGAGTCGAGCGTGATTCCCAGGAAAACAGTTTCATCAACGAATTCCAGTTTCTCTTTATTCAATACTATATCGCAATCACTACTTTTGACATTAGGTAAAGCAAATCTGATGCATTTCGTTTTTTTTCCATTTAATACTAAGTTATTGGCTGTGAACCAATTTTCGACCTGAAGTAAGGCGTTATTTACATTGTCGAGATTATCAGCCCGTCTATTTATCTTAAAAATAAAGTCAAAGATCTTTATTGTGAGACAGTGGTTCAAAATTGTTATTGAGTTTTGGTGTGCATTTGCACTGCTGAACCATGTCAGGTATACAATAGTTTGAATTTTTTTATTATCTTAGACCTATGTTTATGTGATATATACTACATTAATTCAATTTGCATTAAAACATAAAAACGGTTTGGCACTATACCCTGTTCACAATAAGATTAGACATAAACACAAACCTTTTTTACAGCCCCTTCAACCGATTTTGACTTCTATTCCGTAGGCTTAAGGATGACATTAGAGACAAAAAAGTGGTTACAAGACAACTGTCTGCAGTTGCCATTTGTCCTGCTACCAACGCAATAGAAGTCAAAATCGGTTCAACGGACTGTAAAAAAGGTTTCAGTAAATGTCTAATCTTATTGTGAACAGGGTATAACTCATCACAAACCTGTCGGACAAAAGTCCATGTACTATCGTGGACACACCCGCCTGACCACCACTAAGTTCATTTTTGCTTGCACTCAAAAGATGGAAGCGCTCTCTAGCCCGCCCCGTTGACTTCGCAGGCGCCGAGGGATTTTTTTTTTTTAACTGAGCAAGCGGAAAAGTCCGCTATAGTACGTATACTTTTTTTCCAGGCTGCTCTCGATCGTCTTTGTCCTCTGGGCGTGGTAGTGGAGGCTCACGACCGCGAGTGGATCGAGGCACAGCGCATGCGCGCGTTCCTGGCCGTGGCTAAGGGCTCGTGTGACACGCCCATGTTCCTCGAGTGCGAGTACAAGGGAGGCAGCGCCAACCTCCCGCCTGTGTTGTTGGTGGCCAAAGGAGTCACCTTTGACAGGTATAGCTTACTTCTACTGTCTATGGTCTAAGGACAAGCCAGCAAACATGCGCTTGCGTCGTTTTGTAACACTCCAAAAAGAGACTTTAGATTTCGCTTACGCGAGAGACAATGTGCAAGTAAAATCATGTGCGCAGAAACGCAAAAAGAAACATATTTAGAGAGCCTTAACTACAGTCTGTTCGCTGAGAGTTGATAAATAATATGATCAGATAGAGACTGTCGCTTAAGGGTCTAACTACACGTTTTCGGCTTAATTCAGCTTTTTTCCATAGAAAACATCACTTAACACTTTAATATGGAGATGCGTACGCGTCAGTTTTCTGCGTCTAAATGGATGTGATATAAAATTGATGTTTTCTAAAAACAAAAACGGAATTAAGTTAGTAAATAATAATAATAATTAAGTAATTAAGTAAATATCAGAATTTGTCTATCACTGGTTCAAAAGATATAAAGGTAGAGGTTGTCGTGAACTCTTCGATCTAACTCTTGGACTATACCTTACTAATTGAACTCATTATAAATCTTCTAAACTAAGACCCGATCAAATCTGTGACTTGGCGACAAATTGCGACTAATTAGCGATTAAATTTGGAACATAACAGATCTTCGCTAGGTAGTTTTTGAGATATAAATGTGGCCAAGCTAGGGAGACTGTCCAGATCGGCCACCTATGCCACCAGTGCCAACCAGTGACCGACAAATTCTGATATTTGGCGACAGAAATCGGCAATTTTTTTTGTTATAAAAATTAAAATCCCTGATGGTGGCCAAGCCAGTGTCAGTCACACCAGTATAACAAGGCGCTAATGTTCGTGTTCGTGTCAGCGGAGGCATGTGCCTGAAGGAGTGCCGCTCCATGTCGGAGAACCGCGGCAGCATGGCCGGCGCCGCCGTGCTGCTGGCCGCGCTCGAGATCGTCGCCAAGCTCAAGGTAGGCTGCTTTTTTTTTTCATCCCTTATATTCGACAAGTGTCGTTTTGTTCCTCTATAAGTGAGAGCAAAGTAGCTCTTTTCTCCACCAGACTTTTTAGTGGGCAGTAATGAGATTTGAATTTGGAACATGAATCGTTCATTGAAATCGAATGCAAATTACTGGCTGTAAGTGTTGGTTGTACGGTACAGGGAGTCGCGGTAACTAAAAAAAATCCTATTAATTAATTATTATTATTTTACTTATCCCGTTTTTTATTTTCTCATAAAAGGAGATGAAAAGTAGAGTATATGACTCGAGAGCAAAAATATTTTCCCCTCAGGCGATGTACTTTGAATCCCTCACTACGCTCAGGATGCTGTTTTGGAATCCCTCGCTGTACTCGGGATTCTATTCTAGAATCCTTCGCTTCGCTCTGGATTCAAAATAGCACCCTCGCCGTAAAAATATTATTTTGCTCCCTTGTCATACAATCTACTATTGCGATATGGCATCTCTCTTAATCGGACAATCATGTGGTGCCTTAAAAAGTGATTTTTAGGGCCTCCAGCCAGGGCAAAGACTTATAAAACTAAGTGACTACGCTAAGGCACCCCTGCGGGGTACGAGCCTCGGCTTCGGTCGTCAATGAGAGAGGGCAGCAAAGGGACAGGCTGAATCGGATCTCCATTAATTAGGGGCTATTTTAAGCTAAATTCTAAATATAATTTTTGCACTACACGGTACGGCTGTGGGTTATGCCGCTCGCTAGCACGTCGTTTTTAATGGTTTGTATGGCAGGTTATTGGTGGTTGTCTACCAATAAATTCTCAACAATATGTCTTCAGAGGGTGGAGGAGCAAAATAAAATAAAGTGGTCTGTATAAACATATAAGAAGTGTTTATTTTCCATTGTTTGTCTGTGGGTAAAAAATATTTAACAAATATATACCTACCTACATATTTACTGTGCGTAACGAAGTACAGGCAGGGTGCTCAGCTGCACCACCCCCCAACCCCCCATAAGATGAATATAAGGTCGCTGGAATGCTCATTAACGAAAGTAAATATTTATTAATGAGAGTAATAAAAAAAACCCTACTTCTGCAGCATGTATATATTCTTCGCCTGCCCCCGCTCAACAGAATCCTGGCTGAGAACTTCCAGGTGTTTTTGCACCTTCCTCGCTCATTGCCGCAAGCAACCTAGCAGTTTGCCTTGAAGGGGTGATAATGCATAATGATGATAAACTTGAATTCGAGTGGCAAAGGGATAGAGCAGTAATACAAACGACCAGGGCCTCAAGTCTGCTATTACAATAGTGTCAGAATGGTCTATCATTGATTTTCATAATGACGCCATTTTATTAGTAGATTACCAAACTTGTCAAAATCAACATGAAATCAATTAAAGACCATTCTGACACTATTGTAATAGCAGACTTGAGGCCCTTTATAAACCAACTAGCGGGCTTTAACTTTTTCACTGACTGACTCTTTGACAATAAACAATTTGACCTTCTGTAACTTTTCTTAATTTGTAGTTTGATTACAGGTGCCTATAAATGTAGCGGCGGTCATTCCAATTTGTGAGAACATGGTGAGCGGTCAGTGCATGAAAGTGGGTGACGTCGTGCAAGCACTCAACGGAATGTCCATTCAAGTGAGAGATCACCTACTTACCTACGCGTTTAGTTTAAAAAAAATAGCTTAAACAAAACATACTTAAAAAGAATACTTTTTTATTATTCGAGGATAACCTCCATTTTTCACCGTGACGACAACCGTTAACTTTCTACCATTTTCTTATTCCTATTATTGGTAAAGACTTCTTCGTCTTCGTATCACTGGCACGACAGTCTTTTATTAGCCACTTCCACGGCGTCGTCGGTGGCAGCGCATAATTCACGCCCATCGCATGTTTTGGGGCACAGAGGACATGACAGGAGGTGGGACATGGTTTGCAACTCAGCGCCACATGCACACCCTGCTGCTGCACTGTCAAGGTAGCCCCATTTTGCGAGGTTGGCGTTACCCCTTCCTATTAGGGTTCTTAGGCGGTTCAGGCACTTCCACATGGACCACGGAAGGTTAGACCCTACGGGTAGATGCTCGCTTGGTGCTAAATACTGAGTGGGTGGGGGAAAAGTGTCCTGCTTAAGACTGTTCTTCTCGGACGTAGTAAAAAACGATGATTTTGTTAGGAACATCCTCTCCCTCCTACTTTTATAGAAAGATTGAGCGATTACAAAATAGTATGGCACCGCCAAATAATGCCACATTAGCGCCATCTAGTGACGGGTGGATGAACAAAAATAGAACATAAAACTTTTTTGTTCATCCTCCCGTCGTACGCGCGTTCGATTCCCGGATGGAAAAAATCTGAACTTGCCGAGATAGTAGCTACTGGATCTGGACAAGTGTGGGTCTCTAGTGTCTAGTTCGATCACTTGGAAACATTTATTTCAGATTTCTGTCCATATTGAGTTAGTAATACCTACGTATCTACTGGTAATAAATATTTACTATACTGCTCAAAAATACACTAAACTGGTAATAAAAACTTAATACCTTGACCTATTTGTTTTCAGATAGAGAACACAGACATGGAGGGTCGTCTGATGATGGCGGACGCGCTGGTGTACGGCCAGACGGTATACAAACCTTCGTTGGTCATCGACGTCGCCACTTTTACTCGTACGTATGTCACACAAAATGTAACATATAGACAGCTTAGATTGTGGCAACCCTGGCTACAGAACCCCAGTCACAATAGTCACATCTTCAGAACTTATGACGAAGATACATGATACACCACATGGAGATATCCTTCGACTTTTAATTCTATTAAGTAACTTGACAGTAATTCAAGTTTACCAAATGTTGCTTAAAGCTACAATCTTGCGTTTTCTATCAGCTCTTATTGTTTGTCTCGACACTATGTAACTATTTACTAAGGGAACTAGCGAGGCAACCCCAACACAAGTCTTTTAACTTACTGGGGCTGTCTCAATTTTTGTAAGATACCATATGTTTGGGACACAATAAACATTTATGTATTTTGTAAAGAATAATAATGATACCATACTAAAACTGTTAGTGTTGCGATAATGAACGATTTTGCATAAAGAACGAATGATACAAATTAAATTAATTTGAAAATTAATTTAAATAAATGTTTAATGTTAGTATGTAAGATGTTAAATGTTAAGAACAATTAATAATTATAAATAAAAGTACCTAATTTCCTTTCTTTTTCTTTTAATAGAAACGAAATAAAAATCAAATTATTTTACTTTTGTTATTTATGATGTGTGTATAGATTTTTAAAAGTGTATATCGTATTTTTAAGAAAAGTTATTAAATTTCAAATAAAATGTTTGCATATAAGCACATTATTTTAGTTCATTCAATTTCGTTCATTCTTACACCACCTCACTACCGTTTTTAGTCAATTTCTGGTATCCCTTCAACTGTCAAGTTACTGTATAGAATTAAAAGCCGAAGTATAGTAATACATAGTAACAGCTAGCGTCCCGCAGGCGGAGTCCTGATGGCGACAGGTGGCGGCGCGTTCGGCTGCTTCAGCAACTGTGACGCGGCCTGGGCCGCCCTGCGCCGCGCCGGGGCCCGCAGCGGGGACCGGCCCTGGCGCTTCCCGCTGTGGCAATGCTTCCAGAATCGGATCAACAGTGAGACCGACATATTTCTCTCGTTTTCCAATTTGGCCGGCGGGCATGTTTTTTTCCTTCGGCCGTCAACTAAGACTCTACAGCCACAGATATAGCGTCTCAGTCTTATAGTCCTTATTGACCTCTAGAAGCAAATGTATCTAACTTATCACGTCACTGTCAATTTTCCAACAGTAGAGCTATTCTGTTACAATCTCCCTCGGTGAAGTGAGCTGTCATCCGTCCCGATGCTAGGAATTGACAAAGCAGACGAACGGATTCACCGAGGGAGACTGTAACAGAATAGACATACAGATAAATAAAACAAGCAAACTTGCTTATTAGTCCAACATATACATGAGTGTATAGAGGACAACATGCCGCCTTTCCTTTGGCGTCCTAAGATTTACGAGTAATGAGAGCACATTTCTGTGTCATTTTCTTATTATTTAAAACTACATTGATTCAATATTTTAAAAAGGCTCAAAGATTATCCATACGTTATTGTGTGCGTTTCACCACGCGACCTAGGCGTTATTTCGAAAAGAAACTATTCCAAGATTATGTAAAATTTTGTAAAAGTTGATTCCCAAAACCATTTTGTTAAGGGTTTGAACGTGGCCGCGCCATTGAAACGCGGAGAACCGCGCGGCCACCGAGATCTTTAAAACTAAGCGTAGCCGAGACCTGAAATTCAGGTAAATAACAAATTGAATTTGTAGTTTCAATGGCGCGGCCACGTTCAAACCCTTATAACTTTTTAACCATAACTTTGACAAAGAATCATGGCGAGATACAAACATTCATTTGTATGAAAAATAAAAATCATTTATACTCCGTTTACAATAAGATTAGACATTTACACAAACCTTTTTTACAGTCCCTTCAACCGATTTTGACTTCTATTCCGTAGGCTTAAGGATGACATTAGAGGCATAAAAGTGGTTACAATAACAACTGTTTTTTGCAGCTGCCATAAGTCAAAATCGGTTGAATGGACTATAATAAAGGTTTGTGTATGTCTAATCTTATTGTGAACGGAGTATAGAGAGTTCAAAATATTTTCCTATGTGGAGAGTACATTACCAGGAGTAGATTGACTACCTATACTTACCATATTTTTAAGCCCCCGCATAATTAAAATATTTCGAAATGAAAATAACTTTTTCGTTTCATTTCGTTGCCCATAAAAAAGAAAGTGACAAGTGACATTAATGGGTCTATCAATTTGGCAGACAAGTGATGTGACAAGTGTGTGGAAAAAAATAATCATTATTTGTGACTTTATTTCCCATAAAACGATGCAATTTCAGAGTAAGAACTGCGAAACGGAGCTGTCGGTGTTACTGTTACTGTCAGCCGCCGTTGCGTTCTGAAATAATGAGCTTTTCGTTAACCTTTAATGCGCCATCCACTTTTATTGCGAGGGTTTAAAAATATTGTAAATGCTTGAAGATACTCTTTACCGAATATCATAAGAATTAGTATTTCAACTTCTGTAAACATCTTTATTTTTTGTTCAAATCCTGCCATGCTCGCTACTCTGGCCGCGCGGTCGAAAGTTTTGTACTTCGTAGCACGACCATGAACGCATTCATTGTAACTTTAGATGGTAATAAAATTCTTTTAATTTGTATTATTTTATACCACTAGTTTTAATTTAATTTAATTAAATTGACTTAAACTGGAATTTTAGCGTCGTTGTGCTGGGAAGAAATCTTTCCAGCACGACCACGCTAAAATTCCAGCTGGCGTAGGAGTTGATGAAACGGGAGCAAGCCTAAACATTTGTACTATTATGTACTCCTATTTCATTATTGGTAATTTTTCGCTAATTGTTAGAAAAGAAAAAAAAAATCATTTTTTTGCCAATAGTCTAGTATAGATTTGTTTGCTTGACACTAGAAAGTGTAAAATTTCTATTAAGAATTTTATTACCATCTAAAATTATAATTAATGCGTTCATGGTCGTGCTACGAAGTACAACACGGTCGATACGCACACACGTTATTTCCCTACTTGTATTTGTGGGATTTATTCCTCAGAGATACACTTTCCTCGTAGAGACACTTTTATCCCCAGAGACACAATTTTATGTTTTTTCAGGAGTAGCATGTTACGAGCTACAATAATCGAAATGGTTTTTTTTTAATATTCCAGATGACCCCTCTGTTGATTTGAGGAACAGGGGTTCTGGACATGCGACTCCTTGTATAGGAGCGGCCTTTCTGAAGGTAAGTAAATTATTAGGAATCTGTGACCGGACTCCACTGCGGAGGAGAGACGACTCGTAAACAGCCAATGGGACACTGTATTACGTTGAAACTAAGCAGTGAGATATGAAAATTTTAGCCGATTGGTTGTTCGAGACATCTCTCCTCTCCGCTTTAGTGGAGTCTGGGCCTTATACTTCTGCAAAAAATAAATTAATTTTAGGCTTTATTTATATCTCTTTCTCTCCAATAAAACAAGAAAGAGACCTATATTAATAAGAGCTGTCAATTTAAGTTGATCTAAAATGTTCATACAAAGTTGTCATTTCAGAACGTATTGATTAAAATTAAAAACACTACGAAGTTAAAGGGAAAAACTAATTTGACATCTCTAACTTAGTCATTGTCTACCACCGTCCTTTTCTTTAGCTGCCTGGTTGAAAGGGAGACAATTGTCTAATTTTTAGTTTAATTTGTGAACAAGGGAATCGGAACCATTATTTGAATTCATAGTTTAACTGTATAAAGGTTCCGACACTTATTGTACAATACGCGCCACGAAAGATGAGACTTGATTTGACTTACGCAGTACTCAATTTAAAGGTAAGAGACATTTAAATCCGAGTACTGCGCAAGTCAAATCAAGTCTGTGCTAAGTCTCATCTTTTGTGGCGCGTACTATACACCATGGTGGTTTGTTCCAGAACTTCATCTGCTGCGACTGGCTGCACATGGACATCACCGGCGTGGGCAAGGTGGCTCACGCGGGCGCCCCGCCCTACCTCGACACGCGCCGCATGACGGGCCGCCCCGCCAGGACGCTGGCCGTCCTCATCCAGCAGATAGCGATGGCCACCAAGTCTAAACAGCCTCAGTCGCAGCCTGGCGAGACGCCGCCGCAGTCACCGCCGACTGCGCAGTGTTCGTCGCGGGCTTGTGGGGCTAAAGCGTAAACATTACGCCTATGACGGAGATTTGTGCACCTAAACCACAGCCGAGCAAGCAGGTGCAGTTAATTTTAAACTGTCTTTGTCTGTGTTTATTTTGAGTTACTTAACTCTGCATCAAAGAATTTTTAAGAAATTTATATAATTGATTTTCAAATTCAATGTCAGTAAAAATCATACTTTTGATAATAAGCTAAAGACTTTCGTGTAGTGTATTCCAGTTGTGTAAAGAAATATATGTATAATAATTATTCTTTTTCCACATTGGTGTTATTTGATAAACTTAATTTAAAGGACTATCTCTTCAAATACACAAAATACCATGTCAATGAGATCTTTATCTTTATAAGTAAACACGAAACATACATTTAGAAAATCGTCCGAACCACAACCAGCGTGTAGGCGTTCTCCGAGCACAAACATACAGTGTGATCTCATTAGTGCACACATACACAGTTAACAGAACAGGGTGTGAGCCCATACAATGGCTAACAAAAAGAAACATGTTGTCAAATCAACGGGGCGAAATGAAACACCGATGCTTATTGACCTAAAAATGAAGAAACATTTATTTTCAGTATGTCTTTTGTAAAATTTAATAACAGAATGAATCAAATGTGGTAAGAGAATAACAGAGCGGATTACTTTCCATTTCGATAGAATTAGTTTCACCAACAATAGAAATATAATATTTATCAAGTCATTTACAGATACAATTAATGCAGTACCAATAAATCTAATTTATTCGTTTACTGAGTTAGTTAAATTTAAACATTTATTACGATCATAATGTACACGGAGTGGAGCGGACGGCCGGAGCCGTCCGCCGGGTACACTATATTTTTTTTGGGATTTTTTAAATTTTTATTCCTCACGTACTTTATAAATATCTCATACTTGAAAAAAATTTACATTAAAATGTATCGGAAAGGTGCGGGACGCTAGCACCGCATACACTAGGGCGCGACGCAAACAGAGGCACGCACGCACACATACAGGACGGCGGGCGCCCGAAATATACACAAATATAAATTATGAGCCGACACGAACCCGAGACTTATACCATCACATTGCGACGCACACCTATTCGTTTTCCCTTTGTACCGCTACAGTTAAAATTTTTCTTACATAGTAAAATTAACGGAATTCTTTAAATCTAAATAAAAAGAAAAGGCGGAGGCGACGGAAGCGGGGCGGTCCCCCTCGCCCGTCGTCTGCGCCCATACGTTACAAGTACATCATTAAACTGAAACGATGACAATATTTAATTTATCGCAAACACTAGAGAAATGCAGGTCCAATACGATGGTAATATTGTGTGTCATGAAACAAAATGTATATTTAAATTCTCTGCTTTTTACACACACACTAGCCGGCGGCTCACTTCGACGTCATCATGGTGACGAATTCTGCAAAAGAAACACAACAATGCATTAGTGAACGTCGTCACAAGAGCCCAGTGCCGAGGTTTACAAGAAAAGTTTCACATAAACCCTTGCATAACATGTCTAAGATAAAATGTTAACACAAACATTATTAACACAACGAAAGTAACCGACAGAGATAGAGATGCACTAAAGATGTAACCGCTATTAGACAGGTACCACTAGATGTATTAACATAGTAAGAGCCCACACCAAACATATGCCTCTGCGGGTAACAATGAACATACAACATATACTGATACAAGGCATGTACTTGATGGAGCGACGAACAACATAAATAAACCGTAGGTGTTTATTTTACCTCATCATGCCACTACAAGGGGATTATGTGAAATACCACCCTCTGGATATATCCACAAAAATATATTATATTGATGATAAAAGTAATAATAAATGATGGGCGGAAGCACTCGATTAGATACCAGTGCTGCGAACATATCCCGATAGTGTTGTGCGAAGCCTATACAATCATATCGATATAATATCGATCACATATCGGCGCGTCAACGTTTGCTGCTCGTTTGTTAGGCAGTGTGGTGTGTGCGATGCGTGGGGTGTGTTCGTGGGTCAAGCGTGTGTGGTCGAGAGAGCAAAGCACCGGACACGGCACGCGGCAAGCGGAGGACCAAGCTATCGCCTCCTCGGAACAACGGGGCGGATCACCAGGTGGTATTTCTATAGGAAGAGTTCTATACAGGTATTAGACACATGCACCAATCAACAGGAAAACAATATTCAACATGTCCCTGTGAGGCGGACGCGTGTAATTTTGTTGACTTCGTAAAAAGTTTAAGAACAAAATTGCAGACGATCCGCCACGCCAATAGTGAGTAAATAGACACAATCGATAGTCAAGTGTGAGATCCCAACGAGAAAGTGAGAGGGCAGGGGAGGGCGGGACAGCTCGGGAGTGGCGGGACCAGCTAACATATCCAAGGGAAGGTACAGTTAATAACGAGCAGCAAACCATTCAGATTAACACTGGGATATACCTATTGTCGTACCGCACTCGACGTAGACCGTTGGGCGCTTTGCATTGCACGATCACTACACACTACTAGGGGAAATCGTTTCGAGATCACAGCTTTATCGTAGAGTCTTTTCTTATGGTTAGTTACGGTACTAATATCACAAGTGTGGCAGCGGGCCGTGCGCTAACGGCTGCCGTCGCCGCGATCGAAAATGATTTTGGCGAATGCATGGAAGTCTGCAAGAGAGAGAACGCTCGGTCGGATGATGGAATACAAACTGCACATAGGGACGCGGAGAAACGCGACGAGAGCGCGCGGAGAGAGCACGGCTACAGGAGTGACCACCTGGCCGCGAGTGCTTCGCGCGCTTTCGGAGCATTCCGTCCTGCTCCGGAGGGAGGTCTGTGTGGTCTATAGGACGGGGCAAGTCACGGTGTCACGTGTCGCCGCTACCGACCGTCCAGTCCTATCTTCCCTTACTCGTAACACTGAACCATGCACAACGGGACAGCAAGCTTACTCAACAAGCGATACTATATAACTAGTGATCCAAATACCACTTGTGAGGTGTTTGAACATGTTCAAAATGTAGCTCATCTAAATCACAACGTCACAAATGCACAATCTTAAGACTGCAGATACCGTGACCGTCCAGTTAGCTTACTACTCGACTACAGTACGATGTACACAGCAGGGATTCAATAAATTAGTCAACATTACTCATGTATAGCATTAAAAGTTATTGGTGTAGGTACGTAAATAAATTGCAAAAATATATGGAATTATGAAGTTTTTTTTTACAGAGACAATTTAACTGTGAAACCGTTTATAAATAAAATGGAACTTTTGGAAACAAGCATAACCCAACTGTTAGTGTGAACACGTAATATATACTACATGCTGGAATCTCGTGTATCTTTATATTATAATACTTGGTACCTACTATCACACAAGAGGGTAGTAATAATCAAATCAAGTGTGTAACATTAATATATCGACGGTACAACGTTTTTGTGGATCTGTCATGCGTCAGTGACTTCGAATTATTTGCGGTTACAAAAATAAAATGATAATATGGCATTATAAACTGACACTCAAGGAACAAAATAACGTTCTATATCAATAACTGCAAATGAAACGGTCTTCGGAAACTGACGTCACAGTACACCCTTGTTCCTTAAGCGTTTGGCGGTGGTGTGTGCGGGTGAAAGCGTGTGGTGCGAGTGTACTGACCCTCGTAATTGACTTGTCCGTCGCCGTCGATGTCGGCCTCGCGGATCATCTCGTCGACTTCCTCGTCGGTGAGCTTCTCGCCGAGGTTGGTCATGACGTGGCGCAGCTCGGCCGCGGATATGAACCCGTTGCCGTCCTTGTCGAAGACGCGGAACGCTTCGCGGATTTCCTCCTCACTGTCCGTGTCCTTCATTTTGCGGGCCATCATCGTCAGGAATTCAGGGAAATCTATCGTGCCGTTACCTGGAATTTGAAAACGGTGAATGTTAGTAAAATGTGGTCGTCACAGAGCTGTCGAAATAAGGTGTGGGTGAAGGACTGATTTATTTCCCAGAAAGGATTTAATGGTTCTAAAATTTATTGAGTAAGTCTCACTTCATTATGTGCGAAGTATGTGTAATGTAGTTTTTGAACCTGCGCCGGGCTAACATGCGCAGCGCGACAACCGTTGTCACTCTCGTTTTACCGATCTTTGTCTACAATTTTGCCGTCATCCTAAACTCTAACATGCACGACAAACACCATAAAAGACAGTTTTACACTGTTTTCTCGCGACGAGATAGCGATGTAGCAAGTTATTAAAACAAATAATTTTCATCATAGCAACACATTTTAGAAGTTTCTAAAGGTTACATTGGATTTGTGTGTACCTCTTTTATTTTTGTTTAGATTTTTGTGAAACTGACTTTATTAAAATGTTTTTTCTTGACATTAGCATGACAAGTTAGTGACATCTTAGGAAAAGGGAAGGTTGGGTTATATTATTTAGTCATGTAAACTTAGATTATTGATAGGTCGCTCCGACTAGATACCGCACTACATAAAAATAATAGCTCCGTGAATGAGGCAACTCGATATTGTAGTGTGTGTAAAACAAATTGCAAGGAGGCCAGTGTGTGTTAAAAATTGTGCATGAAAAATACTCTGTACCTCCACCTGACACATTGGTCGCTAGGAGACAGGCTCAAATATCTAGCGGTTTTTCGCTAGGTATTTGACGTATTGGTTGCCTCATTTGACAAGTATGTCAGCGCCTCGGCGGTATCTAGTCGTAGCGCGCGGAGACCCATCAATAATCTAAGTATGTAAAATTGTATATAGTATGTCAAAAATTTGTGGTATTTCATAAAATAACTAATCATCACATATGCCAAACGCTTATGATATTAAAATTTTGTTAATCACCACACTTATCAAAAGGACTGCCGACCACATCAACATGCAGCTGAAGTTGAATTTGCTACTATAATCATAAACACACAAAGTTGTTAATCACCGCCCTTGAAAAACCAACTGGTGATTGCAATGTATTGCGAAGGTCTATATTTTCAGAGTGATGATTACTAAATACGCTGCTCATGGAAGAGACCACCGGGTACTATTTACAGTTCCACTTAACCCTTTATATCACCGTGGGACAGTACTGGAACATACCAAGTTTTCGTATATAAAATCCAAAGCAAATATTTTTTTCGGTTATAAAACAGAGTACCCGCTCTGGAACACACCGCGCTTCGATGTATAGTACAGTTTAAAACCCAAACATGGCGCTTTTTCAAAAAAAACGAATTAGAATCAAACTTTTTGACGTTTTGTAAAATACGTTTGTATTTAAAGTTTGAAAAAAGGTGAAAAATATTTAAACTGTAAAAACTGTGTGTTTCTGGTTTCAATTTACTAGGTAAGTGTATGTTCTTTGTTATTTATTGTGGTTATTGCATAATTCTTTGTAATGTTTGAAAATAATTGCCGTTTTGTGTTTGTACCAGTTCTGGTACATTGTATTACTAAGTACATATAGTGTCATACATTGAGCATTTTTATATTCTTCCTACAGGATGGCTTCCAGAGGTCTAGGAGACGAGCAAATTGAGGAGTATCTCTTTGATTATGCAGATAGTGAAGATGGATTTGACGGTGATGATGACAGCATCGCAGATCCTGATTTTGTTCCGGATTTGGAGGTGCCAATGGAATACAATGATTTTGAAGAAGTTGATGGAGTGGATATTGACACTATTATTGAAAATATTGAGAACTCAAGTAGTACTTCCCAACTGCCAGCTGCTTCTGAAACTTTACCTCAACCCGGACCTTCATCTAGACCTGGATCATCAGGACGCACTCAAGTCAAACAGAAATTGAATTTACGTTGGAAAAAAAAGAACCTCCAGCTAAATGAGCAGCAACTCTGCTTTACAGGTGATGAAGACTTGCCAACAGAGTTTCTAGAACTTGATAGTCCGGTACAGTTCTTTTTCAAAATATTTCCTAAGGAACTTTTTAAAGAAATAGCCAACCAAACTAACCTTTACATCGTGCAGAAAGATCCTAACATGCCATTTCGGGTTACAGAGACCGATATCCAGCAATTCATTGGTCTGGTTTTCATCATGTCGTTAGTACATCTGCCAAGAGTGACAAAACATTGGAGTGGTGGTTTAGGAACACCTCTAGTAAAAGACACAATGCCGGTAAACAAATTCGAAAAAATCAGACGATTTATTCACTTCAACGACAACTCGAACATGGTCCCTCGTGATCACGCAGACCATGACCGCCTCTACAAAATCCGGCCAATTGTGACAAAACTAAATGAAACTTGCCTCAATGTCCCATTCGAGAAGTATCTCTGTGTGGATGAACAGATTTGTTCCACGAAAGCTAGACACAACCTCAAGAGATACAATCCTAAAAAGCCTCATAAATGGGGCTACAAAATCTATGTCCTGAGTGGCGTGAGCGGGTTTGCTTACAAGTTTGAGCCAGAAACTGGAGCTGAGAATGTAGTTGCCGACAATGAGCCAAACCTGGGTGCAGCATCAAATGTCGTCGTCAGGCTAGCTCGTGAAATACCACGTAATCAAAATTACCGCCTGTATTTTGACAATTACTTCACATCCCTGCCACTACTAGGATATCTTGGTAAACAAGGAATATTGAGCTTGGGAACCATTCGACGCAACCGAATACCTGATTGCAAACTACCCGCAGAAAAAGAAATCTCCAAAAAGGAACGTGGCTATTCAGTCGAGTATGTTGCCTGTGTTGAAGGAACAGATATATCTACAGTGGCCTGGAAGGACAATAAAATAGTCACGCTTGCCTCCAGTTTTGTGGGTGAATTACCCAAGTCACAAGTAACTAGATATGACAAGCCCCATAAGAGGTATGTGACCATCGATAGACCAAACGTGGTGGCAGAATACAACCGCCATATGGGCGGTGTCGATCTCATTGACAGCATAATGGGTAGATATAAAATAAAACTTCGAAGCAAAAGATGGCAGATTCGGATGTTTTACCATTTCCTGGACCTTGCCATGTCCAATGCCTGGTTGCTGTACAAAAGGGTTCATAAGACCAAGAATACGATTGGACCACTGCTGCCATCTGCTGACTTTCGTGAAGAGATTGGTACGGTGCTCTGTAAGATGGGGATAAAAGTTCACGTACAACGCCGAAGTATTGAACCAGACATCCAGGCCAAAAAACGCAAGGGTCCATCTCAATTCGTGCCTCCAATAGATGTGCGCCAAGACCAAGTAGGTCACTGGCCAGTTTGGGTCGAAAGACGGATACGTTGCAAGCTCCCTAAATGCTCTGGCAAATCGCAAACCATTTGTGAAAAGTGTGGAGTTGCATTATGCAACAACAAACAAAATAACTGTTTTAAAACGTTCCATACTTCGTAGTGGAACACATTGCGGCAATGTACCCGTAATGGCACACTCCCTTTTTTATTATTTTGTGTGGCAACTAATTACATTTTTTGGAAATGAAAAAATACGTGTTTTGTTATTTTCCAAATGGAACTCTAAAAGCAACTTTTAATTAAATAATATTTTATTGAGTTATAAAGGGTTAACTTGTAACCAACCAATCACTTTATGTAGCATCATAGAAACAGCCCGCTTCTCTTCTCCGAACAGCCCGCCATGTTATTATTTAAGTTTAATTTAAGGTTATAATTCGTATCTTATTTTTTTTGTCGATTCTTGTCGTCCTCAAAAAATAGGACGAGTCGACAAAAGTCGACAAAAATATAGTGGCATGTTAGGGTTTGAAGAGAAAATATCACGTTTGACAGAGCGAGCCGACCAAACAGACAGAAATGACAAAATTTTATCTACGCGACAGTGACAAAATACTCGCGCATGTCAGGCCTGCTGAACACAGTAAAGTAATACAAGACATTCGTTATGACTGGTAATTCATTAACTTTTTAGATGCGAACCAGAGCGGTGTTCAGGCGTCTGCTGTGTAGCCTAGAAAATATGGGTTCATGTCAATAAGAACCGCATAATGTTAGCTATTTTAGTCTACTTCTAAAATAAAATCATTTAACAAATTAAAAACTATAAAAAGAGTACATTATCGCCTCGAATAAGAAAAGTAGCGGAGAATGTGAGGCATTTATCTCTAAAATAAACCAGGAATAGTTTGAAACACAGGTGTGCCCTACGGATAAATAGATTAAAATTATACAATCAATGGAAAGTTTCGCATCAAATAAAGATCAAGGGGCCGCCGTTGAAAAGATTTACGATGAATAAAAGTACATAATGAACAGTATAATTGTTATTAGTCGTTAATTATGCGCGAAGACGCGAGAAGTATGCGCGCAGGCATCAACGTTAGCGACGAGCCTTGTTTGTTTTGCTTGACGGCAAGTGTTGGCGTTTCCATGAACATGGCGACTTATAAACACATAGATTTATCATCTGACTGGATCTGTGTATTGTCTGACCTCGCGGTACAAGCCATAATGTGCTTGTGATACGTCATGCTACATGTTAGTATTTAAAATCATTATAAATGAATTAGGTTATCTTACAACAAATGAATCATAGCTACGGTTGCTTGGGAATTTAAAAACTTGCCTATAGAAGCTTGGATTCTCTATTTCACACGATCGTTTAATCTCCAGTAAAAGCTTCAGTAAGTGCTATTTATTGAAATAATTAGTATGTTAACGTGATATTAAAAAAAAAACACATCGTCATTATTGAATTTCACTATGCGCTGAATCAATCGAAACTGCTTAAGTAGTTTTTTATTTGACCATATTCCTCGTCCTTGTCTTTATGTTGGTCAGTTAAAAGGGTATTAACTGGGTTTAATGCACGAGGCGTGACAAAGTTATTAACAATAAAATGCTATTTTAATTTTGTTAGATATTTAACCACTTTTCCTCCTTTTTAATTACAGTAGCAATCATTTATAGTTACTTGTGAAGTCTTATTATCGTTTTGTTTTACAATTTTCAACTATTAACCGCGTACCTATAGGAACATGCTTATATTGTCTGGCCATCATGTTTTGTTTAAAGTATTCCGTCAGTATCTCACGAACGTGTGAATCGAACTTTATTTATACCAACTTCAAACTGTTATTACTATGGAAAACGTAATAAAAATAGTATGTTATAGCAAAAACTAATTATTGCCGTTTCACACGTGGCGTGGTTGGAATGAGAGACGAAACAAACGCTCCGTTTTGATCGACGTTATCAACAAACGGACGGGAATACGTAAAGTTGGATAATTTATAGTTGAATCAAGGATTTGTGGAGCGATCATTAAAATTCTATTTCATACTGTGGTATTTACGTAGGTACCTAACTAATATATTCTCACTAAATAAATAACACTTTTCGGGAAGATTCACTGACCATAATAATAAGTCCATTCGCAAGATTGAGAATTCAAACAGATTCGAATTTGCTGGATTCACACAAATTCTCAATAATTTCCAGTAAACGACAGCTAGGCTTGAGACCCAGCTGACGAAAGAAATCTCCCAAGTTAAGATCAATTTAGAAACCAAATCTAATTTGAACGACACCACAAACGAACATGTGACACAAAGTTCCTGAATTCTTAACGAATCTAGATCTAGTCTCAATCAGTTCCTTCCGCGCTCGAACAGCCGGCCCGAGGCGTTGCAAAAATAAGTTCGAGTTAAGTTTGGCCCGTCTAATTCTGGGTTTAACCTTTCCGAGGTGGTTCGCGGACTAATAATAGAAGTGCGAGTGAAACGGTGAGCTTCGGAGAATGCACGCCGCGTACTCGCTACAAACGCCACAGAGGGAATACAGAAGGCACACATACATTGCGGGTTAGGGAACAGAAACATGATGTACCACACTGGAACTGTCGGTAACGTCTGTTGCTGAGCATTTAATCAACATAATTAGTACTTATAACACAAACACCGGTTGGTATTAAAAGATGATATTTAGATCAGAAATTAAGGTAACTGCCGTTTTTCTTTCCGAATATTTTAAAACCATGCTTTCGTGATGTTTTCGGCATTTCATTGTTTATAACGTGTGAAAGCTGTTTCAGGATTGTTTGTTCTGTAGCTCGCTACTCCGTGGTTGACCTGCACTAGTGCACACCTGGACAACTCTCGTTAATTGACGGCTGTAAATCTGTCAAGCTCGTGTATGTTTTACAACTACTATTCCTAAGCTTTTAAATACCTATCGGATATTCTTGCTGTCTGTTGGTATCGTAATATGTGTTCACACCATTTAACATGGACCCAATTATCTACTGAATTTCTGGATGCGATAATGCCCTGAGATTATTTGTTTTAGTGGTTTATGAAAAACTCTCGTGTTGGTACAGATGTGTCTTGTATACCCAATATGAGGGTCGAAGTAACATTGAACCGGTACCTATCGCGTTCGGTGTACGGAGTCACGTATTTAGTGTTTTTGCTTAGTTTCCGTGTGCCAAAAACAAGCACAAACCGGATTCTGTCATGTTTAAATATGTGCTCTACAATTACTGCTCCACAGTTACACGTTGAAAATTAATCAAAGCTAAAAGGATTACTTCAAACGTTGACATAAAACTGCGCAATTCTGTTCTGTTCGCCCATAGCAATTAACAAACGACTCATAAAACTGTGAGTCAACATGCGGACCTACCAGCACCCACCCTAGTACTAACATGGTATTTATCATCTAAAACCTTGCCTCACTCACGTCCTATGATGCCACATATCACATCATCGTGCATAGCGGAATGATTAATTCATGAGCACAGATAAGGAAGAATTTTCCACGATTTTGTGAGTCAGGATAAGTATGATTGTAGCCGAAATTTTCCTTTATTTACTGCTTGAAGGC
Source organism: Charanyca ferruginea (assembly GCA_947361185.1). Lineage (NCBI taxonomy): Eukaryota > Metazoa > Arthropoda > Insecta > Lepidoptera > Noctuidae > Charanyca > Charanyca ferruginea. The sequence goes on from OX376068.1 coordinate 26,808,384, forward strand.
AACATTTGGTAATGAACAAAACTTGTCAAACAATGTTATCATTCATACAAAAAAACTTCACGAGATATTAGCAGAGCGTCCAAATTAGAGTTGTTATGTTCAAGGTCTAATTTGCAAATGAATCAACGGCCTCGAGAATGTCTAGATACATTGTTCGGTATAGCTTATGTTACTAGCTACCCAAATGTACGAGTCGCGTTCGAGTCTCCCAAGTCGGTTGGCATCAGGAGACGACCGAAACGCGATCAATATCCACCCCTGGAACGCGCCCACTTGGCATGTTTCCCCCAACGTTTGCATTAGACCGTAACCAGGATAAATGTTACGAGTGAAAATGAGTTGCAATATAGTAATGTACTTAGGGACTTATGATCTATATTTGTTAATTCAATATGTCGTACTTATACAAATATTAGGACATTGCTAAACATGTGTGATGGAATATCATGGGAACAATGAGTTATTGCTTAAATGTGTCTAGATAAGTGTTTAGGGCCTGTGGTTTCGGCTCATAATAATAATGATATGCTGTGTTTATAATATCTTTCTGTTCCATTTGCGTGCATTAATCAACGTAGCAGTTAGTGTTCGTAGTTTCATAAATATTCTTGTAAACATCAAACAATTTTGTTACATCCTGTCAACGTTATCTTAGTAGCAATGGATTGGTTTGTCGTGCTCTGATGTCGCCACGAAGGCGATCAACCGGTGCAGTCGGACCAACACTCTAAAATCAATCGTGTAAACAACGGTTGCTTCGGGGAAAGTTCGATTAAGTCGTTTTAGATTGGCGTGCATAGTCCATAAACACATCGCGCCCACGCCGCACCACGTTCACTAAATTACCACGGCTATATCCGCTGATGAACTCAACCGACCTTATTGTCTTAAAACACCCAGCTACTGGTAAATTGAAACAATACTATGGTCGCCCCAGAAATGTGACAATTCTAATTACTTTGCAAAGAATCCAGTGAGTAATTATGATTTATTTGATAATATAATACAGACGACATAAAATGTTCTAACGTATTATCTTGTAATCGCCTGTGTGATCACAATCACGAAATTCCTTTTGGTATCGGTATATCGAGTCTTCAGATAAAAAGTGTATCAAACAGTAGATATAGCTAAGTTCGGTGGCTTAGTGATTATTTTGAAAAATCACATCGTCAATCAAACATTGTTCTAATGGTTTTGTGCGTGGTAGCAAGGAAACGTAACAATGACAAAGCTCAATAATTCAATCTTTAGTTGAACGTCAAGTAAAATTAGGCGTAACTAATGTGAGCGACGCAGACGGTCGAGAAGCCTTACAAACGAGCCGGCAAGGACGGCTGACTCAACATGGCGTCAGCATTGAACACTCGTTCAGTGATCTGCAGATACATTCCTTATACGATCTACGTAGGCTCATTTATTGATAAACTTGAACAAATAAAGCAATTTGAGACTTTTATCATAGAGAAGTCATCCAGAATGCAAATGTAAAATGTCAAGAAATGTAGCTCGATGGTATGCAAACGATTGAAGATTTCAGTATAACAATAGAATTGGCTAGAGAAACATGCGGAAGAAGTTACATTACAACGACTGCGGAGTAAATAGCGGATGGCTCATGTACTAAGGGTTACTGCACGCGTTATGATGAGGTATTTATGAAGAGAGGCAGAGACATGCAGTCCGAGATCAAAAGTACGCCCACTGTTGCATCAGCGAACAGAGAATTTCAGGTGTAAGCATAAGCACACACTAGATTTAGGAGGTACAGCCTAAGGGCATATTATTAAAGTATTAGTATGGCCACGAAACCGACTGATAGCCTGCGGTGATAGTTGTATGAAGGGTCTCTCAGTCAAGATATAATTTATTGCGGCATTGACTCTCTTATCAATAGCTTTCTTTCCAGCTGTCATTTAACCACAAATTCTTTCCGATAACAAAATGTTTTCTCTATTATAATAAACAAGGTAAACGAGAGGTAAGTTAGGGCGATGCTCCGGGCCGACGCACACGCTCGACCACGCGAGGAAATCGCGACAAACACGCTGGCATGCAGCCAGCAGCGTATGCAAATTAATTTACAATTTCACAGCGATTCCAGACAAATTTTGAATGTGTACGGGGATGTCAACACTGTTCATCTGTTTCTTTGTATAGAGATAGTTTGAAGTGCATTCTTTCCCGATCCTTTTTAGTTAGTTCGTAAACAATTTAAAACTGTAACACAGCAGACATTTTCACAAACCTTTTTTACAGTCCGTTCAACCGATTTTGACTTATATTGCGTTGGTAGCATGACAAATGGCAACTGCAGTAAACAGTTGTTATTGTAACCACTTTTTTTGCCTCTAATGTCATCCTTAAGCCTACGGAATAGAAGCCAAAATCGGTTGAAGGAACTGTAAAAAAAGGTTTGTGTTTATGTCTAATCTTATTGTGAACAGAGTATAGTTTAGTTTCAAAGAGTTAAATAGGCCTGTGATTCAGAATCAGAAAGGGCAGTGAGCGTGCAATTAAGATGACAGTGGGTCAGTGATGTAGACAATGTACGAGGGAGGTATTCCTGGTGTAAGAGTGAGGTGTCTCGGTCGATACGTGGCTTGGCGCGCGACCAATGACTAACTAAACCTCGTACTATTTCACGGTATATATTACAACGGATTTTTTTACTTGTATTTTTTCATCAGCAACATTGTAGAAATTTGTTAAAAGGCCCAATCGTTTAAAAGCCTGAATAGTTTAAATTGACACAGTTGAATGGAGTTAAAATTTCCGTCAACTATTGACACAGTAAGCTGCGGTCGCAACTAACACCAGTCCATTCAATACAGCTGCGGTTTGTCATGCAACACTGCCTGCTAAATACTCACATATGTAAATTATATCACCGAATTGATGGAACAACTTCCCGCACATTATATGAGATTAGATGCGCGGACAATGAAGCACGAAATAATTAAGTACATACCCACCATTTAAATGGATGTCTCGGTTGAATTAACTACGGGACTACCATTGTTCATGTCAAGGTTTTATGATAATTATTGCAATGAAATATAAAAAGAGATATGTTAGTAAAACTAGTGTTTACATCCGGAACGTTAAAATTTAAATGCAGGCGAGCCAAATGTCCACGACTATGTCACCAAAACATAGCGTAACATGTAACACGCCACTGGGAATTTCTGCGCTCATCAGTTATACGCCATCTTGGTTGATTTATATCACAGATGTAATTACCCGACACAAACCAGAAGCTAGGAGAGAATTCTTGCGGGACAAACATTCACACGCTGCGCGCCATTAGGCCTATGTATGCGTATATTGTATCGGAGAGTAACAAAAAGTGGTGTTAGATTAAACGAGGAAACCAGCTCAATAATAAGTTATTCTATAAAGTTAACCGCAAAGAGCAAAGACACGAATAACAAACAAACGATCCCTTGTGATTTTACACGCCCGGGGTAGAGCTTAGGAGAAGGACTATAATCACAAATTAACAGAACTAATAGTTCGTTACAATGGCGGAGCAGAGGCGCGAAATACAGATTAATGGGTGGAGAGATCACCTGCTAACACATTTCCCATTTCATACCATTCGCCTCGACTTTTGTATTACATGTAAGCTCTGATTTTCATAATTTCTCCGTTATTCTTTATCTGGCGAATATTATACCCGTAACGTGTGCTCCTGTTGTTCAGGTCACTTATTTAAAGGAGATATTCACAAGGTTTTAGGAAATAAGGATTAAGATTCAGAAATTTTAAAGTTTTTCGTACCGGGTTTTAGTTTTATTTGAGTAGCCTTCGGTAAATATCATTTTGATTGGCGATGACATCATTAGCAAATGATGCCAGCCTAACTTAGGCCTATTAGTTTTGATCAAATATAGCACTGAAGCCATACAACTCCTATATTACGTAGTATGAATGAGCAGAGACAATAGGTAATTTATTTGTTACGTCCTCTACTTCTGTAAATGTCAGAGCAGTATTAGTAATAATAGTCAATATCATACAAGTTGTATAGTAATAACATACAAAGATTGAAACCTGCTATTATCCGAATTAATTTCACTTCTCAACAGTAACTGTTGTGTATGTTCATACGTGAGCAGTTTTCACAACATCACATTTCGTGTTGAAAAAACTTGGCCGGTCCGTAACACGAGAAAGTGTTCTGTGACGAGATTTGTAAAATGTTCGCAGCACAATCGATGGCAGAGTTGCTTGACCGGCCCCTAACCTATTTTTATTGTGAACTCGGATTAGATGGGTAAACAGCGCATGCGCTGTGAGCAGTCTTTAATCTTTTACGAGCATACATCAAAGGCAGGCAGGCAGTGTCCGACGAGTACAGATGTCATTGTCAAGTTATTCTCAAATGGCCAGAGAATGCTAATAAACATAGGGCACGAAGGAGACACGCGAACCGGTTTGATTGAAAGCGAACCGGTCGCTAACGAGCTGACGACCGCGGTTATAAATAATGAATCAGTTCTCATGACCCAGCTTTCTAGGGAACTCTACAATCCAATGGTTAAAATACTACTAAATATTGTAATCGAGTAAGTGACAGATATTTTACTAGAATCAAAGTGTAATGGCCGAGTTATTGAGTCAATCGAAGCGAGACGCGCTTCGTATGGACACAATACAATCGAGCTAATTGGTCGCTCGCCTCCATGATAATGGGTTATGGACTGGAACTCTGTGAGGTCGAGCCCACCTATGATTTTATAGTACATTAGCATTTTTATTGTCTTTGCATAAAGAGAGGACACGATCAGTTGACTGAACGCTGGTGGTACGGAAACCGGGTCGTATTTACGTGGAAGATCCAGATTGCAAACACAGACGACGATAATCCAAACATTTAGCGCAAATACGGGGCCGGGGGATTACCGGCTGGCGACGCGATATTTTCCGACGTCTCAGCGGCCGGGCACCGCAGGCGAGCCACGGAGCTCGTCGCTCAATTACCCCCGACATGTGGCTATCGATCGCATCCCCCGCCTTTCTCAGTTGACAGTCCCACCACCTATCTTTTTATATTGTGCCAACTAGTAAGAATAGGAGCTTTAGAACTTTATCCGATGTTATTGACCAGAGTCAACGACAAATGGGGGAAAATTAGCATAAAGCACGCAATCTGTGCTCAATTTAAGTATATTCAGCCGGACTGTAGTTTGTCAGTCATTAGTGAAGCATACCCAAAGATTACTATGATCCTGTAATCAAGTTTACTTGCAGCATCTAGGCACCCCGCATGGGCGCCAAATTAATTGGGTTTTGGAGTTTTTTAAATATAATTATGCAATACAAGTTGTAGTCAGCTGTCGATGAAACGTCGGCGTCGTCGGTTAGATTCGAGTTTAATGCTCGCTAGCATTGTTCCGCAAATAGCGTGTGCGGTGTGGAAGCGCTCGGCGGCGGCTATCTCTGTCTGATGAGTGAACGACTCCTTATCGCGACGTCCGTGACATCACCAGCAAACTTCATGCCAACTAGAGAACTGTTACACCGATTTTCGTGTATGTACCGTACCTACTATAAATAATCATCCGGCAACGGCTGCTAGTAACGTCGTGTTACTGTCGATGAAATGACGGACAGCACAAGATGTATGGCTGTTAAGTTTGCGGATGCTATTTTGCATCAGTTTCTGATGCACTCGTGTTCGCAACGTGCAGAGTGCACTTGAAAACCTATGAAACGACCTTTCAACATTCCTAAGGCAGAGGTCGTTGGAACTTGTTGGACGACAGCCTTCTTGGTGGATATCATTGCGAACACTCGCTGGCGCCCACGTAGGTAACACGCTGTGATTATAAAAAAAAGTTGAAAGCCGACCGCGAATTTACACCACGTTTGCCGCCAATACGAGGCGTTCAACGTTCATGTTGTTTGTAACGACGAAAATAAATAGTGTGTCGAGAGATTGTCAAGCTGCGATGTTGCAATCACATTGTTTTCCGGAAGATACCGCATCCGTGCATCATTATGAATATCGCGATACGCGTCATGTAATCAATGCAAATTATCCACTTGACTTTGGTCTTCATACGTAAATAATTCATAGTAACTATAGCTCTATCATTGATTGTTGCATAAAAGCGGCCAAGTACAAAGCTTTCGCGATGTTTTACAATTGACAGATAAATTACATAAAAATATAATTATGTACGGAAGACGAAGAATGATCTAAAAATACGAATGGTTTGATCTAGGTATACGTAAGGTGCTCCCACAATGGCGTGTGCCCGTGATACTAGTACGCCGATGGATTTGCCAAGAGCGAATGCGGTGGAGTTGTAAACAATCGCCACTAGTACGGTGAGGCATTAAAATAATTATTGCAGAACGGGCAGACGACATTCATTACGAATGGAAGTTTGCCCAAAATAATATTTATTTGTCTAAATCAAATGAGACTACTTAAATATAAACTTAGAAGCTATCGAGGATAAAGTAATTCATGTTACCCATCAAAATGTAATTCCAATTATTTTTTTTTATTTCCGTATTTTACGATACGTGTGGAAGAGGTTTGTTTAAAAGGCAATTTACGTCTCGGTCGTTCGTCAAACTTATTACCATCTATTCTAGGAAAACATAACTGCCATGTTGCATTTCAAGGAAAACCAGAGTTCCCCATATTCTTCGCTAATAGTTCATCTTTATCTCTAGCCAGTATTACGTAGCGTAAATGTATATTGTAGATTAGAAGCAGACTTGTTCTCGCTGTAGTGAAGCTGGAATTATTCTGTAGCGTAAGTGATAATAACCCGTTTACTTACTCGAATTTATTGCCAGTCCGCCTTATATTAGCTTAATTACAAGACTAGTTTATGGTATTGCGCGAGCTAAATCAGTGTAAACTGTTTGTTTTGGGAATTTTATCGATACAGTGTTTATTTTGGATTTTAATTTTGGATGCTTCCATTCGGAGCTCTTCCACCTTTATTTTCAGACTAGAGACTAGAAATTGTAATAATATCTATTCAAGACGATGCATTGCAAAAGTTTTCACAAGATTTTGGAATTTAAGATTCAGTCGAAAAAATAATACGGAACTACATGTACCACTTACATACATCATTAACTCGAGTATAAAGACATAGACCGTACGAAATCGGTGACGAATAAATGAATTGCAAAAAACTTTGATATAATTTAACAATGAAGTTCTCTTTAAAATACTCGTACTCATGTGTTTTAGCACAAATTGCAACATAACAGATGTATCTATCAATCAACCATCATTTAGGTCAATATAACATTTGTATTTAGGTAGATACTTAGGCAGCCAGTAGTCGGATGTTCAGGTTCTGGCTAACTGTCCGGGTGACTAAACGCCACAAAATAACTCGTTATTTGTCCAGTTGCCTCATGTTCGGAGCATCAATGGCCCGTTTCATGTTTGTGAGTGATGAATAATGCTCTTATATCGCTGGAACACACGCCACGTTTATCGAGCTTCCGTTTGCAAGCGGCGAATTAATTTGCTGGTGTCCCGGATGTGCCGTATTGTATTGTTGGGCTGGAAACTTTATACGGACACTGTCTACGTCATCCAGACATGTACGGGCCCCTTGCGTTGTTGACAATAGCAGGTTTGCCTTGGTGCTTGCTTATTTCTGAATGTCCTATTAGTGTTACGATCTTTAACCTGTCAGGTACTTGATGTGCGTGCTTTATATTTAACTACCACGCTTTGTTATGAGGTGCCCAGGCGCATTTTGTCTGATCTATGAACTTCGGGACCTAGTCCTGCAAAACTGAAACATGTATCTACTTTTATAATAAGGCACCAAAATCTATACAAATGTAGGTAGATTTGTGCTCACTAAATCATAATGATTAAGTCGATAGTTTATCGTTACACGTAAATAATAATCAGCTATCAATTTCCTTAAATAAAAAATAGCACAATATCCTTGATAATGAATGAGCCACATTATATCATTCTTTGAATATGATAATAATTATAAAATTATTCTTACGTGTTGTTCTTGTTATGATAAATGCAAATAGGTTAAACTTAAACATAACAAACTCAATAGTCGAAATGGTCATATCTTAAGACATGTGAATCATGTAGGTTCGTGTCTGATGTCTTCTTTTGAAGACCCAACAACTACAGATTTGAGTGGACCTGTCCAGGCAGTGCACACGTGTCAGTCATGGTTAGCTCAACCCATAACTTGAGGACCTCAACGACCTGACAACCATTACCAAAGAAAGTACATTTGGGTCGGTCGCACATAGAACTCAAACTGACAGACTATCATGAAATTAAGCAATATCCCATTATACACTGACAGACATAAATAGTTCACTTTCACAATAATATTATTATTTACAAAGTAAACAATATTGTCATTGTAAAACACAATTTCCAATCGATATTGGGGCCATTCCGTTCCACGGTACTGATCGTGGTATGTCGTGCAGTCGATGGCTTTACCTTAATTTAGTTTGTGCTGACAGAAACAAGGGTGAGACAAGATAATAAAAAATAACGATGAACGAATACGTGCATGAAACAAGGGTTGAGTTTCCTATTTTCCAACCAATTTATTTGCGGGGCTAGATTGGGAATTATATTCATAAATCTTGGTAATAAAGTAGTAGTACATTTAAATTGGGTACATTTCAACAATTCCAATGTCAAACAAGTCACATTGCGTATTACGTAGACCTCTATCTCGGATAGTCTTCATCGTCGCACTTGTGAATAAAGACACTGAACAATTACAGTCAAACAAACGAGGTATTGTGTTACAAGTGTGAAGAGATTGCAATTGTAGTGCTAATTGTTCGCATCTCGCCCTTTGTGCCCTAGCACGACGTAGTTGTAAACAGGATCTACGAGCCTGTCATTTACACGACTATTAACATCACTACATATTATTAAGTAAAGTTGTTCTACTATTAAACTACTGGTTCATTTCTGTAAAGAAGCTACTTTATTCACAAGTGCTAGATGCTATATATATTTTATTGAAAAAACAAAAGCTGTCAGTGAAAAAAATCACGCAGACGAAGTCGTGGGTGTAAGCTAGTGAATAATAATTCAAATAAAATCTAGTGAGGATGTTGAGGTTGTATCTTCTTGAAACGCTAAATTGTTATTACGTGGCGGCATTAAATTTTTTATGAGTTTAAATATTTTAATCCAATCACGCATAAAATTATGTTTAGCAAACGACGTTTTGAAATAAAAAGAGTCGTTGGTCAAGTTTGAAATGTTGATTCGTTTTTTGTGTCGTATCGTCGAGATAGGACGGTTGACCGACACACCATTAACACGACTATTAATATTGGTACATCAGTTTGACGAGGGAAATATCAGGGCCGGCCGATGTGCACTGAATTTGTCTTGAACACACCAACAATGACCATGTGACCGTGCAAAGCTCGAAGTGGGGTCGCCGCCCACTTCCACGTACATCATTCGAGCGAAACCTACGGCCACGAGGTCAGTAAGCCAAATCTATAAACATCTCACGTTATTATTTCCTTAGTTACTTCAGCAACTTATTCTGTTAGCCTCTCGGGTAAACGGAACGGATTTTTTTATTTCTCAACGAACAAAATTTTGAATTTTGATGCAAAAATCATACTTAGATCAAGTGTGTTGTGGTTCCAAATAACAGTAGATTTTGTCATTTATCGTTCCACTGCTTCCGAATTTGCGGAATAGAACTTTCACCATGAAAAATTAACTTCTAGACTGTAATGTAACAGTCCGTTTCTAATCGCCTGAGCTGATGACGTCACCGCATTGTACTCCGACAGCCAAATTAAGGCACCTACTAAAGAGGTTTACGACTAATGCCTTTTAAATTGTAGTTCAAATTACAGTGACGAATATTTATGGGGTTATTTGAAGTTATTTCTATTTTAGGTAGGTCGCAGAAATGAGCCCGGTTTATTGTTTTAATGAACGTTTATGCGCGTTTGTTTTGGTTATGAATGACTTGATCCATATTTTTTTATTAGGTTTTCCCATGAAAGATCGTTAGTATTTCCCATGCAAAGTACAATTCTGAATAGCTTTTTATATGGGGTAGCTACTTGAATCACAAAGGAGTTCGTCTTGCATACTAATGAGGGTTATGCCAATTCTTTGCGCGATGGAACCCTGACAATAGGCCTAAAGAGTCGTTGTATTTCAATGCTCGCCATACATTCATAAAAGAGCGATTTCTCACTTCTTTTTTATTTCCGACATCCCTGGGAACATGTCATGCAGTTTCACGGGCCAGTTTCATGCTTACATACTTTAGTTACTTTAATAATATCCATACAAATGTAATTTCTAACGAGCGTGCGTTACGCCTCGTTCTAAAGGCAAAGCTCTCACCGTTATCATTACTGTATAAGTAAGATAATGATATTTCGGCTCAAACCAAATACTTTGTGCAAACTCACATGATGCGCACGCACGCCAGTTTGATCAGGTATGTTTGTTCAAACATTGTCTCAGTTGAAATGTAAACATTTCTGGTATCTACTGTTGACGGCATTATTCCCGGCCTTACTCATGTAATTTGGGGAGCGCCAGGTTATGAAATACTATTTCCTGATACGTTTCATTATCAAGTTCGAATTGGATTTTTCCACCCGCCCATGTCGTTGTCGCTGCTGACTTGATAATTTTGATCTTTTATTCAATGTCTCCAAAAGCAATTTGAGATTTTGATTCCGGTTAACTTGACTTGACTTGCGAAGATATGTGAATCGTTAGCGTCATTTTAGATGGGATTCGACGGTACGACTCAGATCACTCAGACGACTAGACAATCTTTAATTAAGGCGCTAACAAGCGACTTTTGCAGATTTTAAACTGACAATGACGTCAAAATGTGTAGTGTAAATGATTCGAAAAAAATATATGTTAAACTAGAACATTTTCTTAATCATTTAGTAAGTGAATATTTTTGATTAAGTTCATATTAAATAGTTTAATTAAATCGTGAAGTTGTGTCTGACGCGGACGAAACATTGATAATCACACAAAATCTACCAGGAATATTTAATCGAAACTTTTAGTACTATTTTACAGACAATTTTATTATCTATCTTTTGGTATACGCCCTTTTTTTAAGTTAAAGAATACTATCTTCTATTTAATTTTTTCGACTAAACTTTTAGAGTTTTGGACGCAGCGCATACGATTTCCTGGTCGCTCAAGGTCGCTGACGTATATCGTCGCCTTAACAGTTGGGCTGCTAGTGGCTTTCTTTAACTCAGTAAGATTAGACCACTCCCTTTCGTCCGATTTGTGTCATACATCGACCATCGATTATATCAGGCAAATGAATTGGCACTATTGGCATCATCACACGCAGCATCTATACACATCCCTTCATGTGCCAAGCGCCATTGCGCTTGACTTGATCACGCTACCTTTAACGATCCAAGGTGAATTCATGTGTCATTTGATTTGACATACGTACTTTTAACCAATTTTATTCTATGCATTGCATTATGAATCATGGTCTGGGAATAAGATAAACGCATCTCTCTTTAGTTTAAAGTAAAGCTTAGAAACTAAACGAAAAGGGCGTTTCATTCTAAATGAACACAATTAGGACTGTTATTGTAGATACAATGTTTTGGCGACACACACATTAAACACATAATCACGTGTTTGTTCAGCGCAGTTGTGAAGTTGTGTGCTAAACAGTGTTACACACACATGGACACTGATAAAGTGCTGTGTAAACGCGGCCTACGTAAGTATGTGGTGATAATGTTTTTATGGCGCGGGCGCAGTATGGATTAACTTATAACTGTTATAACTAATGTAGTGAAATGTAAACACTTAAATTGCGCGGAAGCTTGTTTTTTGAGTTCTAATAGCTGGAGACGATTATTTTAACGTTGAAGTAGAACAGATTCGACGAGGCCATGAAGTTGTTTATTTCATTTTTAGAAAAGAGGGAGGATTGACCCGCGTTGATAACTAAACTGGTATGGGAAGACTGGCTCCATGGTTTGGGCAAAAAATTGGAATAAGCTAACGATTACGTCTTTTCAATATCAATGCCCAAGTTCAAGTGCCATTATCAGCAATGTTTAATAAAACCACAATACGCCACTGAAACTTATCGTGGCAGTTATAAACTTACTCAACAACCATAAAGATTGTTTTCATTAACGGTCAGGCGTGAGCCCTTACATCTTTGTGTGCATTTACTTAAAAAAATAACGTGATGACCGCCGTATAAGGCTTGAAGTCGACAGCTAGGTACATGGGCACATTCCAAAGGACTTTTATCATAGATATTCAACAAGCATGGCTCTTATCGACACTATAATACCTTAGACGATAATAATATCGATTACAACAAGTGCGATATGAAATTTATTACATTTGTAATGAATCATGAGTATCGATGACCTTAATTAAAGTACGTGCGCCTACATTAAATTGATAGCGAATTAATTGTATCATACTTTTTGCCTTGTTGTTGCTATGAGAGCCTATTTTATTTTACGAAATAGCTACCAACAGGTACTTACCTATTTGTTAAAAATAAAATATAGTTGTTTTAATAGTAGGTACGTCCACTCCTAAAATTACAACATTATACCGATAATTATTAGGGAAAATGGATAAAGAAACATCCAATAACAGGCTTCAGAGCCATAGCAGATTTCAAATGATGCATGATTTTCGCACATAAGGATAAAACTATGTAGGTAGGATATAGTTTTGTTTTTCGTATCAAAGATAAAACACGTTATTTTAAGTGTATCGTAATAAACTGAAGATCGATACCGAAGTACAATTTACATTAAACGCTTTTTTTACAGGAATATCAAAAAGCAAAACAGTTATTGTTTTAACGGTCGTAAATAGGTAGGTTAGTATTGTTTCTTTAGAAAATAGGGACGGTTCTGTGTGTATGAGTATCGATCAAGTTTATCCTTATGAATAACTGCAGATGTAATGCCGTTACCAATGCAATAAAATAAAAATATATTCGAACCTAATCGTGTTGTTTTATCTGATTACTTTCAACTGTTATCAGTATTTAATCTTGTCATCAGTAATTATGTATTTTTTTTCCATACAGCATTTTCCTCTATGATCACTTTACCATTCAGTTTTTTACTGTTTTTTATTTCGTTATTTGGATATCTAATCATATCGCGATATAACTAGGCACGTACCTATTTTTCGTTTCAATTAAGGTAAATGTAAAAGAAAATCATACTTTCGCTGCAAGTCAGTTCACGATTTTTCTAACAAAAATGCACAATAGATCATACGGACTACAGTTATAGCTTAAATATGTTAGGTAGGTAGGTAGGTATCTATTACAGTGTAGTAGTAGGTAGTGTATTCGACGGAAAAAGTACTGCGTTAGCTAGAAGGAATGCGAATTGTCGTGATTGGTCCGGTATGCAAAGATAAGGGTGTGAACTCACCGTCTGCGTCAACTTCGTTGATCATGTCTTGAAGCTCGGCTTCTGTGGGGTTCTGTCCTAAGGATCTCATCACGGTTCCCAACTCTTTGGTCGTGATGGTGCCATCGCCGTCTTTGTCGAACAGTGAGAACGCCTCCTTGAACTCGGCGATCTGTTCTTCCGTCAGTTGATCCGCCTGAAACCAACCAACACGAACTTTAGAAAACCTATCGTAATTCTTGGAATATAAAACACAATACTAAGTTATCTAGAAGTTTTTTTTGTTTGGATTTTGGGTTCAATAAATAATATTTTCAAAACGTACAGTGTTGACGACCATTGTTAATGAGTGTCAGATACGAAGAGACGGTAGACGAACGCGGGCGGTTATCGGCTGCGATAAGATTACACCAGAGATTATGTGTAATTACCGGACCGACCTCAGCACGTCATACTGCGGTCTTTTACGCCACAGATACAAAATACTGCATTGCCACTTTTATCAATAAATACGATGTTATTGAGATTACTTTACAACCACTTTAAAAATACGATTGTGGATACGCCGGCATACCTACGCTAATATCCAAGACAAGAAACTTGTAACAAAATCAATAAAACTTTATGTTTTAAGTCTATAAATATAATTTATCAAGAATGCATTCAGTAAATGTCCTGTGGTTTTGGAATTCATGCTAATAATTACACAACTCAGATCAAGAACAACTAACAACCTACCATAATCAATTTAATTAATTTCTATACAAGTCAACCAGTTGAAGCATCTACACAAACCAGTCAATACTCAATTATTGATATCTCTAACAAAAAAGGAGCCTCCATAATCATTCAATTGCCAGCTTTATTCAACACACTCATAGTTTAATGTCAAACTGGTTTTACAACACATCTAATATTTAAATTAGGTATGCCAGTTTATTTTGTAACTCTTAACACTCTTGATTGAAACAAATAAAGTTAAATTTTCAACAATAGCCACAGGTTGTATGACCACATTCCTGAATATGGATTGTAATAAGGAAATAAGTAGGTACAAATTATGTCATGCCTATTTTTTTTCCATAACATACATTTAAAGGAAATCATTAAAATTTATTTTGTGCTATTACAATAAGCACTGTTTTCCTGCTGATATGTGCTGTAATGTGGGTAGTGTAATCACAGCTAAAAATACTACAGGCCGGCTCTTATCAGTTACCATGCCTGTATTTACATGGTCTCTCCATTGTTCTCTGGCAAAAAATATCATAAACCAGTTTTTCTAAGGTAATCACAATGTTTAGAATAATAAAATTGTATTTCTGAAACATGAGAAGTGGACACTTCATGCAAATATCAACTTTAATAATTGCACGCAAAAGAACAAAGTAGAACTAGTTTTTCTGTAATTCTGTTAAATAATGTACAACCAATAAACAAAATTATATGTAAATTATGCCAAATATTATCACAGTACTTAACTGAACCGTTGGTTTAGTATTCTTATGTTAGAACAAATTAAACTTTATGAGTACACATTAATACATTTTTCGAACATATTTAGTTGAACTTGCTTCATAACTTATTTACACTTATTGGCATCACATCAAACTTAAGTTGTTGTACCTACATCAAAGACAAGCTAGATAAGATTATACCGGCTACATACAAAAATGGTGCCATAATAACATTCAGTTCATTATCATGCATTTCTTTGCATAACTGAATTTGTCAGCTATAATAGGCGTTGACAGGGGCCATTTATCAACCAAAGACATTTTTCCTACAACTGACAGACCTTTCAATAAGATTCTGGTTCTTCATTAGTTAGCACAGACTGTACCCTTGACTGGGAATGTTTTTAAAGATAATTTAAGTAAAGAGAATGCTGATCACAAACTGAAGATAGATTTGAGTCAGCTGTGCCAGATGCAGTGATATTTACATACCATAGCGAGACAATGCGATTCGCCGACTATCAGCGAGACGAGCAGAGCGGCGCACGCTTGGTTACCTACTCAAGTGTCGCTACACAATGTTCCTATTGTTTAACACCGCAGCCTCCCAGACCCACGTAGAAACGCGACCCGTTTAGCGAATTGCGTATGAAAAAATATAGAAGCGCGCGTAGCGATGAGTCAACGGGCGGTTGACAGTTGCGCCCGGTCGATCGATCCACCGTCAACAGGGCGCGACTAGGCCTCGCAACTTCGAAACAACGCTCAAAATCACTTGTTTTCTTTGTACTGAATCCTGAACGCCATTTTATAGCGTCATAGACGGCCGGCTTTAACCTTAACTAACGTCATTTAGCCGGCACCACCTACGAAACTATGGCGATTGGCGACGGATGTTTCTCGAGTCTTTCTAACGGTCGTTTTACAAAGTTTAGAAATCCCATAACACTTGCGATCCTTCCTAAGTATCTGTGATCATTGGTCGTCCATCCTGATCAAGACATTGGCTTCGTCGCTGATCCGCAATGCGGTAAAAAACGGCCATCACAATAATATAATGGAGGCCCGTCATCACTATAAACACCGATGCACCACATCCCAGAAATATACCCTGGAACCAATTCAGGACGATCCCCTGAATGCACTCCCGACACCTTTCAGCAGAAATATCACTCACCATTGTAGATTAACTTGGATTATCAGGAGCTACACTAAAAAAATCACAGACTACGCCGCAAAAGCGACCGCACGAATCGACGGTTGAAACGATACTGCCGCCCTCACTAGCGCGAGCGGCCGCGCCGGGAAACTCGCGACCGCGATTCACTTCGTGCTCGGTCACGAATCGTTCCGAATCGACTATTCGATTCACCGTATTTTCATTCCGTTTTCCGAGTCTCGGAATAGTTTTAACACTACGCTACAATCGTTTCGTTTCAAAACTTTATCACTCGAACGTCCAAGTCCATGTCTCGGGACGCACGACACAGGATTAAATTTGATCTGCAAAGGATAGTCGGTTTTATATCGGGCTGGTGCGGCGGCGTGGACTAGCGTTCGGCGCGCGCCGATTGGCCGTCGCGCACCTGCAATGCGTCACTGCGGGCGCTAGCGGCGGCCACGGAGCGAGTGGCGAGCGGCTAGTGGCGGCCGGCGGCAGCGTCTCACGCCTCGGGCTGCGGCGCGCGGCGGCTGCTCGGCTGCTCCCGATGCCCTAGTTCGCGGTCGAGGCGAGGGCGCGCCGCAGTGGCCACCCGCAGACGCCGGCCGTGCTAACGAGATAACGTGGGGTGATGGCTGTCGCACGGGCGCAGGCTTCCCGCCACATCGCACCGCTCGTCATACGTGCCACACGCACTCAGCACGGTTCATGCAATCATGCCGCGCCGCATTACTGACGCATTAAATATGCTTGATGTATTATTATGCAATGATAACTCTAAATAACTATTAACAAAACTTATGTTATTCTAAAACATGCACACTATCTCTTAACATCTTTTATACCTTTTACAAAAAGTAAAGCGGGTAAAGTTAGAAGCTCTTAACATTATCAATAAAGTTCTCATTTTCACTCGGTGACAAAAATCGTCATCAAAAATAAAATCTATTAGGTATTGTTAAAATATTATGTAGTTAGGTGAATTAGTAAAAAAACAGTTTTAAACAGTAATTAAATTTCAACATCTGGACAATAGCACGAAGTTCTTTCTCTGCATTTCTACAAACTATGTGTGCCACAAGTGGTCACAAACACAACCCACTTACAGCGGCCCGTTAACTGTTATCACCAATTTTTCCGGCCATCAAGAAAATAAAATGTATGGTCGATCAATTAAATACAACTGTTTTCCAGATTATTAATCTTGTAGATACAAGTTCTCACCATAATAAATTACTGTAACAACTAAGAACCAAAAAGCATATTAATAAAATAAAACAGTTAATCGATTTTAAAAATGAAACTTACTAAGGTGCGGGGCCACTCTATCTTATGTAACTTTAAAAAAATTACAATGACAATGACAAGTTTAGTTCGTTTTTTATTTTCCACACAGGCTATTAGGAATTCAAATGGCTATACATATTAAAATTTATCTCATGGTATTTTTTACCAACGTTTTTTCAAATTAACATAATCAATATTCAGAATTGGTGTTTGTGGACTAAGATCCCCCAGAAAAAACCTCCAAACAGCGCCATCTGTTGGCGAGTAGAAAGCATAAAATTCAAATATTTTCGATCACGGAATATAATAATCTTTAATAATAAATAATAATCTTTATTTTCTTAAACAAACACAGTACATCATTATTCAAAAATATGCTATAAAAAAAAACAGTTGGTTGTACACAAAAGTTTTAGCATCTGTAGCCGAACTAGGCGAAACCTGTATTTCGGCTTACAGCGCTATCCCCCTCGAGTCACATTTAATTAGGTTTCTTAAGTGCTAGCATTTTACTGTTCTATTAGCAAATGTTTATTAAATAATTAAAAGTATAATATTATTAGAAGTCTGTAATAATAAAAAAATAATAATAAAAACAAGTTTTCGATCCTAGTCGTAGAAAGTAGAGATGGTAGATAATTTGATCATATTTGATGATGTACATAATTATACATAATTACAATGTTTGGTAGGTAGGATATAAGAATCGAAATGAAAATAATTAATACCGAGGTTACGTTCAGTGCTTATCAATCAATTGTATTTAAAACACCGCCACGTCAAGAAAGGAAAAACCTTCCATCCGGCGCCATGTTACAAATTCATCCTAAACTATTCCTTTATTTGGTATTAGTTTTTGTCATCTTATGTTATTATCACGGTTAATATATGTAGATGAAATATGAAAGAAGTTCAAACGAACTATAATTTAATTAGGATGAGTCAAGGAACATATTCCTAATTATTAAAAGAAAATAAAAAAACAATGTTGGTTTGTCATATAAACATGACTGTTGCGGTCCATAGGTTTGGTAGTGTTGGCACAAAATATAAACGTTCGCGCCGCAGCCTCACGTATACGTCAGTAATGCAACGTTGGTTGATCGATCGATCGATAAGGTAAAATTACTGCGATAGAACTGTAGAAATAAGCTCGTGGTTGGGTGGTTGGATTAAAACTCCATTTGAGCGTCTATTGGCCTGCGCCAATAAGTAGGTAGTTTCCACATATATGATCTACATCCCGACGCGTTATTATTTTAAGATTCCGACCAAGTTGTGACGACGTCTGTAGAACGTTTACCTCTCGCATGCCAAAACCAGAAACAAGCGAAGCAGTTAAGGAAGAATACCTACTAACTTGCCTGCCTCTTGGTGTAACGCTCACAAGTGCAGCTGCTTTAAAGCAAATTCAAATGCAAATTCAAAGTGTGAGCTTCGATAATTATTAAAACAGACCATGTAGGTACCTACCGCAACACTGAATTTTCTGTCGACTCCGGCCGACTACAGCCTGGTTGCATAATTATTTCAATAGGCATTATAACTGGGGGCCAAGTCTGTTATTTTAATAATTTCGTCATTCCAACACGATCCCATTGTCATTTTGCTAAAAGTTCGTAATCTGCTAAATCCATAATGGTCGATCATTGGTCGGTCAATGGTCTCGAAATAGAATTGTGTTATAATGACATTGTCAACAAATTTGAACATTTATTCATGCCAGATTTCATTTATATATATTTTTACATATTATTTATAAGTGTTATAAGCAATCTAAAGTAGTGAGAAGTTCGTAAACTAAGTCAGTTATTAATTTGTCATTATGTACGAGATTATCATTCTATATCATTTCTTTCAATGGCGTGTCAGTGGTTAATCATTGGAAAGTCATAATGACGCCATTATTAGTAGATTACCAAACTTGTCAAAATCGACAATTATGAAATCAATGATAGACCATTCTGACACTATTGTAATAGCAGACTTGAGGCCCTGGTGAAATGTGGATGTGACCGTCGTCAACTTCAAGATGATCAGATGGGCAGGAGTTACAATCACTCATTCATTTGTGTTAGCTTTTGTTGCAATCTCTACCATACCAATACCAGATTTAACCGTCTAGTATTTTTTCAAAAAAAAAACTATACATAAGCTTTAGGTAAAGCAGGGGATGCAGTTATTCGGCTAAATATTATGTGAAAACAGGGAACCGATCACTTTTCCGATTTTTTTTTGTACGAATTTAATTTTTCCGAAAACTATTGGCCGACGTTTTTTTAGGGTTCCGTAGCCAAATGGCAAAAAACGGAACCCTTATAGATTCGTCATGTCTGTCTGTCTGTCCGTCCGTATGTCACAATCACTTTTTTCCGAAACTAGTATTAGTAAGTAGTTAGATGTATTCTGTGAACCGCATTAAGATTTTTATTGATCTGTGCCTCGAACCAATAAATAAATTACGTTCTATTTATTTTTCCGAGACAGCGACACGTAGGCTTACGCTGAAAACCAGCGCCTTGACTTCGCGCCTTCGTGCGCGGACCACGGCATTTATGCTGAGCGTCAGCCGTTTCGCGTGGCAGTGACGCATATTTCTGTCTCGGACGTTATTATAGCATTTTATTTTATTTGAAGTACTTAGTTGTTTTCTACAATATGTATCCACTTGTTGTAGTTTTAGGTCTTGTTCACAGAGTAATATAATATACCTATACAGCACAAATTATTTTGTAATGTGCGTCACTATCTCGTGAATAAATGGTTTTACTTTCTTTCTTTCTTTTCTATTTTCAAAAAAAAAAACATGAAAATTTGGGTTCCCCATACTTCGAATTGAAAATCAAATTTCTTTTTTCATCAAACCCATACGTGTGGAGTGTCTATGGATAGGTCTTTAAAAATGAGATTGAGGTTTCTAATTTATTTATTTTCAAAAATGAGTAGTTTTTCAAAGTGGTAAAATGTGTGCCCCCCCCCCTCCCTCCCCTGTAAGTTCTAAAATAAGAGAATGATAAAACTAAAAAAATATATGATGTACATTATGTAAACTTCCACCGAAAATTGGGTTGAACGAGATCTAGTAAGTTGTTTTTTTTAAAACGTCATAAACCGTAAACCGCAATTTACCTTTCATTCAATCAACTCAAATATAAAAATATAAAAACTTTTATATTATGTTACTTGCTGCTACGGAACCCTTCACGGGCGTGTCCGACTCGCACTTGGCTGCTCGTTGCTATATGCATTATTTGACATATTTTTAGATTATCGAAGTGTCATGTGTCGTAGGTATTAAGTATTTTACCGAACTATATTTCGCCGATTTGCAAAATAACTTTTTGCTATTGGCTGAAGCATCTTTTGAACTTTTTTCATTTGCCAATTGACTAATTTGCCATATTTTCACCACACTGAAACAACATTTTACGGAATATTATTCGATCAAAATATATAGCTAGTTACTTGATAGCATTCTCAATATTAAATTAAAATAATATCATAAAAAGTATACTTATGCTACAAAATTAGTGACAGAAACGAATCGCTGCAACACCGACTTCACGCAGTCTTGTCTCCTCCGCGCCTAGAGTGTAATTTAAGGCCGCGTAGGCGCGGAGGGGTGTGACGGCCCGTGAGCTGAGGAGCAGATGCATTGAAGGCCCGCCGCCGCGGCTGAGGCAGGTCAGCGCAGCCGGCCAGCAAGCCGAAGCTGCGGTGGTGAGCGTTGAAACCATCTAAGACGATAAGCTCGCGTGGGCCGCCCAAACCCCGCAGCGCCGGAGCCGTGACAGAAACATGCTTGCTGCATGATACATGCCTGCTTCAATGTTGCTTGCTTATTTGCACGCTGCATGCTTGCTTGCATGCTGCATGCTTGTTTGTGCTTGCATGCTGCACGCCTGCTTGCATGCTGCATGCCTGAATGCACGCTGCATGCCTGCTTGCATGCTGTATGCTTGAACGCACTTTTGTTCATAATAACTGTTTTTACATTTAAATGAAACACACCTTCATTATCATCATTCAATCAGTGTTCATTTAAATAGTGGTACCTATAATGAATGCTCGGAAACATAATACTTCGAACAAATGTTATTTTGGCTAAGTGTAACTTCGGTAAAGTGTTTTTCGACCAAATTAAACGTCGGAGTAAAAAAAACGATTTGATAATAGGTCATCTGATACAGTCATCAGTCCGACCACGGTTCAAGGGGTAGACGTGTTAGACGTGTTAGTAAAAAAAAAAATTTAAATAAAAAATAATATAAAAATAATAATAATAATAATAATATGTGGGGACATTTTCACATACGGCCATCTGACCCCAAACTAGGGAGACCCTGTACTATGGGTATGGACAGCTGATATACATACACAAATACATTTTTTTTTGTAAATACATACATATATAGATAAACAACACCCAGACACAAGGCAAACACAAGTGCTCATCACACAAATGTTTACCCTGGGCGGGAATCGAACCCGCAACACGCTGCGCAGCAGTCGATCGCTCAGCCACTGCGCCAACCGTGTCGTCTATTCGTGAATAATAATATATATGTATACCTAAATATATTACTTAATTCGCACTACCCGTAGACCTTCGTTCCAAAAACGAAACTATAATACCTAGTTGAAAAGTTTTAGGTGAAATGAAATTCGGTCAAATATTTTTCGAACTTATGATAGGTAACCGTGGAAAGACTATAGAGGTTACCTACTTTAACTGTAAACTGTAAATACAGAATGTTAATGATGCTAATGCCCGCCCTGCCCAAAAATAGTTCAGGTTGAAAAAAATTGTGTTAAAACACTAAGTCGGATTCTGGAAGTGATTTTTTGAATTAGAGGTGATTGTTTTTATTTATGGTAAGTCTGGGCATATTTGTTTCAGCTATGTCACAGAGCATACGTCTTGCCTTGTTCACATATCTGTGATAGAAGTGCAGTACAACTATATACAGTACCTACAATACAGAAACATTTTTTCTCAGTGTCACTGTCTCACTCAAATTTTAAGACACACGCACGTCTCTGCTTTTAGATATTGGATTCACAACGCGGGTAAACACGCTATATTGTACTCACGTATTTATAGCCCTTATTGTATTCTGTATAAGGATCATGGCCCGAGGCAGGGAGGCATATAGTTCACTGCGTATGAGGCATTTTGTGCTTATATTGAAATACCAAGTCGCATCTACATCGATGCCTGTATACAGTGTATACATATTTAAAAAAATGAGACTAAAGGTTGGATATTTACATTACGTAATATGTACATAATATCAATATGGTAGCGATTGAGATTATTTTCGAAAAGTGTAAGTAGATAGAAGGAAATATTTTCTGTTATTTTAGTCAGAAATAATTTCTTACTAACAGAAAATACTAAGTACTTTGAAAGGACTCCATTTTTAAAGCTTTCAAATTCAAATACAAATATTTTATTTGTTGAACATAGGTGGGTTATGTACAGGTGTAATTATTAATAATGAGTGCTATGTCTAGCCGTCATGGGCGTACAAAATTATTATTAATGAAAAAAATGCTGATTTTAAGTTAAATAACAAACAATAAAACTAATAAAATTATCGTAAATACAATAAATAAATATTGAAACTCAGCAAAGCTCAGCAGCGCAGCTCTTCAAGTACTGAAAGCATACTGAAAGCTAATAAAAAAATGGAGTCCGACTCGGTACTACGCCTGCATTCGAGTTCGGAACTAGTCAGATAAAATAAAAAAATAACGCAAGAGTAAAACCGTTATCAGAAATATAATCCTAACTAATATTATAAATGCGAAAGTAACTCTGTCTGTCTGTCTGTCTTTTTTTCACGCCTAAACTACTGAACCGATTTGTGTGAAATTTGGTACAGGGTAAGTGTGAACCCCAACAAAGGACATAGGCTACTTTTTATTCGACTTCGACTTCGACTTCGTCTGCGTCCGCGATAACCGACATATACGCGGACGAAGTCGCGGGCAAAAGCTAGTAATAATAATAATTCTTTAATTCAGATCATTGATCCCTATAAAACCGTTATCAGAAATATGAGTCAGTAGGTACCTACCTAGATAGGTATTTTTAACGAAACTGAAAATAAATAACATGCTACTGGTAACATGCTTGATTTATAATAAATTGGTGACTGTGGAAATGTTTTCTTATACAACAAACATATATTCTTAGCTCGGCTCTTGCTTGGCAAAAGGAAAACATTTTAACCTTACCTTCGATATTCTCTCAGCCCGACATCGTTCTCGTACAGTCAACAGCAAAAGTAGATGATCAAAATCAGAAATTCAATACTAATTTACTAACACTAATTTATATAATTTATTACTAGTTTTAAGAATGTAGGTAATGTAATAAATGTACATCATACTCACGTCCACACATAAATTGTCGAAAAACACAATACATGAATATGTATTGTGTGTTTTTAGTGTGTAGTGTGGGTGTAGGAATCTACACCCACACTACACACTAACACTCCACATATAAACACATTCCATCTTTTCTTTTTGTAACTGCTTTTATTTTTGCGTTCGTGACAGCTATTGGGAGAGGGGACTTCGTAGGGCTTGTGTATTTTTTATGTGAATAAATTATTATTAGTATTATTATAGTTTACTTATTAAAAGTATGTGATTGTCACACACATACTTTTGAATAACTTCGACGTCACACAGTTCTGACGCGAACTCCGTTCATTAGTATTGAATTTCTGATTTTGATCATCTACTTTTGCTGTTGACTGTACATGCGTCTTTCTATCGCATGTAAATTCTTCGCAGCTTCGCGTGGAAAACCTAGTATACATACTTACATGACTTACATCTACAAACGTATGTTTTATTCATAGAACATTCAAAAGAGCGTTTGCTTGTCACAAAAAAAAATGTGACAAACTTACTACGGACCTGATTCGATAACAATGAAACAATTATAATCAAAAGGACTGAATAAACTTTGGGAATATTTCAAAGGAGTTGGCGGCCACTTTTTTAAGTCGATGCCTTCTGATTACAATATTTCAGCTTTTCTAAGAGAAAACTGTAACTTGTTTAGACTCTGAAGGGCACATCTACTTTATTTATTTTACTTTGACAAGTTTTGCGACGTAAAATCGTGTTTGAAAGATGATGTTGTTTTCTGAGTGATATATAGGTATTTACATAATGTATACCTACTATATAATGGACTTATTTTACATTTTACTATGTTGTTATATTTAGTCGAGTTATAATTGATTAAATATGCGTAAAAGTCAGTCTATTTTTAATCAGTCTTATACAATGTTAACGTGCCTCTTAATTATACATAGGTAGGTACATAATTATTTTTTTACCAAAATTCGGCAAACAATACGTAGAAGTCTTTTCTATATGGAATTACAAGATAATACGGAAATCTTATTACCTATTCAAAATAAACATTAATTATTTTTTATAATTATCTGATGTAGACTGTCCTATTACAGAGATTGTATTTTATTTAATTACCTACAATTTATTTACCTAATTCGAAATCATGTCAGATTATGTAGTGTAGGTATATCCACGAAGTAACTTCGTGGGTATATCTGACTCTACCTCAAAGTTGCGACAAACAGTTGTGGCAGTACCTACTGCAAGGAACCTCAGCTGACTTCACGCCTGACGTCAGTCAATAGTTCACAATGTTCATATTGCGTTTTATTATCGGTTTAATTTATTGCTTTCTCATACTGTTTATTTCTTTGTGGGTAGGTAGGTACAATTTTTTGTACATACGCCAGGACATCAAACCATACTAAAATGTCACATTTTCGAAATTGAATATGAACCTTACGTTTTTGGTATAAAGTAGAAAATCGATCAAAGAAATTTGAAAGATTATTGCAGCTTGATGTGCTGCTTTCTATACCGCTAATGAGGCAATCAGGCATACGCCCCAATATTCTCTTGCAATACCAGAGAACTAAATCACACGCACGTTGCCGACACTACAAAAACTTTTTGTGACCCTTTTTCCCTTTCTGGTTTTCCCATGGACCTACAGCATGGCAAAACTCCAAGCTTCCAAGGCAGGAAGCTCATTCCACACCCTGAGCGTAATTTTACATTTCATTATTTCATTAATAATAAATATAGGTACCTATTATATAATAGATTCTATTCCAGCTGTGTGGTGCCGGCCAAGAATAGCACCATCCCATTTCTGCCCGTGGGTGTCGTAGAAGGCGACAGAGGGATATTGACCAGAAGATAGGCAGTAGCGTCCTTCTGAGTACCATAACACCTACTGCGATCGCCAATATGCATAGGCCAAGCATGGCGATTATTGCTGAACCGGGACCTTGAGGGAGACCTATGCCCAGCAGTGGGCGTCTAAAGGTTGACATGATGATGATGAATAGATTCTATGTCAAATAACCACCTTTGGGATGGATCAGCAAAATACCAACTGGAGGCATTGGAAGTCATTGGTAGACAACAACGACTCCCTGGTTAGGGCTAAGCTCCAGAGCCTTGAACATCGCCGCACCGTTGCTAGCCTTTCGGTCTTTTATCGGGTACATTTCGGAGAGTGTGCTTTGGAATTGCACAATTTAATTCCCCCATCCCCATTCCATCAGCAGACGAGCAGAGATACGGCGAAGCGTCACCGCTATATGGTTGAACTTCCACGGTCTCGAACCAACTTGAAAAAAAAAATTATACCGATATCCTAAAATTCTAACTTTCACGTATAACTAAAGGGGACTCTACCCATGGCTGCGCCAGTACCTCGAGATTCATTTAGGTACCTATCCGATTTACGGGTTTGTTATCTAACCAGCGGTTACATCATACATGACATAGGTGTTTCAGAACACACATACCACCCACAACAGCAAGTCAACAACGCGACGTAAACAAATGTCCACAAAAACACGGCATGTAAGTACGTATGGTAAGCGATAAAAGTATTAGTTTTTCAAGTAATTAGCGAGGCGCGGCCGGCGGGCCCCATTACCAGGCGGAGTGCCGGAGTGCCGGAGTGCGGTCATCACCTAATTGCGTTTATGTTCTAGATTACATTGATTACGCCGATAACTGAATTGGACTTACACTAACGCTTTTTGTACACAACAAGGTGAGGGAGGTTTAAGCTTTGCATAATGGCGGCGTGTTGTGTATT
Source organism: Charanyca ferruginea (assembly GCA_947361185.1). NCBI lineage: Eukaryota > Metazoa > Arthropoda > Insecta > Lepidoptera > Noctuidae > Charanyca > Charanyca ferruginea. The sequence goes on from OX376068.1 coordinate 26,834,899, forward strand.
CATTTACCTTTTTCATTGACATTTTGCGGGGTTGGTTGACACTGGCAGATAGAACTAGCCGTCAGAGTCTACATAAGGGGCTATTTAACGACTTTTACAGATTTTAAACTGACAATCACGTCAAAATGTGCAGTGTAAATGATTTGAAAAAAATATATGTTAAACTAGAACATTCTTTTAATTATTTAGTGTGTGAATATTTTTTATTATATTCATATTAAATAGTTTAATTAAATCGTGAAGTTGTGTCTGACGCGGACAAAACATGACAATCACATAAACATTGAGATGATTGAGAGTTTTGGACGCAGAGAATCGTATGCGCTGCATCTAAAACTCTCCAAGTTTAGTCGAAAAAAATAAATAACAGTAGTATGTATTCTTTAACTTAAAAAAAGGCGTATAAGTATATAAAAGATGAAAGTATATAAAAGATATGTATGTAAAAGATAGATAATAAAATTGTCTGTAAGATGGTGTCAGTTTCGTTTAATTATACCTGGTAGATTTTGTGTGATTGTCATGTTTTGTCCGCGCCAGACACAACTTCACGATTTAATTAAACTATTTAATATGAATATAATAAAAAATATTCACACACTAAATGATTAAGAGAATGTTCTAGTTCAACATATATTTTTTTCAAAAGACATGAGAAAAATAATTTGAGTATCTTTTCTCATCCCACCTAATAATCAAATCATTAAGTTTCTTCACGAAACTCTTGCGCCTGTAAAAAGTTGCAAATAAACCGTAAAGTAATAACACGCTAAACTTGGGAACGTGGAATTGATTCAGATGGGTTCCGCACCTTATAAAATGTTTGATAAGAAAAGTTTCCGTATAAAAGTAATGATGTAGAAAGTTTTGGAACGATTATTGTAACACGTGCGTGCGAGACTGCTTTTGTAAGTAGGGGCTTAGCAGGTCATTCTATTAAATAAGTGGTATGCTATTGTATTCATAAATTGTACTTTATTTTCTTTCTTTATTTAATTCCGTTATCCACACACGAATTACTCCGGTCGCATGGAGCAAGAGCGTGGTGGTACTGTTCTTTTAAAAAGTGACAACACGCTCCTTAAAAACTAGCGCCCCATTTCACTCCTGAGTCATGTTTATAAGCTATTTTCAAATCAAAATCATTTATTTGCAAAAATATGGTACATTGGATGTTATCGGACAGATGGTTTCTGCATATCGAGGCGAGGGTTATATCGAATTATCTCGCACAAAACTTCGATGAATTCCAACTGCCGGTGCAAGCCGGGTTTCGGAACAGCTACAGTACCTTAGACCACATACACACCCTCAGGCAAATAACCCAAAAGGCCGAGGAATACAATTAGCCTCTGTGCCTTGTGTATGTGGACAACGAGAAAGTCTTCGACACCGTCGAGACCTGGACTGTGCTGGACTCCATGCAGAGATACCTCGTCGACTGTCAATACGTCGAGGAGCTGAGGTGTCTGTATAAGGTGTCCATATAAGGTAATCTATTGTTTATTTTCTCAAAAATATTATGTATAGTTAATGTAAACTGGAAGAGCGGAACCACCTAATATAAGAAAATCTTTGCTTAAAAGGTGACTCCAAACTTAATTGTGTTTTTACATATTAGTTGATTAAATAAACATTTTTATTTATTTATTATTTATAAGGCCGCAACAATGACCATCCAAGTACAAGAACGAAGTACAAAACCAATCCATCTGCATCGATGGGTATAAGACAGGAAAACGTCATCTCTCCGAAACTGTTTACAAATGCGTTAGAGGACGTTTTCAGGACGATTAATTAGAATGGACAGGGCACAAACATCAACCGTCAGCACATCTCGGACCTACGATTTGCGGATGACATTGTCATCATGGTGAAGACTCTGCTCCTTAACGGAGCTGGAAGCTAAACAGTCTTAAAAGCGATTCTTCAGAATGAGTGAGTCTAGGGATGAATTTGGATAAGACCAAAATCATGTCTTCTTAAGACCCGTTGTCGTAAATGACGCTGTATGAGATTGTGCAACAAAATCTTGGCAAAAATATACAAATGGGGCGGCACAACTTCGAGAGACGAACAGAACAATACGCTTAGGCTGGGCGGCATTTGGGAACGCAAATCGTTACGCGATATCTATAAATCGTCGATCCTACACCCAGGGTCTTTAACCAGTGCGTTCTACCTGTAATAACTTTCGGCGCCAATACGTGGACACTCACCGTGGGCCTGGTCCACAAATTTAAGGTCTGTGGTTTGTGGAGGTCAGATAGGTAGTCACTCCATATAAATTACTGGTATTCAGCTGCATTCGGTTAGACAGGAAGCCGACCCAACATAGTTGGGAAAAGGCAAGGCATATGATGACTCCATTTGTCAAAGAATTTGAAAAATAGTCTTTCGTATCTACCTACTACAACGAACTTTTTTACCCCGACTGCAAGGAAAGGGTTATGTTTATAATCACAATAGTTTATTACAATTATATGGTACTAGCTGATGCCCGCGACTTCGCCTGCGTGATTTTCGGTTTTCAGCGAGGTTTTTTTTTTGCGCCGGTTCCTAATTTTTTTCTAAGTCAAAAGCCTAAGTTAGTCCTTTAACATCAGCTATCTGTCAATTAAAGTCTCGTCAAAACAGGTCTAGCCTTTTCAAAAATTAGGCGGTACAAAAAGACAAAGATTAAAAACGTTGTTTTTGTGGTAGGGTAGGTAGGTAGTTAGGATTGTGTAGGGTTGGTAAGTAGGTAGTTACTACCTCTCATCCAGCCCGCAGCAGGCGCACCAGAGGGCGGACAACCCCCTCTTCCAGGGGTGTAAATGGGCCCAGGGGCGGCAGACTCGGGGACGTCTGCCCTCCACATACATCAGGACCCGAGGTGGCGACGCGTAGTGTTCCACGCGCGCCCCTCTTTGACGTTCGGGGAGGATTCCAACACCTCACTCCCCCCCTGACCTGATGAGGCCCGCTGAAGCGGGAAGGCACCAGTCGGGGGTTCCCGCGACCCCCGACGTAGGTGAAGAGAGATGGAACACCGGGGTGGTTTTTAGTCAGTAAGAGTCTGACAGACCCCTCCGCCTGCTCCAGGGCGAAGGACATCCATGAGGATTTTTAAAAACGAAACAAAAATTATAAGGGTTGCTAGGTGGTTAGGTTGGTAGGGTAGATATATATGAACAGGACAACGTCTGTCGGGTCTTATCTTACAGTTGAGCACCCAGAAAAGCATAGAGAACCAACATACATTTTTTATTATGGAAAGTAGTACCTACTAAGTTATGCGCTCCTAGTACCTACTTGGATGTAAAAAAAGCTGGAAACTGAAGATATTTTGAAACTGGTGACTTCAACTAAGTCGTGATTCCCGGGTACTGTTTTCGTGTCATTCGTCAAAGGTTGTATCATACTGAATTTACCACTTTTAATATATTTTTCTCTCCTTAATTTTGCAAATTTTCAAATGTGCGGAGACAAATCCAAAAAATACAAAATCATCAAAATCGGTCCAGCAGCAGTTCTCGAGTTATAAGTGGTGTAACACAAACACGACTTTGTTTTCGATTTTCCATGCAAACTTTCATTCCCTATTTAACACTCTTAGGGGTTGAATTTCGAAAATACTTCCTTATCCAAATATGAAAGTGAGATTATTTGTTTAATACGCTTTCACTCACCTGATTTTGATAAAATTTGGTCTAAATAAAGGCTACTTTTTTATCCGTAACTTCGTCTGCATCCGCGTGACTTGTCATTCTCTCAAGATACGATAACTAAATCACTCAAATCACTTGACGTTACTAAAGGGTCTGGGCCAGACGGTCTTCCTCCTTTCTTTTTAAAACACACAGCAGAGTCAATAAGTGTGCCCTTACTTAGTCTATTTAACCGTAGCCTGAAAGAGGGGTGTTGTGCCCCTAGCATGGAAGACTGCCAATATTACGCCAGTTTACAAAAGCGGGACGATAAAAGACGTTACTGTAGGGATCGAATATTAAGCTACGTTAAATCAAAAGGTACGAATAACTTTTAGAAGACTATATTAATAAGATTAGCGAGAGGTAAGATTTACAAGACCGCAGCTCTGAGCCTAGCTGGGTCTCACTGACCTAACATGTCATAGTATAAAAACTATCTTCTACATCATTCGAATATATATTACGGTATCCAGAAGGTTCTAACCATAGACTAAATAGTTATGGCTTCATTACATAAAGCCTCCCTGGTGGGCAAGTCTCTACATTACCAACTATCGTCCAATTTCTTTGTTGTCCACCTTGTCAAAAGTCTTGGAGCGATTAGTTCATAATGCAATCTATCCTATCTTACATAATATTATTATACCTGAACAGCATGGCTTCGTTCAAAATCGCTCCACGGTGAGTAACCTTGTTTTATACTCAAATTATTTGTTTGAAAATATGGACAATCAACTTCAAGTTAACAAGATCCATACTGATTTCTGCAAGGCTTTTGACAAGGTGGACCACGCAATGCTTTTACAAAAAATTGAATTTAATGGTATCCGTGGAAGTTTGCTTCGTTGGTTTACGTCTTATGTAAAAAATTGAACTCAGAAGGTTGTGGTCCACAGGTTTTCTTCTGACGTGATCGGCGTGACATCTGGTGTTCCGCAGGGCTCGATACTGCGTCCTTTGCTTTTTGTGCTATTCATAAATGACATAAATACATGTTTTAAAAACTGTAGTTTTCTCCTGTATGCTGACGACCTTAAAGTATTTCGTAAGATAAGAACCGTTGAAGATTGTCTTAAATTGCAACATGACCTGGATCGATTGTCGGCCTACTGTGTCACCAATAAATTGCAACTAAGTCTGTCCAAATGTTAATCTATTACATTTACCAAAAAAGTTAATGTCGTACAATTTAGGCTCTGTAACACTCCTTTAGAAAAAGTTACCTTAATCAAAGACTTAGGTATACTCTTTGACTCAAAGTTGCATTTTGATGCACACATTGATCGCATCACTGCCAAGGGATTCCAACTATATGGCTTCTTAAGACGGACCAGCAATTCTTTTAAGAACCCATCTACATTCTTGTTGTTATTCAAGTCACTTATTAGATCTTAACTGGAATATGCCACGTGTGTTTGGAACCCACTTTATAATAAATATAGTGATCAGTTAGAATCAGTACAACGTAAATTTCTTCGTTTTCTTAATTTTAAATTCTTCAACAAGTGATCATCATATCACACTCTTTTAGATATGTTTTCTCTGACAACTCTTAAAGTAAGGAGACTGTATCTTGATCAATCGTTCCTATACAAGATCTGTCACAATAAATTGGATTGTAATATCCTAATAAACCAAATATACCTTCGCATACCTAGTCGTTCCCAACTCAAACTCAAACTCAAATCATTTATTTCAAATAAACCATTTACAGGCACTTTTGAATTGTCAAGGAGTCAGTCAGTCAAAAAGTTGCAGCTAGTTGCTCGTTCCAAACAGTAGGTTTCTATGGAGAAGAACGAGCAAGAAACTCCATGAACACTCTTTTAAAATCAATAGAATATTACAAATTTAGGTTACATCATTCATGTTGAATCTAGAGGTACAATGTGAGAACAATGTAACAAGTTGTGCACGTTAAAAGAGGTCTAGTGGCAATGAAATTAGACAATTCAAAATAAATTTAAAATAACCGAGGCAGCTAAGAGATGACCAGTCTCAACTGACGGCGCCCGTTCACGAACATGACGCACGGATCGGCACCATTTAGTTCAACCATTTTGAAGAGAACCAAATGATCCAACACATGCGCCACCATCAGCGAGACATTCAAGTGAGCATGACAAACACTCAACCGCCAGGGCATATTCAAGTCAACGAAAGACATCTCGTAAATGGTGGCTTTAAAGTACATAGTGCTCACATGTATGTGCTATGCAAAATTATATAATACTAATAGTTTGAGTTTATACAATGCAAAGATAATGAAGTTCTACATCTTTCAGCAGCTCCAAAAAATAGTCACCAATGCTAATCAATAAATCTATGAACCCTTATGGCTGTGAAGCTAGACCAGCATCCAGCCAAGCATTTTTATCAGTGATGTAATCATCCAATTTATAATATGATCGGCTGCAAAGTGTGCGTTTAATATAGGACTTAAATTTTGTCTCATTAAGTTGAACAATGTGGGGAGGTATTTTATTGTAACACTTTAGACAGAACCCCATGAAAGACGAATCTACTTTAGCCAGCCTGAAACCTGGTTGAACTAGTTGGTCCCTGTTTCTAGTACTGTAGTTATGTCTGTCACTTCTTTTACCAAAAAGATGCAGATTTTTTCTAGCGTACGGTCACCAAAGGAGATAAGTATCCATGTCGCCGGAAACAGTTGAAGTTTACTTAGAAACCTATAGGTTTTTATGAATAAAATAAAATACAATTTATAGAGAATAAACAGTTCAATGATTTAATAAAATTTCATTTGAAAGCCCCCATTGGTTTCTAAGAAATCTTCAACTATTCCCGACGACATGGATACTTATCTCTTTTGCGTACTGTACATAATGTTTTCATAAATGTATTGACAAGGTACTGTCATTATGTTAATTTCCTTAAACAGTTCCCTTAGAGAATCGCGCATACGTAGATTGTAAATGGCTCTGATTGCTCTTTTCTGCAGAATAAAGATAGACTCGATGTCTGCAGCTCGCCCCCAAAGTAAAATACCGTAAGACATAATACTATGAAAGTAACTAAAATAGACCACTCTCGCGGTATCCACATCAGTAAATTGCCGGATCTTTCTGACAGCATATGCTGCCGAACTTAGTCGTCCTGCGAGAGATGTTAAATGAGGACCCCATTCTCGACATCAGAGCCATTTGGTCTGATATCCATTTTTGCAATTTTACAGGAGAGCAAAAATAAACATTTAAAATATTTTTTTGTTCTGTAATTTTGAAGATTTGGGAGTACAAGGCCGTCACTATTTATGCTTGGTTATTTGAGAATAGGCGTTGCCGGTTTTTATGCCGGTTTTCCTAATAAATCCGGAAGGAACCTTATTTTTATATCCGTGGGTAGGTACAACAGACCCATTTTTTAAGGGCGATGTACAGTGAAAAAGTTCCATATAAACTAAATACCATATGCCTCTAAGAATCTTATGTAAATGGATCTATTATGTTGAAATCATACCTTATGGCTCGTAATATTCACTATTTAGGCTCATAAATATACTGGATGATGTTTACATCCGACCATTTGTTTAACAAAAAAAATGACGCGCATAAAAATAATACATTATTTATGTTAGCATCAGACTTTATGGTTCGGGGCAGTGATCTTTTTAATCACGAATTTTGGTACGTATGTCTAAATCGGACTTTACATCCTCTAAAAAAAAAGATAAATAGGACTTATCTAATTATAATACTATTTGACTCGTATATACCTGAAAATACTTTTAATATCGTCGAATATAAAGCCTTAATTCGCCCCAGATCAGACTCTTTGGCTCTAAGTTTATTTGATTGGTATACAGTCTATTGTTAAATAGGTCCTATTAGCCTCTTAAATCTAATAATTCCACTGGAGTAGGTAGGGGATATAAATGAAATTATTATTTTACTATATCAGTTTGATTGATGATCGGAATCAATCAATCAATCTCAATCAGTTTTTCTAATAAAAGAGAGCCCTCAAGCAACAAAAAATCAAAGAGAAAAATTAAATAAATTGTACAACTAAAAAAGCTTAGTGTTAGTTAGCTGTAAAAAAAGAATAACTACATAATAAGTACCTGCTATTCTAGTGTTGACACAACAGGTTTGAGATCACAACTACACCAAATAACAAAAACCAAAACATTTAAAAAATATTCTTAGAACGATTTAAAATAATAATAATATCGAAACAAATCTCACTCTTCATTATTCTCTGGAAAATCACATGCTTCTTCATGGTGTGGTAGGTTTTTATAAATATAATAATAGTCCTGGAACTGTTCAGGTATCCAAACAGCTAATGTTTGCAGATCATAGATAGCTGCTCGTCCGGACTGCTGGATATTAATGCCGGGATTCTTCAGGGGTCGGTCCTCTCGGCAACATTGTTCCTGCTGCATATTAATGATCTGCTAAAACCCGGTACCTTTGAGTATGCAGACGACAGCACTGTCGCTGAGAGATACGTGTCCGACGCACGAGCTGGTGGGTCGCAGATCCGGTCTCTCCGGGAGGCGATGGTTGAGCGCTTGAACTTGGCCTTACAGGCTGTCTCTGAATGGGGCGATGCCAATCTGGTCAAGTTCAATGCTGCTAAGACCCAATCGTGTCTCTTTTCCGCTAAAAGGAGCCAATTTGACCCAGCTCCATCTTTCCGAGGTGTAACCGTGCCGATAACCGACCGACTTGAGCTTCTTGGTGTTACGTTAACATCTACCCTCAATTTTGGCCCTTTCATAGAGGCAAAGGCTCAAGTGGCTGCCAAAAAGTTGGGAATCCTAGCAAAGGTGAGACTTTACGCCGGAACAGCTGCTTAAACTTTATCAAGCGCAAGTTCGATTGTGTATGGAGTACTGCTCTCATCTTTGGGACGGATCTGCCAGATACCAGCTTGATGCCCTAGAGACAATTGAAAAACGAGCCAAGAGGATCATTGGCAAATAAAGGCTCGTCGAGTCAAAGCTCCAAAGTCTTGAGCATCGACGCCGAGTTACTGGCCTGCCGGTTTTCTATCGGTTGCATTTTGGGGAGTGTGCGACAGAATTGCATAATTTAATTCCGCCGAGCCCGTTTCATCATCGGACCACAAGACGTACGGCGATGCGCCACCGGTACATGGTGGACATCCCACCCACACGCACAAAACGTTTTGGGAACACATTAATTGTGCGTACTGCTAAGGAGTGGAATTCCCTGCCTGAGTCTGTGTTTCCTGATAGCTACAACCTAGGAGTCTTTGAGTCAAGAGTGAATAGGTTACTTCTAGGCAAGCGTGCTCCATCTTAGACCGCATCATCGTTTCCCATCAGGTGAGATAGTGGTCAAACGTATGCCTATCAATTGATAAAAAAAACAACATACAGTCGAATTGAGAACCTCCTTCTTTTTTTAAGTCGGTTGAAAAACGTTTCTCTTTATCCCTTTTTTGCTCATATCCAATATTGGAATCCGAAGAAGATAGAATGGGAATATAATCATTATCTCCTACACTGTCTTCGCTATCAAAATCACCGAGTCTTGCTGGTGACAATGAGCCTAAAAAAAATGGATACGTACCTAATTTTTTGTTGAATTATTAAAAGTAAGAACAAAATTTTAGTTATAGTCACATTTATAAAGTATATTAAACTAGTTTAATGTCACATAACGCGGTTGCTTACGAAGTCGAAGTCAGATAAAAAGTCTATGTCCTTTCATGGGGTTCAAGCTTTTTCCATACCTACTTTTAATGGTAATGATAGTATTTTCTTACATTGGACAGCGTCATCTCTGTTTTTCAATTTATGTAATATTTTTCGGGTGCGATTATTCATTGTTCACACATAAAATAATTATTTAAAAACCTATCGAAACGAGAGATCCTACAAGTCGCCGCAGCATTTTACAAATGCGAAAACTATCCCGACGCAGACGAACAGCGCGCGGAAGGCGAGGTGACGTCGCATGTTTATGATTTATCTCTGTCCCACGCAGTCATAATTATAGTGCTATCTCTTTTTCAGTGAATCTTGTCACTTATGCTCCGAGCCATAAAGACTGTTGTTAGTTAATGACTTTATGAACTTGAATAATATCCGAGCTACAAGGTATGTTGTAAATACGAGACCTACAAATTACATTTATTTTTTGACTTATCTTTACATGATACTGCCAAAATAATATTCTGGTAATTTTACTCACGACCATAGAATTTCAAATGAAGATCAGACTCATTGGTTCTAATGTATGGTGGATATCCGACTATTTATACGTAAACGAAAATGTTATTAAAGGGAGATACAAATATGTTGCCTAAACAAAAAGAAAGAGAAAAAAAAATTAATAAAGATTCAGTTAAAATACGATTTTTGCAAAAATGGGACATCCGACCTTATGGATCTGATGTCGAGCATTGTAGCCTTGAGTCGAGCGTGATTCCCAGGAAAACAGTTTCATCAACGAATTCCAGTTTCTCTTTATTCAATACTATATCGCAATCACTACTTTTGACATTAGGTAAAGCAAATCTGATGCATTTCGTTTTTTTTTCCATTTAATACTAAGTTATTGGCTGTGAAGCAATTTTCGACCTGAAGTAAGGCGTTATTTACATTGTCGAGATAATTAGCCCGTCTATTTATCTTAAAAATTAAAGAGGTGTCATCGGCAAATAACACCATTTGTGGTTGGTTTTTAAATAAACGGGGAAGATCATTAATATAAACTAAAAAGAGGAAAGGACCTAATATTGACCCTTGTGGGACTCCCATTTCTACTTTTAAACCATATGAATTCACCCCATTTATTTGAACTTGCTGCTGTCTGTCATACAGATAAGATTTTATTAAACTAAGCGCAAGTTTACCCAGTCCGTAATGCTCAAGTTTCAAAAGTAACGTGTCGTGATTTACGCAATCAAATGCCTTGGAGAGGTCACAAAAAATTCCTATGGCATCTTGCGCCTCTTCCTACGCGGTAAATATATGTTTTAATAAAATGACGCCGGCGTCAGTCGTACAACGTCCTTTGGTGAAACCATACTGATGCTCGTGTAAAATGTCATTTGTGTTAAAATGAACAAGCATCTGATTTTGCATTATCTTTTCAAATACCTTGCTGAAAACCGGCAACACGGACATGGGTCTATATTTATTGGTATCTTTACTGTCCCCTGATTTGAAAAGTGGTATGACCTTACTAAATTTCAATAGATCTGGGAAATCTCCCTGGTCTACGCACATATTTAATATTATAGCCAAATAAGGCGCTATTGTTTCAATTATAGATGTGCAAACTTTAATAGACATGCCCCACAAATCTTCAGTTAATTTTATTTTGATTTGCCGAACTGCTTTTAAGACTGTTACGGGGTTTATATGTTTAAATTGAAATTCTACCGGGCAGCCTGGAACGTTCGCTTTTAATAACGCAATTGAGACGTCAGGTGAGGAATTTAAAGCTTCCGTGGTTTTAGCTGGTATACTAGTAAAGAAATTAACAAATTCATGAGCTACTTCTAGGTTAGAGCTTATGGGACCATGTGATGTCTCCAATGTATATTCAGTGTTACGAACTTTTTTCTTGTTAGTCTCGTTATTTATTACTTTCCAAACTGTCTTTATCGTCTGCCGATTTAATCTTATTGCTAATGTATAGGGCTTTAGCTACCTTGCAAGTATTTCTAAAAGTTTTAGAATAAGTAGTAACATACTTGTTGAAAGTATCTGTATTAATATAAGGCTTAAGGTCATACAGCTCAAACAATCTTTCCCTACTTTTTCTAATCCCCCTAGTTGCCCAGTCACTAAATATAAACTTAGGGCTAACATGTTTTACCTTTTTTTCGAAAGTATTATTAAATTCAGTCTCCACCACAGAAAAGAAATCATCATATAATTTATTTGCATTGTTATTATTATGGTCCAGAGCACTTAACTTAACTTATCATTTAGGGAACTATTGAATCTATTTAATTTACCAGTTGTAAATGGTCTAAATTGTATTTGCACTTTTGTCATACACATTTTAAACATAAAAGTTACCGTTTGTCCGCTATGATCCGATGGCAGATAATTAACAATAGCTTTATCCAAATAGTCACAATCGCAAAAAATATTATCGATGCAGGTAGCAGTAGTTGAAATTACTCTAGTAGGTTCCATAAATACATTTGACAAATTGAATGACTTAAAAAGGCTTAATAATTGACCACTATTCAAATTATTTTCTAAAATATTAATATTAAAATCACCACAAATAATTATGGATTTGCTACACGGTGCGAGTACAGTATAGTTTTCATAGTTAATTAGCATTTGGTAATCCTTCAACCAATGTTCAGTAAAACAAACAATGTCAAACATGGTTTTTTCTAAAAACAATTCAATTTCTAATAATTTTGATGAAATACCTTGAATATTTTGATGAAATAATTTCAAGGTATTCTGCTGTTTTTGCATCTTAACTTTTTGAGGGCAAGAAGGGACCTTGTTGTTTGTAGGTATAGCTATATTACTACCTTCTATTGTCTTACAAACTAGTTTAAATGATTATCCGGAGTGAAAGTCACATCAATAGATGGCTGGTCCATAATGACACATGGACCCTCCTTCGTACAGTTTGTATAATTATTTATAGCATGAGAGCTACAATTATTTAGGGTCACCAAATCATTATTAGTATCATTACTAATTGTTGTGGAGTTAATAATACAAGACTTCGACATACTACTTATGTCTGAGTTAATATTATAAGCTAATAGCCGCGCTATTTGATGTCTAAACCTAATGGGTAGAAACACAGTATCCCTAGTCGATTTGAATTTTTCAACAAAAATGTTGGTGTCAAAAAACAAAAGTTTGTCACTATGTTGACTTACTAAAAAATGCACATGCTTATTTAACATGTGTATATAATTGTTTTGTTTGTTACTTAAATGTTCAAAATATGGGAATGCACATAAAATTATTTTATTACAATTAATATTCAAAATCTCTGTAACACTGTCAGTAATATCCTCCTTTTTGACCCTTAAACTGTTACCTATAAATACAGAAATATTGGTAGAAGGATTATATTCATATTTATTTATTGATGACATTATATGTTTGTACGATGACCCGGGTGTACAGTGGTTTAAAGTGTAATAGGTGAGGTTATTACTAATCAATTTCCCTATACCTCTTCCTATGCTATCTGAAAACATCACTGAAATATTAGCTTGACTACTATTAAGGGAACAGGTACTAGATACTGGGTGTGGCACTTCTTTTACACTATTAGGGCTTTCTTGGTTGGGGATACAGCCCTGTGTACTCACAGCTTGAGATGGGTCCTCCCTCTGACAAGAACACTGGGTGTTGCTGAGAGTCAGCGAGTCTATTCTGTCTGCATAATAGTCCAACGTATTCGTGATACTTACACTCACTGTCTATTTGCTCCGAAGCGGTGCAGGACCAACGCAGGAGAACGAGCTCCTTTACATCGATTAATGAAAAGTTATAACGATAATTTTGCTGATATCGACATATTTGCTTTACACAAACAATTCAAAATTTGCATTTCTGTAAAACCTGACTGTAATTCCCCATAACGTCAGTTGTATTCCTAATTACCATATTCAATTTTTTCACACAGCGTTTGCTAATTCACTTAATTTACTTATTATTAGTTTAGTTTGCATTATTAGTTAGCATACAGTCTTTTATGCAAAAGTTTGCTTGCAACTTGCTATTTTTTTTTATCTATTAGCATTACTCAGTGGATAACGGTGCTGGTTGCGTGATTACTTAAGTGTATTTTAAGTTTTTTTTTGTATTAAGCATTATTACGCAATTGTTTGTTAACCTAAAGAAATAAAAATAGATAAATACGCAAAATACCAGAAACGCAAAATAACATGTACAGTTGAAAACCATTTTTTTAATTGAAAAAAATAATATCAACTATAAAGTATAAAACTCTGACTCCTTATATACTTCTGATCTTCTTTTAATTGATCCACAAAGATAAGTCTACTACATTAGTGATTCCTAATTAAAGATTCCAATCTTTGTAGGCATACTTCAATCGCGATTTCATTGTTCCATTTTATTAAATTTAAAAATATTAAAAATGTTCAAATTAAGATGTACTTGTTCAGGATCGTTCCAGGCGTGTTCTCTTGAGATTTTGTTTAAGAAACTTGACATGTTCGTATTCGTAGGTTGTAGTTTAACAGAACTGACGGCTGACCTTTGTGAAGACTCTGTTTTCACAAACAACATAACTTTCCAAGTTAACATAAATTATATCGGACTAGACGATATAAATAATAATAATAATAATATGTGGAGACATTTTTCACACACGGCCATCCCACCCCAAACTAGGGAGACCCTGTACTATGGGTGTCAGACAGCTGATATACATACACATATACATTTTTTTGTTGTAAATACATACATATATAGATAAACATCACCCAGACACAAGGCAAATACAAGTGCTCATCACACAAATATTTACCCTGGGCGGGAATCGAACCCGCAACACGCTGCGCAGCAGTCGATCGCTCAGCCACTGCGCCAACCGTGTCGTCAATATCAGGAAGTGCTACAGACTTGTGTGAAATTCCAAGTGGACACTGTTTTAGTTGTAACATAACATACTTATTAAGTTAGAGTTGAATTGCTTATTAGTCTTTTAGGCTAGATCGTAATTAATTATTAAGAATTCTGTTCTTACTAATAATCGGCGTAGTGTGTTAATCGCCATAAAGATAGTTTGTGTTCGTTTGGGCTCTTCTCCGAAACTGGGCTCTGGTCCGATTCTATAAATTGTTTCTATAATAGGAGGATACCACTGACTGCTATACTGCTGCTGCTGCTACTGCTGATACTGCTGCTGCTGCTATGCTACTATATATTAATAATTCTTTTATTCATATAACTAAGATCCAAAGTGTTAGTACTAACCACAGATATAGATAGACCTAGATAACGCAAGAGCAACTACTTCGCGTGCCTATTTTCGTGCCTAACTTACGATAAAAAATCGTAAGCAAAAAAATAAAGTAAACGTTTCCTTCCATCGGTAAGTCATTTTGTGATTAATATTATGCGTAATTAATTAAAAAAAACAATTATTTTTAATCTAATACCCTCAGTAATACCTGGTAACACCGAATTTAGGAAAAACAAAACATTCGTATTATTCGTTATTTCGTATTCGTTCGTTTTTTTTTGTACATTGTGACGCCCAAAAAAAGGCATCTATATCTGTGGTACTAACAATAATGACTTACAACTATTATTAGAAAAATGACACGATATTGGTGATTTATAATGGTATAATTAATTAATCACCGTCCGCATCGTCTTTTTTAACCCCCGACGTAAAGACGACGGGGTGTTATAAGTTTGACGTGTCTGTGTGTGTGTGTGTGTGTGTGTCTGTCTGTGGCATCGTAGCTCCCGAACGGATGAACCGATTTTGTTTTTGTTTTTTTTATTTGAAAGGTGAATTAGTCGGGAGTGTTCTTAGCTATGTTTGATGAAAATCGGTCCAAGATGGCCGCCGCTACAAAATAGCTATTCACATATTTTTTCACAACTGCATCAATATGGGTATCAAATGAAAGGGCTTCACTAGTAGAATACTTTACACTATGATAAATTTCAAGGCCAAGATGACCGGGACCCCAAAATGGCGAATTATATATACCAAACGCATTCTCAGGGTGATATCTTTAATATCAAAAAAGATCCATGTGACGAAATACAACTTTAGACGTATCTACAACTTCTCAAAACCAGACTAAATTACATTTAAAAACTTTCAAATAAAAATTAAATTTAAAATTTAAAAAACCCCCAACGCAAAACATAGAAGCAATTATTTAAAAAGTAAAAAATAATATCTTTTGTTGAGCCATCAAATGTTTGTTCGTTGAAATGGCGCTATAATGTCGCGGCGGGGTACCGCTAAGTCAGCAATAGCTAAATAGGTAAAATAGCGAACTCATGGATTTGCAATGAGATTTGACTTACGCGGTACCCCGCCGAGACATTATAGCGCCATTTCAACGAACAAACATTTGATGGCTCAACAAAAGATATTATTTTTTACTTTTTAAATAATTGCTTCTATGTTTTGCGTTGGGGGTTTTTTAAATTTTAAATTTAATTAAAATTGGAGACCTAACATCCTCCCTTATTATTTTAAGGATGCTGTTGCTAGTTTCTCGTACTAGTAGAGAACTGGTTATTTTGCGAATCGCCTCATGAAAACCATCGGTTCGATTCTGCACAAACATCCCAGAAGCAGTACAAAAAAAAAATGCTACGCTGGGGCTCAAAATTTATTATCTCACATATAACATATCTTCTTATCTCATTTCATAAACCACTAATGCTGTTTCTGAGATCTTAAGAAACATTCTCAATCGACTTTTGTTCCAACAAACAATAATCGCATTGGAATAAATGAATTCCAGTTTAAAATATGAAGGCCGTTCATTAAAACTGTTCAGAAAAACTACAAACAAACCTACACCGAGGAAGTGTAATTAAAAAAAGAGTTTCTTTTTAACATAGGTATTACATATTTTTATTGATTCTTTCTTTCAATAGCACAACGAAGGTAACCTTTCAAGGAAATAAATAATGTTATTGATGATAGCACATTGTCCGCTCCCATATTATCATCTATTATTATGAAACACCTCGAGTAGAAAAACTGGCCAAGACCGAGCCGGATTAGCACAAGATGAGTTTCGTACCACGTTTTTTGATTATTTTTTAAATACGCCTATCATTAATATGCCGAATGTAATGTGTATGTAATCATTCTGTTTGTTGCTGGTCTTGTACCTTAAGAATGCCTAATGGTAAAATGTGGCTGTACTCTATACCTACCTATATAAGGAACCAATAAATGAAGATCAGATAGAATGCTCGAGGTGTCAAGCATGGTGGCATGAAGAATGTTCTGATTACAATAATAATAGGAAATAATATTTGCGACTTGTGGGGCAAATAAGCTCTGCGTACTCTTGTCGACCCATCCGCGTACTTTTTTTACATAGCATTGTACAAGAGTACGCAAATGCCTTTCTGTTGTTTTTGTTTAATTACTGAAGAGTGAATTATTTCTGTACCTGATTACGATTATATATGTTGTTCATAACTAGATTTATCATTAAAGTAAACTATTTGAGTAGAAACGATTATCTACACTGTCTCAAACCTTAAGTGCGTACTCCTATACCAGCCTATCCTAATTGTACCTATCTGACGGCATGTACTCTACCAATATTTGCAAAATAAATTATCTTACCTTATCTTGCCACCCTACAATATATGTACCTAAAGATCGAGCAAAAACACCGAAAAAGACATGTTTCTTGTATGGGGAGCTCGTTTCTTTTATATTATATTTTTTCCTTAGCGACCTTACACTTATACACATTGTATAAAAAAAATCAAGTGTCTTCCTCCTACGGTTCAAAACATATTTCCTGCTGACAGACAGACGGAATCCACTTTAATTTGTAACTTTAAATTATTTTTATTTAGTTTTCTTACAGCGGCCATAGTTATACACACTCTGTGAACAAAACCGGCCAAGTACTAGTTGAATTCGCGTGGAGAGGGTTCCGTACAATGCCGAAGTCAAATGTTTTTATTCAATCTTTATTTTCAATTGATAGAATTTTTATAGGTTTTCCTGTAATCTACAAGCAATGAACTATATTTTGAAATTTTTTCAAAATTTTAGGCTTAGTAGTTTCGGAGATCAGGGCGAGGGGGGCGGAATGGTCAATTTTCGTCTTCTTTCATGAATAAAATCAAAACTGTTTATTTTGCAAAAATTACAAAAATATACTGAGATCCTCATAACGAGCCCTTTCATTTGATATATATGACACAGTAAGGTTATTAAACGACAGCCCATGATGGCATCACCCAACGACAGAACCCTGAAAATACACTGTTTCCAGAAACACTACAACATAGAGCTCACAGCGGAGCTGTGTGACTACTCAGGCCCAAATGAGCTAAGAATCTACACCGATGGATCAAAAACCAACCTCGGTACCGGAGTCGGGGTCTTCTCTGAAGACCTAAACATTAAAATATCTAGGCCCTTGGGAATGCTAAACACTGTCTACCAAGCAGAATGCGTAGGCATCATCCAGGCAGCACACGCCATTGAGGCCAGGGAAGTCACGGATACGCATATCCGTATACTCTCCGATAGTGCCTCAGTCCTTCAATCCTTAGAGAAAAACCAGATTACGTCGAGACTAATACTCGAATGTCATAATGCACTGGAACGCATTACAGTACCAAACCACAATATAGTGACACTACAATGGATTGAGGGACACAGTGGTTCACTAGGTAACGATGCGGCCGACGAACTCGCCAGAAGGGGTTCCAGCACAAAACCCTTCGGACCCGAACCCATTGTGCCCATTCCGTTCAATCAGTTAAGAAGTTGGTTAAGAGATTACACACAAACACAAGCGGAGAAATGGTGGACCTCGACACCAGGGTGCAGGCAGTCCAAGGAGGCCATGCCATCTCTGGATACGAAGCTGACCAAGCGCCTTCTGCACCTGGACAGAGATAGCCTGCTACTGGTGGCGGGGACCATCACCGGACACTGCTCATTAAATAAGCACTTTCACACACGAGGCATCACTGATAGTCCTCTGTGCAGGGCCTGCATGGAGGCGGAGGAAACGGTGGCGCATGTACTCCTTGAGTGCACTGGCGTCACCCAGATCCGCAGGGAGACCCTTGGAACGCCAAACTCCCTTGCGGACGCACTGAGAAGACTGGGAAGATTGATCTGCTTCTGGAGGGAGGTGGGCTGGTTGGAGTAATCGGTCGCTATAGGTTTGCAAGACGTTTTTTTAATTAACCGAATTCGTCCCACAAAAATGACATTTATTAAAAAAAAATATATATTTTGCACATCTGTGTTTTGGCCATAGGATTACACCATCCTTACAAATTTCACCTAATTTGGTCCAGTAGATTCGGAGCAAATTGGCTGTGACAGACGAATGGACAGACAGACACACGAGTGATCCTTTATGGGTACCGTTTTTAGGCTTTTTGTATGGAACTCTAAAAACTCAAGTGGCGTGTCCCTGTGCAAAACGCAGCGCTAGCCATTTTTTGTTCAGTTTTTCGGACCTAAATAGTCTGTATCCAAAAGAAATATCAACAAATTAAAAATAGATTAAATTTCTACATAATCTTGATTCCAAAATGGTAGATCTGATTTTTATTTACGAAGTATAGTATTTAACTAATCTCCTCACAACGAAACCACAGAAATGAGAAATAATTATTGAAAACATGCATCTCCTCGGCAAGTAACCATTAATTCGATTTTTTACTAACACTAATGGATAGACAATGTATTAATGAACATTTTGGTAGAATTTTTTTTTACAAAATCCCAAAATGTGATTTTATAAAGATTTCATTCTAAAATCTGAGCGTATTCGCTACTGTTTCTCTTGCGCGGCGAAAAGGGAACGAATGCTCAAGGTTATTTGCTCAGGGTACCGCCTTAAGAGGAAACACAAGGGCCGTTTTTCCATACAAACTTAGTCCCCTGTTTCCTCCCTGGATAATGCCCGTAGATCAATTATTATTTTTTTAAATATCCATGGCTACGATTGGCATGTCCCTATGTTTTCCTTTTTCTCATAAATTTATTATTAAAAGAGATATGAATATTCAAAAACCTAAAAAATTGGCATGATTTTCCGCTGTGTTCAACATTAAAAAAAAACTTGATTATATAAAAAATAGAAAACATAGAAACACGGCAAAAGCCTTTCTTTATTTTTTAATGGAAAAAGCAGTTAAATCGGTTAAGTTTTGGAGAAGAAATCAGGGGACTACGAATCATTGATTTTGTGTACTTTTAATTGGTATTTTCGGTCAAAGCTGCAGTTGTCTCTATCGCGCTCTGCGGTTGGTGTTCGGGAATCGCGCGACAGCAATAGATTTTACAAATACCTAATTTTCAATTCTCTAGCACGTGGTATTTCCTCTTAAATGTTACAGTCCGCTGACACACAGACGCACGTACAGCGGAGGATTAGTGATAGGGTCCCGTTGAGCACTATTTGGCTACGGACCCCTGAAAAGTATTCGTTCAGAGTATACAATGTTTTTGTATAAAAAGAAATAAGGAACGCTCCTTCAATATTTTACTTTATAACATTTTCGAAGAAACTAAAGAATTGTTTAGTGAGTTTTTGTAAGGATTCTTTTTAAGACTTTGTTGAAATATTCTTTTGTGTTTAATATTTTTTGCCTGAGAATCGTTAATTACTTTACTAGAAAGTGTTTCTTAATTACAGAGTGGTTTTGACTTGCTGCTTGAGGGCTTTCTCCCCCTCTCCTTATGGTAATAATAGGGTGGGTAGATAACTCGTCTTATCAATTGACATACTTTTTATAAACTGTCAAAATGCGATTCTCCATAGATTTTGTATGACAATAGTAAAATGTGACAATAACACACTTTGCAACAAAAATGACATTTTGTTTTTTTTTAATCGTTACCAGGAGTTTGTCCTGTGTCGTGCATACGTTTACAAACATATAAACTTACATACACAAACAGCCAGACCCGGAACAACTATCTGTAGGTCATACAAATATTTGTATCATGCGAGAATGGAACCCGCAACACGCAGCGCAGCAGTCAATCGCTCAACCACCAACCGTGTCGTCATAAGTAATTAATATCTCATCTTTCTAAGATAATCCATACTAATATACTAATATTAATTACTTAGATTACTAATTACTAATTTACTAATATACTAATTTACTATTATACAATTATACTAGTACTAATATACTAATTTATAATTTACTAATTTCTAATTTACTAATTACTAATATACTAATACTAATATACTAATCCATCCATTCCATCCATCCATTTTATTTTTATATTATACTAGCGGCCCGTCCCGGCTTCGCACGGGCATTAAACATTACATTTAGATTTGTTAATTTTAACACATTCATAATAATAATAATAATATGACACATATTCATCCCTTTTTGCGTCGAGCTCCTAAAAAAGAGTAAATAAAAAAAAAATAAGAATAATTAAATTCAGATATTATTTAATGATTTTTTTGTATTTATGTGTTTTTTTTTGTATATTTTTGGGGTTTTTTTTCTTTTTTTTGTTTTTTTTTTTTAATTTTTTGTTTTTTTTTTTTCAATTATTGAGGTCATAACCCTAAAAGAAAATACATTTATTTTGTTAGAGCTTCTCTGTAAACAATATTTGATGTTGTTTTATTTTGTGGCAGCAAAATAAATTGATTTTCAGGGGCTCCGACTCGCGATAGACCAACATACAGTTGACCATGAGTAAAACATTTCCAAGACTGGACTCTCGCGCGCGTACCTGAGAGGTTCTCAAATTTTGTTGAGCTAGACGCTGTAAACGCTCAAGACTCGATTCTCGCGCGCGTGCTTGAGAGGTTCTCAAATTTTGATCAGCTAGTCGCTCTGAACGCTCAAGACTGGACTCTCGCGCGCGGACTCGAGAAGTCCTCACATTTTGTTCAGCGAGCCGTTGAGAACGCTGCAAACTGGATTCTCGCGCGCGTATTTGAGCGGTTCTCATATTTTGTTCAGCGAGCCGTTGCGAACGCTCGGTACTCGACTCTCTAGCACGCGATTGTGCCACATATTGTCTATGAATTGAAAGACGATTTTCAGTTTCTGATGAAGATTCTTCATTTCGACGTATTTTTGATGCCCTGGCCTGGGAACTATTTCTAGAAAGTTGAGATCTTGATCTTTTAGGCATTTCAAAATGACAAAAGAAAAAATGCCTTTGAACTAAATTAGCATAACTGTAAGCTATATATGCTACTATATTACAACGTACACAACTACCTACTATTTATTAAAATTAAATTGAAAATCATGAAAAATATTCAAGTAATTTATTAGGTTAATAACTAAGTGAACAATATTTTAAGCGTAAATTCCGCATACGTCCATCACGTAGGGAGCCGACCGCGCGAGTGAGCCGCGTTATTTCGTGATCTTAACCCCCCTCCCGTACCCCTGCCCGAGTGACGCCTACAACGCATAGCTAGCCGAATACAGTTTATTTTTTAATTTTTTTTTAACTCGTGATATCTTTTGAATGGATTGTCAGAATCGAATAATTCAAAAAGTAATATAAAGATATTGAAGCAGTCTTAAATAATACATCATTTATTTTGATAAGGGTTAATACCAAGGTACAAATAAAGAGCTTTTTGTAGCGGTGGTATTTTAATTTCTTTTTTTCAATAAAAAAACGCTTATTGTGACATGACTGTAATAGTTAGAGATATGCTGCCGCTGATTTTTTGTAGATAATGGTGTGTTCTAAAAAAATGTAGTATATCATTTTGTTCTATCATCAATAGTTTTCGCAGCGCACGCGATGTAAGGTAGTTTTTTGATATTTTTTTCACACCTTGGATTACGTTATCGTAATTTTAGTAAGGATGCCTATTTTTTTTGAAAATGAAATATAGCCTATGTCACTCAGGAATGATGTAGCTTTCCAACAGTGAAAGAATTTTTCAAATCTGCCAAGTAGTTTCGGAGCCTATTCAATTCATACAAACAAACAAACAAACAAAAAATCAAACCTTTCCTCTTTATAATATTAGTATAGACTAGCTGACCCGACAGACGTTGTCCTGTCCCGAGGGGATGAAAAAGGGGTGAAAAATGGGGATGAAAAATAGATGTTGGCCGATTCTCAGACCTACCCAATATGCACAAAAAATTTCATCAGAATCGGTCAAGCCGTTTCGGAGCAGTACGGGAACGAAAACTGTGACACGAGAATTTTAAATATTAGATATGCGAAAGTAACTCGTGTCTGTTACGCTTTCTCGATGAAACGGCTGAACCGATTTTAATGAAGTTTGGCATGAAGATAGCTTGAACCCTGGGGAAGGACATAGGCTACTTTTTAATCCGCGACTTTGTCTGCATCCGCAATAACCGACATTCACGCGGACGAAGTCGCGGGCAAAAGCTAGTTTCTTTTTTTATATTGTTATAGGCTTGCGTTTGGTCTCTTGGTATCTTAAGTGATGATACGGCCTAAGGTAAACCGGTTCACTCGTGTCTTGAAGATACCCAGATTATATGTATCGGGGAATAGAGAGGCGGGCAATGAATTCCACAGTCTGGCAGTTCGCACAATAAATGTGGAAGCAAAGCGCTTGGCTCGAAACCTTGGAACTTCAACCGTATAGCGGCCGTGGAACTTCAATTAAATAAGATACTTAAATGTATCTTATTTAATTATCTTAGAAAGATGAGTTCGGTTTCGTTTGATACGGGTGGGTTCATGACTAAGTGAATGCCGTACTGATCGGTCATGGTTAAGTCAGCTTGAAAAAAAAACGGAACCCTTATGATCACTTTGCTGTCCGTCTGTCTGTCAAGGCCCTTTATCTCGGGAACGCGTAGAGGTATCAAAATGAAAAAAAAAACCATGTACTAGGTCTACGGTCCCTTGAAGCTGTGAAAAAATGAAACTTCTAAGTTAACGTGAAAAAAAGATACGGTCGTTTATGTCGCAATAAACGTACATTTCGACACTCTCAAGGGAATCAAAATTTATAACTTTCCGTTGACCTAGAACTATAAAATTTGGCAAGTAATATCGTCTTATACTATAAATACAGGGAAAAAGGTCTGAAAACTATACATTTGCAATTAAATCATATTAAAATATATTCTTTATTTATAACGAGCTTTATTTTGTCCGCGATTTGGTCCGTGTGAACGTCGGTTACCGCGGATGCAGACAACGTCCCGGATTAAAAAGTACCCTAAGTGCTTTCTTAGGGTTCAGGCCATTTTCATAGTTATTTCATCAAAATCGCTACAGCCGTTTCATCGTGGAAGCGTAACAGACAGACTTACTTTCTCATTTATAATATTAGTATGGATATATGTGTTACCGGAAATGTATGAAACCTAGGAATTGTACACAATTCCTAGGAAATATATACCCTTCCGAACCTACTTAGGAAATGTGTAAATTAATGTTTCAAAGATTCCTTAATACATTCATTTCCTGTGAAATGTATGTATTTCCTAGGAATTGTATGCAATTTCGAGATGCTACTAGGAAATTTATAAAAAGTAATGCTTTCTGTGACTAAAATAAATAAAACACGTTTGTAAACTGAAATCAGACTTTTTATTAAGGCTCTCGTTGACATAATTAGCTGTAACAATCACAACGTAAAATATAAAATATTCATAGGGCTTATTACTAATTAAACATCAAAAATCAACTATAATTTATTCCTTTTTAGGGCCCATCTAGCACACATGAAATTCTACGTATAATTTAATACGTATAAACGTCATTTAAGTAATTCTATGTCATTACGTCCGTATGGTGTCGGACGTAAAGAATAGCACCATCCCATATATTCCCGTGGGTGTCGTAAGAGGCGACTAAGGGACTTACCAGAGAATGGGCAGCAGCGTTCTCTGTGCCTTTGTAACAACCATACTGCGATCGCCAACCCGCCTTCCAAGCGTGGCGATTATGGCAAAACCCCCCATTTCTTGGGGGAGGCCTATGTCCAGCAGTGGACGTCTTTCGGCTGAAATGATGATGATGATGATGATGATATCATCACAATATAAGAGTAGGTCTTTTTTTTAGCACTATTTTTTTTTTAACGATATGTTAAGAAGGCCGCGCATGTGGCTAGATACATACAATTAGACTCTATTATATAACATGAAAGAAAGTAGCTTCGCGCGTCACAGTGTCCAGCTGCATGTGAGGCCCAATAGTATTTCAGCTGAAGAAGTTATTTATTTCAGCTGAAGAACTTATTTATTTTTGCAGGGTAAGCTGGAGTGGCACTTTGAAGTACACAATAGTTTATTTTGGTAGCACAGGAGATGCTTGTGCTATAAAAATAAACTATTCTGTACCACAATTCTTCTTGCAAAGGCACTTTTTAAATCCTTCGCCGGTTCCAGTTGATTGAAGATTTGCAACTGAGCGTAGAGGAATTTCCGTACTCGGTACATCCTTGATATCCAGCAGATCTCACGGACAAGTATTGAACTGAGATCTAGAATATAATTGTTTTAGGATTCAATTTTTTGTATTAATTTGATGCAGCTCGTCATCGGTTCTAGCCAAGACTACGATGCAATACCCTCCCCCCGCTCCGCTATCCCTAACAGCAAGAATGAAATACATTTCCGATTGCTATTTAGGAAATGTATAGATTTCCTAGGAAAAGTGCATATTACAAAATATATTATAGATTTCCTATCTATTTTAGGAATTGTACACATTTCCTAGGAATTGTATACAATGACGGATTACACACTTTTCCGTTAACATATGTACCTACAAATTTGTACGGAACCCTCGGTGAGCGTGTCCAACTCGCACTTGTCCGGTTTTTTTTCAATTGCCTGGATGTGTTTCTAGCAGACGTCCAAAACTCTCAATGCTATAAAATTGTAATTCTCGTTTTACAAGACTTACATGTGAAGTATATCGTTATTTTATTCATTGGAAATTCATTGTAAGTTACAAGAACTTTTCATACAATCATTGGAAACCTATTATGTTATCAGTTGAGTAAAGTATCTATATGTCGTATCCGGTCAATAGTATGAACGTGAAACGGATCGCAAGCCGCCATTATCGAGACCACGTGATCTACGACTACTTTGGCGCGCTTCTACAGAGTCGTGATGTTTTCAGCCCACAGCGAGGAAGACATTCAGAATCCAGTGTCTGATCGCCTCAGAGCTAATACGTCCCGAAACTGTACTTTCGATTCGTTGTGTTAAAGTGTTAAGTAAACTATGTCTATTTTATTTCATTTAAGGCTGAGTTTATTTCAAATCAAGTTTGTGCTAAATTGTGGTTTTTATAAATGCCGTGTATTGTACCCTATACCCAGTGCTAAATTGTGGTTTTAATAAATGCCGTGTATTGTACCCTATACCAAGTGTGTTTTCATTGCACGAAACCCATCGTCTGCCCACATGATGACCGAATCTAACGGACTAAATCCTGACTGATCCGACATTATATATCAACAGAGCTATTTACAATATGCAAAACTATCTTGCTACGATGATACATATTTCGTTTTCCGCTCGTAGCAGCTACAGCGCTACAGCGTAGCACCGGCTACGGCGTAGGCAATTACGCAAATAGCCGATGGACGGAAATTACGCGTCACATCCGCCCGCGCTGACCTTGTATAAGACTGGGAATGGACTAAATGATCCGTACGTAAATGATGTTAAATGGAAACTGTGTAAATAAGAAACGAGCACATTAATTAAACGAAGAATAAAAACGGTGTAATTATGGACGCGAAATATTTTTACATAGAGATTTTATATTTTTGCAGGTGGTCCTGAGAGGTTAAAAAATATTGAACTGTGCCAATTTCACAATAATGTTTTTTATTTATTTCTGTTTTTTTTATCGAACAACTTTTTTATTATTGTTTTTGTGTGCTATCAGTCAATATACATTTTTACTTCATACTTTATTTCAATTTAAAGGGACATAATTCCCGTCCTAGCTAATCATGGTCTTTCGTTCAAAACTCGCGGATAAAAGTTATAATTATTCGCAGTTATTACCTAAATCTTAACTTAAAAACTAATAATATAAAAAGAAAAGATTTGATTTTTTGTGTGTTTGTTCGTTATGAATACACTTAAAAGATACTAAACCGATTTAAAAAAATCTTTTAATAATAGGAAGCTGCGTTATTCCTGAGCGCTAAATACTATTTTATTATTTAAAAAAATAAGGAATTGTAAGAAAATCCAGTCGGATAAAGTCGCGGGTAAAGTGCTAGTTAGTTAAAATAATAAGAATCAATGAATTTATTCTAAAAGTAGGAAAGTAGGAAAATAAAGAAAAAAAAAATATTTTCCACGCTGACTCCACAATTACCTCTCCATTAAAGTCATTAAAAATTGACGTCCCCCAGTACCTAACTTATGTATACTTATATAAGTACCTAACTTATGTATACTTATACGAAGTTATGAAATAGTCACCAGTGGCGTGCTTAGGGGTCAAAGTTAGGGCAAGCCCGACAGATTTAACATTAAAAACCAGATGAATCTCTTCAAAATTCATCGTTCTGCAAAATCATTAAAATATTTATATTATTCATATTATTATTATATTCTCATTTATTTATGTAATGTACACATATTATATAAAAAAATTAAATATTAATATAAAAATAAAAACATTTAAAAATATAAAAAATAGTAAGTAAAGTAGCCCACCTATATCGGGAACAGGGTCCAAGCTACCGGCAGTCAGGGCTCCAGAGAGAGAAACCTCCTGACAATGCAGGCCGTGTCCAGAAGTACTGCATTCTGAATCAAGCCCTTGATCCAGCCACCTAACGAGAGCCATCTCAGATGTTGGGCGAGGCTCTTGTCAATTAAGCCATTGGTTGTAACAACTATCAGCACAATGATCTCGCAAGATTGTAAACTGTCGGTAAATGGTTAACTGTATTACACTTACACTGCTTACAATATAACGTACTAATTTAAAAAAAGAAAGAAAGTAAAACCATTTATTCACGAGAAAATAACGCACATTATTAAACATTCTATTCATTTCATTTTCTATAGTTTATAATCTCTCCATGTTAAAGCGTCTAATTGTGCTTTTATTATTTCAAATACGAACAGACGGACAGAAATACTTATGAAAAAATATAAAGGTGCCTTACCGTTATTATCGATGCCTTTTTTAGGGTTCCGAAGTCAACAAGGAACCCTTATAGTTTCGCTATGTCCGTCCGTCCGTCCGCAGTGTAGCTCAAAGACTATTAGAAATAAGAAGCTGTAAATTGGCATGGATATACACATTAGTTACGCCGACAAAGTGCAGGAATAAAATATTGAAAAATATTTTTTTTTAGGGTACCTCCTCTAAACGTGGAGTGGGGATGAGTATTTTTTTTCTAGTCTACCATATGGTGTGGGGTGTCGTTAAAAAGGTCTTAAGAAAAGGTCTTAAAAATATTAAGGCTATATATAAGGAAATATTTAGCTCTAAAGTGCTAATTTTTGTTGGAGTCAATTTGCGCCACTCCTATCAGCTCAATGGTTGTATCGTGATTTGTGGAAAAATTTACGGTGGTAGCATATATATCGAAATTCATAGGAAAACTATCACAGCTAAGTAGGCTTTACAAGTTTACGAGTAATAGTCGATAAACTTGTAAAATGTAATAAATCGCTGCAGCTGCGCTCATAAGCGCGCGTAGCATGCTTACTACTCTTAAAACTTTATAGTAATCAAAATATATTGTAAGTACCTGCAGATTTAACATTTAAAACAATTACCATCACGCTATATCTTCAGGGAACTAAGCAGTGGATCGTGACAAACTAGAACAGCAATTTTGAACTTACTGTCAGCGATAAAGTTTTCGTAACAGTGCGGCAGCCGCCTTGTAAGTTGCTGGTTCTGAGTTCAATCCCAGCGACAAACAATTCTCTTTGTTTTTTTTTTTAATGCTAGAATTTTTCTAAATGGCTATAAATTAAAACTACGTTTTTTTTTATTATTGCGTATTAGTTTGATGTTGATTTGCTTGTTCATATTTTTAATATTTCTGCAGGAAATAATATCTATACCGAAATACCTATTATGTCTACTCGTACGTACAATTTTGTTTAGTTTGAAATCCTTATTCAATGAACTGAAAAGCCCTAAGTATATAGTTTCCCTTATAGTTTCACTTTTTTAAAAATACTATCGAGTGTTGAACCTAAATTTTCGTTGTAGATGATAGATATTATGTATCTACAACACCAAACTGTATCCCCCATTTTGTTATCATCAGTTTTCTAAATTGCTTCCCACAATGGAAGCAAATTTAAAGTCGTATTCACGTCAAAAGAAACTGTGATGACGATCGTAAAGCGCAAAACTATTGAATAGACTTTTCGCTAAAAAGTTTTTTACAGGTCGGACCAACGTAAACGTCATCCATACTTTAATATTATAAATACGAAAGTAACTCTGTCTGTTACGCTTTCACGATGAAGCTGCTGAACCGATTTTGATGAAATTTGGTATGAATATATCTTCAATCCCGGGGAAGGACATAGGCTACTTTTTAACCCGGGACTTCGTCTGCATCCACGATGACCGACATTCACGCGGACGAAGTCGCGGGCAAAAGCTAGTAGGCTATATTTGTATATGATTACGCTATTTGTAATGGGGGTAGGTCAATTCTACATATTACGCTCAACAAATGTTTAACGTCAAAAGCGCATCAGTGACGCCTGCTATGACGCCACAATTTATTGAAAAATGTTAAATATAGGGACAAAACAAGAATTGCGTGGGTAAGAATTTAAATACTGCTCACTACGATTGCGAGAAATTAATTACGGTCACTACCAATTCAATTTGCAATTAGAGAAAAAAGTCTTTTTTTTGTTTCTTCTGTAGCCGCAACACATTGCATGCATTCTACCAGAGATCGCCGATTTTAGTTCCATTTTCAAAATTAAAATGAGGTTCTTTTTTTATGAAACAGTAATAAGTCGAGTCTTTATTCATGATTATTCTACTTATGACTAAAGACTTTTTCGTTGTTGTAGGCTCATTGTCATATTTGACACACAAAAATTAAAAAAATAAACAACTTTTTCCCCTAGAGGATGAAATGCTATTTTAACCCCGCTCTGGTATGCTACAATGAGGTTTACTAATGTTTGCCATAATTTAAAATGCCATAATTTTATATGCCATAATTTTATTTGCCATAATTTCATTAGAAATAATGCTTCAGTTGCTATAATCGTGAAATTACGTAAAATCATTTTCACTAATTTCATTGGTCATAATCGATC
Organism: Charanyca ferruginea; assembly: GCA_947361185.1. Classification (NCBI taxonomy): domain Eukaryota; kingdom Metazoa; phylum Arthropoda; class Insecta; order Lepidoptera; family Noctuidae; genus Charanyca; species Charanyca ferruginea. The sequence goes on from OX376068.1 coordinate 26,864,551, forward strand.
AAGTGTCATAATAATGTTAATCCATAAATTTATTTGCTATAATTTTTATTTTCAATAATTTCGTTTTCCATAACATTTATTCACCATTGCCCATACTAGTACAACAATACTAGTTCAGTACGAGTACAACCGCCTGCAATGTTGATGTTATGATCATCATAACAGATACAGATTTTTTAATCACAAGGAAACCTAAAAATAAACCTTCTCTATCCATTTGCATAAAATTTTAAGACCTAATATAACTTAAAGTACATTTGTTTCTCCTAATTTATTTTTCTCCTAATAACATTATTTACGTATAACGTATATAAATAATGATTAAGCGAAATTGACATTCTAAAGCATAAATTTATTTACGCATAATGATATTAAAACATATTTTTACCATGCATGCAGTAACCACTCAAACATGTAAACAAGCATACACCATGCATGCAGCAAGCGAGCATGCAGAATGCAAGCAAGCATGCAGCATGCAAGCAAGCATGCAGCATGCAAGCAAGCATGCAGCATGCAAGCAAGCATGTAGTATGCAAGCAAGCATGCAGCATGCAAGCAAACATGCAACATGCAGCAGGCATGGTTTCTGTCACGGCTCCGGCGCTCCGGGGCTCCGGCGGTCCCACGCGAGCTTATCGTCGCAGATGTGTTTTATGCTCACCACCGCGGCTTCGGCTTGCTGGCCGGCGCGCCGGCCAGCCTCAGCCACGGCAGCGAGCGTTAAAACCACCTGCTCCTCAGCTCGCGGGCCGCCTCGCCCCTCCGCGCCTTCGCGGGCTTAGATTACACTCTAGGTGTAGGGCAGATAAGACTACGTGGAGTCGGTTTTGCAGCGATTCGTTTCTGTCACTAACTTTTGTAGCACAACTTATTGTTTTTTTTAAGACAATACTTTAGCGTGACACAATAGATTTGCACAGCCTAGTAACATTATGCGAATTCAATTTATGCTAAAACAAATGTCTAAATATTATTTGCTACGCAAATGAGGACATCAGGCGCTCTGCGGCCGCTGCCGCGGCACGCTCGCTGTGCTCACTCGCCTTCGCGCGTTGTCTGGTCACAACCTAACCTAATCTACCCGTTTCGATTTTTACTAACTTTTTATTGTCTAAAGATTGCAGATTACTGTAATAAATCATTTGGTTAGTGGATGGCCTTAATGACATTAATTTTTGTACAAAACAATAAACGTTTCTAAATTATATTAAATGTTGGTTATGTCAAGTAACGATTATAACATATGTTATTATGGCAACTAATTTTATGGCAAATGAAAGTTATTAGTATAAATGATAATAGTGCAAGTAAATATTATGACGGGGCACGATTATGGAAAACAATAATAGTACAAATTATTTTATGGAAAACAAGACAATACCCTACAATGACGGCCTTTTTGAGCAAGAGAAGTGAAAAATGTATTTGTGTATGTATATCAGCTGTCTGACACCCATAGTACAGGGTCTCCCTAGTTTGGGGTTTGATGGCCGTGTGTGAAATGTCCCCACATATTATTATTATAATAGCCTGTAATAAATAATACCAACCTATTATCGACCCGCTGCTGGTGCAAAGGTCTCGCAGGAGGTATGAGAATTGATCACCACGTGCGCTCAAAGTGGATTGGCGATTTCTGACTTATATTTGTAATTATATAGTCCTGGTTTTCTTAATATGATATGGATGATCCACGGACCGACCGCGAGCTTATTTTATTTTTTAAAAGCGTAGCTTAACCATTATCCTTCGATTCGAACGGCTTTTATTTAGTCACGAGCTTAATAATAATGAATCAATAACTTTAGTTCACCAATGTAACTTAGCACATGTTAACAACAATATTTTTGACTGACAGCGTTCCAAGTTATGTTGGTCAATTAAAGTTAATGATTCATTAAGTGACGTCTCTGAGTGTGGCAGTAAGCTACTGTTACCAAGCATGACGACTGGCAGGACAGAATGGATGTTGCGCTGATCCCAAGTAACACCGGACAAGTTCAGGAAGATGATGAAGATGATGAATATTGGGTTACTGAGACTGGTGCCTAAGCTGCGAACGTACGTGCGAGGCGATTCCGTGTGTGAGGTCATTGACCTGAGCGATTATCGTCATGGAGAACAATGTTGTTAAGTACAGTAATTGCAATATGGTAATTAGTAAGGTGTTATCTTTCGTACAAAATAAGATTGAAGTCATGGACAATGAAAGTATTATTCAAATCTGTAAAAGTGCTTTTACCAAAGAGGACATAAAGTGCCCAAAAACTTACTATTCCAAACCATTCCGAAAAGTAAGCGAATGGTCATAAGGAAGAATAAAGGTAACGAGACGGGTACGAGAGACCTAGACGATATAATTCTACTTTTTAAGGAAACTAATCCGGAGGCCATCCCAATTTTGTTATTATTAATGTAAAATCTTTGTTCAATGTCTAGTTTCAAAACGCTGCTCCAGAATCTAGAATAATAACTCCAGTAAAGAATAAGAACTAAGCATTACCGTCCTCCAGTCACAAAGACTGCTGCATTCGTCGATCCGGGGCAGGTCGAGTGAACGACACACACTTACCTCAGAGCATTCGACCACTTGTGCCACTTCCAAGCGCTCCAAATTTCACTTTCCTATATCTATTACAAAATCTCTGAAGGCTTAGCTCATATAAATTGTATGAAAAGGTAGAATGCGGTCGAGTACCTGCTTCGAGAGACTTCGGAAAGCTCGGGTTATTTCCATAATATATTACTTATTAAAACGGAATTCATTTTGAGCGGCGCGAAAGAAAAATATGATAGAAATATTTTAGAGTACGGCCACCCTTTACGATGGGGTTGTCGGTCGTTATGAAATACTTTAGCGTACAAATGCCACACAAATCAAGGGATTGAAAAGGCGTAAACGCAAATTTGATAATTATTGAGAAAATTCAAAAACTCCAGAGCACAAACAAAAATAAAATTAACATAATGGTGAAACTAAGGTTAGCTGATGCATAAATCTTTACTAATATTCTAAAGAAGTTATGTTTGTAAGTTTGGATGTGACAGGTAAAGTTCGATACCGCTCATCCAATTTTAAAAAATCTTTCACCTATTTAAAACTAGACTAATGCGTAATATCATAGGATGTGCATTATGGTATATTTCACTTCCACGCGGACGAAGTCGCGGGCAAAAGTTGTTAAATATGATTATAAAAATTTAGTGAATTATTCAACTTTCAGAGCAAAATACACACGTAACAAATTCCCGAAAAAAGGGGCATCTACCCTCCATATGAAGGTGCCCGACGATCGTACAAAATTAATGCGTTCCACTCGATACAGTAAGTAAGGTAAGCGCCCCAGTTACTGTCCCTTAAGGAATACACTGCATTAGCGAGGGCAGTAAGTCGACTGTAATGGCCAATCCCATTTCATTGCTAATGAATTGTTAAAACTACTGATTAACTTTGTACAAACATGTTAGAAGTTTGCTCATGTAGTTATCTTGTTACGACAACGAAGGAATTGTGTTTTTCTTGACTATTGTCTTCGAACTAGTCGAGACAATCTTCAAACTAATCACATCGGGCTTCGGACGACTCATTACTACCTTCGGACTAAGAACGACTGTTTCTAAAATCGAATGTCCTTAATATAGTATCAAATTCGATTAATGGCAATATGGCCGCCCTTTATAAAATCAACTTCAGTAACCATTCGATACCAGCCTACACTACCTTCATTGCGGCAATTTTATGCAGTTATAATTAATAAAAAAAACTTTCTTTGTTTCTATTATATTCTAATTAGCGGTTCGCGTTTCAAGCGGTGCTTTATCCGTGAACACTTAGGTAGTGCCGTAGTGCGGTGCACTAAATAGATGCACTTCGCCTGCCCTTGTCTGCCGCTGTAATTAAAACCTATAAATAAGCCACGCCGCATTAAACTGAGATTAGGCGCATTATATTGTGTTTAATTATATATTTTCCTGGCTGGAGTCTGCCATATTTTATTACTGCTTAGGAACTTTTAAAATACGCTACGGGTAAGGAAAGTTTGCCTCATTATTTCTTGCAAGAATGGAGTAAGTAGGTGCTGCTTTAAGGTCAGGTAATCTAGAGCGATGCTGAAGTATTAATTGATTTCAGTAGGTAGATTAGGGTATAAATTAGTATGAAACTATTTCCATCTTCATCATCTAACATTCTTTAATACAGTTTCGATTATTACTATAATCTAGCCAGGCTGTTAGAATGCCCAGATTTGTTGCAAATAAATATTGTTATTCTAATCTCAATGCATGTGACCAAAAGAGTTATGAATATAAATGTGAACAAATGGAGAGTGAGAGGAAGGTCGGAGAAAAAATTGGATGGTATGTTTGTGTAGAATGATATGAATGAAAAGGGAGTCAGTGTCACGACGGTTGGCAGGTCAGAGTGGAAGATGAAATCGTGTTGGGGCGACCCCAAGTAACTTGGGACAAGATCAGAAAATTATGATTCTTAAAAATCATAATATTAAAAAAGTATTGTAACAAGACTATACCCTGTTCACAATAAGATTAGACATTTACTCAAACCTTTTTTACAGTGCGTTCAACCGATTTTGACTTCTATTGCGTTGGTAGCATGACAAATGGCAACTGCAGTAAACAGTTGTATTGTAACCACTTTTTTTGCCTCTAATGTCATCCTTAAGCCTACGGAATAGAAGTCAAAATCGGTTGAAGGGACTGTAAAAAAGGTTTGTGTTTATGTCTAATCTTATTGTGAACGGGGTATAACTTTTTTTGAACAATGAACTTAATTAATTTTCATTTAATCATTTTTTCTTATGCACAGTTCGATGCACAGTTCTTATGCACATTTTTTCTTATGCACAGATCCGGGCCTAGCCTGGCCTATAATAATGGACCATTTTTATTTCTTCCAGCACCATTCGATTATTGATAGAATATACAGCAATTCCGTGCTAATTAACAGTTAAGCAAGATTTAGTTGCGATGGTAACTACTGTTTGACCATTCTGTAATCTGCGAGAAAACCCCAGAGAGCGCTCGGAGACCATGATAAGCTAAATATTGATCCCGGATGCTGCATGGATACTACCTATTAGCAATCGTACGCCAGATAGTCTGATAATCAATCTAATTTTACATTACAATAGGTATTAGTAACTATTGCTCAGTTGTTTACTAATCAATAACAGTCATATTATGTTTAGGAATACAGTCATAAACTGGACCTGGCCCTGTAGACAAATTCCATTTCTGTTACCGTTAACGCCAACGAAAAATCAAATTGTATGGAGTTGACGTTTGCTTACCAGATGTCACGTAATGCAAATATGTCAACTGCATACAATTTGATTTTTCCGATGGCGTTAAGGGGCTACCCCGACCAAAAGTCATTCATTGTTGTCATTCCATTCATCGTGCGTACTGCTAAGGAGTGGAATTCCCTGCCTGAGTCTGTGTTTCCTGATAGCTACAACCTGGGAGTCTTTAAGTCAAGAGTGAATAGGTTACTTCTAGGCGAGCGTGCAACATCTTAAACCGCATCATCGCTTTCCATCAGGTGAGATAGTGGTCAAACGTATGCCTCAATAACAAAAAAAAAAAAAAGTGTTGAAGCGTTTGTGAAGCGTTTTTCTTGGTTTTTTGAGGGGTATTACTCATTAATTAAGAGAAACATACTACATCTAAAAGCATATTATTAATGTTCAATATCCTATCATCACATTCCACGTTCAAATTTTTTTTTATGTACCCTGTATATACACCTAAATTTCCCTGTAAAAAAATGACTCAAATAATTGAAAACATGTATCTTTTGCTAAAGTTGACGTGCTATTTATTTGAGGATTACACTAATAGATTGGTAACTTAAAAATCTTTATAATTCACGTTTTATTTTATTTCAAAAGATAGTTTTTCTTTTTTTATAACAAAAAAACCCCAAAAATTGTGCGAATTTCGATTCTGCGGCAAAGAGGAAATGTATGGTCAAGGTTATTTGGTCTGGGAAGCGCCTTAACGCTAACAGATAAGGGATTTTGTTAACAGGCCATGGATTGTGTAGACTGCAATCTGATTTTTCCTTATTTAAATAAATAAATTGCCCCATCTCATTCCTTGCGTGATACAATCAGAAATGAGGACATCCGCAAGAGATCCAGGGGTACCGACGTAGCCCGAAGAATTGCCAAACTTAAGTGGCAGTGGGCAGGGCACATTGCTCGCAGAGCGAATGGCCGATGGGGCTGAAAAGTTCTGGAGTTTCGACCGGGAACCGGAAGACGTTGCGTTGGAAGGCCTCCCACTAGGTGAACCGATGACCTGGTAAAGGTTGCGGGGATCTGGAGGATGCGAGTCGCACGGGACCGGTCAATGTGGCGCCACTTGGGGGAGGCCTATGTCCAGCAGTGGACGTCTTTCGGCTGAAATGATGATGATGATACAGAGAAGACACAAGCTTGATCACCACTTTCTTAAGTCGGGTTGGCGATTTCAGAAATATTTATTAAAAATCCAGGTTTCCTCACGATGTTTTCTTTCACCGATGTCACTGATGTTAGAGATAAACTTAGAAACTATAACATATGAAATTGAAAATGTCACATTGGTACGGTAAGGTATATAGCTCGTGCCACGACCTCGTGCAGTGAAGGTTTCCTTGTATAACTATATTTTATTTTTATTGTTATAATGGCCATAGAAATGACAATAATAGTAGAAATAAGGACATCACACACACGGACATCTGACCCCAAACTAGGTAGATTCTGTACCATTGGCGTCAGACACCTGATATACTTATACAAATTTTATACATAAATAGAGACGTATATAGATAAACAACAACCAAGGCAAATACCCCAAATCTGTTCATCTCTTCATATAAATGTTTGCCCTGGACGGGATTCTGTGCATCGGAGGCAGATACACTACCACCTAGGCTACGGAGTCACAGGTCTGTATATTTGGTGGACTCTTGAAATGTGAAAATTTCAAGAGTCCTCCAAATATACAGACCTGTGACAGATGGTCGGACGGACTGAGAGACACACCGAGCGGAGTCTTAGAGCCCAGAAATGCTAAAAGGAGCCTCTACCATAATATTTATGACTTATTTTCCATAGAAATACTCCGCTAAATGAGTGAAATCCTTAATGAACAATGTCCACGTCCAGCAGTAGACGTTAACTGATACAATGATACGTATGCTAATATACTCGCTGTAATTGCAGCCAGAGCGCGCTGAATATTAATATTTTCACATACTCGTAACATTTAACTAGATAGCTGGAATGAGTTCTCGCGGGCTCGCCGGCGCGTGCCTGATTAACTGAATTATGTTTAAAATTATACATAGACGTGATTCATGTTGCGCCCGTTCATTGGTGCAATTTAAAACACATGTTTCAAGTTATAATAAGGTAAGGTTTTCTATAAAATAAAAAACATTTCATCATTTCAGCCGAAAGACGTCCACTGCTGGACATAGGCCTCCCCCAAGTGTCGCCACATTGACCGGTCCCGTGCGACTCGCATCCAGCGGATCCCCGCAACCTTTACCAGGTCATCGGTCCACCTAGTGGGAGGCCTTCCAACGCAACGTCTTCCGGTTTGCGGTCGCCATTCGAAAAAACGTTTAGTTCAGTCAATATTTTCACCAACATAATCGTATCTTAAAGGTACGAGTGAACCGGTTCATCATAGGCAAACGTGCTCCAAACTTACGCCGGTAAGTTTCGGTCAAACGCAAGCCTAATTCGAATATATAAAAAAAACAAGTGATTCCTCTTCAGTTTGAGAATGGAATTCTTCAGTCTGCCTCGCAAGTGCAACCTCCGAAAAAAATCTTGCTTACATGACTAAAAGATATTTGATTAATTAATGTTTCATTATTCATTCTTTGTTCAATATGGTATAGCATATAGTGTCTATCGGAGTATTTAACTTTTTTTGTACCTATTTCAAAACTCATTTCCAGCACAGTCAAAAAGGAAAGCCATATTTTTCTTCATAAGTTTTAACAAAGCCGACAGTCTTCCAATGCGTTCCCGTGCCGTTACCCCGCCCGACAGGGGCGATGCAACTTCAATATAACTAGGTACCTACATGTACAGTCCAAATAATCAGTGAAATGGTAGCGTTGTTCGTCAACAAACTTAAAAGTTCAAACAAAAGACGACCTTATGTCTTTTGCAAAGTAATCCATACTAATAATAATATTTTAAATGCGAAAGTAACTCTGTTACGCTTTTATAATGAAACAGCTGAACTAATTTTGATGAAATTTGGTATAAAGATAGCTTGAATCCTGGGGAAGGATATAGGCTACTTTTTAATCTGCGACTTCGCCTGCATCCGCGATAACCGAGATTCATCATCATCATCATTTCAGCCAAAAGGCGTCCAAATCCAATCGCCAAGCTTGGCAGGCGGGTTGGCGATCGCAGTATGGTTGTTACAAAGGCACAGAGAACGCTGCTGCCCATTCTCTGGTGAGTCCCTTAGTCGCCTCTTACGACACCCACGGGAAGATATGGGAGATTCACGCGGAGGAAATCGCGGGTGTAACCTAGTTCCTCGAGGATAAGTTGGCATCTCGCTACAGCCGTGAAACATCGACGATTATTAAACCGTCTAGACTTCCCCTGTCACGATCATGTGCCCGCTTTGTGTTTATTTATTTATCTATGCATGGAAGACTTACAGCTACAAAAACTTAACAACAAAAAAGGAAACAATAGAACCGTGTTATAATGAAGATGCGTTAGAATCACTACGAGGATAAAAAGATGTGCACCTTAAACTCACAGAGACAGCGGGAGCTATTCTGAATCTCCCTCGGTGAGCACCTAGGTGATGTAAGCTGTCATTCGTCCCGATGCTAGGGATTTACAAAGCAGAGCGAGAGTTGCGTTTTCAAGAGCAAGGTTTCCATTTCATTTTAAATAATAGTAAGCGCTTCCCAAAAGCCTGTGCGGTGCGGTATCTGTCTTGGAGCATTTAATAATATTAGTACATATTTTCTCGAAACTTTTCATGCTTTTCATTTTAGTCGTGTTCTCTGTAGCGACATTATTTTATTATTCTGATCAGCTTGCTTATTTACATAATGTGATTTGTAATCATAAGTCTATTTTGCTGGTAGGAAGTTTTGGAGCAGTCTTGAACTTTGCCTTCTCTTCCTCATTTACCTAAAATAATTTCAAAAATCTGTTAAGAGAATATCTACACCGGCACATATTTTTTAGAAGCTCCCAAGCGTTCCGAGCAGCATCTCAAACATCCATTTATTCCGTAATATTTCATTTTTACCCCTTATTTCCACCGCGGAGTGCCTTCTTTGAATTCCGCTCGAATCTTCAAGTAAAAGCATTAAATGCACAGATTGAGCAGTCATCTCGCTATTTACTTAGTTCCCTTAACCACGACAGCTGTAGAAGGTGCTTAAATATCAGAGATTTACTACTGAATAAACCATCCATTGGCGGTTTTGAAAGGAGATGGTTTCTGTTAATGGTTGAAAGCAGCAGTGTATGGAAATATAAGCTAGGCTACGTTCTCAGGGGAGTTCAACGAAGTGGGCTTTCAATGGTAAACGATGTAATGGTGTGAGTTAAAAGCGTTGGGTTGTAAAGGGTTGTATTTTAGATATTAAACCTAAAATATTTTGTGATAATGATTATCCCGTTTTGGTAAAAACTTTCAGGTGTACTTAGATTTACATCGAAAATGGATTGGTGGTTTTATAAGTTAGAAATATGAAATATGAATGGTATTGTCTATACTCTCACTGGTGCCTGTCTATACTGTTAAGGGAATTTAAGGATTAAGTAGTATCATACTTAAATACTCTTTGCTTCTTCCAATCTTCCTGCATCTCTTTCACACCACACGACCACGAACCATAGTAGTGAAGCGTTATTCAATTCGCTATCACCAACATCGTACCGACTCGGGAGTACCCATTATAGTGTTGAAGCTGTTTCTGATATTCTTGTAAAATGAAATTGTGTACCGCGCAGTCTCAGGGCGGCCATTGTCACGTCATGTTGGAAATCGTAAGATTGTGTGCCAATGAATATTTAAGAGATATCTGTTGCTGTTCGTAGAGGATTTTTTGTTTGATATTTGAGAATATTTAGAATGTAATTTGTCTCATGTTTCTTTTTATTTGTCGGATTGGTGGTCTCGCTTTTTCATTAAAACGTTTCTCTACTGTCTTCTGATATATTTATCAAGGAAATATCAAAAGTCAAAGACTTTCAATTCTAATTTTACAGTACGTTTTTCGTATTTCTGATTTTCATTTCATTTATAGTAATAATAACTCCGCTTCGTAAATCCTTATACAATAAACCTCTTCACCTATTTCTGAATATTACGTAACCTCTGAAGGCTATTTCCTAGTTCAAATAATCGGTAGTGGAAGGCTTTTCAGTCTATTTCCCCACTTCCTCACTTTGCCGACATAAAATTAGTTTAGCGTGTTTCCTGGCCGCTAAGCCGAGCAGATGGCTGCGGGCTCGCTGATGCGTCCATAATCTGGTTTACTTCACCAACTTTTTATTGAATTATTTCTTAGTTAAAAATAACTAAGTTCATACAGACTGTTTTTACTTGTTCTTTGGTCACTTGTTTTAAAGAAACATTATCGAATCCTCTAAGATTAAAGTTATTTGAAAATGTAGCATATATGAAGATGAGACCCATGGTCAAGGAATTGTATACTTTTAAGTGCATCTAAATCCGTCCGTATTGTGTCGGACGTAAGGAATGGCACCATCCCATATCTTCCCGTGGGTGTCGTAAGAGGCGACTAAGGGACTCACCAGAGAATGGGCAGCAGCGTTCTCTGTGCCTTTTTAACAACCATACTGCGATCGCCAACCCGCCTGCCAAGCGTGGCGATTATGTCAAAGCCCCCAGTTTCGGGGGAGGCCTATGTCCAGCAGTGGACGTCTTTCGGCTGAAGTGATGAAGTGCCTTTAAAACGTAGTATTTAACCGACTTCAAAAAGGAGGAGGTTATCAATTCGAATGCTTGTATTTTTTTTTTATTTTTTTTTTATTTTATGTATGTTCGGGCATAACTCTGTCATATATAGACGGATTTGCAAAATTCTTTTTTTGTTCGAAAGGGGGTTGTTCCGAAATGGTCCCACATAAATTTTACTAAATTTGATCTAGCCCTTTTTCAGAAAATCAATAAATTCTGAAAAAAATATACTTAGTCGACGTTTTAGTTTCTTCAATCTTTGGGGATTTACAATCTCTTTTATGTGTGCCGCCGTTTCTTAATGGATTTGGATGTTAAGGCAACACTAAAAAGCGAAAAAGAAAAAGTTAAAAAAAAAAGAAAACCGCCTTCAAAAACTAAAGAGTGATAAATAACTTTAGCACAGAACACACATTACTTTACTTTCGGAAGTCGGTGGCAATACAAAACCACAAACTCAAAGCCGCCGCCACCGACTTCCGAAAGTAAAGTAATGTGTGTTCTGTGCTAAAGTTATTTATCACTTTTTAGTTTTTGAAGGCGGTTTTCTTTTTTTTGATCATATAAAATGTTGACAGGTTTACTTATTATAATGTTTCCGATTTCGACAAAGTTGACATCTACTATGTACCTATATCCAAACCAAATCTCTTAGCCCATGTATTTTATTAAACACAAAATCCTGGGTCTTCTTATTTTGTTATGAAATCTGTTTTAATATTCAAAGGGTCGAATTGGCAGAGTCCTTGAGGGCTGATATTGACTTTGCAGGAGCCTTGCGAAACAAAATATACTTTGTATCTTCTGCTTTTGAAATATACGCAAATGTACGATATATTTGTTTCTGCTTGTTTCATTCATATGGATATTGATCACATGACTTGCCAGTTACTAAGGCCCCTCTCATATTCTATGCAGACATGCTAGTATTCCTACCTATATCTACCGCATATTCTGCTTCCTCGAAGATCTTCTGGGAGTAATGTTATTTAATCAAGAAATGATTTGCGTTTTGAATGGATGTTAAATAAATACATAATTACTTCCTCCCGCTGGAAATTAAAATATGTCGTCTTGTTCGTTGTATTCTCAGATAGGCAAATAAGTAAATACTACAGTTATTTAGGCAGAATTCAATTGAATTGAATTTCTTTATTTCATACACAGGTGTTTATATTGTTAGTAAATACATAAAAAATAACTTAATAATAAATGTTAGTAGGTAATAATAAATGTTGTTTTTGTTTTAATAATGACTGATATGTACAAAACTTTTCTTAAATATAATTGGTGACACGGTTGGCGCAGTGGCTGAGCGATCGACTGCTGCGCAGCGTGTTGCGGGTTCGATTCCCACCCATTGTAAACATTTGTGTGATGAGGACTTGTGTTTCCCTTGTGTCTGGGTGTTGTTTATCTATATATGTATGTATTTATAAAAAAAATGTATTTGTGTATGTATATCAGCTGTCTGACACCCATAGTACAGGGTCTCCCTAGTTTGGGGTCAGATGGCCGTGTGTGAAAATGTCCCCACATATTATTATTATTATTATTATTTAACATGGTTGTGTATCAATTGCCTCCATGGAGGACTTTCTACGCTCCCAGCAATTACCCTCAGGTAGCTGTTGGAACTGTCCCTCACCCTGCGCATCAGCGATACCGAGCGATACTGAGAGCTGTCTGATAAATTATTGTATCGGAGAAGAATTATATGATTGTGGTAATTTTTCTCAAATTATTTTCATGTTAATCTTTACTGATTAGATAAGGTTACTCATCATCATTTCAGCCGAAAGACGTCCACTGCTGGACATAGGCCTCCCCCAAAATGGGGGGTTTTGCCATAATCGCCACGCTTGGCAGACGGGTTGGCGATCGCAGTATGGTTGTTACAAAGGCACAGAGAACGCTGCCCACTCCCTGGTGAGTCCCTTAGTCGCCTCTTACGACACCCACGGGAAGATATGGGATGGTGCTATTCTTTACGTCTGACACCACACGGACAGACTGACGGTAAGATTACTGTTCGCATTATTATGAACACATTTCCACACATAGCACAAACGCGATCGCATAAAATATAACTTGCGAGAACACGCTAACAATTAAATTAAATTGCGATCCAAAAGTTGTGGGTGTAAGTCGACAACGGATGAAAGAGTTTCATGCCGTCGCCATCGCAGCGAACATTCGTAATTAATGCTTCCTTTTGAAGCGGACGCGTTACAATGTTAAATAAATTGAGCCGACACAAAGGCTAAATGGGTTTAAACGTGTTCCAATTTCAAAGTTATTTTTTAATATTATTTTGGGTCGGACCGTGATTCTGATGAGCTTATTTGCTAATTAGGTTGACGACCTATAATCCTGTTATTCCGTTCGGTTGGGTGCCATTTTTGTTGTAAGCCGAGCCCGCCTGCGTTGACAACTCAATACCCCGTCTCCTTCGTTCTAAGCCCACCTTAGAGACAATGTAACGATTAAACAATGGAACCTGTAAAACTGAGCTCGATGTCGCTCGACTTACTATCGGCCCTAAATGTTAACATTACAAGATTCATGATTAGTAAGTCGTGTAGTAGCTATCTGATTCAGTGGTACGGGTGTGGCGGACCTGGTACTCGCAGGGAGACGGAGGGGGTAGGAGGCGCACGCGGGAGGGAGGGAGTGCGGCGGCGGCGACGGTGCTCCTTATTTTATTATCGCCTTCCTTCCTATCCCGAGCTCCCCTCTCGCCCCCGTTCCCCTCTCCCCCTCGGGACACCCGCACCGCGCATGCGCCAAGCCCCCGCCCGGCAACTGTAAGCAGACATTACAGTAAATACTCCATCTACGTTTTTCTGACTCCTGTTCATCTTTATCATCTGCTAGCTTTTGCCCGCGACTTCGTCCGCGTGAATATCGGTTATCGCGGATGTAAGACGAAGTCACGGAATAAAAAGTAGCCTATGTCCTTTCCCAGAGATTGAGCTATCTTCATACTAAATTTCATCAAAATCGGTTCAGCCGTTTCATCGTGAAAACGTAACAAAAGAGTTACTTTCGCATTTATAATATTGAGTATGGATTCATTCTGTAACATAGACTTAATGTATTTATTTCACAGCGAAGTCTGGTAGAGCATCATCAAAATTCACTTGGCTGGAAATAAATTGGTTGTTGGAAAAAGTAATGTGATCCTGGAGAAAGTTTGGGATAACTCGATCAGTTTCAGGCGCCCCTATGCTCAGTGAGTTGAGTGTTCGGTTACCAAACATATTGTGTTCACGTCCCGGCTCTTGTTTCACCCTAATTCGATTTGAACGATTTCTTACGTTGTCTGTTATGCAAGTTTTATTTGGTGTATGCTGAAAATTATCCAGAAAAGAGGCCTGTAGGAAGTACTTAGATATTATCTTCTGAATGACAGGTAAGAGTCATGCCTTGCATTTTATCTATTTATGACTTTAGTTTAATTCAGATTAAGATTGAGATGGCTATGAGCTTACCATGCTTCTGAAAAAGATCATCTATAAATATCATTACAAAAAGTTTCTTCCAAATTTTTTCCCTTTTTTGGGACCTCATCAAAGATTTATATTTTCCCTCATTCACCTGGTTCATTGAAGCGGCTTTCTGATAATAATATATTTATAGACATAAGTAAACCGTGAGCCGTGGAGCCGTGTGGTGCCAGCCGCGAATAGCACCACCCCATTTCTACCCGTGGGTGTCGTAGAAGGCCACAGAGGGATATTGACCAGAGGATGGACCTTCTGAGTACCATAACACTTACTGCGATCGCCAACATGCATCGGCCACGCATGGTGATTACGGCTGAACCCCCCCTTGGGGGATACTTATGCCCAGCAGTGGGCGTGTAAAAGTTGAAATGATGATGTAGATGATGATAAAAATGAAAAAAAAATGTGAAAATGTTCTTATACAATTAGATGAGTAACAGAAATTGAAACATGAAAGTAAAAAGAAAACCGTGTCCTCATAAAATGAGCACTAAAAAGCGTGGGCGTTAGGAGTACCGGCGTAATGTATAGAAAGGGCCTCACGAGCCCACGCTTTTAATGTAAACTGTGTAACACAAATTAGAAGCAAAAAGTAGGGTACCCTTTTGACGTAAACGGCTAAGAGAGCTGAGAAAGGGGAAGAAAAAGAGAGACAGGGAAATAAAGTGTATGAAAAGCGATCGACAGTGTTGTCTTGTGTTCATCAACAAACTGCTAACGCCAGTCTGGCTTAGCTAAATAATAACAGCAGTTTCATTTATTGTCCACAACTTTGGAATGCATACAAATAACTGCCATAAATAGTGGAAGCAAAACCAGGGTAGTGATTGACTACCCTGATAGCTGTGACAAAAAACTTCAAATTCTAACTTTACCTAGCCTCTTCATTAATGATGTCAATATTTGTATTTGTATATTTACGAAAAATTCCGAAGTGCTAGATATAGAAATAAAGTTCAGACAGTACCCCACAGCACTAATTTAATGGGCTCCAATGTATAATGCATGGCATTCAAGTTTTATATTTTATTGCCTTGTTTTACAGAGATTGACAACTTGCATATAACAGATAAACACATTTATTGGTAAGAAAATTACAAGTCAATTTTTTTTAGTAAATGTTGAGATGTCGGTGCACATATAAAAAATAATTAATCACTTGAAACAATTAAATTAATAACATTAAAATAAAGCATCATATGGAAGCTGAAGCCATTTCTAACTGATAAGGTATATTACAGTGTGAAGGAATATCTAGAAGGGAATCCGTACGGCCAATAGTATGACCATGTATTAATAACATCTGCCCCCTTACCCATGTAAGCAAATAAATAAATGATTGTGATAATTTAAGTCGGCCTCGTTACCTCTGAGTAGAGCGGCCATGTCAAAAACTAAAGACAATAACATTGTGAAGCCTTAATTCAGCAGTTTGTTAACACCTCGATAATCGACAATGATAAGGCTCCAAGTGCTAAAAAGAATTTCCCAAAAAACATTTATAAAACTGCGATATCTATAGTACTTTACCGGTGATTTTCATCCCGATAGCCTACAGGAAAGGGGCCGAACATCGCAGATACGCCAGTGTTCCGCAGCTAATGGTGACTCTGCTACAGAACAGTAGCAAGGTTAGCGCGAGAATAAAATGGTTCGCTTGTGTTTGTCGGAAAAGGGTGATAATATTATAGACTGTGGCGGTGGGAAGTGTGTATAGGGATGTATTTGTTTATGAAACATTGTCGCCACCATGACGGGGTCAATGTGTGTTTTGCTAATGAAGATAAATGAGATGTACATTCTGGATCCAAGCGAGAGGTCGATTTGAAGCTCTATTGCATTTTATGCCACATCATATCGTAATAGTTATTATTCATATGCCCGAATCCAGGTTTAGAAGACCATGTTTTAGACATTTCTTCTAAAACGAAACGGCGAACTGGCCAATTACAGAGAGCGATGACAGCCCGATTTCATTGACTCGACTAGAATAATGGAGTATTGGTGATTAGCAAATGTTCGAGTCATTTCGTGTCAATTAGCATGCCTAATTTAAATGAAGGCCCAAATGTTCACTAGTTGCTTAATTTCACTTAAATCAATTTTTCCGTGCTATTTCAGTATTTCTTATCTCGTTTGACATAATAGAGGCAAACAAAGGCAGCTCTAAATTGAGCCCGTATCATTATAACCGTTCCAATATAATTATTGTGTAGACAGGCTGGAAAATACTAAATAATTGTACCTAGTGGATAATTACGGTGTCGATATGAGTGTGGTCTTAGCAAACAACGCCTCTACAATATAAGGGGTCAAGATAAAATGGTATCTGTTACTGAACATTGCATAGGCTTCATGTCCTCAAACCAGACTGACATGAGCAAATAATACAATACTTACGTACCTACTCAGTATTATATCGTTTTATTTCCATATTCTAAGGGCTCGCTCTTTGTTTAGCGAGACGGCTTTGCTTGTTTATTTTTTAAGGTAGGTAATGTAAAACTGGTGTATGTGAAACGTAGAACTGGTGCCCTGAGATAGTGAGATTGAGGTACGGCAGGCCACGAAGGAAACGGGGCTGGACGAACTAGATGTACCCTACTTAATCTGCGGTTAGAACTACAGCCACACACCGACGTCAGGGGCAAACCCGAGGTTCGGTTGGTTAGGTTACTTTAAACTTTGCAGACAGAGATAGGAGCTCCGTAGCGGGGCTCCGTCAACCTGACATCGACCGCCTTCTTCTGCTCAATGGTTTGGTGCCTTAAGTCCATACGAGCCGGGTCAATTGGACAGTTTTTTGATACAAGTGGAGCCACCGTCGGCCCGCTTCTCCGCCGCGTGTACTTGCAGTGGATCGCTGCAGAAAGGTACATGGTCCCCCCGCACTTGCGGCAACAGCATTAGCGGTGAGCTATCAAGTCAGATCAGTACACAGTGGTTTTATTTTTATTTTCAAGGTATTTAACATTGATCTCCCGAGCTCGCATGCTACACCTAAGTTTAACCAACTGCTACCGGCTACAACTAGTTATAACCGGATAAAACTAGATGTAGCACTTCGAGTTTTAGTATATAACCAAAATGTCTTAATTATGTCAAATAACTAGCTGAAATAAGTAACGACAGAACGTCACATGTCATACTTTATTCATGCACGTGACCTTTTCAAAGGACTGATAAGGTCATTATATCACGTGTCCATTATCTTAATGAATGAACATAGACAAACATTGTCACCTCACTAACGTGAATTATTATTCTATGTTATCAAGAAAATGTCTCAGCAGTACTAATTGAAACTTACTTAGGTACCCTTTAACTGTTGGGAAAACATTCGGGTCAAAATCGCAAATTTAATTGGCTTGCGTTTGGCCGCAACTCACCTGATCTTAAGTGATGATGCGGCTTAAGGTGGAGCACGCTTGCCTAGGATGAACCGATTTACTTGTGCCTTGAAGATACCCAGATTATACTTATCAGGGAACAGTGAATTCCATAGTCTGACAGTTCGCACAATAATTGTGATCATGGGGGATTGTGTGTTCGAGACTGTGGAACTTCAACCTTATAGCGGTGACGCTTCGCCGTATCTCTGCCCGTCCGATGATTGAATGAGGATGGGTTAATTAAGTTGTACAATTCTATCTATAACTAGCTGACCCGACAGACGTTGTCCTGTCCCGATCTACCTGGGGGATGAAAAGGGGTGGAAAAATGGGGATGAAAAATAGATGTTGGCCGATTCTCAGACCTACCCAATATGCACAAAAAATTTCATCAGAATCGGTCAAGCCGTTTCGGAGGAGTACGGGAACGAAAACTGTGACACGAGAATTTTATATATTAGAAGATTAGATAGTAGCGATCTAATAATAATATGAAGACAAGAAATGTTTTAACCTACATCTTTAACATAACCGGAATATCAAGCAGTAACTTTGGCCCCTAATATAGAGCCAAAATGTGCGTGGTTCTTGGCATAATAGGCCGCTTGGCGGGCGCCCCTGGCAGCCTCTCTGAACACATTTGCCAAATAGTTTTTTTCTTAATTGCCAGGCCTTTGTCTGGATGTAGATGTAGTTGGCACCGCGTCGTGGCACTCGCGGCGTGCACTCCGCTTTTAGATCTGTCCCTACAAGCGCGCTCTTGTCGCGTATTACCGAGATGTTGAATGTTACATTTGGGAGCGTTCGATTTTTTTTTACTTAGAGTAAGATCCTGCGTTTTTCATTGGACCATTAAACATAATTATTTGCTAATCAAAGAATTTACAATTACCTAGTCTTCACATCTCATATTCCAAAAAAGAACTCAAAACCATTTATTTCAATAAAACCAGGCACTTTTGAACTGTCTGGGGTCAGTTAGTTAGTCAGTAAGTTGATGCTATTTGCTTGTTCCAAACAGCAGGTTTCAATAGAGAAGAAAGATCAAGAAATTCCATGAACACTCTTTTAAAACCAATAAAATATTACTAAGTAGAAGAAGTTATTAAGTAGAGTATTAAACAATTTTAATAGGTATACAGTATAACCCAATCAATATTCTCACCGAACCGCAAACAAATATTAAGGACACCACAATAAAAATCAATATTTCATACCAAGTAAAGAAACATTAATTACAAATACCTTAAGTATTATAATTACGAAAATAAATATATTTGTTTCGTGTAATTATGACTTAATTACCCTTAACTTACATTTGTGCCATATTTTTGGTCCCTTTGACCTTGTCCCAGTACGGTATACCACGTGCGAGGCACCTCAGCACCTGAGTTCAATCGATTTCATTAAGTCCGGATCGTCCATGAATGATACAGTCTGTCGCGGTAATAGGGTTGTCACATAGTAAACCTTAGATTGAACCGTATGGGATGTATGCACAGATATAGATAGACCTAGATAACGCAAGAGCAACTACTTCGCGTGCCTATTTTCGTGCCTAACTTACGATAAAAAATCGTAAGTAAAAAAATAAAGTAAACGTTTCCTTCCATCGGTAAGTCATTTTGTGATTAATATTATGCGTAATTAATTAAAAAAACCATTATTTTTAATTTAACACCCTCAGTAATACCTGGGAATACCAAATTTAGGAAAAACAAAACATTCGTATTTCATTGTGACGTCCAAAAAATGGCACGCTTGATTTTCATACAGATCGTGATACTTGCGTTATCTAGGTCTATCTATATTTGTGGATGTATGGCAGTAGAGGATTCAGTGCTGTGATATGACTTCAGTTTGACTACATGTTGGGATGTTTGCAAATACATATGTCATGTCGACGCATATGATGAAAATTGGGATATATTCCTTTAAAATAATAGTCATCACAGTAGGTAAGTACCTAAGGGTATCGGTAAATCTACAAAAAAAAATCTTTTAGTATAGTAAGTCTCTTTAAAGACTTGCTTTTTGCGAACGTTTTAATTTATTCAGCGATAACGTCACTCCACTCAAACTTCCAGAGAGAAGTCACCGCATCTCACGAGATAAGTGGCTAACTTCGGAGAGCTCCGCAGTCTCATAAAGAGTACAGCGACATCTGTAATCAGATCCGTAACACACACACACACACAAATCCCTTTCTTGTATTCCTTTGATACAAACAGATAGAGGTTTCATTAAATTAACGGCCAGCAGTGCTCGCTAAGTAATTCGTCCTTCGAAGGAATGCCGCGGAATGTTGATAATGCCTTTCGTTCAGAGAATTTGCGTAAGTACCGAGTTGCGTGCCGTAGTGTATTTGTTGCGGCGAAGGTTCGCGCTGTGAACTTAGTATGATACATGAACATATTGCGGATATATTGCTGCAGTGGAAGGTACAGGGAAGTGCTGGCATCTACAGGCTTGATAGACTCATATTAATTTACGTTAACGTGAAACAATAAAACTAGTTCACGTTGTAAACGCCGTAACCTTCACCGATATTTAATGCTATTAGTTATTCTAGTAACTCGTTGAGTTTAGTAATTTTCATAATTGCCTAAAATTGATATTATGAACTGGACTAAACTGACAATAATTTTGTGGGCGGGGGTAAGGAGTTCCAACGCCCTACAAACTTACAATAAAATTTTATGTCAGGATGTAACATTACATGAAGCTACTGTTAGCTGAAGGGCTGGCAGAAGTGTGTAGCACAACAATAGTGCACCAGTATAAGTGCATCATGAGGAGCCTATTACCATCAGTAACACGAATCCAGCAGTCTTCAATACTGCTACAGAAATATCACTAATGGAAAATCCTGGGGATCATGTCAACAACAACCTCATCATCCCATGTTCACCAGTTGTGCTTACCACAAAGCCAGAGTAAAAGCGTTTATTGCAATTAAACCATTTACAGGCACATTTGAATTATCAAGGAGTCAGTTGGTCAGAAAGTTGAAGCTCGTTCCAAAACGTAGGGTACGTAGGTCTCTATGGGGAAGAACGAGCGAGAAACTCCACGGGCACTCTTTTCATTTAAGTTTTTACTAAATATTCGTTACATTATTCAAGTTGCTTCTATAAGTGCAAACAATGCAGGCGAAGAACATCACAAAACATAAAAAGATAAAATCCATAGCAGTTAGGAGATGACCAATCTCAACTGACAGTACAGTTTTTGAACATGACGCGTAGATCAGCACCATTTAGCTCAACCAATTTGAAGGGAACCGAATGATCCAACACATGCGCCACCGTCAGCGAGACATTTACTATGACGAGATACTATAGAGAGTGCGGAAGTACACCTCTACAAATAACACAAATTCTAAAACCAAAAGAGAAACTCCATGTAAACTCGCGAACACAATTGAATTAGCTTTTGCAGTCAGAATAATTTCACGTGCATTTAAATTAGCTGCAATCTACATTCTATTCCGATACGATGGCTTCTGGGGTTTGTACAAATAAGTCCGACCGCACACGAGCGAAACAAACGACACTTTATTTAGCGCGAGCAATTTAACTTTTGCACCAAAACTTATAACGCGCGGGCAAAGCGAGTCACTTTAATTTAAATATTCAGTAAATCAGTTAGTGTGTGCTGGGGTGGGTTCAATAATATATGCAGTGGCGCTCGGCTTTGAGTGAAACTTCCTGCTGGGAAATGGGACAATGTTTGAACGATGTCATGTGAAATGTAAGCTGTGTGGTGCCGGCCGCGAATAGCACCACCCCGTTTTTACCCGTGGGTTTCGTAGAAGGCGACAGAGGGATATTGATCAGAGGATGGGCAGCAGCGTCCTTCTGAGTACCATAACACCTACTGCGATCGCCAACATGCATCGGCCAAGCATGGCGATTACGGCTGAACCCCCTTTGGGAGAGGCCTATGCTCAGCAGTGGGCGTTTAAAGGTTGACATGATGATGATAATGATGATGATGTGTAATATTGGCCAATACCCTCGTTGTGTTTGTAACATCGTTGGTTATCTTTTGAAAGCATAATTTTTGGAATTGTACGTACCTACAGATTAATTTACAACTGCCTAGCTTTAATTCCGGATATTGCAAGGATTGACCTCCTACTTTACCAGAAATTCTAATTCGCTCAGTATTCACAATAGCTACTCCACAGGTTATATTAAATCCATGGCGTTGTTTTACTCAACCACGATTGTATTAACGTAAGGGTTGAAGGTCTTTAAACTTTTACGAGATAGATAAAACCTAGCTCTGAATCTACAAAAGTTCTCCAAAAATTGGCTGGTTCGCCAAAACAAAAGCTCCTTATTTCATCGTCAGTGGTGGACCAGTGGTAGCAAGTTAAAACAAAAGACGGTGGTAACGAAGATTTACTCCTGAACAGGCGTCGCTGGGCGCTTTATTTATTACCTTCCATAAATATACGTATGCCATGTGACGCGGATAGGTAGTTATAGTAGGTACATTAGATGACGTCATCATTGTGTCGGGAGAGTGAGATGATTGAGTGAGCGTATCAGGGAGATCACATACTTAATCAGGTTGATTTTTCAGCATCCAAATAAGCAGGAGGAATGATATTTGGTTATTTAGAACAACAATTGATTTTTATTTATATTTAAATACTAGCTGTGCCCGCGGCTTCGCTCACGCGGACCAAGTGTGACTTAAGGAAATATGTAATGAATTCAATGTCATCATAATTCTCCAGGTCCTAGTGGTGGCAAGCCTGGCTGCTGAAAGTTGTGATAGTGCGTTCTTCAATAGGATTTTTTTCTTTAAACGTCCGGACTCCGAATTTGTGCTTAGTTCGTAATTAGACAGCGCCATACCTGAGACCAAACATCTGGTGGAAGGAGATTGTATGATAATAATATGACTTTCGTTCACCTGCTATGCCTTCCAGAGGCGGTATCGTTTAGAAATGAAACTAAAGACATTTTCCATAGCACAGTCATTAGTTAATTACAAAGATAATAATCACCCTGTTCGGTGCTCGTTTCCACTAAACAGCTCGGCGTGTATGCAAAGTTGATGGCGAATGCCTTTTAATATTCAGGGTGCGTGGCCGCAGCGGCTGTCATTATACAATTGCTTTCAATGACTTTTAATTTATGCACAAATACCCCTTTGTTAGGGCGCCGCCATTTTGCTAACGTTTTTAATTTGCTACTGAAAAAGAAATGTATTTTTACAGTAATGTTGGTATATTGAACTGGTAGAGCTCCCTTGGCGTGTATTTGCGAATGCCGATTTTATCTAGAATATATTTTTATTCAAACGTTTCGCATGTCGTACTCGTATTTGAGGTAGAAATATACTTACGTCTACAAATAAAATAATGAATTGGAAGCAAAACGTCTCATTTTCTTTACCTTCCTTTCTTCTAATTATCTACAAAAAATGTGTTTTCCGTTCCATTATTTTTATTTCATTATGCTTTAAATGAAAATTGCGTGGACTAATTAAGCAGTTTTTCGCTACATTAATAAAGTTATTTTTGGTACATTACGTTAATAAAGATACACCAACATAACCAAATAATCTAAATACCCTGAAGCAACATTACGAAACTTAATTAAAAGTAAGAAAACCTCGTAATTAGAGGTACCGGCTCCTTTGCCGCCGGGTCTCACCACACCTAACCGTTAGTTAGTTCCACAGGCGACGACGGCGCGGGAGCAACCGGCCAGTAATTGCTCGATAAGAGACCGTCAAACAGTCGTTAACCGTCGCACACGACATACAGCCGTAATTAACGAAGTCCCACTGAATTGCTTCGATACCGACGTCGAGCGGGCGGCGCGGACAGGTACAAGGTTCCCACAGGATAGTGGTTTTGAGGACAGAAACACCTTTATTGTGGTAACATGTGAGCAGACGGTTTTAGTTGTACTTTAGTTTTAGTGAGCAGGTATTTGTGACTGCTTACGTATTATAAAGCTCATTATTCTTGGATGTAGAGCCACCACCATTGAAAGAATCTCAGAGATCGGCCAACTGTCTACTCTAACTGTACTGAAACAAATAGGAACATTTATCTTTCAGTGGACTTCCAAAGTCGATAATTTACTTTACCCTTTTCCTTTCACTTCGTATTAGCGTGGAATTACCCTAATTCAACTTTTATAACCTACTTAAAAGTTTGCTTTTCTGAAATCAATACATATCTTGAATCAACTTTCATTTCAGGCAGTAGTAATCGTTCAGTAAATTATAGACTAGAGAGAATTTGTGTCCATATTTTTTCCGCCCCGCAGCGGAACCGATAAAATTAAGTGTTATTAATAAACGCCGGCATTATCGGAAACGGAACGTTTACGTTCAGTGAGACGCGAGGCGCGAGGCGCGAGGCGCAAGGCGCGAGGTGGCCGCTCCTCTATAAGGACATCATTCCGCAGTCCGCATTGTTATTCATCGGGCGACCTCCTTTGTGACGTTTTAGGAGCATGCGATGCCGCATCCTCCGTCTCTCTCACACACATGGCTTAACGCGGCGAGCACGTGAAACGGGTAATGTGGTGCGTGAGTTTTGCGCTATGAGCTTGTTCTGGAGTCCTTCGCTCCTTTTCGCTTTCCCATAGCTTTCCCGATGCGTGGGACAGAGACGCTAGATTAGCGCAACAGTTGTCGCACGTAGTATCGATCGCATTTTCGTCGAGCCACGTGCGGTGCCCGCCACTCCTACCACTCACGACAATTTTCATTGCAATTTTTCCTTTTGAGCGACGTCCATAGCTGCCTTTCTTTTGTGAAACTATTGATTTATTGCTAGCGGACGAGCATTGTACGTCGTTCGATTGAATGGATGGGTGAGTAGTAATAATTGCTTCATTTCTTTCTGGGATGTGCTCGCTCGTAAAATAAAACAGAATGAGTCGCGACTGGGTTCTTTAGCAATACATGTGTACTAGTAATAAGGGCTCGATAAAATGTTATCATATTTGGTTATTACGTAACCAAATGGCGTATCATGATGGATCCTGTTATAAGCATCACTTAAATGTATTCAGTACAAAGCGGATTACTGAATTACAAAATACCTATATCAGAAATACTTACTTACATAAAATTTGCCTTTGAAGTCGTAAGAATATGTAAAAATATTCATTAAAAGCTACAAAGTTTCTCGTTTGATGTCGACTTAGCTATACTTATTATGATAACAGGTTTTATCAGTTTCTTGTTCTACATAAACCTTTTAGATAATAAACGTAAAATCGAGACAAAAAGGCGAGGTAATGGATATACTAAACATATTATAGGTTTATAATCAGAACCGTTTCTTCTAAACACAGGTTAGGTACCTCGTAGATAGGTTATCTAGAAGAACGCTACTTTACCCACTAACTAGATTAAGAAACATGCCTGTGGTCTGTACTAAATATATATCAAATAATCAACTTCGCTTCCCCGTCCATTGCTGGACTTAGACCCAAGTCTTCCTTTAGACCCAATGAGCTACATATGTATTATGTAAATAAATTATGTATTGTGATGGCTCATTATTGGACGTGACTCTCCAATAGGGTATTACACTCATTTTTGAAAAGTGTCTCAATGAAATTCTGTAGTCCCGTGTAATATGATACCAAAAAAAAACCACAAAATTTTATTCAATCGATAAGTGCCATAAAAATGCATCTAAATTTTAAATTTTCAAATTTCGCGCGTAGGTTGACGAAAACGACTCTTACTGGACGCCATATTGCTCAGCGTAAATGACGTCAGTTCGTTTTGTATCAAATGAGCTCATATTAAATATGATAAATATGATTGTATATCATTTATAAATAATTAAAAGCATATTTTGTACTAGGTATAATAATGAAAAAATTACGTTGGTTACGAAAATAATAAAAGTACAAAGCCTATATTACGCCAATCGGTTGACTAACAGTTGACAATTTTTTGTTTACACAGCCGTACGGCGTAATAACATGGCCGCTACTATTTCACGGTGTTTTATAACAGATTAAAAATACTGAAAACTTTGAATTGAATTTAAAAATTTGTTTTGTTATTTTATGAACTAAAACATACATTTTCCGACTGCTTTATGCCTAAACTGTCTCAATAACATATTTATACATTTTTTTTCTCGTGTAGAGTAAAATACCCTATTATACAAGGATCAATTCTGCCCTGTCATTATACTGACAATCGACATGAAAATAAGTCCCTATTCCCTTTTTATCAAGTAAGAAACAGTTGAACAAGTTAATAGAAGCTACGGAGAAAGTTATAACATGTTCGGATGAAGTCGGCCGCGGGTTCATCGCCGACGGACCTGTTCGGAAGTCTTCGGCTACCTACCCGTAGGTACTATAGATGACTGCTGTTGGGAACTGGCTGGTATAAATTCTATGAGATATGCTTCGACGTGTTGCCGATGCAATGATGATAATTAAGTGGCTATACAAATGTATGTATGATTATTAAAACCGCAGACTTAAATTTGGAAGGAACTTTTATCCGAATGGCAAAGTGAAAGTAAGTTTACCTTTTTTTATATTCAGGCGGCTGAAAAATTATTTAAATACTACATTTTATAATGAAAATATCACTTGGGTGCTTCAATCTGTTCACGGAGAGCAGTATTTGGGTCTAGAACATCAGCATTAATTCCCTCTAGACGAAAGTCGAGTAGTAAGGTGTGTTTTGCATAGCACATACATGTGAGCACTATGTACTTTAAAGCTACCATTTACGAGATATGTCTTTCGTTGACTTGAATATGCCCTGGCGGTTGAGAGTTTGTCATGCTCACTTGAATGTCTCGCTGATGGTGGCGCATGTGTTGGATCATTTGGTTCCCTTCAAAATGGTTGAGCTAAATGGTGCCGATCCGTGCGTCATGTTCGTGAACAGGCGCCGTCAGTTGAGACTGGTCATCTCTTAGCTGCCTCGGTTATTTTAAATTTATTTTGAATTGTCTAATTTCATTGCCACTAGACCTCTTTTAACGTGCACAACTTGTTACATTGTTCTCACATTGTACCTCTAGATTCAACATGAATGATGTAACCTAAATTTGTAATATTCTATTGATTTTAAAAGAGTGTTCATGGAGTTTCTTGCTCGTTCTTCTCCATAGAAACCTACTGTTTGGAACGAGCAACTAGCTGCAACTTTTTGACTGACTGAGTCCTTGACAATTCAAAAGTGCCTGTAAATGGTTTATTTGAAATAAATGAATTGAGTTTGATCAATTGTGACGATCTTCCTATTACTATTAGGCTATATTTTCAGGAAAAGTAGTTTGCAAAAGTAAATAGCAGCATTCTACAATGTGATAATCACTGCTTTTCTGTAATAAAAGAAAAGATTCCAGATGAAATATCCTTAGAAAACTACGTTATCCAATTATTTTACTTTAGTAACAGCACGAGCGGTTTAGACCAATTACAATAATTAAAGACACATTAATTAAAACATAAGAGAGTAAATGAAAAACATAAAGATACATTTAGAACATAACAACGTGGTTATATGAAGCCAAATATTTCATCTTACGAAAGAGATATACACAACCCTAAATTCGAGGGAGAAAATGAACAATACTAAAAGTTTGCCAAAAGGAATCCAATGTAACCACATTCAAACAAAACTGGAAAAGTATTTTTTTCTTATTGTGGAATAAGAATTGCGTGCTTTTAGAAGACTGAAAATTGTCATTTCGCCGAAGCCTTAGTCCTTAGGATGTGAGTCACGCGACCTTACACGATAACCACATTAATGTACCGCACTCCTCATTTGTCATTCACTTTATGAACACTGCACAACGATTTCAGAGCTAATAAAATATATCACGCACCTAATTTCAATACGAGCCACCCACCCAACCTTCCCACCCAAGCATTTTTAGACTTAAACATTTTGCATAACTCTAGAATTTTCGTCGATGCGAAAACCCGCATACCAATCATGTTCATAACGGTGCAAATGTTTTATGTGGTACGAAATAATGAGATGCGGTACATCGCCGCCATAGCTGACGGAATCTAGGCTACATTGCTCACGAGATAGAACAACTGAAAATCTGTGAATTATGAACTACGAATTTACAAACAGGTACAGTCAACAGCAAAAGTAGATGATCAAAATCACAAATTCAATTCTTTACTAACACTAATTTATATAATTTACTAGCACTTTCCCCGCGACTTCGTCCGCGTTACAATATAGCCTATGTTACTCAGCGATAATGTAGCTTTCGATTGGTGAAAGAATTTTTGAAATCGGACCGGTAGTTTTTGAGTTTATTCATTACGACTGAGCCGCGCGGGTACCTTACTCATAGATCTAAACTCCCCTCCCGCACGCGCACCCCCGCCTTGGTGACGCCCACTTCGCAACGCGCCGTGCAGCAGAAATATTTTAATTTCGCCATAACTTCAAAAACAAACGTTCAATTTTAATCATTCAAAGACCAAATATTATCTACATAAACTGTACTTAGTGATGAAATAATTTATTTTGATAAGGATTAATAGCATGACTAAAATAAACGCGTTTAAATGTAGTCCAAAAAAAATCAAGATTTTTAAATAAAAAAATGGTTGTTGTGCCTCACTCGACATAGATAGATATAGTGTGTCGCGGACTTTTTTGTAGATATTTATAAGATCAACAATTAATTAGAACATTTTATGGTTCTATCTTTTATAGTTTAGGCAGCGTACGCAAAATAAGTAACTTTTCTGGTTGATTTTTTACACCTTGTGGCCGAAAAACCCAAATATCTTACGGAACCCTACTTTTCTCCAAAATAAAATATAGCCTATGTTACTCGTGGATAATGTAGCTTTCGAATGGTGAAAGAATTTTTAAAATCGGTCCAGTAGTTTTTGAGCCTATTCATTACAATCAAACAAAGTTTTCCTCTTTATAATATTAGTATAGATTACTAGTTTATTTATTAAAAGTATGTGATTGTCACACACATACTTTTGAATCACTTCGACGCCACACAGTTTTGACGCGAACTCCGTTCATTAGTATTGAATTTCTGATTTTGATCATCTACTTTTGCTGGTGACTGTACGCCCGGTAAGCCTTATTAAAATTCAAGTTCGTTATACTTACATTTCCTCTCCATTTTCTCTTTATTAAACTACAACAACCAACGGATATAATCTTAGAGAAAGGCAGGCCTAAGGTAATCCCCCAGAGGATTTCTTAGTTACAAATTCCATTAAAATCAGTTATACTTCCGAAGTAATAAAACTTAAAGTTACGATGTTCCAGTCCGCGACGCTGTTGAACAGGTACACTACGTAAATGTTGTGCTCATTAAAATAATCCACTATTGTACACAGTGAATCGCTTGTTGGAAAGAAAAAGCGTGTTAATCACGTGACTCGTACGAAGTCGCCCCGCCCCGCACCTCGCCGGCGGCGTCCACTTTGAAGTCGACACGCTGGATTTTTCAATTGATTTCCAATTACCGACACGGCAACCTGTGCTGCATATTGATGTATTATTCAGGCGCATTACGATTGAATGTCAACTGATTCACAGTGGATGAAGTGATACAGTGATAAATGATTCAATTTATACAATGTAGGAGACCGTTCTATCTTACATACATTAAAGAATGATTTATGATTTTCCTCGTTACAGTACCTATTATTGAAGCTTGTTTGTTTTTGGGATTTCGGAAAGCTATTTGGATCCAAACATTCAATTAGTTATGGTTTTCATTAAGCCCTTGAATATTTTCCCTTTATAGTATTATTTATTACTACATATAAGATTTACTTTTAAACCACTAAACCGGTCCACTTTAATAAAAAAAAAAATATATATATATATTATGTACAATGGAGGGCTCACAGGGCATCAAAAAACTCGTACGCATCGCTCACAATGGGACAAGTGTACAAAAGGCTAGCAGCATTACCACTCTGTTACTCATACAAATGTAACATATTATTTTTAAATAGATTTAAAACCCAACAATAATAGTTGGTAAATATTCAGAATTGTTATTTGCAATAGATATTGACGTCATCAGAACAATTGTTTGCATGTTCACAATTTACGATCTCCGTATTTGCGTTCCCAGATATCTGCCATTTAATATTAAAGCAGCAGCGAGCAAAACAACAGCGTTGTTTACCGTGTAAAAGGAATTTATTTCTTGCTTTCTAAATAAGGGAGAATCGACGTTCATAAAATCTAAGTGTACCTATAACTCTGTAATGTTTTCACGAATACTGCGCGGGTTGTACGGGGGTTGCACGAAACTTGCGTGTTTATCGAGCGGCCGGCAGCCCCCCGAGTTCCCGACACGACAGCACTCCACGGAAAATGATTTGCGGGAAAAAGAAAAAGTCAAAGAGGCGGGACTTGACAAACTTTTGTCTTATCTCGAGGTTAGATCTCTTAAAACTAACGTTATCATCGCTATTGTAAAAGGGGAACCTCGGAGCGGTAGCGGTAAGGAATGTGATGTATTGCGTACATTGTTTTATAAAGTTTTTGTACTTAAAATGTAAAATTGTTTTAAATTTGTTCATTGCTTTTATAAGTTAAGCTAACAGTTTTGATAAATTTAATATTTATAAAATCGTTTTAAACAGTAGCGATAGAAATGTGTACTGTGAGGAATCGAAACTGATTACGATGAATCAAACACGTATTAAGATTATTTAGCTATTATTTCATATAAGCTAACAATAATACAACTGACTGTCTCAGCTATCCGTATGTCAGTTCATGTTTCATCTTATCAAACTTTATTCTAAATCATTTAAATATAATCGAATGACACCTATCTTTCTAGAAGAATCCAGAGTGTTCTATCGAAACCTCTACAGTACCTTGTCAAAGCAATGAGAAAATCAACTTATCAATAGTTAAGACACCTATGTGTACGTGTGTAAGCTTACCACGTAAGCTTGTATAAATGTGTGTGACACTTCAACGGGTACAATAAAAAATACACAATATAATTTTCCGTTAAACCAATTACTTTCAGTATTCGTTAATATTTCCCCAACGAACTTATAATACCGCATAGTGACATACCAGTTAACATACAACTTACTATCCCCGGAATTTAGCGTTTCCCTTGAGACGAGAAGGATCGAAGTACACACACACACGCACACACACAATGCGTGTACGAAACTAACACGCACACATTAACACATAAGTTTGCGAGCTTTGAAAAGGGACGTTACTTCCTTGATCCCGGGTTTCCGGGATTTGCGCGATGGCCCCTGATTGTCAGCGTCCCCCGGGAAAAGTGCCCGCATTAGATATTTACCCTACACATTATAATAACGGAAACTTTGCCTGTGTTGTTATTTGTGTGACAAAGTTGGAAAACTGTAAGTGTTCTTATTTTCAGCGTATTTATTTGAAATAAAAATCTTTATTGAGTCCTATAAATGGCCTTTAAATGTTCCTAAAGTCATGTGAAACAAATATTTCCATTTTAAAAAGCTATAAACTGATAGAAACATAAACTTGTTGGAACGTAGTTATTTTATTAAAATAAAATTCAGACTGCATACTTTATTCAGACTAATAAAGTCACATTTTTAGAACCGAACGGAATATTTATGAGAACGATATTTCTGTCTCCGCAAGAATAAAGTGGGATCTTCGGAAACCCGTCCCTACAATTTATTCCCTTTAAAAAATGTTCTTACTATATTTGTTTTGTTTTTATGTACTTTGATAAATCCGTGAGCAAGCGACGCGTATGGTAGCAATTCATCACTTGGTACTGACTCATTTACATCGCAGTAAGCATGCGTGTCGCCAACACAAGCAAACTTACGAATGTCGCCATTTGTACATGTTCAGCTTTGATGAATGTAGCCCCGGATTGTAATTTTATAGACCTATTTAGACGCCATTCATTATAATGTTAGACAAATATCGTTGGTTCATGTTACTACTCCGTATCGAATTTTCTAGCTAATAAATTTTAGTAGCTGTTGTTGTATTTATGTTAAGTAGGTTTGATGATGAACTGCATTAATGTTTGCATGCTAAATCACACCTCCGACACTCCTTAATGTAGGTAAACGAAACGATTTAATTACCTACACTATTACCAAAATAACAGAATGTATACAGAGAGGTTCGACGCGGGAAGAGGTGAGGAACAGTGTTTCGGACGGAAGCGGGGTGCGTCGCTACTGTACGGTAGTACTTATATACTGTGCTAAAGTGGTAGAATGTACAGACGCCAGCACATCAAGCCATTCCAAACTGTCAATTTTTCTCAATTGAATAAGAACCTTATTCTATTGTAATAAAGTTGAAAATCTATCAAATAAATTTGACAGACTGTTGTACCTTGACGTACTGGCCTCTGTACAAGGATTTCTTTATATTATTGTGACCACCTAATTTTAAATAACTACGTTGTACATTCTGAGCAAAGAAGCGAACATTCTATTCTATTTAATGACAACATGTAAAAAGTTTTCTTATTTCGCCATAATTCGGAATTATTTAATACGTATAATTTATTTTCGAAATAAGGGTTTGTTATTATAATTTACTAGCGGGCCTGGCAGACGTTGTCCTGCAACCTGACTATAGCGCCACCTACCGGGTCCAATTGTGAATTTAAACCATTCTCGAATCCGCTTCAACACACACTAACAAATTCATCAAAATCGATCCAGCCGTTTAGGAGAGTTCACTTTCATACACACGCACAGAAGATTTTCATATTTAAGATTATAATGCAAAGCCAAGTAGATTTTTGCCATTCACATATAAAAACATGCAGTTATTGCAACAATATAACCTGAAATATATCGTCCGCTTTTCGTCTAACTATGCTATAATAAATAGAGTACCTATACCTAGATAATTACGTCATAACTGTAGTTAGCTTCCTCAGTTAATCAGCTGTAAATTTACTTATTCGTTTTATAGCACCTAAATGTTTATGACCGTATTGATGCGACAGTATAATTATTGTTTTATGAAAGATGCTGTTTCTGATCCTTTAAGCCTTTACTAGATAATATAAATTTATATATTTTTATGTCATAAGAGGCTTACGTTTAACCGCAACTCGCCTAATCTTAAATGATGATGCTTCCTATGGTGGAGCACGTTTGCCTAGGTTGAACCGGTTCACTCTTGCCTTGAAAATACCCAGATTATAATTGTCAAGGAACAAAGAGACGGGCAGTGAATACCACAGCGCACAATAAATGTGGAAGCAAAGCGCTTGGTACGAGACCGTGGAACTTCAACCGTATAGCGGTGACGCTTTGCTATATTTCTGCTCGTCTATTTTCGTAGTCCAACTTGGATCTATTTGCACTATGTGTTGAAAAATTGAAAAAAATGAAAAAATTTAGAGACATGATTCGGTTTATCTTAGGCGTGCTCCACCTTAGGCCGAGTTGCGGTCAAACGCAAGCCTATAAGAATATACTAGGTGATTTTTTATTCACGTTCCAAATTTCTCAGGGTGATAGTACCCATGAAATTGAATAACTTTCTCCAAAAAACATGGGTCGAAATATTAAAAAAAAAATCGGACTTCCCATACAAAATCGATCAGCTGACTATTGATTTTGTATGGGAAGTCCGATTTTTTTTTTAATATTTCGACCCATGTTTTTTGGAGAAAGCTATTCAATTTCATGGGTACTATCACCCTGAGAAATTTGGAACGTGAATAAAAAATCACCTAGTATGTTAAAAAACATATTGTTTGACACAATTCAGAACTTACGTGAATACCTAATATTGTATATCTTTAGTGTTCCTTAGTAGCTGTAATTTATGCGTATTTTTCATGCAATTATCTATTATGTCACTTCATCTACATAGTCTTTGTCTTATTGTGTATCTGTGGAGAACGTTGTTAGTTGCACATTTGTATAACTCCATATATATTCTATTCTTTTTCTGACATATAATGTGTAATTGTTGGTTCTTCCGAATAAATAAAATATTCACTTTGTCAAGCATCAACATAATACGCGGCACTTGAAATACGCTGCGTGAAGATAGATCGCGTGGTCCCGGCCGCGTGATACAAATCACGCTAAACCGTTTGCGTCCCGCGTGCGTGTGCGACGTGCATCAAACTGACACGCTGTACCCACCTCTTCATTATTCACGTAAAATACATAGAGTGGTGTTACGACATGTGTGTTGAGGGTGTAGTGCTCCCACGGGGAGCGATTGTGTGTTTTCCTTTGAAGCAAGGCAAAATAAACATTTTAAAAAACCTGAACGTTGAAGTTTGGACGTCGAAAATGATTATATAAAAGCCAACTTCGAGTCGTTTCTTGTGTCGCGTTGCGATGTAACAAAATTCAAATTCATTTATTGTTTGTCACAGGTGGTGAAGGTGCTCTTATCATAATAATATTTAGATTGATTGAGAATATTTACAAAGAATTGTTTTCTTTTTGAATCGATGGTTTTCCTTTTTGTTAGACTACTTGAGCCTAGTAGGTAGCCACATTTGTCGCAGCATTAGTGGCGATTTGAATATTCTCTAAGGTGTAGGGGCACCTTGGGCACTGTATTAAGTGGGCCATCGTCTGGCCAGGATCACCGCACTCTCACTGTGTGTCGGTGGGGTCTATAATACACCATTGTGCTAGGTTGTGTTTTTTTCTTTGGGAAAGTTATTTGTTATCATGAACACAATCACGTGTTTAAGTATCGTACACTAATTACCAGTCACCCTATATAGAAAGCGCTCAATAGTCTGCGAACCCAAGTAAGCGGCCTACTTGGGTTCGCAGTCTATTGAGCGCTTTCTATATAGGGGGACTGGTAATTAGTGTACGATACTTAGACACGTGATTGTGTTCATGATAACAAATAACTTTCCCAAAGAAAAAATGTTTTTTTGTACTGGTTCACTTTAGGTCACAAGCGTGCGCGCGCGTGCATTTCATACGGCTGTTGTGTTATTGTGATAAAAGTGAACCAGTACAAAAAACATTTTTTCTTCGGGAAAGTTGTTTGTTATCATGAACACAATCATGTGTTTAAGTATCGTACACTAATTACCAGTCCCCCTATATAAGCCACTGCAAATCACTTCCGAGTGGCTGGTGTTCCTTGGGTTGAACGAAATTGGTTGGTGGTGGATGGAGATTCTCCCACATCTTACGTCTCCCCGTACGCGGACGTTCTTTAAAATCATTAGAGATCCTTAGAGGTCCTGGAAAGAGTAGTTGCATGAATGAAAACTGCATGAGTTTAGTCAGTTCTGCTTAAACCAGCAGACAAACAGTCAAACTAATTCAATATGAAAAACTGAAACTGACTGATTGGAACCAAAACTTATGCTAAGAATAAATTTTAAATTAATTAAAGTTATCATCACCTACCTAGCCTTTTCCCAACTATATTGGGGTCGGCTTCCAGTCTAACTGGATGCAGCTGAATACCAGTGTTATACATGGAGCGACTGAATGTCTGACCTCCACAACCCAGTTGCTGGGTAACTCGATACCTCTTGGTAAGACTGGTTGTCAGACTTTCTGGCTTCTGACTACTCATAACGATTGTCAAAGATCTACGAATGAGAACCGGGATCAAAAGCTTTACGTGATTTTCGAAGGACGGAGCACGGTTGGTCACCCATCCACGGACCGTCCGGGGAAAGCGTAGCTTGAACGATCGATCCGTACGGATTTTACTTAGCCACAAGTCCCACAAAATGAATTAGAGTAAAATATTTAAATTGATTTCAAGTTATTTCTAAACGTAGACAAAAACTTATCTCTTAGACCTGTAGTAGGTGATTGGATTGAAAAGTTCGTACATAAGCTATACCAAACTGTCAAAGGATCATGGCAGGATTTGTACAAAAAAGCAAAGATATTTAGAGAAGTTGACATTTTAATTCTTATACTCTTGGGTACCTAAAGAGCATCTTCAAGCATTTAGAATATTTTTAAACCCCCGCAATAAAAATGGATGTTAAAAGTGAATAGTTCAACAAATAGCTCATTATTTCAGAACGAAATGGCGGCTGACAGTAACAGTGTCACTGACAGCCACCGCTTTGCAGTTCTTACACTAAAATTGCGTCGTTTTAAGGGAAATAATGTCACAAAATATAATGAATATTTTTTTCCACACACTTGTCAAATCACTTGTCTGTCAATTTGATAGATCCGTTAATGTCACTTGTTATTTTCTTTTTTTTTATAAACACTAAATAAGCAACGAGATAAAGTGTTATTTTCTTTTTGAAATATTTTAATTATGCGGGGTTTTAAAAATATGGTAAGAATATCAATCTACTCTTGGTAATGTATTCTCCTGGTTTGTAGTGTAAGTATAGGTAATGTTTTTGTGTTTTTTTAATATGGATGTTTTATTATGTATTTTATGATATTCTTTGTGCGCGCCGTGTCGATCAGTCTTTTTGTGTGCCTCGGAACTATAAGTGAATGATATTTATTTATAGTTCCGAGACAGTGTCATGCCGGCCGACGCTGTGCACCAGCGCCGTGGTTCGTACCTTGCTGCGCGGGCCAAGGTTTTTATGCTGAGCGTTGGACGTTTCGCGCGGTGGTGCCGACTAGGGACATATTTGTATTTTTACATGAGTTTTTTTTTTAGAATTTAATTGTTTAGTTTTAAGGTTGGTATGCATTAAGTGCGTCACTTCCGTGTGAATAAATGGTTTTTCTTTCTTTTCTTTCTTTTCTTTATTCTCCTCATTGGAAAATATTGTAAACCCTCTAAATGTTATTTTTTTTCATACAAATGAATGTATGGGTCTCGCCACGATTCTTTTCCCAATTGAATATGAACCTTAATTTGTTGTAATAAAATTGAAAATCTATCAAAGAAATTTGACAGATTGTTGTAGCTTGGTCAGCACATCAAGCTACCAGGGGGAACCTCTCGGGAGACTCCCCCTGGGACTTCGACAGCATTCGTGTTTCGTGTGCTTGTCCTTATACTACAAATGGTTTTAATTTCTTGCGTATTTTCACATTCAAAGGTGCGCCACGCGGCTGTATTATTTATGGCCACTTTGCAAATCCCTTGCGGATATTAATTATGTCTATAAAAATAATAAGGTGGAGCCATTTGTTTGGGGTGTTTCCGATACTTTTGTTTTACTTATTAAAACCTCTTGCCTCCGCCGGCGTGCTAGCTGTGTTAGAACCTAATGGCTTGGCACGTGACGATGGAAAGAGACCAGATGGAATGACTATAATGCCGTGGAAGTTGGGTAGGCCTTTGGTGTGGGATGCAACTTGTGTCGACACCCTTGCGCCATCCCATCTTCCTAGCACGTCGTGTTGTGCTGGGGCGGCTGCTGCAGGTGCGGAAAATCTCAAACGAGTGCTCACCTTGTTTTTAGGAACATTGCTAAGCGCCTGGTCCACTCTTCACGTGACCAGAGGGCTGGCCTGTTCTTGGGCCAAAAAATTAGCATTGTCATTAAACGTGGTAATGCTGCTAGCCTTTTGGGTACTTGTCCTATTGAGAGCGATGCGGACGAGTTTTTTGATACCCTGTGAGCCCTCCATTGTACATATTTTGTTTATATTTATTTTTAAGCTTTGTATATGTTACGTGTTACGTTTTGTATTTTCCATTAGAACATTAAAAGGTACTTTTGAACGTCATTCAAATGGAAAATCGAATCTAGTGTCCCCTTCCAAAGGTTGTTTCGTATGAAAAAGAATTGGCAAAAAACTCCATACTTATTCTTTTACCATCTTTTTTTTGTAACATTTTTAAAATAGTTATTGTGAAATATCTCAACAAAACTATACATTATATTTTGTATGAAATATTAATTTTATCGTGTCTATGGCAGTTTATTGTCAGTGTTAAAGGTTAGTGTCTATTTTTGTACAAATGATAAATTATGAGTCGACACATAATGTGGTGCGTTAGTACTCACACGAGTGACGGTGATATATGATCGTGTCGGTAATATACAAATTACATCTACATTATATACCTACCTGTCTGTTATACAAGTTAGATGTACCTGCTTACTAGCTAGAAGGCACATTAAGATTATTAATCGATTAAAACAATACGATTTTAACATGATGTGTAAAATACATAATAAAACAAGTCAAGTCATTATTGTTTCATAACTAAGCAATAGAGGAATATTTAACCAACTCACTTATACCCCTAGACAACTATAAATAGGATAGTCAATTCGAATTAAACAATTTCTAAAAGAAGTCTCCATCGTTCTAATTTAGTATCAATGTTAAAGGAATAAACATTTGACGCTTATATATTAATGCTTGTACTACAGCACTAAAAACTAAAGCACTTAATATTCCCGACTTAATGAGGCACTCAAACATATAAACATCTATACAAACATACAAAATGTCTGCATTGAATTGATTTAGAAGCAATAATACACCGTATTGACGTAGCATAAATTCGTAGCGGCCTCGTAGCGAATCGTAGCACGTCTACGATAGCGTAGACGCGAATATAAAACGGGCTACGAATACGAAATTAGGTATTGTTGGTTGAGTCATTATTTTATAGGACGTGTACATAATGGGCATACATCGAACATTTTTACAGAAAAATAATGGACTAAACCAGTGAAGTATATCCCTATCTGTTTTTAAGGTTCCGTACGTGAAAAGGAAAAAACGGAACTCAAATAGGATCACTTTCTTGTTCGTTTGTCAAGACCCTTTTTCTCAGGAACGCGTGGAGGTATCAAATTTAAATTAATATTAAGTACCCAAGTCTGCAGTTCCTTGAAACATGGAAAAAAAACAAAGTTTTAGGTCAACTCAAATAAATAAAAGATTCGGCCGTTTATGCTTCATTTATGCTGCATATTTTGACGCTCGCAAGCGAATCAAAACTTGTAGGGTACTTGCCGTTGACCTAGGACCCACAGGTAAAGGAAATAATCCGAAAACCGTAAATTTTTCGTTTTTTACGGAACCCTCGGTGCACTTTGAGTAACAATAGACAGTATTTATGAAACAGTTTCTTCGTTTTCACATAATCTTTCTATCAATCCCTAGCGAAATAAGAACCACAATCACGATACAATATAATTATAATGTCCACGGTCACATCAGCACAATATGTGTGATTGGATCAGACATCGCTCGTCCACTCAGGAGCGTCAGCATTGAGCGCGTCTCAAAGGACCAGCACATACAGTTTATTTGCTGACCTTGTGTACACAGCCTTTATTGATATTTACTCTCTCTCTATGGACTAGGTATTCCAATGTTTTTATGAAGCAGAAAGAAAATAATTCGTTTAAAAGGGTTAGTGCTTGAAGGTTTTTCAATCTTGTTGATCTTTGCTAAAGTGTGTTTACAAGAACTTCTACGTATTTTTACTCAATCTGGGTTTTGTTTTGTGAAGTAAAAGCGTACTAAAATTTGTCTGTAGATCAAACCTGCCACGCTATTCACAAATCACTGCTACTTCTGTAAGTCAGAATCATCAGTGGTGACCACCAGAAGTTCGACGAGTCCCAGGAACGATTGACGACGACTGTCTTTGATCCCGCATTGAAATTTATCAGAAAACAACCAAGGATGAGCAAGAATTTTTTTTATTATTTTCATGGTGTGTCAGATCACGTGGGGTATCCGGGCTAGAATACCACCCACCCATTTTATCCCGTGGGTAACGTAGAAGGCGACTAAGGGAAAATCCGGAAGTCGAGCGACTTAATAACTTCATTGCGATCCCGAAGACCCCCACTCTTATGGGGGAGACCTTTATTCAACAGTGGACGTCTTCAGGCTGACGACGATTTTATTTGGCCTGTACATCGTTGAATCCCCGTGACGTTCTCTTACCCACGGTTACCTTTCAGTTGTTATTGAAACAACTGGTGCAGTATGTGTATGGACAAGAAAACTATAAGAAAGTGTGGATTCCCAGTATTGCTGTATTTTCGCTACTAATCGTGTATTTACCGACATTGTCCCAAAGTCTCTCTATTATGTTGTTGTCTCTCTACTTACTGTTGTTTGTTAAAGTTTGCAGTGCAGTAAACTTCTATACTATTATTACAGTGAGATAGCATTATGTTAGTTTGTTTGTTTATAAGACGTAATCTCCGGCAGTGATGATTCGATTACAAGCATTATTTCAGTAATAGTAAGGTGCACTATTATCGAATGCCATGGGATATGTTTAATGATATATACAGTACTTCGTTCGCGTGGAAATGAAGTGAAATTCTTCGTTTCCTTAAACTATTAAGGAAACGAAGAATTTAACTAAAAATATAATTAATAATCCATACTTCCATACTTTTAATATTATAAATGCGAAAGTAACTCTGTCTGTTACGTTTTCTCGATGAAGGGGTTGAACCGATTTTGATGATTTTTTTAATGAAGATTGCTTAATCCCTAGGGAAGGACATAGGCTACTTTTTAATCCGCATTTTTGTCTGCATTTGCGATAACCAACATTCTCGCGGACGACGTCACGGGCAAAAGCTAGTATAATATATATGGGGACATCACACACACGACCATTTGACCCCAAAATAGGCAGACCCTGTACTATGGATGTCAGACAGCTGATAGGTATACACAAATATATAAATTGATACGTATATAGAATCACAAACCAGACACAAGGTAAACAGAAGTGCTCATCACATAAATGTCTGCTCGGGGTGGGATTCGAACCTGTGCGACGTAGGCAGATACACTGCCTACCAGTAAGGCTACGGTGCCGTCAAGAAAAAAGGAAGTGTGAAATAATTGATTATGATTAATAAGAAAAACGCAACTAAATATAAACATTTTGTGAACTTCCACGAGGAGGAAGTCGGATGTAGAAGATAGTGTTACATACATTTATCACTTAGTAACAGATATTCAGTTATGTATTTACAGTACTGTGTGCGGTTTTAGTCTGGTTTGCTTAGGATGTCTTGGAAACTTTATGTTGGTTCTATTTACTAACGAACTAAGTTTATTTACACTAAAGTTGTTAGCGAGCCGACCCAAACGTATCCAGGAAATGGATACAATAATGGTGATATTATGTTTGAGTCAATGGTAACAGTTTACATTACTAGAATCCCAAGAAATATAATCAGTTTCATCGCGGCCGTAAATATAATAAAAAGCAATTGCTATGTTTCTCAAGTCCGAACAAAAGCTGAAATTATTCCTATTTCCCATCCACTCGCCAATTGTAATCATACAAAAACACATATTTTATATAAATTTGCATACATAGTACTACTTAACTTAACTGTTCAGCTTTTACACTGAATGTGATCACGAGACTGACGCGAGACCGTCGAACTGAGTTGATCTCATTAGTGGACGCTCTCGGTCTCGGCTTTCGGCTTTATCCGGTATGCAGATGATGGCTTTGATCCTCAATCGGGGATGAGGGTCCCCACCGCCCCCCGCAGGGTCAATACAGAGTAACGAACTTTGATGGCGCTAACTAAGTAGCGATTATATTTTTAGCGGTGTCGTTTTGGTGCCAATTAATTAAGTGATCGTTTTAGTGGTTTTAATACCTAATGGGTGGTATAATACATTTTAGTAGCCTACGAGTGCCAATAGAATTTTGGTTTCGGTCAATAGTTCGATAGATTTAAATACAATGATTATTTACGGCTCATTATTTCCCAGGCGGCTAATACAAAATTGGACTAAAATATAACTATTTTATCAAATATTATATTAGATGAGTTCAAAATTTAAGGAAATATAAAAAGTAAATAATTTCTGGTAGTTTAAGGTAGTGAACATAATTATATTAAATAGGGCCAATTGAAATCTCCGGAGATAACATGGCGAATTTTTTAATCTTAGTTATTTTGTCGCCGCGATAATACATGCCATTATTTACTAGTTTTTAGTACAACAGTGTTAAATCGGCGGTTTAAAAGGGCTTCAGACAATTGTTGAAGCTTGTAATTCAAGTTTCGAAAGTTAAACGTATAAAATCTTACAAATACCGCCACCTCATAAATCACATACAAATTTTTCAATCTCCATCCGCAAAGAAGCTCAAGTCGTCGATTTGTCGATAAGCGATTGCGCTGATCCCGTGAGATTAGTCCCGCATCCCGTATCCCGCAGTCCGGGGCCGCGGCCCGTGTTCGGGTAGCCGGCACATTAGGTCGCACTTATCGCCGGTGGATCGCATCCAAGCGGTTATGTCTTAATACTTTGGGTCGGCACGTGGATGGTGACGGCGAAATCTTTAGTTTTGTTGAACGTATAACTGTGTAAGAAGGTTTATGAGAATTTATTTAGCTTGTTAGAGTAAGTTGGAAAGAAATACACGTAAAATAAGCTCGCATGTTAGTTTGTGTGCGGAGCGCTGGCTTGTTAAAGAGACAAAGACGTTGAGCAAGAGAAACATTCTCTGCTTGTTTTCAATTTGTAGCCAGTCAGCTTTGCTAAAGCGATTAGTTGTGCGCTCATTAGTTCAAGTAAAGAAAGAAAGAGGTTGTAAAGGACTAATGAAGTAAAAATGTTCTAGAAGATTTTTATTTCATAAATTGTTTCTCTTCGATTATTGATAGGTCTCCGCGCGCCATGACTAGATACCGCGATACGTATTTGTCAAATGGGACAGCAAAATAATACTAAGCTAAAATGAAAATTTTGACTTAAGCAATTCACTAACAGACATGCCCGTGGGCATACCCGCGGACATGTCCGGGCAGGCCACTTTACAAGAGGATTGCCCTTATGTCTGTATGTGTGTGTCCATCGCAGACATCCAATCCTCTACTAAAGTGGCCCGCCCGGACATGTC
Source organism: Charanyca ferruginea (assembly GCA_947361185.1). Classification (NCBI taxonomy): domain Eukaryota; kingdom Metazoa; phylum Arthropoda; class Insecta; order Lepidoptera; family Noctuidae; genus Charanyca; species Charanyca ferruginea. Next base: position 26,907,242 of record OX376068.1, read on the forward strand.
CGCGGGTATGCCCACGGGCATGTCTGTTAGTGAATGCCCCGCTTTTACCCGAGCCTTTCTCGTAGCGACCTGTGTCAGGTGGGAATTGTCAATTGGAAACACAATTTTTCACGCACACTAACTAACCTCCTTACAATTTGTTTTACACTCACTACAATATTGAGTTGTCGCAGTCACGGAGCTATTGTTTTTAGGTAGTGCGGTATCTTGTCAGTAGTCGGAGCGCGCGGAGGCCTATCAATAATCTAAGTTGTTCCTAATAGTTGTCAGAATCGCAGGTACCTAAATATAAACCTCACGTTGGAAATGTTCTATTGGCCATTTCACTATTTTCTCTATAAAAATAAATCAAAGTAGGTAATAAAGAAACCTATAAAAAAAAGAAACCTTTTACTCACATATATTTAACATTCTATTTGTATTTCGTAAAGCCTTGTGACATAACTTTGAAATACCTTGACTGTATAAACTGAAACGCGTGACATTTCAGATTTCAGCACATACGCGCGGCGGGGCGCCTCTCCCGTCCCCCTCACACGAGTATAACCTGCTTTATAACATAGCAGGGGGTTTGTACACCCATACCTGCTAGCTTTCTTTTGAAGGTTGTTGAAATGCATAATAAAGCGATTTTCTTAAGAGTCGGCAAAATAAAAGGTTCAACATCTGTTTTTTTTACTATATTGACAAGTTACAAATAATGGAGTAAAAAGTGATCAGTACGACCTTGGGGTTAAAAATCAGGCGTTCGTCAGGTGGCTTTTAGGCGCCAGATCCGCAGAACAACGACGTAATTATTAATGGTTGCCTATCCTTCTTATATTCTAGTATAACTTCAACATTTACCGCATATATATTATACGCGCCCGTATACTTATATTCTGTACATAAGTTTATAAACTACCACCTTTTTTCCAAAGGATGGAACCATATAGGATCCCTATACACTTATGTCGCAAAATACGAGGTTTCACAGAACATATCTCTGATAGAAGAGCGCAATCCACTTAGTTCTCGGAGCCGCAGGGGCCGCTCAGGCAGGTGTCAACGCACTTTGTCTCAGCACCACTCTGCAGTCTCATCACGTAGAAGGGTACCTCCTTATTTTCAGCTAATTTTTCCCTGTGGGACGCGCTTTAGGAAAACGTGAAGCACATTTGTTGAGGACTTCGAAAATGAGAAATGCTAATGATTTGTCAGTTTGGTAATCTGAATGTCAAATTAAGTTCTGCCTTGTTCGAGTCGCCGCCTGGTCTAAGTACAGCTCTATGTCACAATTTATTTCACTTTCACAGCAAAATACTCTTTTCACATGCAAAATTATTTTAAAATTCTCGATTCTATGTGCACAAGATGTAACTTACTCATCATTAACATATCATAACTGGAGATTGCTATCTGAAGCGAATGATGTAAATCGCAATGAAAAGTAGATAAATATGTTCTGCTTGTTTATGAGAAATTTATTTTGTAGTATCTATTGCAGACTCGAATATACTTCAAGAACGGAATAAATAAAGCAATAACTAAAGAATAAACAACACAATTCGCTTACATTTTAAAATAAAACCGCCGGAATAAAGTTGCAACCATCAAAAGAGCTGTAATAGTCTCGAAGGCTGCGCGGCTGGCAGGACCACGTTTACGAGGACCGACGCACATTATCGTGAGTTTTGTGGCGCATAAAGGCGTCCTTTAAACATAAACATTAGGTCGACGGTTGCCCCTGTGACCTTTCGCATTTATCACTAGTGCTTGATGTTAGCGAACGAATATGTTTTTTAGGGATATGCGCGTTTTATGAGAAAGGGACATCATAGTTGTAGGTACTTCCATAAATGTTTTCTTCCACGTCTAGCTATAGTAATACAGTTGTACTCGTAAGTATAACAATGTTTGATAGAATGGATGACGCAATCATCTGTTGAATAACTATAGCTCTGTGGATGTTGTATGATGTGTACGTGTATACAACATTGAATATTTGTATATAATACCTGACAATAAATCAATATTTTTAATGACGTATTAATTTTGACGCTTGTCTAATGGATTGGCGATAGTACATTGTGTTTAGCATCCACAAGAATGGTATCTCCTCCTCCTCTATAGTTAATCCCTCAGACATTTTTTACGATACCCATAAAATATACGAGTTAGCCTATCTGTATTATATGGCGACGGTATAATACGGACTTAATATAATAAATTCAGCCTTGGCTAAAGCTTAACAGAACCGGCGCACGGTGCCAAGAAAAAATACAACTCGAGCTGAAAGTAGGGTTGTCACGTTTTAAAGTAAAACGCCTTTGTGTAAATTAAGGAAGCAGTCTTTGTTCCCGCTGTTTCCAGAATCGTTTAACATACCCTGGAACACAAATGTAGGTACTGGTGTTAGTGAGTGACTCCCGGAGTCCCGCGGTTTGCGGAGCTAAGCTTGGTGCTACATTTATGCATTACCTGGTATAGCGAAGCAACTGTAAACGTGACGCTTTAATCCTACTTTATCGTTTTTTTATGGTATTCTAGGCGTTATAGGCGTTTGGCCACAACTCACCTGATCTTAAGTGATGATACGGCATACGGTGGAGTACGCTTGCCTAGAATAAACCAGTTCACGAGAGGGTCCATTATGATCCTAATTATAAATCTACCACATAAGCATATATTCATGGAAAAGCAATAGACTCAAGCTAACAAGAAAAAAGCAAAAATAATTCCACACTCAATATGAGTGTGGAATTATTTTTGCTAGTTTATTCTTTTTTATTTTTGTTAGCTTGGGTCTTACCTGTAAAAACAAATGTATATGTTAATGAATATAAATAAATAAATAAATTTAGTTTCAGGTCTTCGGCTAAAACAGTTAGGAATATTCCAATCATCAGCACGCGTGTAGGTCGTATTGTTCATAGCAGTAGGTACTTATATCTTTGACATGATCACTGATATGGCTTTAAGGGGTGACAAGTCGTGAAGTTCACTACAGTATTTATAGTTAGCGGTTGCTTTCTGGACTCTATTTGGTATAGTTAATCTATACATATAATAAAACAGTAACAAAACTGTGTCTGTACATTGAATATATTAAAAAAAAAAAAATTTAGGGGGGTTTAGGAACAGTAATAGAGCACGAATCCAAAAAAAAAATTCTGTCTGTTTGTCTGTTTGTTTGTACACGCTAATCTTTGGAACTACTGGCCGGATTTGAATGATTTTTGTCGTATAGGTATGAAGTCTGGGCAACATATAGGCTATAATTTATCTTGGAAACTTGAACACCTGATGCAGAACCGCAACAGACCAGCTAAACTATAAGAGATACAAAAATGGTACCATAGCAAAAACTGTTCCACGTGATGAGCATTTTCTGCTGAGAGAATAAATTTGAAGATCTGGAACACCTGATGTAGAACTCCAAGAGCCCAGCTACACCATGACACATATAGGAATGACGTCTTAGCAAAAGTTGTTCGGTCTGATGGGCATTTCCTGTTGACTTATAAAAATCAAAGATCAGAAACATCTGATGTGAAAATCAAAGCTATCACTAATTTCACTGTATCTTATAAAATAACATAAGCTGGGAGTACCTCCACACGGTGAAGGCGGTAACAGTTTAGGACTGATTTTTGATGACGATGGTATATCATTGAAAATTTGACTCTACTGGCCAAAATTCCCATATTTTTTTTTACTTTATCGAATAAATATGCCTTCGGGCTTATGTTATTTGGGTGTTTAATTTCCTTTTCGATTTATCTTCGTGACACCGTAGCCTACCCGGTAACGCAGGGGAGCAGTCACTTAGATTTTAATTGATCAGGTATCTTTACAATAAAACTATAACCATGCTTAGAAAGAGGTCAAATCTTTCCCAATGTTCTAAAGGAGCTAAAAGATTGAGGATCATAAGATCCCAAGAATCTACCGAAGAGCGTCAGGAGAGACTTGATGCTGTTCGAGAACATCAGGCTGCAACTCCGTGGAAACCTCTTCAGATCGCCAAGCACGCCTGCGTTCTCAGCGTATTTACGCATCTACATCCAGGTCTCAAGAGACCAGTGATGAGTATGATGCGTGACTGACCGCTAATCGTAAACGTCATACATTGTCTCGCGAGTCGGAGACGTTCACGGATAGAGAATTGCGCTTGAGTTCTCAGCGTATCTACGCATCTGCTGCGGAACGTGATGCGCGACTGTCCGCTGATCGTGAGCGACATGCATTGTCTCGCGAATCGGAAACGTTTACCGATACAGAATTACGCTTGAGTTCTCAGCGTATTCGCACATCTATTAACAGGTCTTTTGAACCGAATGATGAACGTAATGCACGACTAACTGCTGATCGAGATTATCATACACTAGCGACCCGACCCAGCTTCGCATTGGCCTATAGCCTTCCTCGGAAAATGGACTATCCAACACAAAAATATTTATTTTAATTCGAACCAGTAGATCCTGAGATTAGCGCGTTCAACCAAACAAACAAACAAACTTCAGCTTTATAATATTATAGTATAGATTGTCCCGAACACGCACACAACAAAATATTCATAATCAGTTAGAAAGTGAGAGAAAAAGAATTGCTGGAGTACGGCATGAAGAGACAGAAGAAGAGCGCAACGAACGTTTGAATTCTGATCGACTTCGACATTCTCTGAACAGAATGTCGATATCATCTGAAGAATCGGATGTGTCTCAAGATATAGCCGTAGGTCATGGCGACCTTCCTTGGGTTGATAAGGAACAGAGTTCATTTGCGTATACTCCTATGATTGACTACGCCACATATTCCGCCATCGGAGGTATGATTCAAAATTGTACTTTTTGAACGTCTCGAATCATCTCGCGCATCCCGTTGTTTTCCCGTCCCCGGGCTCTTAGAATTCGACATCAGACGTTTCAGATCTTCGATTTTGCCGACCCCGTTGTCGCTGGCATAAGCTACAGGATCCGCGTACGAAGTCGCGGGCAGAAGCTAGTACTAATGTAAAACATAAAACGCACATACTAAACTATACAATAACACACACACTACACTCATTTATATTCAATTCAACACAAGGTATTAATTACATTATGTTTCGTTTTGTACTATTTAACACTTTAGTTTTTTCTCAATTTAACTGAGCAATATAATTTATAACTTTTTTTAATGTAAGTGTAAAACTTGTATATCTTTTAAATTTCTATGGGGTGCCCTCCTGGTGATCTGTAATACAGGGCTAAACCTGCCGCAGACACCAGCTATTCAGAAAATAATACTGAAGGGGTCGAAGTTATTTAGTGACAATAGTGTCATCATGTTTAATTTTAAGAAATTAATGCCTAATAGAATATTGCGAGGAGAAATAAACGATTTATTGTTATATTATTATTATTGGTGTTACGTATGTCTTTATACCAATTAGAAAAGTAAGAGGGTTATGTTTAAAGATGTTTTGCTATACCTCAAGTTTCAGTTGCATATTCAGTATATTTTCAGGATTCGTCAAGCGCTACGTGTTTCAAGGATGCTGAATATATGCTCCAAAGTAAGACCTGACCTTTTTATTAGCTCATGTATTATTAATTTGTATCTGTAGTCTTGTTTCTCTTTCCCTAATATATGTTAAGAGTTTGTTCGTGGATCTTGTGCCAGTCGCTAGGTTTTATTTGTGCTATCGAATGTTACATAAGTTATGAATATGTTTACTATTATTTCTGTATTTATTCATGGCAAAAAGTAGGTATATCATTGTACAGATTTCTCCAAGACGATGTTATACACTCATATTAAACTGTACCTATCTAATCCTAGAATATACTTTACTATAAAAATAAAAATGCGTTCTATGTGAATGATAGACTGTGGAATTTGCTGCCCGCCTCTCTGCTCCCTGATAGTAAGTATAATTTAGGTATCTTCAAGACAGGAGTGAACCGGTTCATACTAGGCATGCGTGTTCCACCTTAGGCCGCATCATCACTTAAGATCAGGTGAATTACGGTCAAATGCAAGTCTATTAGTTAGAATATTAAAATGAAAATGCAGAACAATCCGTACATTATTAAGCTTATTGTGCGGCTCAAAGCAACCGCATATACTTAAACACTATTGTTTTATTCTATTGGTAACAAGTTACGAAAGATTAGGTAGTCAGTTGTTCAATTGATGTAGTCTGTGTTTTAACTACGTGAATTACGTGGTTGGTTGGTTGGCGATCTTTGGGGCAGTGGACGGCAATAGACTGATATGATGATGTGACTTGCATGTACAATTACAGCTGTATCTACAATTTACTTAGATTACAAATGGCCAAAAGATAGCAACTAATTAAAGCGGCAAACATAAATCAAGGAATCATAAAAATGTCAACCTGGTCTAAAACTCATCCAGATAAAATTATAAACAAGAGCAACCCAATACTAATCTGAACGAAATTAAAAAATATATCCACAGCCCACCAAACAGTACAGCGTCAAGTATCACCCCAACCAAGCCAAGCCAACGACCTAACTCCCAACAGTCACAAAAAAGAAATAAACACGATGAAAAACGTTACAAAGGAGGAAAAATAAACATTTAACACGATAAGGGGTCAGCGGTCAGCGGCCATTGTTGTTGCGCGATTTGGGACATGATTAAGTGTGTGACCGACGCTTTATACGATGGATTCAAAGAGGTCGGCCTCGTGTTAGGGGCAAGCGATTATGGTTCTGTGGTTAGAATGAGCGAGGGAAATGTTCATCAGGCTGTGAAGATCTGCTGCTCAATATGGACCACCAATGGATTTTAATAATCTTTTTTGAGGCTGGGCAATAATCTTCTTACGGGCTTGGCAAATATCTACCTTTTCTAAAAGATCAGCCAAGCTAATCAATATTTAATATTCAATAAAATGCGTCAATAACATCCTACACAAAGATAACTTCAAAGTAACGAAATACACGTGCGAAAATAAAAGCAATCACCGCCACCTAGGACCGGGAAATGAAAAAATATCTAAAGGTCACACTACAGAACGGTACCCCATCTTGTACCCCGTCCGCCTCCGCCTCGGTAAGTATTCATAAGCGGATTTATGTTGCCAGATGAAAAAAATAAACAAGCAGAGGTTCTGAAAAAAGGAGTTTCATTTTCTTTCGGAGGAGGGAGAGAACGACATGACAAATGTGTGAGTTTGTATGTTTCATGAGAAAGGCTTTGCACATTTTATATCCTACCGGTCACCTTCACTCGAAACGAAAATATGGCGGAAAAAGGTTCGGACGATAAGCTCTTTTTGTGAAGTATTTGGATGTGTAAGCACGCAAAGTGTTGAATATGTACAATGTACAAATACTATTTTATCTTTACTATTGTTACAGTAATGGCTGTGATTATGTTAATTTATCTTATAGATAGCATCGTTTGTGATCAATTGTTAATAAGGTTCAATTTGTTTGCCCGATGCTTCTCAGGGTCGGCGCCATTTAGGGAAGAAACTGAAGGACTAGACTGAAGGACCTAACTTCTAAGCGCCGCTGACAAAGTTGAAAATCATTCTGTCCACTCAGGTCAATTAAGCAATATCGATGGCACTTCACTGATCGTTTATGAAGCTTTCTATCTTCTTAAGACAGAAGTTGTGCATTAGTGATGGATGTAGTAGTAAACAACCTGTGTTTGTGTGCAAACATACTTACCTAATCAATCGATCAACTCACATAATGGCAGTCCGTGTAGTCTGATCAAATGCTCTAAAGGACTTACTAATTCATTTATTTCAGGCTGCATACGCCCATAAATGAATACCTTAACCTAAACATACATTAAATAACACACACACACACATACACATTACATATTTTACATATTATCATCATCATTTTTCATCATTTACATTTTTTTTTGATATATGTAGGTAAATACTCCAAAGTGCATTGCAACTTACATTATATTAATCTTTCAAACTCCTCGTCCGCAATCTTCCCTCAAGCTGAGGTGGATTGGATCTGGAGTGCATCACGTCAGGTATAGGCGATGAGTCGATGACGTCAGCCGCCACTCGAGCCAACCGGGTCAAGAGGCAGATCCGACGTGAGAGGCATCGATCTGAGGTGAAGCCGAGTTCGGCAGTTAACTAGTTTCCAAGAACTAGTAGATTGGTAAGTAGGTATATGGTGGGATGGAAGTGATTGTAGTTAATATTTAGGTAATGGTGTAGATTATCTATACTAATATTAAAAACGCAAAAGTGAGTTTATTAGTTTGTTACCCGTTTTATGAAATTTGGTACCTATAACTAAGCTGGTGTCGGACGTAAAGAATCCCATCACATCCCATATCCCATCCCATATCTTCCCGTGGGTGTCGTAAGAGGCGACTAAGGGACTTACCAGAGAATGGGCAGCAGCGTTCTCTGTGCCTTTGTTACAACCATACTGCGATCGCCAATCCGCCTGCCAAGCGTCGCGATTATGGCAAAACCCCCCCTTAGGGAGGCATATAATAATAAATTTATTCATTCATAAACAGACTTTTAACTAATTTACTAATTTATATTTATTGTTTTTAAGTATGTACAATATTTACAAGAATAATAAAATAGAAAACCTAAAGTTTTACTTAGATTTAAGTGAGCTATGCGATTGAAATTGACTGTTATGGTTAAGTCACAAACCACAAACAATCATTTCATAATGAAATAATAACCTTCACATATTTTGAAGCTGTAATAAAAACATCTCGAATAAATTGTGTACGAATTACTATAAAATTCATGTTACTCTATTTTGCGTGGGCCTCTTTACCCTTTTCGAATGAAATATCTGTTGAGAATGTGTAAATAACGCGCATCAATCCGCACATATGGCGGGGTTGCGTCACACGCACCACTTTGCGTCTGTCGCGAGCCACATCACTCATCTGCAGGAACATAAATCTTCAACAAAAATATCAAAGAAACGTAAAGAATAATCCTTTTTATAACAACAAACATAATTTCCATCTCTAAAGTGCACAGATGTAGACAATACTGACGAAGGAATGTAATTTAACTTTTTGTAGTACTATTTTCTTTATAAAAAACCCCGTCTATCAGTGTGGGGGGTTTTAATAAAATCCTAAAATTCCGGCGGTGGGCCGCGGGTGGCCGGGGGTAGGCATGGCTGCTGGATCGATGAATATAAAGTTTGGCAATAAACCGGCGGGGGACACGACGCCCGCAGAATATGTCACCGATGTGGCAAACAAACACAATTACTTTGTTTTTATTATGAGCCGTACCTAGTGAAACACGCGGGTTCGTTTGCTAGCATTGAAAATTTTGACTATTATTTCAACAATAAAATTGATCATATCATTTCTTGCTGTGGTCTACTAGGCTACTCATACTTATAGAGTTTTCTTTCTTTCTTTGTTTATTAATTAAGATCATGGAGGCACAAAAAGACCGACAGCCTTTATTTATGATAAAAATATTGAATACTGCATACCTACATAGTTCGTCTCTACATCGTATAGAACAAAATCGCTTCCCGCTGTATGTTACTCTGTACGCTTAAATCGTTTATACTACGCAGGGAATTATAATGTGGTTTTCAGCAATAGATAGAGTGATTCAAGAGGAAGGTTTCTACGTATGGTTTGATCTACATCAGCAGTGCAAAGCCGGGGCTGGTCACAATCTTATATATAAAAATCTTCTGTACGTGTGTTTGAAAGTGAACTCCCCCTAAACGGCTGGACCGATTCTGATAAAAAATGGTGTGTGCGTTCCAGTGGATTCGCGAATGGTTTAGATTCACATTTGGACCCGGTAGGTGGCGCTGCAGCTGAGTTGTAGGACTTCTTAGATGTATGTCACCTTGGTACTAGGAGTGCATAGCTTAGTAGTACTTATCTATGCCACCCTGGTACCTCTTCACTGCGAAGAGCCAAATTGATGTGTCGAGTGGACACAAGGTAGGTAGGTAGGGTAGGTAAGTAGGTAGGTAGGTAGGGTAGGGTAGGCGATTTTTGTAAGAATTATTGAATTGTTAGGTTGATAGGGGGGTAGGTTACCGATTTCGAGGGAAAGACAACGTCTGCCGGGTCCGCTAGTTTTATATAAAGAGTTGTTTAAAAATAATCCAAGGTTCATACAGCCAGACGAATTGAAAGAGAACATAACATACAATCAAATAACCGAATTCATTTTACGTAGCTTTATTTACTAATCCTCTTTAAGTGACTTTGTAAAAAGATCTCTTTAACATATCAAACTTTATACTTTTACTTGAATACTTTATTCGAGTTTACGTTTGGATATTGTCTGTATTTTCGCAGTAGACATTATCCAGTCGGTACTGTGGATGTTCGGATAAAAACCGCAGTGAATATTAATTAAAAGTTTTTACATGTGATTTTACTACTGTTATCTGGCAGGCTGGAGCAAAAACTATGGAGTGGTTTGGTTTTTGGTGCATAGTTAGTAACTGCTTCCATTTCGGGAATTCGTTTTGTTTCGAAATAGTTTTTTTTCTGCATTTGTAACTATGTTCTGCAGTGTTATTCTGTAAAAACGTCTCTCGGTGATGTTAGGTGCAGTTAAAGTGAAGTGAGCTATCAATCCAACTTGACAGATAGATGACAGTTTAATTTAGGCTCACTTCAGAGAGATTTTTGCCAGAACAGTCCGACAGGTGTTTCTGTTTCATAAAAAATCATGGCGACATACATACACGAATTTGAATGAAAAAAAAATTTTTTTGAAGGTTTAAAATATTTTCCAATGTAAAGAATACATTACCAGGAGTAGATTGATATGTTTACCATATTTTTAAACCCCCGCATAATTAAAATATTACGGTATGAAATAACATATTTTTTGTTTCATTTCGAAGCCCATTTTGTGTTTATAAAACAAAAGAAAGTGACAAGCCACGTTAACGGATCTATCGAATTGGCATACAAGTGATGTGACAAGTTTGTGGAAAAAAATAATCATTATTTGTGACACTATTTGCCATAAAACGATGTAATTTCAATGTAAGAACGGCAAAACGGCGGCTGTCAGTGTCACTGTAAGTTCCTGTCAGTCACTGTTTTGTTCTGAAGTAATGAGCTTTTCGTTACACTTTATTTTGCGGGGTTTTAAAAATATTGTAAGTGCCTGAAGATACTCTTTAGGTACCCAAGAGTACAAGAAACTATACAAAAATGTTAACTTCTCTAAACATAGATATTTTTGTGTACAAATCCTGCCGTGATTCTTTATAAATCACATCGTAAATGTGGTTTCATGTCGGCACTGTTTCGTGTGTGCCACTCACAGCTACATAAATTATTACAATTTAGAGTGACTCAGTCCAAAGCCTAGCGGTGACAGCCGTGACTAGAACGTGGCTAGTTCACCTGTCAGGCAAAACAGTTTGTATTAACAATTAGATGGCTGATTATTTATCAACTTTACCATGGACAACATTGTGATCTGTAATTTTGAATGACTTTTTTTGTTTTGTTTTATGTTTGTGTAGTTTGACTATTGTTGTAAGTTTTATCTTTTTCATATCGTTGGCTGACCGGCAGAGAATGCCTGAGGCATTAAACTACGGTTTGTACATAAAATATAAATAAATAAACAAGTTTTATAATGAAAACAGCTGTCTACCTGTACTATTCACATATATTTATAAAGAAAATAAATTATTTTAATGATGATTTATAAACTTACCTAATCCCACCTTCTTATCAGTTCATTTACGTATAAAATAGTAGGTCTGTGCTAAAAATTGCTGAATATTAATTTAAGCAGTTTATCTACTTTAATCTGCAGTCGACTTTCTAGTCATAAGCAGTGTGTAGTCCTTGTGTGGGGATGTATTGATGATGTTCCGTCGAACATTGTTTAACGTGATAACTTCTGATAAATCGATGAACACCGGCTGCACGCACGAAAAAGTGTCACGTTCCGCCTGAGCCTGAGCGTGCAAGCGAGAGCGCGGAACAAGCGATAGAGAGGCACGTTCACCCAAGCAATAAGCTCCGCCCACCTCGACAGAAGCCATTATTTGCTTATGTTTTATATTTTACCCATTATGTTTCTTTATGATATTATCACGTAAAACTATCGTCTGTAAACCGACTTTACAGACAACTAATTTTTATAGAGACCTTATACCAGCCTACTGTTCTGTTTAACGCATCTTCACAAATACAGACGAGCGTGCTCACTGTGCTTTTCAGCGATTTCAGATGTTCCCGATACGTCATCAGTTGTCTGAAAAATATGGAAGCCACATGAAAACTTGCTTGGTTTGAGCCCACATTCTTCCGTCACCTTACAGCTTTTGAGGAGTAAGCTCCTCAACCTCGGGGCCATAGCGACAGTAAATAATACGTCTCATGATTTATTTACAAGTATTTATTTTCCCAAAGCCATGTTTTAATTTGTGCTACTTGTTATTACGAGCACAAACGAAATAATAATGCCCCGAAGAGATTGCCTGAAATAATAAATTATATTTACATTTGGTAAGTAGGTAGTTTTTTTGTACACGTACCTACTTAATTTTCTTTACTCACAGAAATAAATTGCGAGTCAGATTTCAGAAAAATGGTATATTGGGATAAAGTAATTCGCATACATAATTTAACTTAATTATATAAGTAGCGTTATTTTGAGGGGCTCGTGATATGAATGAATGAATGAATGATATATTTATTTGCAAGACTATAGGTAGCCAACATAGGGCTTAAGATTTGGAGAGTTTCACTATATTCGGCATTTCAGCCATACAAATATTTAGATTTTACATTAGCATGCATGATTTGAATAGTTAACACAAAAATACTATAATAATAATAATAATAATATGTGGGGACATACTAATCATAATGTCATAATTTCGATTACCAAACATGTCAGGCAGTTTTAGCTTTTAAAACCTTTTTACACACTGACAGTGACACTTCTTCTAATCCAGTTTGGTCCTGTGTCCTCGCAGGTGTTCACCCAGTGACGGTCGAGACACAATGCAATAGGGCATTTTACCAAAAAAAAACAATTTTAAAAATCGGTTTACGTTTGACGGAGAAATCGCGTAACAAATCGCGCACATACTTAATGCAAATATAAGACTTATATGGTTTTCTCATGAATGCCATTGTCAGAACTGGACCAAATTAAAATGGGACCACACGGGAAGCACTGGCTTTCAAATAAAAAAATAATCATCAAACTCGGTTCACCCAGTCCAAAGAAATCAGGTAACAAACATAAAAAAAAAACAAAAAAAAAACTAATAGTCATACTGATCGATGGGTAATGGTTAAGCTTAGCTTGTCGCAGTCCCTCTGTGGATGGGTGACCATTCATTTCATACCGAGATCCCTCCGTGCCTCAGATAGCATGTAAAGCCTTCAGCCCCGGCTTTGACAGACGTTATGGGTAGTCAGAAGCCAGAAAGTCTGAGAACTAGTCTTAACGGAGGGCATCGTGTTATCCAGTAACTGGGTTGTGGAAGGTAGATGCTTCATGTATATATAGTTGGGAAAAGGTTAGGCAGTAATTACTGTAACTAGACAAAATATTGTTATTAATCATTTTAAAAGAGCAAGTTTCTTGCTCATTTTTCTCCATACGAAACTACCTTTTGGAAGGTGGCGACTAGATTCAATATCTATTTTATAAATAAATAAAATAATCTTTATTTCGGATTAGCAACATCCATATGGGTTAGTACACAAAAGGATAACTTATACCTATGTTAGTAAACTAATCTATTTAGTGACTAGGCTGTTGTTCGAAAAGCATCTTTGAACAACATCACCTAATAAAGGAGACTCGTATCTGCCCGCTATAGTCTTCAGCAGTGCAATTCTGTAAGAATTCACTCGCGAATTCGAATCCTATCTCATTTCCGATTTCACTTACTAGAAGTGAAAAGTATTTGGTTTTCGATTAAATAGTAACGAAATAATAGTTCGCTTCAGCTATGCCAGCACTTAGTGGCGCTAGCGTAGTTTTTATCGAGTTACAGACTACCTAAAACAGTTTTCACCGCGGAATCAGAAGTGAGTTCTTACAGAATAACATAGCAGGCTGAAGTTGGAGCTGCGCCGCACTCTGCAGAGCAAAGAGGCAGATTTCTGTCTGACGATGGCGTGGAAGCCATCGACGCGTGCTTGTGCAAACATACCAGTAGGTCGATTCTGTAAAATTCAAACAACAACTCGCATCTCACATCGCTATTCACTCTCACTTCGCATAAGGTTCAAACTGACCTTGATATATTTGACACTTTGAATCGGGTTCGAGTGCGAAGTGAACGTCGAAGTGACGGGGAAATTACCTTACAGAATGCCACTTCTTACGTCATCTCATACTTTATCTGTCGAAATCTCCCTGTCAATTTAGTTCAACTCGCTGACACGCTCGTAATGGTGGCGCTAGTGTAAGTTCGAATTATCAACCGAGTTTTTAGAATGCCAACCAAGAAACTCATAGCGGATTCAGATTCGAAGTTTAGAATGAGGTCTTACAGAATCACAAAAATCGCAGAAATGGGGCAGCCCCATCAACATCCTGAAACCGTTATTATACTGGACCCGTAAGGCGTTGATATGACGTTCAAAAGGACCTTTTAATGGTCAAATTGAAATAATTGATTTGACTTTGACTTTGCAGGTATGTAGGTTGTAAGATTAACTGTTAATTCTTAACCTCAACAGCCCTATAAAGTAATATTATAATTGATCACTAATCGCAGTCCCTATGCCATAAGACTCTTCCGTCCTCAAGCCAGAACCCTCGCTCCCTTCATAATAATAATATTATAATCAAGTCATAATAATTAGGGAACATAATAACAATATCCACGTGCTAATACAGTGCTGACGTCACGGGAAGGCTGCCGGTAATCACCGTTATCCGGAGCGCGGCAATTTCACGGAGTTTCATGCGCGACGTGACGTCACGGAGTAGCTCCATGTTACAGCATGTTGATCTATTAAATTGGAAGTGATGATAGCGCGATCTCGATTAGCGAAATAATAATAATAAGTTGTGGTGATAGATCGATTAGAGCATCGCGCAATGATTGTTGATATAGCGGTCCCGCATGACGAGAACCTCTTGAACGCTGCGAAAGATAAACAAATGAAGTATCTTGAATTGGCTTGTGAGTTTGTCAAGGTTGTCAGCTCTCGTTGGGCAGCTGAATCAAGGGCTTGATACAGAATGCGGTACTCCTGGACACGGCGCGTATAGTAAGGAGATTCCTCTCTCAGGAGCCTTTACCACCGGTAGCTTGTACCCTGTTCCCGATACCGGTGGGCTACTATTTTTTATTATATATATATATATTTATATGAATATTTAAAAATATATTAAACTACTATTAATCGAAGCTGTAGATATTTCAAAATTGATTGTACCGCTTGTTTTCCTCATACTCCGAACGATAAACCTTTTAGTTGGAGGTCGGGACGTGATTCCCGTGATTTGGCGGGAATAAGCTCGAGATGCGAGATACGAGGTCGGGTTTCCGCGCCCGGGCTTACCCAACCGTATATGTACTCGCCTCTCAATGGCGTACTACGATTTATTTACGAGAAACGCCTCGGGAAGGGCACATACCGCTCTAAACTTGATTACATACATCCTTTTAGGGAATGCCTTGAGATCTTCTTTTGTCTTTGAAAAGCAAATTGCTTTGGGAAACTTCCAATCTTCCTTATTGAACAATAGACGGTCGTTAATTTGGTAAGACATTTAATACTTGTACCTTACCAGAAACTAGATTCTTTATCAAACTAGATTCTGGCTTATGTTCAATAGTGGACCTCAAGGAGGCAGAAGTGACGATGATGATAATGATGAGATTCTGATTATGTAGTTAACTACTGGACAGGTAGGTACAATGTAGTCACCAAAAGATATAACCTAACCTATATAACCTGGAACGCGAGATTTGGTTGAAGTTTACTTAGAAAACGAAGGATATTTTTGAAAAATAATCAATAGAGAATAAACAGCTCAATGATTTAATTTTTCATTTCAAAATATCCATCGGTTTTATAATAATAATTTTATTATCAGGCAACTGTGGCCCATAGATAAAATACACAAAATAGTCTTGAACAATAACAAACTAATACATATTAAACCCCCATATTAAACATATTTAACTATAAAATTATTGTCAATTTTTTTTTTAAATAATAAACTTCAACTATTCCCGATGACCTGAATACTTATCTTTTTTGGTGACTGTCATCAAGTCACGCCCACTGCTGGGCATAGGTCTCTCCCAAGGGGGGGTTCAGCCGTAATCGCCATGCTTGGCCGATGCATGTTGGCGATCCCAGTAGGTGTCATGGTACTCAGAAGGACGCTGCTGCCCATCCTCTTGTTAATATCCCCTTGTCGCCTTCTACGACACCCACGGGTAGAAATGGGGTGGTGCTATACGCGGCCAGCATCAAACGGCAGGTGGTGATTGGTGACTGTACATTGCCTTTAATATAATTTAATTTGATTTGATTGTACTTTTCTTGTATTTTATTTATTTTAGTTGTGAGCACTTGTGTTTGCCTTGTGTCTGGGTGTTGTTTTTCTATATATGTATGTATTTACAAAAAAAAAAAAGTATTTGTGTATGTATATCAGCTGTCTGACACCCATAGTACGGGGTCTCCCTAGTTTGGGGTCACAAGCCGTGTGTGAAAATGTCCCCACATATTATTATTATTATTATTAATTGTGTTTGGTTTTTATCAATTTATTATTGGCAATGGGTGTTATTTTCCTGAAATAAATGAAATTATTATTTATTTATTATTGCTATCGACACATTTAGAAGAACTGATTTTAAAGTTTCGGACCGATAACTTGTTTGTGTGGTCTTTGACTGTTAATTCAAGTTGGTTAATAAATAAATAAATAAATAAATAAAAAGTTATGTACTCGGCGACCAATACGACTCGTAATATAGAGACTCTGCTTATCTTATATCGGTTTTCAGTCGTGAAGTCTTTGTTCTTTCTTGTATTTGATTAATACATAAGCCGCAAGTTTCTTCTCCGCAGTGCGACGGCAACGCATGCATTCTCGCTGGTTATTTATATTTTACTGCATTAGTATTTAATGCTGTGAGTCACACTACGGTGTGGGGGTGTTCGCTCCTCAGAATATTCTGTACTATAATTGTATGTTTTATTCAGGAAAGTGTATTAAGCAAACACTGACCACAATTTAAAACATTGAACTTTCTTTGTTTCGAGGTCTGTTTCAGAGTAAATACAAATAGGTAAGCGGGTAACATTTTGTTTGCCTAATACACTTTTTTCTGAATTACAGTAATTTATTACTTTTTTGTTTATTTTTAAACTGAAATAAACTGAAGATGAATACATTATAATAGACAAGCTTTGACCCGCGACTTTTTTGATAATAAAATATAGCCTATTAGTACTCAAAGATAGCGTAGCTTCCTAATGATAGATTTTTTTAAATCAGTTTCGCAGATTGCCTGCTACATCCAAACTTACAAAACTTTACCTCTTTATAGTATCAGTATTAATGTAATAACCTTCCACAGATATAGTTGAAGTTTACTTAGAAACCGATGGATATTTCAAAAGTAAAAATACAATAAAATTTCATTCGAAAACACACGAACGCCACGCCCCGCCGCCCCGCGCCGCTTTGTCACTTTTTAGTGAATAAATGGTTTTTCTATCTTTTCGTTTCTTTTTTCTTTCCATCGGTTTTTAAGTAAACATCAATTTGAACTATCTGTAATGTTATATCTGACGACCTTGATTACATAGCTCTTTTGTTGAATGTACCTAGTTGCCTACACCTATTTGTCTTTATTTTGCTACTGTTGTACAGTTCTGCAATATTATTATTACGTGTTTTCCATTATTCGTTTCAGTACCATTTATTTTGTGCTTTGTATTCATTTTGTATATCTCTTATACTACTAGGTATTTCTATATGTTCTAATGGTTTATACCTAACATAGGTTTTACGTCCAATTCCTATTTCAGGCACCAAACTCTCACAAAGGTATAAATAGTTATATAGTTTTAAGCCTTTATCGTAAGACTTTTGTGAAGAGAGAATAAATTATATAAATGACGACGAGACGGTTGGCGCAGTGGTTGAGCGATCGACTGCTGCGCTGCGTGTCGCGGGTTCGATTCCCGCACGGAACAAATATTTGTATGGCCTACAGATCGTTTTTATGGGTCTGGGTGTTTGTATGTGTGACTTTGTGTTTGTAACTGCATACAGACGGAATTCTCAGTGTCAGGCAAGGTTTCTAAAAAAACAACAACGTAACTATGTATTTATTCTGATTTAGGATTGGCTGCTTCGGAGTTTGGCTTGTATATATGCTGAAACGGAAAAAAAATTATCATTCAACTATTAAAGTATTCATTACTACCTACTCACTAACACTCATCTCATACATACTTACGCTTATCACATACCTACACACATACATTTGGTTAACTTTTAGTCCTAAGTTTAATCAATTATACTGAAACCGTTGCATTTGCTAACTTATCTATTATAATTCATACTATCTGTCGAAAGAGACTGGATCCTGCAACACAGGGTATCCAGTGTCATACCTAAATATTGTTACACTTGTCTATGAATCAATAAACTTTGTTATTATTATTGAACTTATTATTATTATAATTGTTCTCAATGACAGACCTGAGATTATGAAACAGAAGGCAGATAGATCGCGCGGAACACTGAGTCTGAAGCCGAATAAGCAAATTAATTTGTATTTGCTTTTTTGGCTTCACTCCCAGCGTTCCGCGCGGTCTATCTGCCTTTTGTTTCATAATCTAAGCAACAGACATCCTAATTTATTAACAAACCACAACAATACAATAAACTTGGTCAGTCTTCGTCGCACCATCTCCACCATGCTCTCAACACGCGCGTCGTATTTATGATGATGTCGCTTCCTCATAATATTTTTAATCAAGATGTTATGTCGGCTCCTCACCCTCTCTCCCCTCCCCCCTCCGTCCCTCAGTACTGTGGGCAGGCTAGACATGACGCTACGTAATAATATTTGTACTAGGGTAGAATAAATTACAGAATTACTTACTAAGCTTTACATTCTTGAGTTGTAGTACTGTGACGTGTGATAGCTTCGTATTATAATAAAAAACTCGACCCAACCGGCTCTCATCCATTTGGAACAAGAGATTTAAAAAATTCAGATAGTATAAAATAACTTAGTAAAAGTAAGGTAGGTAGGTAAGGTTAAGGTATTTAAAGTAACCAGACTAAATTTTGTTAATAAATATAAAAACCTTATCCTAAGTAACAGACAAGTTCCGGACACAGGTCTACATACATTTCTAAAACCTCATTGACATTTAAATATAGGTATATAGCTAAATAAGAATAGCTAAATCCAGTTCACTTTTATTTTTAGCCAGTTTTTTTTTTTAATTTTAACTTTTAATTAGGGGTTCTTATCCCAAATGAGGATATGTCAACTCCACTGTACCTTTTTACAGATTTTATTTATTTTTTCATATGTAACAATTTGCATTGTGTTTGAACTATGGTGTACATTAATTTATTAATTACAGCTAAAAACAATAAATCATGAATTTCAAACAGTAAATTTCACTAAAAAAATCAATAACATTATGATAAATAATATTATGTCAATAAATTGTAAATAGTTATTATATTATAAAAGATTGTAAATATGTCAAAATAATGATTATAATATAAATATTCTCCAAATGCAAAAATTCGAATAGTGTGTTGAATAGATTTAATGTCATAAGTAAGTGGAAGGTACAAAAAGGTAAATTACTAAATATAAAAACTATTTACTATCAGTTGTCTCCAATTCGATAGAGAATATAAGCACTTATCTACAGCTTATTGTTACAGCACAATGCTGAGATAGGGGCCTTTTGGCATCGTACAGGACCGATTCGTTTCTTATTTTTTATTTTGTAATAATTTTAAACCTTGTTGTTATTTGTGTGTTTCGTCCTGTGCGGGCTAATAAATGCTTTTTCTTTCTTTCTTTCTTTCTATCTAACACACTTGCACCATTAAGGTAGGTAAGTTTTAATAGTACGACTCACTGCTAAACGCCCGCAACCAAACGACATAACTTTATAGCGGCTTCCGATTTCGAATTGGCCAAAATACCTTGGATCAGACCTAGTAACAACTCAATCACGCGCCCTGGCATAATTAAAAAAAAAAATAGACCTACTTATTGCGTAAATATTGGGCATACTATATACTAAGAATTGATTTATTAGAAAAAAAAAATTGCCTTAATTGCTCTACTTGTTAATTGTGGAGTGATTAAAATTACAGACTGTTTAAGTATAAGCTTAGACTTGCAATATTTATATCCACTGCTATATTGTTAGTATGGGTAATGGTGTGTGATTGTGTGAATAAACTCGGATGTTAACGAAGATTTAAATAACATTACTATGTTAAAGGCAAATAGTTAAACGGTTGAATGTAAGCTTGTAGCAAACTGACAGTAGTAGAAGTAGGATTTGCTTTCTCACCTTCGTGCTTCAGACCTTTCACGTCTTACAGAAGATCTACAAGACACCTTATCTGTCCTTTGACGTTAGCTTCATGCCACCATTTGTCTCAGTTGTTGACTCTTTCACTGCTCAAAACCATATCCATATTGTAAATGGACTCCAGAGGCGGTTCTGGGTATTGAATGGGTTACGAGAACAGAGCAATGCTCAGTAGACAGACAGTTCTTTGTAATCATGTGTCCGGAGGGTCAAACCAGGTAACACTAAGTCGGTCTCAAAGAGAACACCTTGTATGCGCCTGCACTGAGCGCAAAGCCGCAATCTGTAACAGACACGAGTATCCGACACATCTCCTGGATTACTGTGAGTGAAGTGCGTCTCTGACGGGCTCTGAAGGTGAATGAACACAGAGTATGATTATGTCTATGTGAACAAAGATAGCCCATTGGGAGCGGTGAATGCTTATGCGAAGCCCGCATCTCCGGCCATAAGCAGAAGTGAAACAGTCCGGCATACACCTCCATCACAAAGTACGCGCGGGTGCGGCGCGCCCGAGCAGAGAGACCACTCAGAACAAACCGCCATTTTACTCACGCACACATTGACATTACGTTTATAGGCAATCTCAAGCAGTTTGAAGCAGACTTCAGTCTCGACTGTCAGGTTTTGTCTAAATGAATAAATGAGAGACATTGACATTTCATGACGAACAGAAACAAAATCTTATAAAAAAAATTTAAAGAGTTCCAACCAGTGTCAATAAAATTTCATATGTCACAAAACAAACTTACAGAGTCAATACAATAGTAGCCCTAGTGAGTCTGGCAAGTTTAGGTAGTTATTTTTGAAGATGGCGGGAGCGGTCCTTCTGTACCCTTTATATTTTGTGCCTCCATCATCCCCACGATGGAGGAAGTCCATGAGGATTTCCACCAACAACAAAAAACTAAATAAAAAATAAAAATACAGCCTCGTTTATCATGATCTCCAATCACGTGTAGTAACAGCGTCAATGCGTTCAATTACAGTAACCTTATCAAGACCTGCTTTATGTACCTGTGAACCTCTTATTGTGATAGGAGAATTGGAGCATCATATCTAAGGTAAATATAATTGTAGCTTTAGTACCTCCAGCATTACTATGCTGGGTACTAAAGCTACAATTATATTTAAAAAAAAATATGATAAATTTTATTTTTTAAATATAATTATGTTTTGAATTCTTGAATTCCATTCAAGAATTTCTTGTAATAATTGAAGATATATTTGATCAACGCCTACTATTGTTATTTATCAGACTAGTTCCAAGTTTATAATGTCATGAGTTGATATCAATATTACATTAAATTCGTATAGACATTCAGACATACATTTTTGACGTAAGTAGAACGTAAAACCGTTGGTCCCGGCTGTCATTCGTAGATCTTTGACAGTCGTTGTGGGTAGTCAGAAGACAGAAAGTCTGACAACCACTTTTACCAAGGGGTATACACTGTGTCTGTGTCACACACACAGTAACTGGGTTGTAGAGGTTAGCTAGGCAGTCGCGCCATGCAAAATACTGGTATTCAGCTGCATCTGGTTAGACTGGAGCTGGGGCTGGGCTGAGCTGGGGCTGGCATAAGCTAATGATATCCAGCCCTTATCCAAATATTTACTCTACAAAAACAACTGAGAACTCTACTCATACAATAAAATATACATGTTTAAGTATATAAAAAACTATGGCAATAGCCATTTTTGAAAAGTGTCTTAATTAAATTCTGTAGTGCTAATATGCTACCAACAAAACAACAACATTTTTATTATTATTATTCAGTCGATAAGTGCCATAAAAATGAAAAAATTCTCGCGGAGTTTGACGAAAACTCCTTTTAGTGGTCGCCATATTGCTCTGCGGAAATGACGTCAGTTGGCTGTGTCACAAATGCGCTGCTATTATATTTTATTGATTTTTTTTTCTATGGGCCTATGCAGCTTGAAATAAATGAATAATTATTATTATTATTTATTTTTAATTTAAAAATAATTAAAATAATATTTAGTGATAGGTGTAATAATTAAAAAAATACGGTGGTTACGAAAATAATAAAAGTACAAAGACGCCTATATACGCCAATCGGTTGACTGACAGTTGTCAATTTTTTGTTCACACAGCCGCATGGCGTCATGAGAAAATGAAAACATTGAATGGAATTAAAAAAAAATATTATGTTATTTTTGAACTAAAGTTAACATTTTCCGACTGCTTTTTGCCTAAACTATCTCAATAATATATATTTATAGATATTTTCTAATTTATGGTAAAATACCCTTTGGGTATTTCTCAAAACGAATTCTCCATCGAACTTAAGACGGAAGCAGACTTATAACCCTCCACGCCACAGCACGTATACATTTCACCTAGTGAAGCTACTCTTCGTCGTTTGGACAATAAGCACGTGTGGGGTGGCGTCGGATGTCACGAGTGTGTGTGGCCTTTATCCTGTACGTGTAATCACACATTGCTACATTTACACACACTTTCACACATTGCCATATTCACTTGCCTATTTGCTATTTGAGAGTATTTGCTTACCTTACTCTCAATTCACCAATAAAGTTAAAATATGGCGGTGTAGACGTGACGCCTACGCCGTAGCCCCGTAGCCGCGTAGTTGCGAAGTCCCGTAGCGCGTAGCACGCGCTACACATAACACATTGTTCCCTAGGGCTGGAAGGCTGTGTCTATCTTATTATTTTAATTAACTGGATGTTTCCACAGACTACTCCTATGTTAAAATAAATGTGAATATTGTTTTACTCCATGTATTTTTAAAGGGAATGTAGATATTATTTTAGCTACGTTTTTATATTTTTTTCTTATTTCATTGTATTAGACTTTTTGCTCGTTCGATTTTTTTTTAAATAATATGTTGTATTGCCTTGTTTTAATAAGGAATAATTATGTTTAATCGAATTTAAAAGTAATGTAACATTGTGTTTTCATCACATTATCCGTGGTGATCATACATCACTAAGGGTCGATTTCACCACCTCTGAATAGGTGTTTGATCACAGATATATTATAAAATGGAACAGAATATGTATGAAACTATTTATCAAATAAGTTAATCAGAACTCATTCAAATGTGGTGTGGTGAAACAGTAACAAAGACATTTTTTATAATTATTAAAGTGACGTTAACGTATAATATCAGCTCCCTAATCAAACCTAAACATATATTAAACTATCCTACAAAATAATCAGTACATACAACATAGAGAACTAAGAATAACCTAGAATGACGGAGCTCTTGTACTACGGCGTAGCGCTACGACTGCTACGAGCTACGAGGCGGGGGCTACAGCAGCAATTGCGTAGCAGCGGGGGGTCACAATATACCGCTTACTGGGGACGTCTCACTGAGACTCAGTGAGACTCAGTGGGGTATATTCACTCAGAAACGATAATGACCTGGTAAATGGTGACTTAGCTTTAATAAATTGAAGCTGTTGTTCGCAAATATGATTTTGTCACGTTGGTAGATAAATTGAGATATTATCGTGGAATGTGTGGCTTGAGTTGTGTGTGGTTGTATTTGTGTAGTACCTGTGTGTGTTTATAATGTACATTTAGTAGTGCGTGGAAAAAAGGTTCTGAACGCACGATAAAATATTCTGCAAATATATATCTTTTTAAGTTACTGTTTCTCGTTGTTGCATAAAAGTAATAAAATTATGAAATGCTTTAAATTGTGTTACGTTCTAAAATTGGTTCAAATTAAAAATGTCCACCTTTCAACTCATTTACACGAACCAAGAGTCGTGATGGTCTAGTAGTTAGGGCGCCCGCCTCTATTCCTCGAGGTTGTGGTTTCACCACCGACCTCATATAAAAAAATTCATGGAACAGCGGATTTTTTTTATAAATTACGAAACAGCAGATTTTTATTAGCTCTGGTGGGTCCAGAATCATGAAATAAACCAATGGTTAAAGGTTCATTATTTCCACCGTGTATATTATTATGAAATCTTTTTAAAACCACTTTTGTAGACAAGGAGCTCATTACCGCTGAAGCCGAGTACAGCTAATTTTACTTTTTAAGTATTTATGATAAGTGAGAGTACTTAAAATTAAAAGGTAAGTTTTCATTAACCAACTTCAAGACAAGAGGATGTTTTCAACTCAACTGTGTCTTTTTTTTGCATTTGTGGATCGATTTTGAAAATTCTAGGGGTACTAAACAGCGAAATATAAAACACTTTTGTACAAAGAAGATAACCAACTTCAAAAATTAAATAGTGAGGCTCTTGCCGGCTTTTATTCAGTTTGTTGTTTCGTGTTGCCAGCGACTTTCGAAACTAAAGTCATATGTTTAGTGCTAAAGTTATTTATCACTTTAAATTTTTGATGGCGGTTGTCTTTTTTGTAAAAAAGTTTATGTATATTAAACCACTTCGCCTATCGTGACTTCGCTTTTTTAACTTTTGTAAGCTAATAATCTCGATTAAACTTTGAAATTAATGGTAACGTGTTGTTTTCATTATAATAATACTATGTAGCCGTACGACTTTATCAACTCAAAACCCGCTTCTGCCCGCGACTTCGTCCGCGTGAATGTCGGTTATTGCAGATGCAGAAGAAGTTGCGGATTAAACAGAAGCTTATGTCCTTCCCCAGGGTTCAAGCTATCTTCATGCAAAATTTAATTAACATCGGTTCAGCTGTTTTACCATGAAAGCGTAACAGACAGAGTTACTTTCGCATTTATAATATTAAGTACGGATATGGATTAGTATGGATAACGTTCCTAGATAATTCCTCTTTCTATTGTTGAAACTTCGTGACTGAACTTCGACAAACCCGTTCAGTTTCTGAGTTCTAACCCCAACAAACAATAACTCAACGCGACGAGGAACCTTAATTTATAATATGTAGTGAGTGGTGACAATAGTGATGCTTGTAATTTTAAGTACACATGGCCTTGTCATGTCATGTGTCTTTATAATTAACTATCGGATGAAGTTTACTATCTATCGATTCCTACACATTACTCGATCAATACGTGGTTATATGTCACTTAAGCCACGCTAAGCGTTGTTAAGCTACGCTAGCCGCGGTCGGTCTGTGGATGGGTGACCATCCCTTTCATACCGAGTTCCCTCCGTGCCTCGGAAAGCACGTAAAGCCATTGGTCCCGGCTGTCATTTGTAGATCTTTGGCAGTCGTTATGGGTAGTCAGAAGCCAGAAAGTCTGACAACTAGTCTTACCAAGGGGTAATGTGTTACCCAGTAACTGGGTTGTGGAAGTCCGATAGGCAGTCGCTACATGTAAAACACTGGTATTCAGCTGCATCTGGTTAGACTGGAAGCCGACCTCAATATAGTTGGGAAAAGGCTAGGCATATGATGATGATGTCACTTACAGGTGCGTCTGTGGTCACACAATCACCTTAAATTATCCTTACTTCGATACTTAATATTATAAATGCAAAAGTAACTCTGTCTGTTACGTATTCACGATGAAACGGCTGAACCGATTTAGATGAAATTTGGTATGAAGATAGCTTAAACCCTGGGGAAGGACATACGCTACCATTTATTTCGCCATTTTGTCTGCATCCGCGATAACAGACATTCACGCGAACGAAGTGGCGGGCAAAAGCTGGTTTCAAATAAGTGACAACTTAAACAAATAAAAACAAGTTCTACATGAATGCAACACAAGTTAATGAAACCATCGTAGTTCACATCTATTAATTCAATTGTCTCACGTACACTCGCGTGCACACAGCAGTGACCCACCCTTTATAATCAACAAAGGGAAGTAACAAAGAGGTTTAATAATACGACATGGAAGGCAGCAGTAATTAGTTTACTCGGCGGTCTGCTCGCTTGGCACGCAGTGTACGAGGTATACAACTGATTGTACTGATTTTGAACCGAGCCTAAGGTTGAGAACTCTTGTGATTGATCGTAGACGCATGTTTCCCTGTTGATTCAGAGGTAGTGAACACACTGTGTGATAGTTAATGTGTCATCTCGGATATTATGTGAAATTGATTGATTATACCTTCTTAACTTACACGTGGCTATTATAAAAAGTCACGCTTATAAACTAAGGGCGGGTTGTTTCAAACAGTCGGTTAACGTTACATAGGGATGGTTAAAAGTTAGAAAGAAAGAAAGATAAAGCATTTATTGGCTCGCACAGGACAAAACACACAAATAACAACAAGGTTTAATTATTATTGTAAAATAAAAAATAAAAAAAGATAAAAAATAAGAAACGAAATCGGTCCTGTACGATGCTAAAAGGCCCCTATCTCAGCATGGTAATATAATATAATATAATATAATATAATATAATATAATATGTGGGGACATTTCACACACGGCCATCTGACCCCAAACTAGGGAGACCCTGTACTATGGGTGTCAGACAGCTGATATACATACACAAATATATTTTAAATACATACATATATAGATAAACAACACCCAGACACAAGGCAAACACAAGTGCTCATCACACAAATATTTACCCTGGGCGGGAATCGAACCCGCAACACGCTGCGCAGCAGTCGATCGCTCAGCCACTGCGCCAACCGTGTCGTCAGCTGGTGCTGTAACATTTAAAAACGTCACAGCGCTGATATTCTGATAGAGCCCAAAGTGATGCCACGGTCAGATACGTCACGGTCAGTTACTATGACGTGAGATGTTTAACGTTACGTTAAATGTAACGGGTTGTTTCATGACATAAAAATCCGTCAGTTTAAGTTATTCAAAAAGCTGTTTGACAACACAAAATTACGTTGACTGGTCAGTTATGGTAATAGTAACTTTTTGACGTACGATTTTGTGAAACAACCTATTTTTTTTTGATTTGACGATAGTTAGCGCCATTTTTTACTATTATTTATTTATTTATTTCAGCCTGGATTTTCCCACTGCTGGGCAAAGGCCTCTCCACTCTCCTTCCAACTCTCTCTGTTAAGGGCTAATTGGGGCCAGTCTTTTTCGAAGGAATCTAGATCATCCCGCCATCTCCGCCATTTTTGACTATTACCGGTCAGTAATGTATAGTTGAAACAACCCGCCCTAAGTACTAGCTTTTGCCCGCGATTTCGTCCACATGAATGTCGGTTATCGCGGACGCCAACGAAGTCGTGTATTAAAAAGTAGCCATTGTCCTTCCCTAGGGTTCAAGTTATCTTCATACCAAAATTCATGAAAATCTGTTCAGCCCTTTGGTCGCGAAAACTTAACAGACAGAGTTCCTTCGCATTTATAATATTAGTATGGAAGTATAGATGAAGTGCTGTGTATACGCATTAAATTTCTTCTTTTTTAAGAGGAATGGAACTTTCTCAGTAGTATTTAGTCTCAACAATGTCAATGTTCTTTTCCTGTGTTGTCTACTGTGTGTACATAAATAGTAAAATAAATATGTAGTAAATAAATCATCATCTGCCGAGCCGTTTTCCCAACTATATTGGGGTCGGCTTCCAGTCTCAGTTGGGGTCAGAGATAAGTATCCATGTCGTCGGGAATAGTTGAAGATTTCTTAAAAACCAATGGGGGCTTTCAAATGAAGTTTTATGAAATCATTGAACTGTTTATTCTCTATAAATTGTATTTTATTTTATTCATAAAAAACTATCGGTTTCTAAGTAAACTTCAACTGTTTCCGGCGACATGGATACTTATCTCCTTTGGTGACCGTACATGGAGCGACTACCTATCTGACCGCTACAACCCAGTTACTGGGTAACACGATACCTCTTGGTAAAACTGATTGTTAGACTTTCTGCGTTCTGGCTACCAATAACGACTGCACAGATCTACGAATGACAGCCGGGACCAACGGTTTTACGTGCTTTCCGAGGCACGGAGGGAGTAGTATTTAGTCTAATACGCAAGAGATATTAATTTAGAGTCGCAGTAGGAATGGGCGGCAACACTCTGCGACTAAATAATGGAGCCACTCTCTAAAACGTGTAGCGATGTGGGTCGAAGCGTGACCCATGCATAGGGCGCGGGCGCAGTGCTAGCGGGTTTTACTATAGGAGATTTTGAGCTTTTATGTTCAAATTGATTGGTAAACTAGATTAGCGTTAGCGTTGTATAGCTCAATATGGTGCATTACATATAAAACAGAGCAGCATATTGCTTTATCCAATAACATCAACCTACTGTTTCACTGCTGGGTCTTCGACCTCCTCTGTGTAGCAGGATCTTTGTTGGGATTGGGATTGGGGACGACTGGGATTTTCCATTTCATCTTAGATAGTTAAAATAAAATACTTTATTAAGTAAGCAGATTTATTAATAAGTGCAACAAATTACAATATAATGAAGGTCGTTTCGTAGAAATTACTTTTAGCTCTAAGATGGCCCAACGTACTTTTATCAGCAATAACAAGTATCATGTGACCAATACCTAGAATATTCTATTATGTCCTCAATATAACTATATTCAATCAACGATTTATTTATATTACTTTAGTTAACTAAACCTCCCTTGTTTGTTTGATACCGTCCATTGAAAGATTATAGACTCATTTGATGGATTTGTTTAAAACAAAAAAGAAACAATATTTTGGCATAAGTTGCCAGAGTTACACCAGAGATAAATAATGAAGAGTGATCATTGAGGTAGTACTCGTAATGCCAAATAAAAAATCGAATACGACCTGCCAGGCCGTAAATGCCGCAAATAATTGACAATGGCAAATTCAGCGCGTCTCAGTGGATGTCGCATATGACTTTGAATTAATATTAATCATGACAAGAATCGCATGAAATATCTAAATACAACTTTGCAACTAGTTGTCTGTGCGAAAACAAGCTGTGATACAACTCCACCCCGCTACAACCAGCCCCACACTCTAGTGTCCCAGCTAACGACCAGTCTAATGATGAAACACGCGCTCGCTAATGCTTCGCGTACTACAGTTATTGCACTTGTTTGTACTTGTGTCTGTATATTATACGTATAAGAGTACAAACATACCATTTCCAAGGTTTACACACTCACACCTGACATCATATTACTTTGAAACTATTGTTACGTGGTGTTAGAACGATTTTCTACAACAATTTCAGAACTATTCGACAACGAACTGAATCTATTGCGTCGAATTGTTGTACGAGTACGTACAAGTATAGACAGTTAGTAATACAAGTTTATGCAAGTGGCTCACATATTCAGGTCATGTATCTGATTGTAAATTCCCGCTGCTGAATATTGACCACTAAATCATCACTAGTAGTAGTAACACATTGGCTTAATGTAGCACCAGTACCGGCCTTGGGACAAGCAGGGGCAAAAGTCCAGGGTCTCGCTCTTGCAAGGGTCTTGCTTCTGCAAGGGCTTCGCGCAACAATTAATATCATATAAGGCATTTAAGAACCTTATTTTATTGTCATTACAATTTGTCGTCTTTGCGTTTGTTAACATTCATAAATCTTTTAAATAATATTGTAATTTGGAAACTCAACATTAATTCATGCATACCTTTTGAATTTCGGTTACCTATTAGTAGATAAGTAGGGATGGGAATCGATCTTTTGGATCATTATAGATCGTTACGTCATGAATCGATTCACGATTTTAATCGTATTGCATTGAATCGATCTCATTCGATGTCGAAAGATCGTATGGTAATTTTAGAAAAATTATAAAAATCACAGTATCCATGCAAAATCGTTAAATTTACCGTAATAATAATATAATATACTATATCTAATACAAAGTGTACCACAGACGTGGCATCAAATCCCTCAAATAGTCAGAAACTAAGAAGTTAAAGTTAGTAAATTTATCAAATATGTACTTTAACAAAAAGCCGTAATAGTGAGTTAGCTCTAAATTACTCTTTTGAAAAGTATAATACATGTTTTACATTACAGATTCCAAATTAAATGTTAAAGTATTTCCAGCTAAAGAAAACAAGCAATATTGCAACAATAATACGATACCCAACAATAAAATAAACAAAAAATTATCATGCTTTCAATATTTGATTGATGTAACTGGAAACTAATATCATTCAATATGTAGCTAAGTAATCTTTATCTTTTTAAGTTTTAGTTGATACGATATTTTTATTACGATCATAAAATGCCTATAAAGGCATATGATTAGATCTGGGCGAAGATCGCATCCAGTTGAATCGATTCAAAAAATCGGTAGATCGTATGGCCATGAATCGATCTTCATTCGATTCACATAGGCGCATAGCAAGAAGGACAAAAGCTCTAAATCTCACTCTCTTTTAAAGATCTGCTTCGCAGAGCCTCACAACGGTTAAGGCCACCTCTGTATAGCACTACAAAGTGACCAGTTTAGATACTTACATCAATATATTATATTCAAGTCAAGTCAAATCATTTATTTCAATTAGACCATTAAAAAGGCACTTTTGAATGTCATAATAAAAAAATATAAAGTTGATTCTAGTTGCCCATTCCAAAAGGTAGCTTCGTATGGAGAAGAATGGGCAAGAAACTCCATACTCACTCTTTTAAAAAAAATGTGTACAATATTTTGCATTTACAGTTTTCAGTTATATAACTATACGTGAATACGATGGACCTTGCATAAAAACACTATATTGAAGTATGTACAAAGTATTACAAGATAAAGAATGACAGCTAAGTTGTATACCTACATAGATACATAGTGTTCACATATTATTATTTACAATTATTGTAAAAGTAGACAACCACTCCATACATTTCAACAAACTATGAACCTATGAACCAGTGTGTGACCCAAAGCAAGAATTAAATATAATGTATATACTAAGTATAAATTAAGTAGTTTAATTAGCAATCCGTTTGATTTTGTCTAGACTGTAGATTGTCCTATGGAGCCCGGACCAGCATGTTTCCAAGCATTCTTATCATGGATATAATCCTCTAAACTGTAATATGCTTGTTTACAGAGTGTACTTTTAATATATGTTTTAAATTTTCTTTCATTTAGTTGCAATATATCACTAGGAATTTTGTTATAACACTTAACACAGAACCCCATAAAAGATTTATGAACTTTAGACAATCTAAAATATGGTTGAGCTATTTTGTCTTTGTTTCTAGTATTAATATTATGTCTATCACTAACCTTATTAAATAAATGTAGGTTTTTTCTTACGTACATAATATTTTCATAGATAAATTGGCAAGGCACTGTCATTATATTAATATTTTTAAATAGTTCCCTAAGAGAATCGCGGCGACGTAGATTATAAATGGCTCTAACAGCTCTTTTTTGTAAGATAAAAATGGATTCAATGTCGGCAGCCCGACCCCACAGTAAAATACCATACGACATAATGCTGTGAAAGTAGCTAAAGTAGACCATACGCGCAGTTTCTACATCTGTCAACTGTCTTATCTTTCTAACAGCATAAGCCGCGGAGCTTAGTCGCCCCGCAATAGATGTTATGTGAGGTCCCCATTGCAACTTCTCGTCTAGCGTGATTCCTAGGAAAACCGTTTGACTATTAAATTCCAGTTTCTCTCCATTCAGAATGATGTCACAATTGCTATTCCTAACATTTGGTAAAATGAATCGAATACATTTGGTTTTTTTTTCATTAAGTACCAAATTGTTTACCGTAAACCAATTCTGAACCTGAAGAATAGCGTCATTTACGTCGTCAAGATGTTGTGACCGTCTGTCTACTTTAAAAATCAATGAAGTGTCATCGGCAAATAACACCATCTTCGGTTGGTTTTGAAGTAATTGGGGTAAATCATTTATATAGACTAAGAATAGAAATGGACCTAATATTGAGCCTTGAGGAACGCCCATAGTCATTTTAGACCCCAATGAGTTCACACCGTTAACCTGAACTTTTGCCTGTCTATCCCTCAGGTATGACCTTAGTAAATCAAGAGATACTCCACTAATCCCGTAGTGCTCCAGTTTCAGCAATAGTGTCTCGTGGTCAACGCAATCGAACGCCTTTGAGAGGTCGCAAAAGATTCCAATGGCATCTTGCGATTCCTCCCAAGCGCTAAAAATGTTCTTTATTAGGGTGACACCGGCGTCAGTTGTACAACGCCCTTTGGTGAAACCGTATTGTTGTTCATGAAAGATGGAATTTTTATTAAAGTGATGTAACATTTGATTGAGCATTAACTTTTCAAACACCTTACTGAGAACTGGTAGAATCGACACAGGCCTATAATTGTTGGGGTCTTTACTATCACCGGATTTGAACAATGGTACTACTTTACTGTGTTTCATCAGATCCGGAAAGACTCCTTGGTTTACACTGGTGTTAAATATGAGAGCTAAATAGGGCGCAATTGTTTCGATAATAGATTTACAGACTTTTACAGACATTCCCCAAAGATCTTCTGTTGATTTAATTTTAAGATCTTTAAAGGCTTTTATAACAGCCTGGGGGTTTGTACGTTGAAACCTAAACTCCCTAAACCTTTCCTTTTAATTATATAAATCACATTATTTGTTTTTTGTTATTCCGTGTTGTCCGCCTCAGATCAAGTAAAAAGGAAGTTGTCCGCAACTCTGCATTAACTTATGATAAAACTCTTTTTCGCTTTGAAAACTAAGACGACCCACTGACCAGATTCCCTGTCTTGATTCACACCACACATAAAAGATTAGGGTACATCATTTTATGATTATCCATGAACTTAAACTACTACTTTACAATACACTAACACTTTTCATCAATGTTGTCAATTTGAGGCGGCGTCGGCGTCCCTTTGTTTGTCAGTTGTCACTGTCACAACGCTAGCGGCATAGACAAGACAAACATTGTGGTAACGCTGGCGTTGGCAGATAGTTGCAAAATTAAACAATGCAAAATTATCATTATCACTTTTATTTATTTATTGCGTACTTTTATTTATTTATTGTATTTAATAACTTTATACATATAATTGATAGATTAGTCGGGTTTACATATTCTTTACAGAAGGTTATCCTGCTTATTTTTGTTAGATATTTATTATTATAATTTTGTTTTTTATTTATTTACCTTTTAGTCGTGACTGTGGCCGCCCGTGGCATCTCTGCAAGGCCCTGTCAGAATACCAGCGCTGCGACATTTCATGTCGTAGCATTGTGCTGAGACAGGAGCCTTTTTGGTCTCGTACAGGTTATATAAGTCTTTTTTTTATGTGGTATCATTTGTTTATGTTTCGGTTTACCTGTACGAGGTTTCAAATAAACAATTTTTCTTTCTTTCTTTCTTTTAAACTCCAAAGGGCATTTCTTAACATTTTTCCTAAGTAAGGCAGCAGAGAGAGCGGGAGAGGAATTTAAGGCTTCAGTGGTTCTAATGGGAATGTTGCCAAAAAAGGTTTCAAATTCTTGAGCTACTTCTATATCTGAATTTATGGGACCATGTGCAGTCTCTAAATTAAATTCAGTACTACGCTGCTTTTTCCTACCTGTTTCATTATTTATGATTTGCCAAGTAGTTTTTATTTTGTCATCAGCTAATTTAATTTTATTTTTAATATAGAGAGATTTGGCTATTTTGCAGACACTTTTAAAAAGTTTCGAATATTTCGCAACATACTGATGAAAGCTTGTATTAATTATATGTTGCTTTAGGCCATAAAGCTCAAATAGTTTTTCCCTGCTTTTACGAATACCTGGAGTCGCCCAGTCGCTAAATAAGAACTTCGTGCAAATACTTTTATTCCTTAGTGGAAAAGCTTCATTAAATTGCATGTTTAATAGAGAAAAAAACTCGGCGTAGAACTCATTTGGGTCACCTATATTATCAAAGCACTGAACACTCAATTTACTTTCCAATGAATTATCAAATTTCTCTAAGTTTTTACATGTGATTGGCCTAAACCTTATTTGAATTTTTTGTAAAGGTATGTAGGCGCAAAACGTTATTGTCTGTCCACTATGATCAGATGGCAGTTTATTTATAATTTCTTTATGAAAGTAATCACAATTACAAAATATATTATCAATACAGGTGGCAGAAGAAGCTGTCACTCGAGTGGGTTCCATGAAAACATTGGACAAATTAAATGACCTAAAAAGACTCAATAATCTGATACTATTGGAGTTGTTTTCTAACAAATTAATATTAAAGTCACCACATATAATGATAGATTTACTACTAGTACAATTTTTTTTTAACACATCTTCCATTACCGAATCAAATATAGATAAATTCTGGTAATTTGGAGGTCTGTATACGCATACTATAACATGCTTATCCAGCTCAACACAGGACAATTCAATAATGTGTTCAACTGATAATCTAACAATGTATTTTCGTGCTTTACATTTAATAGAATTTTTAATTAAGATTAATGACCCGCCGTGTACCATATGTTTCCGGCTGATTATTATTCACTGCAGGAAACTATTGATCGCTGCGTTACTACCAACTGTTAATTTTCACACAGAATTAAATTACTATGCCCGGTTTCTGAGGTCTTCGGATAAACTTTCGACAGCTATTCATTCGAAAAAGTTATCTATTTGAGTGATTTTCTTCCTTAACTGAGTGCTCGGAAACGCAATATCGAACCAATAGCACTATCAAATACATATAGTCCAGTTAAATCACCTCAGAAACTGGGCGTTAGTGAATATTTGCTAGCAATAGGCATTAGCGTAAGTATTATATCATCTGTGGCACTAGTAAGTTTCATCCGACATACACTGTTAGTATTATTGATCGAATCTTCTGAAAGAAACGAGCTAAGTTTATGTTTTTACGATTCCAGTTTACGTACGTTGTAAGTTAAAACTAAACTCCAAAAAAACTCCAAAAAAATTATGATGAAATCATCATATTTTTTTTTTGTATCATATCTTTTGGAAATCTCTTACTTGCCTTTTGGCACAAGAGTGTGACAAAACTACGAAAAGTGCTTCCTAATGGGTAATTTAGAGGAAAGTAGGTTTTAATAAGTAAGGATCGGAAGTGTAAAGACTCAGGTTAAGTAATACAACTTAATTTGAATTGGTTAAGAGATGAAAACTCTTCTAGAATAAGAGGAACTAGTGATATATAATAATATAAAATAATTGTTTACGATCTATTATACGAAGTTATCTCTCAATTTTCAATTCTTTATTGCATACCATAATGTATTATGTAGTTGGTAGGAAAATATTATATAAGTCACAATTATGGACCCTGTCGGGCACAGCATAAATCAAGTAGGAGAGAGGAGGAAGAACACTGGGTGCTTTATATGCTAAATATTATTGATTTCGTAGTTAGTAAGCTACTCTGTTTTATTAATACAAAATTGAATTTAGAATTTTTGCTTGTTTTATAGATTGTAAACATTTATTTAGTAACTTTGTGTTAACACTTATGTTTTAATTTTTAATTATTCTTTATTGTTTTATTTACTTATTATTATTTATTTATTATGTAGTTAATATTTATTTTTTAGTTATTATCCCTAAGGTAACTATTTATTGCACGCTTCATATTTATTTAAAATGTATTGTTCGCATTATGACTAGCTAAGCGTAACTTTAATAGTATTTGTAGATACTAATATTTATATTATGAAATTACTTATAATTTATCGTTTAAGTATTCGTTTATACTGTAGTAGCATTTGCTTACAAGGAAATGCTTCAATTCAATTTATTGATAAAGATGTTATATTTATTTAAATTCTTTATTATTTCGGGTAACTTATTATAAATTCTTATGGACATGACAAAGGTACTATTGGAGTGCATTTTTAGTCGCGATGTTGGTAAGTTTAGTCTATTTTTATGTCTTAAAATAATTTTCTTTTGTATGTCCTCTCTTTTTGTAAAGAATTCTGGGTACTTACGCACGAACTTACAAACTTCAAATATATAGAGACAGGGTAAGGATAAAATCTTTAGTTTAGTAGTTTTAAGATTTTATCCTTTTATACTTCGATATTTACTATGATTCTTAATAGTTTTTTTTGTAAGGTAAATAGCGTGGGCGCGTCAGTGCTGTTGCCCCATAAGATGACGCCGTATTTGTTATTGTAGGTATAATCGTATAGTTTATCGTAGTTACCTCTCCCGGTCCCCGCAGTACCTATTTACTTCAGTGAATAATGACCGGACAAGAATCAATATAATTCTCCTGTAGGTATAAGAAAATACACGTTAACCTACACAAAAAGGGCCTACTTTATTAAACAGTAAAAGCCACCTATTCCGCTAGTTAAAAAAGTAATAGCTCATAGTTATAAAGCAATTTACTTACAAATAATAACCGCCTGTAACTGTATATTCGGCACAAAGACAGGTAATTGGTTCAGTAATTAAATTAAACGCATGACTCGGTACTTCCTGCCCTTTCGCGAAGCTTTCAATGTAATTAGTATCTTTGTGTTGTTGTTGCGTGCTCAAAGTGTTTAATCATCTATTCATAATTTATTTCTTATTGAATTCTTGCCGTCTGCGAAATTACAGAGAAATTTTCGAAGCATTTTAACGTGAATTACAAAATTTGGGTTAAAATTTTCTTTTTCTTTTCACACCGTTTTGCGAGCGAGGCTACAATATTATATTAAAACTGCTTGCCTTTTCATTTATTCCGGAATTCTTTTACAGATAGAATTAGATTAAAAAGTATACCCGCTCTTCATTGTAGAAAATTGAAACCATCTTACTGAAACGTTGTATATAATAACAGTACCTATAGTAACTATATAATATGGTGTCAAATTCCACCAATATTATGAAGACTAAACTTGTTACCAAAAATCCTCCACGTTTATTAATAGTTTAGATTTCAATGGGATTCTTCACTTACAGTTTTGCTTATCCAGTCATGTTGCGTCAAACGTCATTACGTCAAGATGTCAGTAATTAGAGACAGTATCTTCATACCCTCATAGTTTATTCATTAACTGTTTATACATGAAGTGTCAGTAATACAGACTCCCTATAATATTGTTGTCCTTATGAATTGTTAATAGTCGTTGAAATGATGATGACGACTTGTTATTTTTAAATGATGTGGTTCTACGCATTGAACAACGC
The DNA here is from genome assembly GCA_947361185.1 of Charanyca ferruginea. Lineage (NCBI taxonomy): Eukaryota > Metazoa > Arthropoda > Insecta > Lepidoptera > Noctuidae > Charanyca > Charanyca ferruginea. Next base: position 26,944,765 of record OX376068.1, read on the forward strand.
GTTGCTTTGTGGGTTCTACGTGTCACGCGTCATGTTCGTGAACGGACGCTGTCAGTTGCGATTGGTCCTCTTAACTGCCATAGCTTTTATCTTTATTTTTGAATGGCATTATATTGCTCTTTACCCACACTTTTATCACGTTTTAAAGCTAAAAGAATGATGAATTGAAAAGTGTGCTCTTGGAGTTTCTTATCCGTAGAGGCCTCGAGACTCGTCAGAGAGTTAAAGCTTCTAAGCTTTATCTAATTGTCCAACTCCTTGACAAATCAAAAGTGCTTGTAAATAGTTTAATTGAAATAAATGCTTTGATATGATGAGAATATTTTTTTCAAAGTTCTCCAGAATGACTGTCGGCCATTGGAATCTTTTATACCACGGTTCCTAACTTTATTGTTTACAAATCCATAAAAGAAAAGTGCTAATATACGACGACGGAACCTAGTCATATAAATTACCATAACAATGTTACCTGAACAAAATGGCGGCCACATTTCATCCTAATAGCTTCCACAATAGTCGTATAAAACGGCAGCTCATTCTACTTTTCCCTTTCTCCGTTCATTATTCAAAGTTGATGAATTTTAAAAACTCGACAAAGCAAAGGTAATAAAGGGGAGGTTGTAAATTCGTGCGGTGCGGCCGCGAACGCGAGCAGCGCCTTGCGGTAATGTACGGGACTTTTAATAATTTCTTTCGATTTACAAAAACTTATACCCGTTTTTCTATTAAATCTTCTTTAATACCAGCTATGGGCCGAATTATTGCTACAGTTATCTGTCCAGGTAAGAAGAAAGGTACCTATTTCATTATTTTTAAAAGAAGGTACGTTAGTGTGTAACAGGTAAAAGGAGTAGGTGTTTGATCTGAGCTGTGAGATGGCTTGCGGTTATATCGCGTGCAGAGTTCACGGTGTTGCCAACAAACTGAAATGAGTCACCATGGGGTAGGATGCAGTAACGTACGGAACGTACACAGCAATGCCAGCTGAAATTAAAGCGTGTCGAAAGTTTTTGAGTCATGATGGCCCAGTGGTCAAGGTGCCTGCCTATCATGTGGTGTTTAATACCGAGCAAGTGCCTATGTGACTTTTCAATCCATATTCATACTTTACTCAAATATCAGTGATGTGCAAGATTGACTTACCTACTATCTTGCACATCACTGATATTTGAGGAGAGAAAACTGCAGCTGAACAGAAACGTCTGTAATCGCCAAACCGGCTCATAGGTACGGGTGGTCAATTAAAAAAAAATATTCGGACTTCCCAAACAAAATCGATCAGCGGTCTATTGATTTTGCAAGGGAAGTAATTTTTTTTGTTTTCGTTCCATGTTCCTTGCAAAAAGTGGTTCAATTTCACGGATACTATTACCCTGATAAATTTGGAGCGTGACCAAAAAATCAGATATACTTAATTGAAGCTATAGTCCATTGAATTTACTGAAATTATTTAATAAATAACCTTAACAACGTATAGTTAGGACTAAAACGTTATTAGGTTGCAGTGCAGACAAGTTCATGGTCTGGGCACGAAATAGACGCGTTTAGTGAAACCTGCGCACTACGATGGCAATAACTATTTATGCGTCGTTTTGTGCGCCAAATTGCCATCTTTATTATATCTAAAACTCTACTAACTCTGAAATAGGGAAACAAATGGTTTACTTAATGGGCAGTGCCTAGTAGATAACATTTAATATAAATTCAGTTTCAGCAGTTTTTGAGATTAAATATGCAAATATTAATACTTATATTTATATAGATTCTTCTCATAAAAAAGAAAGTAGATTTTTATAAGCAGATGATTCTTAAATTGGTAGGTATTCACTCAAGCCAATCTACTTGATCAATATACTACGTGGCGCTTATCGTAAACTTAATCCGTATTCTAGATAAAAAATATGAAATTTAGTTATAAAAAATAAATAGGTACAAACCTATTCAGTAGGTACATAATTTCGGTAACATAAAAAGATGATTTTGGGATTCAATAAAATGCTTTTCTGTCCAAATACCTAAATGATTTTATCGGTGAATATTAGGTATTGCATTTCAAACCGTCTGACGAGCTTGGATAAATCGAAAAGGGAAGTTTATCGCTTGGAATACGATTGTACTAAGCAGGTAGGTGCTACTTTTCATTACAAATTTTTACTATACTTATAATTGGTAATCGATCAAATAAAACATTTAATAATATGAATAAAAATAGAAAATCATATTCGATTGCCATTTTTTTCTTCTCCAATGTTGTATGAGCACGCTCGACATTTTAATGCTGACGCGCACTATTGTTTACCATTTCATTAAGTTTATAACATAAGTTCGTTAGTTCAATAAAGCTGTTCGGTGTATACAGACGTCGGTGTTTCTCTTACACACAACACATAAAGATTCCCGATACACAGGCGCCGTAGCTACGGAACCATACAAATGTCATCAATATTTTACTGTTTCCCCTGAAAATCCCATACATTTGAAGGTCACCGCTATGATCTATAGACCAAAACCTTTTCAGTATATGTCTCAAATCTTTTAACTGAGTTAAAATTTTGAGGACGCTAGTACTCATCGAGCTTTTCATCATATATGATATACTTCATCTTGCACATTACACTAAAAGGCAGAAAGACATCAATGTAAGTCAACGATCATATCACTCACCCCACATACAGCAGCTCCGCCGGTATCTGACGCATGCGCGTGAGGTGTCAATATAAATTAATTAGCAGTAATGAGTGCGCCATATTCACGCTTTATGGCGAATAAATTCTTGTTTAGAGGTTCCTCCTTTATTAATGTGGTACATTGTTTTCTGACAATCTTTTATGGCGTGTTAAGTTTATTGTGGGATTTTTTTTTTATGTTATTAGGTGTTGTAACGCGTAATTTCGTGGTATTAACTTTGTTCGCATTGAAGCTTGTATTATTGTAGAATTAATTTGCATTTGCACGACCAACCAGGGCCTCAAGTCTGCTATTACAATAGTGTCAGAATGGTCTATCATTGATTTTATAATTGTTGATTTTGACATGTTTGGTAATCTACTAATATAATGGCGTCATTATGACTTTCCATTGGTCAACCAATGACAAGCCATTGAAAAAAATGATATAGAATGGTAATCTCGTACAAAATGACAAATGAATGACTGTTTACGACAATAAAGCTCGTTACATACGTAGCTATAATATATATTATAGCTAGCCACCACACCACACACGGTAGCTATAATATAATCATATATTTTCGCCCTTGTTACGTCTGCGATCGTTGTTTGTTTCACATTTTTGAAATATATTAATATGCCTTGCTGTATCTGTCCACATATTTTGGTGACGTAGTAAAAATATATATTATAGCTACGTCTGTGACGGGCTTAATATGTGAATAATAATATATATGTGTATAGGCACACAGGCATTCAGTACCTAAAACACAGCGGTAGCGTTTACACTTTGATTTTTTTTTTTTTTATCTCGAACACGTAGGTATCACTGGTACCTAAGTACCTGCTCAAGATAAAAAAATAAAATAAAATATTGTTAGTGTGGTAGAAAGATGAATACTTGTGCCTGTAAACCAAATAACTTGTTCGACCGTACATGCATAGGACATGCACAATCCTAAATAAATCAATCCTAAGGTAGTATTGAATTAGGTAGTAAATCACCCGGCTCTGTTATTTTACAAAAGTAAGGTCAAGACGAATTAAAATTTAATTAAAATTACTTACAGTAAGTCGATTCTGTAAAATTCAAACAACAACTCGCATCTGACATCGTTATTCACTCTCACTTCGCATAAGGTTCACAATGACCTTGATATATTTGACATTTTGAATCGGGTTCGAGTGCGAAGTGAGCGTCGAAGTGACAGGGAAATTACCGGACAGAATGCCACTTCTTACGTCATCTCATACTTCAGAGCTATCAAAATCTCCCTGTCAATTTAGTTCAACTCGCTGACACGCTCGCAAGGGCGGCGCTAGTGTATATTCGAATTATCAACCGAGTTTTTAGAATGCCAATCAAGAGTTTGGCATTCTAAAAACTCTGTTGATATTTAACTCACAGCGGATTCAGATTCGAAGTTTAGAAAGAGTTCTTACAGAATCACACCCCAGGAATCAGTGACATTCAGTGAGATGTTCTTCCGTATTATCTGCCAAGTCTTTTCCCAACTATGTTGACTTCCAGTCTCCAGTCCGAATGTAGCTTAATACCAGTGATATACATGGAGTGATCTCAGTATGAAATTGAATGACCCATCCACGGACTGACCGGGGCAAGCGTAACCTAACTGTGGCCGATGGATCGGTACAGGTTTTAGTCACCCACGAACCATCTATCCTGCTTAATGTAGAAGAGAAAAAAACTGATGATTTGATCTGATATCTACTTATTCTAAACTAGGGTGTAATACTAACATCCCCTGCACCTTTGAAGATTCAATCGAATTTTGTGCGATACACGGCCAAAGTGTTATTCTATCTATCCCAGATGGATCTATAAGCATTTTTTCGCGACAAAAAAGCCTTTGAAGCGGTCCCTCGGCGCATAACTTGGAGTCGAAGGCCCCATTTACGTGCAAATCGTCACTTTGTTCGCTCGTACGCCTACGGAATGGCGTCATCTTTTAACACCATACACTTTTGTCAAATACATATCTACATAATGTAGATAGATAAGCTAAATATAGGCATGAAAGTTCCAGAAAACTATCTAAGAGATGTGCATGAATTTATTGTTTCTCGTTCTTCGTTATGTGAAGTTTTACTTGTGTGATAAATGAATGGCCATTTTGTTACTAGGGATGTTGTTTTATTAACAAGGCTTGCGGCATATGTGATTCGGGAGAAAATGTATTGTCACGTAAGATTTACGCCTTTCTCTGTGTCTCAGGGTATCTTTCTATAACCAGGTATATAATACGCACATTGCGCGCTCACTCTTTCTTTCTCTTTCTGGTGTGTATGTGAGTGCCTGTTTGTGTGTGTGAATGGAAGTATAAAATATGAGTTTGGGGAAAAAAAATGTGTGCGGTCAGCGGACCACGGTCAGGAACGAAGTCGGGTGGGTTTTTTTTTCATTTTGTAAATGGCTACTGATTTGTATATTATTGTAAAAGGATTTTGGGTACCTGTATCTTCACTTTATGCTGGCACTTCACATGGCGTATTTGTGCCAATATTCGTCTTATTTGGGTAATATAAAATAGACTTTATTCTAATAACGATAAGGTAAATTTTGTCATCATCATCTGCCTAGCCTTTTCCCAACTATATTGGGGTCGGCTTCAAGTTTAACCGGATGCAGCTGAATACCAGTGTTTGACATGTAGCGACTGCCTATCGGACCTCCACAACCCAGTTACTGGGTAACACGATACCCCTTGGTAAGACTGGTTGTCAGACTTTCTGGATTCTGACTACCCATAACGACTGCCAAAGATCTACAATTGACAGCCGGGACCAACGGCGCGGGGGCAACGGCGGTAAGGTAAATTTTGTATTATCTAAATAAAGCGAATATTTTTACAATTACGCCATGTGAAGTGCTAGCATTATAAGCAAGCTTTGCTCTCACTAAACGCCCCGTAATAAAGAAAAATCTTCCGTTTTTTAGATTAATAAGCAATTAAATCCCTATCGTTCAATTCAAACTATAGCATTATTGTAATATAATACCTCTAGCGACTCGCCCCGGCTTTACACGAGTGCAAATTATATATTCGTACCTATAAACCTTCCTCTTAAATTACTTTATCTATTGATGAAAATCGCATTAAAATCCGTTGTGTAGTTTAAAAGATCTAAGTTGTACAGAGAGAAGCGACTTTGTTTTCAACCGACTTCAAAAAGAAGGAGGTTCTCAATTCGTCTGTATGTTTTTTTTTTTTTGTATATTTGTTACGCGATTTCTCCGGCAAATATAAAGCGATTTTGAAAATTCTTTTTTTGATGGATAGGATATATCTCAAGGGTGGTCCCATATAAATTTTATCAAAATTGATTCTGCACTTTTTGAAAATTTCGACAGAATGCAAAAAAATATACTTACACCTTGTAGTACTTTCAATCGCTGTTTTGACTGTGTTGCCATTTCTTAATGGATTTGGATGATAAGGAAGTACTAAAAAAGACAACCGCCTTCAAAAACCAAAAAGTGAAAAATAACTTTAAAACAGAACACACATGACTTTAGTTTCGGAAGTCGGTGGCAATACAAAACAACAAATAGAACAGCCAAGCCACCGACTTCCGAAACTAAAGTCATGTGTGTTCTGTTTTAAAGTTATTTTTCACTTTTTGGTTTTTGAAGGCGGTTTATTTATTATTTATTTATTTATACTTCATGCACAAAGGTACAAAGGCGGACTTAATGCCTTAGGCATTCTCTACCAGTCAACCAAGGGTGATGAAGAGTTAATATGGCGGGTGCATAACAAAAAGTAATAATTAAAAAGTTAAAAAGATGTAAACTCATATACATAATTATATATCTGGATACCATATACCTATAATATACATACATACATACCTACATATATATAATATGTAAAAGAAAAGGGGGTTTTGAGATGACTCTTCTCTTCTTCTTGTAAAAAGCTTTTTATACTATGTAGAGATAAAACGACATCTCCCAGTCCGCAGTAGCTACTTCAAATTAAACATAATAACTTCTCACAAAACAAACATCTCTTTGTTACTAAGACTTCATAAAGAGCCTGAGTTGGCAAGCAGTTTTTGTAAATAAAGTGAAACAAAGGCATGGGGTGTGAGTCTGTAAGACCTCATTCTAAACTTCGAATCTAAATCCGCTGTGAGTTTCTTGATTGGCATTCTAAAAACTCAGTTGATAATTCGAATTTACTCTAGCGCCACCCTTGCGAACGAGTTGAACTAAATTGACAGGTAGATTTTGACAGATAAAGTATGAGATGACGTGTGACATTCTGTAAGGTAATTTTCCCGTCACTTCGACGCTCACTTCGCACTTGCACCCGATTCAAAGTGTCAAATATATCAAGGTCATTTTGAACCTTATGTGAAGTGAGAGTGAATAGCGATGTGAGATGCGAGTTGTTGTTTGAATTTTACAGAATCGACCTACAGGCCACCATTTTTGAAAAGTGTCTCAATGAAATTCTGTAGTGCTAAAATGCCACAAAAAAAACACAACATTTTTATTCAATCGATAAGTGCCATAAAAATGCATCCAAATTTTAAATTTTCAAATTTCGCGCGTTGTTTGACGAAAACGCCTCTTACTGGACGTCTGCTCAGCGTAAATGACGTCAGTTCGTTTTGTATCAAATGAGCTCGTATTAAATATGATAATTGTATATCATTTAAAAATAATTAAAAGATTATTTTGTAATAGGTGTAATAATGAAAAAATTACGTTGGTTACGAAAATAATAAAAGTACAAAGCCTATATTACGCCAATCGGTTGACTGACAGTTGACAATTTTTTGTTTACACAGCCGTACGGCGTAACAACATGGCCGCTACTATTTCACGGTGTTTTATAACAGATTAAAAATACTGAATTGAATTTAAAAATTGGTTTTGTTATTTTATGAACTAAAACTTACATTTTCCGACTGCTTTATGCCTAAACTGTCTCAGTAACATATTTATAGATTTTTGCTCGTAAAGAGTAAAATACCCTATTATCATTATGCTGTCAGATAATGTCAAAGGATTTATTTTAATGATATGTGAAAACTCTGACGCTATATCATTAGCTTACTGTATAGCTGAACTTCCTTCTTCTTCGTCTTCATGATGTTGTAGCTCAGGACAATAAGTTTATGAACCATTACCTATCGGCCATTTAATTAAGGTCTTAAACTAGGAGAACTAAATTCCCAACGTTCGTTTTGATAAAGGTCGTAAATGTCCAGCCCAAAACATTCCACAGAACACTTTTATTAGCTCAAAGGGAAGACGTTACCTATCCTGTTAAATTAATACCTCAGTTGCCTTTTACGATGTCTAGCGGTCGGCAAGGGCGCGCATTTTATGTGTACCTAGTTACGCTTTTAGCAAATATTATTGGTAAGTATACTCACATAAATGCTTGTCTTGCTGCTTTGTTTTGCGTTTGCTTATGTATTTAGTTAAGTATTTTCGTATTGTATGTTTATTTTTCTTCTATGGGCTGTTGCTTGGAGACTTGGAGTAAATAAATGAAATATTGATTTTGGTACCCAAAGCACCTATTCACATTCCCCATAGTTTGAATCATCATAATTGTATCTGTCGAAGCATTTTAATACTTATAAGAGGAAGTAGCTAACCGACCTACCCTATTAAGTATGATGGATATATTAAGTTTAGTTGCCCCAAAAAACACCATCAGAGTCAGGCGCTTGTTTAACTTGGACAACTACTCGCCAAAGGAAATTAAACCATAACGTACACAACACTACCCATTGTTTTTAATTCCATGAAGTGTCTTTGGCCAGTAAGACTGCAGTATTGAATTGATCAGTGGTGTAGAGAGAGGTCACTAGTTGCTTCTGCAGGCTGCAGGCGGTCAAGGACGGTCCACCGCATCCCGGCCGTCTGCACGCTGCGCTCTGTTGCGGAACTGTCACGAGCATTATCATGTACCAACATTCTAAAACTATTTTCTCCGAAAGTATTGATTAAAGTATAATGATGTTATAAATGACTATAGTATTTTGGACACCATACTACTCACTACTAAATTAATCAGTTGGAAAGCCCCCAAACTAAAAATGACGACGACGACAATGAAATAACATTTGTACTTTTAGACCTTAGTATTTCAGGAATACTAAGGTTACAAACGTTATTTCACGAGATATTTTATTTTACGGCTGCATTAATATTATAAAAATAATAAGTTTTCCATAGTAGCGTAGGAACTGATCTGTGGTGTTATCAAATATTCTCTTGTATTATTTCAAAGAAGAAATGGCAAAATTCATGTAAAAAACCTTAAGCGATATAAATCTGATAAAATATCTCGTATCATCAGTATTAAGATTAAATTGAACGAAATAATGTTAGGTATAACCACGGTATAACTATGGGAAAGCTGCCTCGGCTTCAAAAGCTCATTTGACCTTCTAATATATTTTTTTGTAATTTTAAATTAACTGAATATTTTTTATCGACAGCGCCCGTAATGTCACTGTGTTGCAGATGCAGGTCAAGGCCAAGCCTACCGCATCTCGGGCCGGCACAGCCGCTCAATATTTCAGCATTACTTCTATGATTATGATAGAGGTACGCTACTCAAATTAGACACCATCCACTAAAAAAAATCGGTAAATCTTGCTGATGCCCCGCCGTAACAAATCAGTGCTGCAGGTAAGTGCAGTTTTAAGCTGGACCTCATGCCCTGAGAATATTTCGGTTACAGAACAGTTGTACTGGGATGAGTGGTGACACGTTTAGGATAACATGGCCACATTGTCTGCTCATCGCCATCGTTCAGGTAGACGCATTGTGAACTGATGCACTAGAGAAGTTGAAGCCCCAATTCCTCCTTGTCGATTTTAACCTACAATCTAAACAAGTATTTAATCGGGGCCCTGTTACCTAAATTAATGAAAAGAAATCCGAATTTTCCTCGGCCTTTGTTAACGGGCGTGTCTGCGTGAGAAATTATAAAATACAAATGACTGCGCTGCAATTATGGGTCAAGGGCGGGTCTCCTGCTCCCCCCCCGCCCCGCGCCACGCACCCCGCACCGCACCCCCCGCTGCCCGGCTCAATATTATAGCGATACTGCTGTACCGCTCATTCATACCTGTGGAAGTGGGCACAGTCAAGGGTTATGAATTAATGTCGTCTCGTATCGACGCGGGCGAGAATAGAACATCGCGGTGGCAGATAGGCGAGGGACCGAGGTTGTCTGGGTTGAATGCCTTCAGTGGATTTGCTTTAAACTATACGGTAAATGAGTACTTCTTGTTGTTTTCGAATCGATGGTAGTCAATCCTTTTTACAGTACTTCGGCCCAGCAGTGCAATTCTGTAAAAATTCACTCGCGAATTCGAATGCTATCTCATTTCCGATTTCACTTACTTGAATTGAAAAGAATTTGGTATTCGCTTAAATAGTAACGAAATAATAGTTCGCTTCACCTATGCCAGCACTTAGTAGCGCTAGCGTAGTTTTCATCGAGTTACAGACTACCTAAAACAGTTTTCACCGCGGAATCAGAAGTGAGCACTGGAGTGAGTTCTTACAGAATAACATAGCAGTAGGTAGCCACCTAGCCACGTTGAACGCGGTATCGCTGGTGTGTTTCATTTCCTCCAAAGTGCAGGTGCAATTAAATTTGGCCATCGTCTGGTCAGGATCACCGCACTCACACTGGTTGGTTGTCGGTGGGATCTAAAATTCACCAGTTTGCATGATTATGCAACTGGTTGGAACTTTTATACTTATATAAAATAAAATAATCGGTTTATTCCAGAAATCACCACCGACAAATCCCCACCAGTGGGGATTGATTTTTTTTCAGACATCCCCACTAGGCTGAGTTTATTTTACTAGTGGGGATTTCTGGAAAAAAGATAAAAATCCCCATTGGTGGGGATTTGTCGGTGGGCATTTCTGGAATAAGCCAAATAATTCATCTATAAGTATGTATGAATACGCGAGTATTGCCACAGATATTGTTGCGTGTTGCTGCAGGCAGCCAGGCCTCGACTTCAAGGACGTGGATTGCGGCGTCCCGGGCCGCCCGCTCCGGCCATTAATATATATTATGTAGTTATAAGGTACCCACGTTCTATAGAGATACATACTAATTATACATATCACTATCACTATCACTATTACATATTATAAAACAAAGTCCCCCGCCGCGTCTGTCCCTATGTATGCTTATATCTTTATAACTACGCAACGGATGTTGATGCGGGTGATTCAAGAGGAAGGTTTATAGGTATAATACATGCATATTATAGTAGAAAAAAACCGAGAAATTGCAAGAGTAATGTGAGGTCGTAATAAACATATTTTTGTGCGCTTACATTGCACACGCTGGCTAAACCTTACGAGTTAAATCAAATTAATGTAAGTACTACGGAATTGTATATCTTAAAAATATCGATAAAAAAGTCCGCGATGATAACCCACAATAACCATTTTTATATTTTACATATTACAAATAAGATATGGGTTACTTACCAAGCTATTTTAAACAATACAGTTTTATTCCTTACCAAATTAAATGTCTTAGATACGTTGTGCATTTCATGTAGATCAAAATTGCTCTTTACAGCATATAATTAAAATCAATATATTAGAAGATATCACAGTGTTAAAAAGCGGGTGTAGAGCGGCTGGCCCTTAGATTTGAGCGTTGAGTGTTTTTCACATGGCCAGTTGTATATCGCTCTTTCAAGAGTAACTTCTAAAGAAAACATGTTTGTGTTGTCTAATGACAATAAAGCTGTGAACATTGTATATAAAGACATTCTGTAGTATATTTAGTATCACCATTGCACCCGTGCGAAGCCGGGGCGGGTCGCTAGTGATATATATTATTTAGTTATAGGTACTGTAGCACCTGAGCTACACTTGTTCCAAGTACGAATTACCGGGAAATCTACGCTACGTTAAAGGAAAGGTATTAACGACTTTCAGAAGACTATATTAATAAAATTAGCGAGAGGTAAGATTTACAAGACCGCAGCTCTGAGCTTAGCTGGGTCTCACTGTGACATAACATGTCATCGTATATAAACTATCTTCTACATCATTCAAATATATTCTAAGGTATCCAGAAGGTTCTAACCATAGACTAAATAGTTATGGCTTCATTACATAAAGCCTCCCTGGTGGGCAAGTCTCTACAGTACCTACGTTCTATAGAGATACATACTAATTATACATATGGGGTAATAAACAATGGAAATCATCATCCTCCTGGCCTTATCTCTGTTACGTGGGGTCGGCGAAACACAATGGTGCCGATTCCCTTGTTCACAGACTAAACTAAAATTAGACAATTGGCATCTCTTACTGACAGATAAGAACTAAGTTAGAGATGTCAAATTAGTTTTTTCATTGAACTTCGGCATGATTTTAATCAATACGTTCTGTAATGACAACTATAATTGTATGGATATTTTAGATCAACTTAAATTGACAGCTCTTATTAATATATATGTCTTTTTCTTGTTTTATAGGAGAGAAAGAGATATAAATAGCTTAAATTAAGTTTAACTCGCGCACAACATCATGATATCACTGACTTTTCTTCGGCCTTTCTCTTCCTATCTCCATCCGCATCTGAATCCGTAACGTAATTAACAATGAAAATAAGGAATCACACGGCTTTGCTTTTAATTTTTACTATTCTCCGAACAAAAGCAGGTTCAATAAGCCTTAATAGGTACCCACTGTCTTGCGTACTTTCAATATGTTTCTTTACTTTTAGGTGTCACTATGCTGAAAATAAATTCTATCATCGGCAACACTTGACAATTGAAGAATAAATAGTCGAGTTCCTTTATTCATTACTAGCTTTTGCCCGCGACTTCGTCCGCGTGAATGTCGGTTAGAGCGGATGCAGGCGAAGTCGCGGATTGAAGGTAGCCTTTCCCAGGGTTTAAGCTATCTTCATACCAAATTTCATGAAAATCGGTTCAGCCGTTTCGTCGAGAAAAGGTAACAAGCAGATAGAGTTATTTTCGCATATAAATTGATGCGGAGAGTGCAAGAGTGGCCTATCTTTTCCAGACACAATTAAAAATGCTTTGTGTCTGGCCTATCTTTTCCAGACACAAAGCATTTTTAATTGTGTCTGGAAAAGATAGGCCACTCTTGCGCTCACCGCCTCAATTATGGAGTATGGATGAAATTCAAAGTAGGGATTAAATTAAAATAATTAATTTCATTAATACCTTTTTAAAAAAAAAAAAAAAAAAAAAAGGTATTAATGAAATTAACCTGACCTAACCTAACCTGACCTACGAATAACGCAGTAGATTACATCATTATTAATTTTAAGTAATGTAATATTGTTAGTTGTTCCAAATATAAAAAATTAATTCTCAAAAGTTCAATAAACTCAATGAATAAAATAAAGACACGCTAATAATAGTTTGACTGCAGACGAAGAAGGCATCAAGAAGAACAATGTTAGCGGCCACAAAAAAGTAGAGATAGGTACTGTCATGATTTTGTGTTCTGGAATTTTATTTATTTCGATTGGCAACACAAGCAACCGCCATGTTGTTTTAATAACGGCATGGTGGGAAAAATGAGAGACGAGCCACACACTTGGGGATCGTGAAATCAATTCAAAAACAGCGGTCGACCAAGTAAGACCCCCGACTAATAGGCTAAAAGATTAAAGTTTGTACTAATTCTATTTAGAAGTTATACTGCTTGTATTATCGAGCTTGTAACATTTATGTGTCCATTTGATATTAGTAAAGTAATTTATCAGTATAAAAGTGGTTTTATTATATATCAGAAGTGGGATGTCCAAAAGTACGCGCCCACCTTCGCTAAGACTTATTAAAAGGTATGTACTCGCTAAATAATATTTAACTTAACTGGCAGAGCTTGTGTAGTTATTTTTCATTTCCTATTATTTAGGATAATTAATTTTAAAAGTTGACAATGGCATCTTATTCAACATTGGGTCCGATGAGACTTGATCAGGGTACTCCCTGATAGTGTTGTCGAGTCTTAAGAGTGCATTATACTTTCGGCTTAAATGCGTGGGCGAGGCTACCCTTCGTCAGTATTTCTGCTGAAGTATAGTGCGCTTAAATAGTGGAGTAATATGCTAGTATTATTTTTGAGGTTGGAATGATTTTTATGCTTGGTTAAGTCGTTTCTTAAACGTTATCAGTTCAAAAGGATGCATTATGCTTTTGTCTTGAGTACATGGGCGAGGCTACTCTTCGTCAGTAATTTTGCTAAGGTATAGTGCATCTACGTGCTGGTAATTTTGATACAATATTTCATGAATTTCACACAAAGAGGTGCGCTGTGCTTCGGCTGTGATACTTGAGCGAGGCTACTCTTCGCTAGTATTTTGGGCCGAGGTATAGTGCACTTATAAGTGTCATTATCTTTCAAAAATGCATGCATTGTGGTCCCGTCAAATACTTGGTTGAGGCTACTCTTCAGCAGTGTTTGACTGGGGTTATGGTGTTGAGTTGATTGGTTGTTTGAAAAGAGACTAAGCATGAGCGTCCTGTGGTAACAATACATTGGAGTTATATAGATAAACAAGCCCTGCTAGTTTTTAAATAGACACTTGATTTTGGAGGCTATTGCCACTTGATTTTGGAGGCTATTGCCACCTGATTTTGGAGGCTATTGCCACGTGATTTTGGAGGCTATTGCCACGTGATTTTGGAGGCTATTGCCACGTGATTTTGGAGGCTATTGCCACGTGATTTTGGAGGCTATTGCCACGTGATTTTGGAGGCTATTGCCACATGATTTTGGAGGCTATTGCCACGTGATTTTGGAGGCTATTGCCACGTGATTTTGGAGGCTATTGCCACGCGATTTTGGAGGCTATTGCCACGTGATTTTGGAGGCTATTGCCACGTGATTTTGGAGGCTATTGCCACGTGATTATGAAGGCTATTGCCACGTGATTTTGAAGGCTATTGCCACGTGATTTTGGAGGCTATTGCCACGATTAAAGAGATTATGTATTTGATTCTTATATTACCATGTATTTGATTCCTTAAAATGCGTCATGTGAATCCTGGTTTAATAATTTGTAAACACTTACAGCTACTACAAGAACATTCTCCCTACACACACATCTAAAACCATCATACATAGACACACGCACACACACACACATACACATACACATACACATATTAGACATTTCTAGACAAATGATCTTGATAATGTGAATAGAATGTGACCGGATGATATGGAACCTTTCAGCTACCATGAGTGATGCAGAGTCAGTTGATGAATCGCATACTCCTCCTCGTAGGCGTAGTAAACGCAGAGAGAAACGAAGACGATCGTCATCATCATCCACGTCCGCGTCGTCTACATCTGAAGAAAGGATTCGACGACGGTCTCGAAAACACTCGAAAGGGTTGACCACAGAGGACGTTTTGAACATCCTGACTTCCTGGAAGGCTGAACCAAGTAAGAGTACCAATTCCTTGCAAAGTAGTCAACTGTATAATGTGATACCTGAATTTGACCCGGCCAATAGGTCGCAAAGTATTGAGGCTTGGATACGGAAAGTTAATGAATGTTCACAAATTTACAGCTGGGATCAGAAGCAAACCATTCACTTCTCCCTCCAAAAACTGGTTGGACTAGCGAAGAGATGGTTTGAGTCTCTTCCTACGGTCGTATTTTCATGGAACGAGTGGCAAGCTAAATTAAAACGGGCATTTCCTAGTGAGGAAAATTATGGTAGACTGCTGGAAGAAATGCTGGCTCGTACCACTCGTGTCGATGAAGGTTTAAGAGAGTATTTTTATGATAAGTTAAATCTGTTAAACCGATGTGAAATAAAGGGGAAGAGAGCTGTTGATTGCGTTATACACGGAATCACTGATAGATCAGTTAGGAGTGGTGCACAGGCACTTAACTGCGAGGAACCTGAGGACTTGCTTAACTTTCTTTGTGCTCAACGTATTACGTACTTTTCAAACAGAGACCGGAATAGGCAGAGACCAAATTCTAGTGCTGTAACTAACAATTCTGGGACTAACGACGGTTCTATAGTCTGCTTTAATTGTCGTAACAAAGGTCATCCTTATCCTTGTGATAAGGTTGTGTTCAAAACCTGTAATAAAATGTAAGAAATGTAACAGAATAGGTCATGATAATGAAAACTGTAAACTGCGGCCCGTTACTGATAATTACGTCCCCAGATCCAAAGTTGATGATACTCGGAGTACCGTGGAGAAAAACACATTAAAGATCGTCGCGTTTAATGATCAAATAAGCCTTAAACCTGTCGATACCTCTAATTCTAAAACGTTAAATTCAATCACAGCATCCAATGATAAGTTTTTCAAAACCGTCTTAGTAAACAGTCGACCGTTTATAGCTTACATAGATTTTGGGAGTGAATGCAGCTTGCTTCGAGAGAGCCTTGCATTAGAACTTCAGCTAGGACAAGATTCTGGCAGTGTTCCAGTAATTAGAGGATTTGGCAATTCTTGTATTTCACCTTTGTATAAGTCAAGAGTAAACTTGAAACTTGATGATATTGAGACCCAATTAGACGTTTTAGTAGTCGGTGACGAGTTCATGACAAACAGTCTATTAATAGGACAAAACTTCACGGAATTACCTTTTATTACAGTCTTAAAAGACTGTCACCAATTAGTATTTTACAGAACACCAGAAGAAAATCTCTTCCCATCTGAAATCACAGTCAAAATGTATACCTCAAAGCCCATGACGATTGTAAATACTAGTATGATACCCATCACAGTAGGGGATGCTTCTTTTTCCGGTGACGTCTTCGTCGAAGGTTATAACTCATTGGAACCTGGTAGAGAATTTCGTTTGTTGCAAGGGACTTATGGCATCTCAAATGGCACTGGAGAAATAGCCATAGCTAACTTGTCACGAACACCTCTTTTATTTAAATCTGAAACATTAATTGCGCGATCGTCACCAGTAACTGAGGCCAGGAACTGTAGGGTTAATCGTATTTCAGAAAATTCTACTCTCTCTTTAGAACCATTAGATAGGACGCATATTCAAGTCGGTGAGGATCTAATAAGTAGCGACAAGAATAGGTTGTATACGTTATTACAAAAGTATCGCGACTGCTTTGCCACCAATATGAAAGAAGTAGGTTGCGTTAAAGATTTTGAAATGAAAATAAACCTTACGGATAATAGACCTGTTGTTTACAGGCCGTATAGGTTATCATTTTCAGAACGATTGCAGGTGCGTGAAATTGTTGATGAACTATTAGATACCGACATCATACAAGAATCAAGTTCAGATTACGCAAGCCCGATACTAATGGTCCGTAAGAAATCGGGTGAGCAAAGACTTTGTGTAGATTTTAGAGCCCTTAATAACAAAATCATTAAGGACAGGTTTCCTCTTCCGCTTATTGAAGACCAGTTAATTAATTTAAGCGGCAATCAGTTTTTTACTACTTTAGATCTTGCATCTGGGTATTACCAGATTCCTATGTCTCGCGAGAGTCGGCATCTTACTGGCTTCATAACTCCTGACGGCCACTATGAATTTAAGAGAATGCCTTTTGGATTGGCCAACGCCCCCGCTGTGTTCCAGCGCATGATTAATAAAATTCTTGGTAATAAACGATTTGATTATGCACTTGCGTATTTAGACGATTTACTTATTCCTTCTGTAACTATAGAACAAGGGTTTGAGCGCTTAGAAGAAATTTTAAAATTACTTCGTGAATTCGGACTTACATTAAAATTAACGAAATGCCGGTTTTTCGATATTACGATCAGCTATTTAGGTTACGAAATCTCTGCAAAGGGAGTAAAACCCGGGGAAGCAAAAGTTTTGGCTGTCAAAGAATTCCCTTGCCCCAGTAACATTCACGAAGTCCGTCAATTTTTGGGACTAACGGGGTATTTCCGTAAGTTTATAAAAGGATATGGTGAGATAGCGCAACCACTGACCAACTTACTTAAGAAAAATGTCGCATGGCATTGGGGCAGTGATCAAAAAACTGCGTTCAGTTCCTTAAAGGAAAGCCTTTTAACCAGACAAGTTTTAGCATTGTACGATCCGCAATTAGAAACAGAGTTACATACGGATGCCAGCGCCCTAGGCATCGGGGGAATCTTGATGCAATGGCAAGCATCACCCCGCGTTCTAAAACCTGTCGCTTATTTTAGTAGACAGACCACGGTGGACGAAAAACATTTCCATTCTTACGAATTAGAGACTTTGGCCGTTGTCTGTTCGCTAAAGAAATTTAGGGTGTACTTATTAGGAGTCCCTTTTAAGGTATTTACTGATTGCGCGGCACTTAGGACAACATTGACAAAGAGAGATCTCATTCCGCGGATAGCCAGGTGGTGGTTGCAAATAAGCGAATATAACTTTGAAATTGAATACCGCCCGGGCGTTAATATGGCGCATGTAGACGCCTTAAGCAGAAACACTTGTCTTAACGCGGAAGGAGATGTTGGGTCTGTTAGTGTTCTTAATATTGAATCGGGTAATTGGCTCTTAACTCTACAAATGGGTGACCCCGAAACGTCTCGAATTATAAAAGTTCTTAAACCTGAAGCTGACCCTGAGTTGGAAGATATAAGACAAAAATATACAGTCAAAAATAATGCACTCTATCGTAAAGTTGATGACCGTTTATGTCTTGTAGTTCCGCGAAGTGCTCGTTGGCAAGTTTGTAGAGCTAACCACGATGACATCGGGCACTTAGGCTATGCAAAAACGTTAGAAAGAATAAAGAGTCAATTTTGGTTCGCAAAATTACGACGATATGTTAAGAAATATGTAGGTTCCTGCATAGAATGTGCTTATAGTAAGGATAGTGCGACTGAAAAGAAGCAGGGTCTACTTTTTCCAATAGAAAAAATTAGTATACCATTTCACACAATTCATATCGATCACTTAGGACCGTTTATAAGAAGCAGAAATGGCAACTCTTACATACTTACGATTGTAGATGGGTTCACCAAGTATGTATTCGTCAGAGCAGTGAAAGATACGAAAACAAAGAGTACAATTAAAATCTTGGAGAATATTTTCAATGATTTTGGTACACCGGCTAGAATCATTTCGGATCGTGGCACTTCGTTCACATCAACAGCTTTCGAATCCTTCTGCAGTGACCTTTGTATAAAACATGTACTTAATGCAGTTGCTTGTTCCAGAGCAAATGGGCAAGCCGAAAGGTTTAATCAAACTATTTTAAATTCACTATCTGCTCAAAATTTAAATAAAAATGAGTGCGACTGGGATAAGTGTCTAGGCAAAGTTCAGTGGGGTATTAACAATACTGTTAATGCAACCACCCAAAAAACTGCAACAGAGGCTTTGTTCGGATTAAAAATGCGCGATAGTTTATCAAATAAGTTTAATGTTCCACAACTGTCGCAAAACGAAGATTTGTTGTCATTACGCGAGAATATTAGCGCATCTATTAAGAAAAGTCAAGAGGAACAAAAGCGTAAACATGACCTTGGTCGTACTTCTGCCCCTACGTATCAAGTTGGCGACTTAGTTAAACTAACCCGGACCAATTATAATAATGACGGTAAAAGTACAAAGCTTCTGTCAAAGTTTATAGGCCCCTATAAAATTGTAGAAGTATTGGGTAACGATAGATATAGGATAAGTGATGTACCTGGTTTTAAAAGAAAAAGGAATAATAATTATGAAAGTGTTGTATCTACAGATAGAATTAGACCCTGGATACATCTCAAGGCACTTGAGCTTGATGACAATGTGGATATTAGTTCAGATGAAGAAACTAGTAGCTAAGTATTTTCTAACAGTGTATGTATTTGTATTTGAAATGTTATGATTTTAAAATATAGTAATTATAATAATAGGTACTTGCTTACAAAACGATTTCGAATGTCATGATTTTCCTTAGCTTGACAATAGCAATCTATATATAATGTTCACTATATTTTACAGCTTCAAAGTCACAAACATTTATTCTGAGTAGCCCTGGTTCTTGTTCTAATTAAAATAATTATTTCTTAATTTTAATTCTGAACTAAAAACTCAATTCTTGATTCTTTTATTTTATTTTAATTCTGTACTTTCATAATGAATGATTTGATTTTGATTTTGAACTGATTGAACGGGTTCAGGTGGGAGTTGTGCTCCGGGAGTAGCACGTTGTCGGATGGCCGAATGTCATGATTTTGTGTTCTGGAATTTTATTTATTTCGATTGGCAACACAAGCAACCGCCATGTTGTTTTAATAACGGCATGGTGGGAAAAATGAGAGACGAGCCACACACTTGGGGATCGTGAAATCAGTTCAAAAACAGCGGTCGACCAAGTAAGACCCCCGACTAATAGGCTAAAAGATTAAAGTTTGTACTAATTCTATTTAGAAGTTATACTGCTTGTATTATCGAGCTTGTAACATTTATGTGTCCATTTGATATTAGTAAAGTAATTTATCAGTATAAAAGTGGTTTTATTATAGTACCTACCACAGAGCCGTCTCGCCTGTTGCTAGGGCTGCGGAAGGCTCTCCTTCCCAGCAATAAATCTACGTTACGTCGAGGGTATGCGGTGCTCTAATAAAATAACTACCATACTTAGCGAAATTATTCGGAAACTCAAATGGTTCTCCTTAAAAAGGCTCTCTTATTAGGATAAGAGAAAAGTAAGGAGCTAACAAGATGTTATCTGTTTATTTCATGTTGATTTTGATAATACTTATTATACGTGTGTATATATATTATAACAAATGATTTGATGATGATTGATTCCTATCCTCAGGGCCTCAAGTCTGCTATTATAATAGTGTCAGAATGGTCTATCATTGATTTCATAATTGTTGCTTTTGACAAGTTTGGTCTTCTACTAATATATCAAATGGCTTCATTATGACTTTCCAATGGTCAACCACTGACACGCCATTGAAATAAATGATATAGAATGGTAATCTCGTACAAAATGACAACCAACTGAAGGACTGACTATGGCGGTAATCTGCAAAAATTTTGACAGTTCCTTTGATCAGTGACCTACCATTAGAACGTCGTTGTGCAGTCATTGCTTTTAATTCGACCGACCAATGATCGACCATTATGAATCTAGCAAATTACGAACTTTTAGCAAAATGACAATGGGATCGTATTGGAATGAGGAAATTATAAAAATAGCAGACTTGGCACCCTGGTTATAATGCACTCTCATCATAAAATATCCCCGGCAGAACATGAGACAACTCTCAACGGTCTGAAAATAATTGAAAGGAAATAGCAGACTTTACACTTTGACAAGTTTAGCGTAGCGTGTCATCTTGACTTCTTTTAGTATTTCTAAATAAGGTTTAGTTTTTCATTCTACTTGATTTTTTTCAGACCGAAATTACTTTCGTATCGGCAGCACTAAGTACTTTATTATGTATGCACTTCTGCTTAGCCTTTTCCTAACTGTATTGGGGTTGGCTTCCAGTCTAACCTGATGCAGTTTTACATGGAGCAACTGTCTATTTCAACAACCCAGGTACTGGGTAACACGAATCCCTCGTAAAACAGGTTGTTAGACTTTCTGGCTTCTGACTACCTATAACGACTGTCAAAGATCTATGAATGACAGCCGGGACCAACTGCTTTACGTGCTTTCCGAGACACGGAGGGAACTCGGTATTTAATGGATGGTCACCCGTCCACAGACCGACGAGCCTCGAGCCACGAGCCTCTGGAATGTACATAAATATAAGAATACTAAAGGCCCTGGCAGACGTTGTCCTGCCTTTAAAATTAAAAAGTCCTACTATTCGACTGCAGCGCCACCTACCTGGTCTAATTGTCAATTTAAACCATTCTCGAATCCACTGGAACACACAAAAATAAATCATCAAAATCGTTGCAGCCGTTTAGGAAGAGGTCACTTTCATACACACGCACAGAACATTTTACTTATAAGAAGATTATAGTGCTTGCGCCCAGTAGGTACTCCAAAATATGGACTAAAATATCGAATAAACTGCCACTTTTGGGAGGCTGAAGTGATATTCGTTACAAGTACAGCTAACTGCAGCTGCAGCCAAAGAAAAGCGGGTCCTCATGATCACTCAGTCACACTCAGTCCTCTTTGAATACTCCTTTATCCTACTGCCAATATTCTTTGACTCCGCCGTCCTATTATATCCGCCGAATATACACAATACAAATAAATAAACACAACGTTAATTGATGCAGGTACTTAATTTATGAATTAATGCTTCTTATTGATAATATACCTACTTCTATCTACTTCAATGAATTTTGCACCTTCTCTTTCTTGACGTTTAAACGTTTACAATCTCTGTGTATATGGTGCATTCACCCACATTTACGTAGATAATATTCATAGCCTTTTAATAGTTTTAATTAATATCATAATTAAGGTCATAAACCCTAAGGTAGCCGTAAAAAGGTTCGCGGCAGTACCTAAAAGACCAATGCTTGGTAACTTTTACAAAAGTAGGCACAGAACTGAAAATAAATTACCATAATAATATCAATAAAACACTTAAGTATTCTATTCAAAACATTCAATACTTTTCTTTACAACTTCCAATAATCTGCGAACGAAAAAAGGTTTTTATTTTAATTCTTAACTTTTTTCATTGATATTTATTTCCTCTGCGAAGAAAATTGTAACCATTCCAATGAAATCTCGTCCAAATTGAGATGAATGTATTGAGACATTACTTGAATGTGAATCATTGAAGCCCCTGGTCCTTAGAGCTCTTACAAGGGAAGTGACACAAAAAGGTTCTCATCACAGATGGAACAAAACATTCCGAGGACTATTTATTTTTTACTGCGTAATGTCGATCGCTATTCGTTTTTATTTGATCCACCGGCTATGTTCTATTTGTAATGAGATTTTCAATGTTGTAGTAAAATAGCACGATCCAAAAAATATAATCATAACAATATATCTACAAACTTAGAAGTGTAATTAACCTCCCTACACTTAGTTCCTTTTAAAGTGTGCCTGTGCCTAAGATAAAAAAATGTATTAAAATTTGTTTGTTCCGAGTAATCTCCGAAACGACTGTCACTGGCAGATAGCTGATGTTATAAGGAGTAATAATCATCGACTTTTAGTTTATAAAAGAATTAAGGCCCCCAGAAAAAAAAACGGACGATGTCGCGGGTATAGGCGAGTATCAAGTATAGTAATAGCACAGAATACTTAATAGAATAGGTACCAGTGTACAAATAGTTTAACGACTATAGATACATTATTATATTGTATGTACTTTTACGCCTTTATTACACCGACGCGTTCGTATGCGGCAGCGAATCACTGCGGAACTATAACCTACTGTGTAACGAAATATCTGCGGGATGATATAACACTGCAGTTTTTTCGCAAAGAAATGTCATTGTAATTTTCCCGTCTTTTCTTGAACTTCCCTCCATGCCACCTCTTTTTTGTACGCATTTTTATAATCTGCGTGACCAACTCCATATAATTCGGGATAATTTCTAATTGTATTCAAAAATATTTCAATATTTCCTCACTGACAGAAGATGTGCCGATGCCTTGCGTTGCGAAACACCACTAGCGAAACGTCTGCGTCTGTGTAGCGACGATTTCCGCAGTTCCTTGCGCGTTGGCAATGATATCGTTGGTGTACTAATGTCCTGGCCTTTCAACAAGAAGTTGTCAAATGCTAATGCTTTAAATTAATGTATGATACTTAATATCTATTTAAAAACTAAAGATACTGTCCACTACACCGGTCTCTGTGGTTAATGGCGTCGAGCACACGCGCTGTATATTAACCGTGTTTCTGCTTCCGACGACGACGTTTACAGCCACCGTGACACGCTCCGACTATCACCAGCTGCATGTATTTAATAAGCTTTGGTAGTTTAACCGGTTTAGCCTGACTGGAGGTAACTAAATACCAGTTTATGTATTATTATTTTTATTTTTTTTGTAATCTTATTGTATAAGATTCTTAAGTTTCTCCTAATGGGAGAGGGCACTGGCTCTTGTAACACAGGTTTATCACCTAGCACAGGAGTCAGGGACTTCACACAATATTGTACCTCTTTCTTGTGTTAAAGATTATTATTATTATGTTGATGAGGTCTACAACATGAAGGATCATGTTCATCATAGTACTAAAAAGTAGTACTTGAAAGTAGCATTTAGAGTGACTCAATGTGCCTATGGGGCCATCAAGCTGTGGTCTACTTGATTACCACCCAATTTACACAGCGAATTGACTCTCCCACAGAATGGTAATTTCTGTCTGCTGTAGGTATGTCAGGAGTTACGACTTCCGACTTCTACGACCGCATTCCCAAATCGTAACGAAACCTTTTTATGGTTTCAAATATTTAAACAAACTAACCTACCCTATTCCGAGCTCATAAAACATGAACACATAAAATGAAACACAAAGGTATGACGTATCGCCCCTGACCCTCATCAGACACCGCCGAAGCAAATTGAAAACGGAACATTTAGATCCCATCGCACTTGCTGATGCCTATAAAGGTAAACCAATTTTACCGCGGGGCGGGAGGGGATAACGCTGTCCTTTTCACCCCCCAACCCTGCGCGTTGGAGGGGATGTGGCCCGACATTGACCCGCACTGCGCCGTGCCGCCTGCACAGGTGCGTCATTCATGTACCCCCCCTACACACCCCCCACAGCCTGCATAGCGGGTGTGCAATAGCTTGTTACCGGATCAAACTAGTTTTTGGGAAATTCACTGCAAATTGCTTCGTATTGACGGGAAATTGATATTTACGTGCAAATTCTTTGAAAGTTTTGTGTCTGTCTGGTTCTACTAGGTGAAGGACAGTAACAAAGCATTCTCGTTAAGTTTTTAACCTTGTCATCAACTTTGATATTTTTTTATTATTGTATCTTTGAGCCGTTTTTGGTCGGTTGAGGCATAATTTAAGAGTCTTGGAGTACGAGTGCTGCTCACTTACTTATTCGGGACATTACCACGCGATGAGCGGACTTTTCACGTGACTATTGTCCAAAGAATCAGTATTCCCATGCAACGTGGAAATGTTCTTAGCCTTTTGGAAATTTTACTCGTTTACATTGATAAGGATGAATTTTGTGATGTTTTAATTATGTTTATCAACCTACCTTTTCTTTCCGCTTATTATTTTTATTAATGAACAAGAAGTTATGTTTACCGTATATATAATGCTTTTGTTTAATAAAAAGGCTAATACCGTAAATACACCACCAGCTACTTCATGAATTTTCAGCGGAGCCTAACTCCAGGAGCGCAATCTACTTAATGCAGACACATCTAAGTTTTTATCCCCCACTTAAAAGTGTTTCGTAAACTCTCCTACGGTACAAAACTCTGTAATTTAGCTCCTTTCGGCGGTAAAGTAGTGCTGGCTTAGATATTACGGAGTCAATGGTCCCTCCGAGACCGCTCGCAGGCACTATGTTATCTCGGGAAAATGGAGTCTGTGGCGCAGGTATCTATGAATAAGGAATTTTCGTCTTTGCTACTATTTTGGGTTGGTAAATATCTGAATAGAGATAGGAAAAAGTATGACGGTGCGTAATATATTTTTGAGCCTATATTCCAGGTTGATATTAGCCAGAAAGAGTTGTCTGTTTTTGGATAACAACTGTTGTAAGACCTTATTTCGAATCCCGCCCAGGGTAAACATTTTGTGTGATGAGCACTTGTGTTTGCCTTGTGTCAGGTTGTTGTTTATCCATATAAGTAATGTATGTATTTAAATGTATTTGTGCAAGTATATCAGCTGTCTGACACCCATAGTAGGTATAGGGTCTCACTAGTTTGGGGTCAGATGGCCGTGTGTGAAAAGTCCCCACATGTTGTTATTATTTATGTAACTCTTGTTTTGCCAAGTGATTGGGTATCTTTACCTAGTTATTATCATGACTGTAAACACTACAAATAAAAGTTATTATTTACCTATAACTGGTACTACCACCCTTGTAGTACATAGCATTTATTACTACTGTTCGTAGTACAACCATAGACATAAATACTAATAAATAGACTGTATTTTACTTCACGAACAAGCCATTGAAATTCAAAATGCTTAATTTAAATTGAAAGTATCGTGCACGCTACCGAATGTCAAGGTGTTCCGTGGTGGAGCTTGGAACTTGGAACCAATCGGCACGGTTGAGCCAATGACAGACATGCTCGATCAGCCAAGTGTGTTGCCAGGGAGAAAAACTAAAGAAAAATAAAGTGGGGACCTTTTTACCCGACTGCGTCAGAAGAATGTATTTGATGCCTCCAACAGCATTTTCGAACCCTGTCAACCACGATCATTGAAATTGAAAACCACTATTTTTTTTATCATTAATTTAATCTATCTATACATATAATAAAACAGTAAAAAACTGTGTCTGTACATTGAATATATTAAAAAAATAATAATTGAAGGGGGTTTAGAAACAGTAATAGAGCACAAATCCAAAAAAAAAATTCTGTCTGTTTGTCTGTTTGTTTGTACACGCTAATCTTCGGAACTACTGGACGGATTTGAATGATTATTTTTTTGTTGTATAAGTATTAAGTCTGGGCAACATCTGGGCTATAATTTATCTTGGAAACTTGAACTCCTGATGCAGAACTGCAACAGACCAGCTAAACTATAAGAGATACAAAAATGGTACCATAGCAAAAATTGTTCCACGTGATGAGCATTTTCTGCTAAGAGAATAAATTTTAAGATCTGGAACACCTGATGTGAAACTCCAAGAGCCCAGCTACACCATAACACATATAGGAATGACGTCTTAGCAAAAGTTGTTCGGTCTGATGAGCATTTCCTGTTGAGTTATAAAAATCGAAGATCAGAAACATCTGATGTGGAAATCAAAGCTATCACTAATTTTACTGTAAAGCTGTCACTAATTTCACTGTATATTATAAAATAAAATAAGCTGGGAGTACCTCCACGCGGTGAAGGCGGTAACAGTTTAGGACTGATTTTTGATGACGCTGGTATATCATTGAAAATTTGACTCTACTGGTCAAAACTCCCCTTTTTTTTATTGGTTAAATATGACTTCCTGCTTATGTTATTTGAGTGTTTAATTTCCTTTACACGGTAGCATACCCGGTAACGCAGGGGAGCAGTCACTTAGATTTTAATTGATCAGGTATCTCTTCACAATAAAACTATAACCATGCCTAGAAAGAGGTCAAATCTTTCCCAATGTTCCAAAGGAGCTAAAAGATTGAGGATCATAAGATCCCAAGAATCTACCGAAGAGCGTCAGGAGAGACTTGATGCTGTTCGAGAACATCAGGCTGCAAATCGCTCCGTGGAAACCTCTTCAGATCGCGAAGCACGTCTGCGTTCCCAGCGTATTTGCGCATCTACATTCAGGTCTCTAGAGACAAGTGGGGAACGTGATGCGCGACTGACCGCTGATCGTGAACGTCACGCATTGTCTCGCGAGTCGGCGACGTTCACGTATAGAGAATCACGCTTGAGTTCTCAACGTATTCGCACATCTACTAACAGGTCTTTTGAAACGAGTGATGAACGTGATGCACGACTACTTAACTGCTGATCGAGATTATCATACATTGTCCCGAACACGCACACAACAAAATATTCATAATCAGTTAGAAAGTGAGAGAGAAAGAATAGCTGAAGTACGGCATGAAGAGACAGAAGAAGAGCGCAACGAACGTTTGAATTCTGATCGACTTCGACATTCTCTGAACAGAATGTCGATATCATCTGAAGAATCGGATGTGTCTCAGATATAGCCGTAGGGCATAGCGACCTTCCTTGGGTTGATAAGGAACGGAGTGCATTTACGTATACTCCTAAGATTGACTACGCCACATATTCCGCCATCGGAGGTATGATTCAAAATTGTACTTTTTGAACGTCTCGAATCGTCTCACGCATCCCGTTGGTTTCCGTCCCCGGGCTCTTAGAATTCGACATCAGACGTTTCAGATCTTCGATTTTGCCGACCCCGTTGTCGCTGGAATAAGCAACAGGATCCGCGTACGAAGTCGCGGGCAGAAGCTAGTTTATTAAATAAGTTTGAAAAGTTTTATTTTCTATTTTTTACGCAGTCGGGTCTTGTTTTTAAATATATTTTTTTAGACTGTCTGTCTTCACGTGTATGTTACTATAATTACCGACATGGAAAAGAATAAGTTGTTACTTTTTATTGTATACCAATTACCACTAATAAGAACTTCTCCGATTGTAGACTGTATACATATTATTATCAGATTGATCTTTTGAAGGTACTTGAATTATCTTTCATAAACAGCGATGAAAAGGGTGTGGATCACTATTGTGATCCCGGTTCTTTCTTTCTAAACATTTGAACATCACACTAAGTACATGGCAGCCCAGTCCAGGTGTGGTGTCCTTGCCTGGGCGCAGTGTCACCCGGTGCTAATCCTCCGCCCGCGATATCGCCGCCGACGCCGCCCACCGCCCGCCCTGCGCCCAAACATTCTGACTCCGCCCGGACTCATGCCATTTTTGTCTAAATATAACATGGTTATGTACATAGCACGATAGCAAACTTAATAGAAAGGCTTAAAATACAGCTTACTAATGGTAAATTAATTAATCTTTTCTGAACGGCGGTTAAGTTGGTAATTGGTTTTACTGATCAGATCAATTACCAACTAAATCGCAGTTAAGAAATTAAAATAGAATGTCTTCCAGTACAGTTATAATAAAAATAATAAAATATAGATATCACTTACTTTCTCTTCTCAAAAGAGGTCTTACAATAAAGGCATACAACTATATATACTTATAACTATTCCACCTTGGTGCCTGAAATAGGTTTTCGGAGTTAAACTTATTTTAGGCACCAGTTTACAAGGTTTCGCAGTTTGCAAGGTTGGGGTAATGTGCGCAAGTTGATTTATTTCATTTTTCAAAACCAGTTGGTTCCTTTGTCTGCTTACTAGGTACTATTTACTTCAGTAGGTATTATAGTTTAGTCTTTTGTGTCTGAATAATGAAAATACTTACCCTCTTACAAATTCCTGAATAATAAGTAAAACAGTTAATTTATAATCTTGAGAAGAGAGTCCTTTACTTCGCGGCGACGTGGAAACCCTTCCTTTGCAGACGCCGCGCCCTTGCCTCGGACGGAAGCAGTAAATGTCAATCAAATGAACGTAGCGTCTTTATATGTACATATTTCGCAGTATTCGGTTTGAAACTGTGTTTGCCATTAGCCACGCTATTTGTAAGCTGGCTAAATTGTTTGTCATAGCCAATTGAAATGTCATTACAAGCTGGCATTTGTTTTATTGTCTTGTCAGTTGATAACGATTACAAAAACAAGCAAAATTTAAATTGCATTTTAATTTAAATATCTTGATAATACGCTCAACGGAAGATTTTTTGCGACAAGCCCCTGCGTAAGAGACCTTTTCGCACTAAGGACCCCGTGAGAGGGACCCTGTGAGAGGATTCCTTCTCAAGAACAAGGAGGACAAGAATCATCTCATCCCTCGTCTTGCCACTTTGTGTCTAAGTATCTACCTCTTTGTGTCTAAGTGTCTACCTACCTACCTGTCTAAAGATAGGACAACGGATTTCTTAAACGCGATAGAACTGAAAGATTCATAATTTTTAATGTCAGTTATATAAAATCAACATTCTACCAATAAATTATAGACTAGATTGTCGGTTGTAGTTCTAATGAATAGGGTAAGTCTAGGAAAGATGGCTGTATAGGAGAGATGGTCAACACAAAAAAAATCGGGATAGAATCCAGAGATGGAGCTACTATCTTGCTAGTTCGTTTCGAGACTCGGACATGATCATTTGTTGGTGGGTGATTTTATGAAAGATAAAACAAAAAGTAAGTAAAATCATGTTATTTTCTTTGAGATGTATTATTTTGTGACCTTCTTCAGTATACATATGGAGAAGTCGTTATTTTGTTAGGGAAGTGTATTATTTTATGATAAATGAACAATGTATGTACAAAATTGAATTTTAACGTCTAAATTGCCGGTGTAAAGTTTTAGGTATTTTACAGGGTATTGTCTTGTTTTCCATAAAATCATTTGTACTATTAGTGTTTTCCATAATCGTCCCCCGTCATAATATTTACTTGCACTATTATCATTTATACTAATAACGTTTGTCATATCAACTTATTAGTCATAACTTTCATTTGCCATAAAATTAGTTGCCATAATAACATATGTTATAATCGTTACTTGACATAAGTAACATTTAATATAATTTAGTAACGTTTATTGTTTTGTACAAAAAATAATGTCATTAAGGCCACCCACTAACCAAATGATTTATTACAGTAATCTGCAATCTTTAGACAATAAAAGTTAGTAAAAATCGAAACGGGTAGATTAGGTTAGGTTGTGACCACACAACGCGCGAAGGCGAGTGAGCGTAGCGAGCGTGCCGCGGCAGCGGCCGCCGAGCGCCTGATGTCCTCATTTGCGTAGCAAATAATATTTAGACATTTGTTTTGGCATAAATTAAACTCGCATAATGTTACTAGGCATAATGTGCAAATCTATTGTGTCACGCTAAAGTATTGTCTTGAAAAAAACAATAAGTTGTGCTACAAAAGTTAGTGACAGAAACGAATCGCTGCAAAACCGACTCCACGTAGTCTTATCTGCCCTACCTACCCCTAGAGTGTAATCTAAGCCCGCGAAGGCGCGGAGGGGCGAGGCGGCCAGCGAGCTGAGGAGCAGGTGGTTTTAACGCTCGCCGCCGTGGCTGAGGCTGGCCGGCGCAGCCGGCCAGCAAGCCTAAGCCGCGGTGGTGAGCGTAAAACACATCTGCGACGATAAACTCGCGTGGGACCGCCAGAGCCCCGCAGCGCCAGAGCCGTGACAGAAACCATGCCTGCTGCATGCTTGCTTGCATTCTGCATGCTTGCTTGCTGCATGCATGGTGTATGCTTGTTTACATGATTGTGTGGTTACTGCATGCATGGTAAAAATATGTTTTAATATCATTATGCGTAAATAAATTTATGCTTTAGAATGTTATGCTTAATCATTATTTATATACGTTATACGTAAATAATGTTATTGCAAAAATATAATTAGGAGAAACAAATGTACACATGGCTACACATCAAGCTATACATTTCCAGTATTAGCTGACCTCGCATTGTATGGAAATCCTATACAATACGAGATCAGCATTAACTGGAAATGTATAGCTTGATGTGTAGCCGCGTGTACGTTAAGTTATATTAGGTTTAAAAAATTTATGCAAATGGATAGAGAAGGTTTATTTTTAGGTTTCCTTGTGATTAAAAAATCTGTATCTGTTATCATAATCATTATAACATCAACATTGCAGGCGGTTGTACTCGTACTGAACTAGTATTGTTGTGCTAGTATGGGCAATGGTGAATAAATGTTATGGAAAACGAAATTATTGAAAATAAAAATTATAGCAAATAAATTTATGGATTAACATTATTATGACACTTGATCGATTATGACCAATGAAATTAGTGAAAATGATTTTATGTAATTTAACGATTATAGCAACTGAAGCATTATTTCTAATGAAATTATGGCAAATAAAATTATGGCATGTAAAATTATGGCATTTTAAATTATGGCAAACATTAGTAAACCATTTTACAGAGCTCGTATGGTCATCTGTCCTTGACGATAAGGAGAGATGGCCTTGTTTATTCAAGGAGAGTTGACCATAATGACATCTTTCAATTTAAAGATTAGTCAATTATTTTCTGTATTTGTTTATGATGCCAAACGTATACCAATGAAAGGCTCTGAGTTTCCGTGGAAATTGGACTAAGGAAGCATTACAAATGGTATGTGTGCTGTGCAATATGATGGTTATCAGTTTATACTGCGGCCAACTTGCATGGTGTACCCCGAAAAACATTATACAGACTAATAAACGAGGAAAATGGCGAAAAAAGAATCAATCCTAGATATTTATAAGAAAGAAGAAAATATTTGTCGCGGTTGTGGAGAAAATTATTATAAAACCCAATTAGTGGAAGATTGGCTCCAATGTTTATCATACAAATTATGGGTACATGAACATTGCACATAATTTGATGGCATGTGCTCTATATGTGGCAATAATAAAAAGAAAGACCTCAGGCAAGCCGGAAAAAAAGGAGTAGAGAGAAAACGCTCAAGTTATGCTTTAGTAGACCCTTTTCTTCCATTTTCTCTATTGGCCATCTCTCCTACACATGTATGGCCATCTGTCCCATACAGCCTAGGAGAGATGGCCAAACGTCTTTTTTTTTAATTTTTTTTTTCATTATGTTCAATTGTAAACAGTTGTGTTTCTCAGTAATTTTTGAATAAAAAGCTTTTTACAAAAAAGACAACCGCCTTCAAAAAGTGATAAATAACTTTAGCACAGAACACACATTGACTTTAGTTTCAAAATTCAGTGGCTTTGTTCTGTTTGTTGTTTTGTATTGCCACCGACTTCCGAAACTAAAGTCAATGTGTGTTCTATGCTAAAGTTATTTATCACTTTTTGAAGGCGGTTGTCTTTTTTGTAAAAAGCTTTTTATTTTCCGCTTTTTAGTACCTCCTTCTCATCCAAATCTATTAAGAAGAGATTGAAAGTTACTACAAAGATTGATGAAACTAAAACGTCGTCTATGTAAAATTTTTGGGTATTTGTTGATTTTTCAAAAAGTGCTGAATCAATTTCGATAAAATTTATATGGGACCACCCTTGAAGCATACCCTATCCATAAAAAAAAGAATTTTCAAAATCGGTTTACGTTTGCCGGAGAAATCGCGTAACAAATCGCGCACATACTTAATGCAAATTTAAGACTTATACGGTTTTCTCATGGATGCCATTGTCAGAACTGGACCAAAATAAAATGGGACCACACGGGAAGCACTAGCTTCCAAATAAAAAAAGAATCATCAAAATCGGTTCACCCAGTCCCGAGAAATCAGGTAACAAACATAAAAAAAAATAAAAAAAAAAATACAGACGAATTGATAACCTCCTCCTTTTTTGAAGTCGGTTGAAAAGATGATTAAACTTTATGGATAAAATTGAGAGGTTATTTTATTCACTCTACTTTTTTTTCTGTTCAGTCATAAAAAAACTATGGCCATCTTTCCTAGACTTACCCTAAATAAGAGAAGTGGTAATGAAGAGTTACGAAGTTTCAGTAAGTAACGTTGCATAAATCAGTGCGAACTAACCACCAAATAGTTTGCTGCCCTTTCGGGTTAGACAAGCATTGAAGTAATTAACTTCAAGTCTAGGTATATTACTACCTGGCTGGCGGGTAGCTTCACCGTACCTATACCTAGATCGGTAGGCAGTAGGCACCTAATTACCTACACAGTTACTAGGTCCCTACCTACCTAGTTCTCGTTCGTGTCAGTTCGACTATTTCGGGTTAACCTTCACATGCCAACCTCTGCTGACGTGGGTTACCGATTGATTAACGCTTCTTCAGTCTTGATTAAGACATCCTGTTTATTGATTAAGGGAACCTTAGTTAAATCTAAGTATGTAAAGTTAATAGATGTTTGGTAAACGCTCGTGAAGGTCAAATATCTAATTATTTGCTGTTTATGTGTAATGTAATTTAATGGTATAAATGTTCATAATTGTACAACGTGGCAATGTCAGTGTGTGAAAGATCAAAGGTCGAATTCATAAGCGAATAGATAGGTAATTATTACGTTATCCTCGTTGCTTTGTAACGGTGCTTCAGCTACCTAAAAGGTTGTAGGTATATAAGTAGGTTCTCTATTTCTAAATAGTTTTTTTCATGATCAGTAGTTACTTTGGTTGGTATAGTAAGTGTAGGTAGTTATCTACTTACTTACCTAGCTGCAGTAGGATACCAAAATATAGATTCTAGAACACCATAGCTTCACCAGGCGCGGATCTAGCACTCAAAAAAGGTTGTGGTCACCACTGATTTTTTTGAGGGCACCTTTTTTGTTGCTTGAAATTCGGCAAAGTGCGAGTCGGACTACGAACGCACGGTAATCATTGAATCCCTATAAAGGAAAATTTTACAAAATGTATGTCGGTCCGGCCAAGACTTTGTATCATTGTACCTGTGGTGGGCAAAACTGTAGGGAGAACAGTAGTAAATTAATAATTAGCTTACAAAAAAAAGTCAAAATCGGTTGAAGGGACTGTAAAAAAGGTTTGTGTTTATGTCTAATCTTATTGTGAACAGGGCATAGGTAAGTAGGCTAGAATAGCTTTTCTTTACGGTTTTAGTAAAAGGATGCCGTCGCGTCGGTGTGAGGCTTCAGTTTTCTCAAAAAAAACGTTAATCAATTCATAAAACGTCTTTCATGATTGAGTGCTTAACGTTCTAAATGCCCGGTGTCTATGGTCGTTAGATAAATTCTTAATCTCAGTAGGTAATTTAATTCACAAAGTTATTAGATAGGTAACTTCGATAACTCGATAATTTCTTTCTTATCAAAGTGTTTCGAAACGAGATATCGAACCAATATAATCCCTATCGAATATATCTATAAAAATCTCAGTAGGGGAGACCAGAGTAACACGGGATGAACGTAACAAATGTGTTTCTAAACAAATTACATTAGCTGCACTGATGACTGCTTCCACGATATGTGCCATTTTGAAGTCCCCATCACCTCACGTAGCACTCACGGCCCTGTGCTGTCAGGTTGTGGACGCAGCGAGTCGGTGCCTCGAAAATACCTCCAAAGTAAGTCTGGACCGTTTTCTTCAACTGTGTTTTTTTTTTTTATGGTAAGTTTAAACTCATGTGCCAAGTGTCAGTAATATAACTATTCGTCTTTCTATTTCGGCATTCAAAACGGTATCTTTCTAACGGTTTTTTAAAGTTGGCAAGTATTTGTCAAACTCGGGAAAATTTAAAGATAGGGATGAAAGCAACCACTTGTTACTTTCATAGTGGTTGCTTTCATCCCGATTATGATCTTTATATATATCTAAGCATATTATTTGACACTGAAAGTAGGTAAACTGTAGGTAATAATTGAAAGGAAATATGTATAGCCGAGATATTGGTAGGTAGGTAGCCTAGTAAGTTAGATTCATCAGCGATCGATAATGAATACCTACATAAGTACATCGGCGTCGAAATATTCATGACGACTAGCACACATTCGCTAGCGTGATTTGGCACGACACCAGTTTCATATCTGCAGCAGATCGGGTTCTGCTTTGAGACCATTGTGTATTAATTCGTGGGTAGATAGCTACCGTTTAGACACAGAATGGTCACTCTTGAATATTATTTTCCCACCTACCAAAAAAATTCCAGCCTTTGTTCAACAATGGTACCTATGGTACGATCATATCGCACCGATTTATGCCGTATGAACTTTTTAAACTAACTTATTTTGTTTGTTTGATTCATGATGTCATGACTTCATGAGTGCAGTTGTTGGCAGCGCCGTAATTATTAGGTGCAAACCATGAAGTAAGTAGGTAACATTATCAGTGCAAACTGTGCTAAGGTATTTAGATGTATTTATTCCCATCAGGTGAGTTAATGGATTAGTGGTCAAACAAACGTATATAACGTACGTAGTAAGCCTATCAATCGATAAAAAAAAATACCGAAAACCGTAAAACACGCAAACCCTTCTCTGATTTTACCTTAGATATCTCCATGTCTGTAACAGTTACATAAAAATTACTAGTATGTGCTGTAATGTAACGTCTCTTGAATTAACTACTAACGCCATCTGTTGACCAATCACAAATGCTTAATGTGTTTACGAAGACAGTTATCAGCTGTAACTTATGTTACGGTACATTTTTAACGATAATTTTCGAGAATTCATTTGATTGTAATAGTTAAACGCATATATTATATGATACACTTAAAGATAAACTATAAATTTGATTGTGAAGCTTACTCTATGAACATGAAATAACTACAGCTTCATGTTCATGACCATGAAGATATAGGTATAAATGGAGCCAACACATCGAACAAAAGCTTGAAACCAACTGTGGCCTGATGCTCTTTTTCTGAATGCATACATAAGAACGAGACAGTGATATGTTTTTTTCTTTATCTTATATATGCATTCAGAACGAGAGCGTCTGCCCACAGTTGGCTTCACTTAGGTATTTAGAGTGTTGCCTCCACTTTTATCTACAAGCTTCTTGGAGTTTACTACTACCGCCATTGTAAGTGTGTCATGAACAAGAAGCTTATAGGTAAAAGTGGAGGCAACACTCTAAATACCTAAGTGAAGCCAACTGTGGGCAGACGCTCTCTTTCTGAATGCATACATAAGATAAAGAAAACACATATCACTGTCTCGTTCTTATGTATGCATTCAGAAAGAGAGCATCAGCCCACAGTTGGTTTCAAGCTTTTGTTCTAAGTGTTGGCTCCATTTATATCTATATCTTCATGGTAAACTCCATAGCGTAGACAGATTCAATGTCTATGCTCTCTATTAACACAAAACCAAAAACAATCGAATGATTATTTTATTATTATTAATGATAAATTAGCACAATAGAGGAAAAAATCATGAAGCTGTCCTATATCTACATGGAAAAAACTAATTGTTAAAAAAAATACTAAGTGAATAATAGACTGTTCTTGAAGTCGAATAAATAATATTGTCTATTATATTTTTATAAAATGATTGCAGAATTGGAGCTTTGATGGCAGAATAAACTCCGCGAACAGCGAACTATGTTGTCTGTCAGTCATCTGTCAAAGTTTGGCCTTCAATTCGCTGGTGATCCTGCCTGGGGAACTAATGCAATTTCCAAAAGGTTTTGCAATGTACGAGTGAGGTGTTCAATCAATTCGATGGTGTGACATACAAATAAAACTATTCCCGTTTTAAAATGACATCGAGGAGTAAGAATGCTGTGCGGGGCTACGAAACTGAGATTGAGAAGAGTCGTGAGGAGTCTAACTGGAAGAAGGCAGTGGACTTGGCTCAGCAGTTGAAGGCCAGGTCTCCGCAGCATGGTTAGTGACACGTTACGTATTCTCTGAGCACATCACTATTAGATCAGACGTCCTGAGTTAGTTCATTGAAGTGCAGTTGTTATCAAGAGAGCTTTAAAAAATATTTATTGTATTATTACTTATCAGTAAATATTTAACTTAGAATGCCTGTGTGATATCCATTAGTTGGTGTGATAAACATCAGTACATGAGCTGTATATAAACTATTGGTTCATTATGATATTTATTTATTCATGTTTGTTGAATGTCAGCTACAAAACCATTAAGTTTTTATGGTTCTGTTCTAAAAAAGTAGCTGAGGTTGAAACAATCACTGTCATTAATTATAGTACAAATTAACATGAGTTTTAGAAACTATTTCTTTAATTGTCTCTAATTATCAACTACCATTATTATTTTTGATTGAAGCATTAATTTCTGTTGTTATTGTGTTATCATCTTGTTTACTTTGTGGATAATTTAATAGAACAAATGAGGATGCTTTGACTTGTTCTTGTGACATAATAATATCCTTCCGTCACACAGTATTATTATTACTTAATTCCACAGTACCAAACCAGTTCTAAAGCAAGTATGCTTTCATAGTTTTGTTACTCATCAAGTATATTGTGTCAACAGAAAGCCTTGCCCACTTCCTCATTGGAGAGGGCAAGCTTGAGGCACACTTTGAAGAATGGCCTCCCAGCAAGGAAAACATCGAGAGAGCACAACGGGAGCTCTCAGATGCCCGTGGCTACCTTACCCTAGCCACGGATGAAGCAGGCAAGCGGGCCGGTGTAGCGCTTGATGCCCATTTACTGCTTGGAAAGCTGAACTATGCATGTGGAGCATATGATGATGCATTGAAACATTATAAACTGGCTGAGCTGAATACATTGACTGAGAAAGAGTTACCTGTGTGAGTATATTAAGTTTCTTAAGCTGTAAAATAAACTTATTATATTTAAGAAAAGTTTAGTACATATCAGTCATTATTAAAACAAAAACAAAGACAAACACTTAGTGCAACTAAGTGATACTAACATAGTTTTAAGTTTTATTTACTAACACAATTGTTATATTGTTATATGTATACTTAAGTTAAGGTATTTTTCTATGGGTCTTTGTTACCTGAAAATAAAAGGTTTTTTTTTTATTATTATTGTTGTGATGCTGGCAAAAATAATTGATATACTTGAACTGAGTTACATTTTTTGGTTTGCTCAGGTTTAAACAGTGCTAAAGCTGGTTTAAAGACATTTATTACTTAGAAATATAAAATGACAGTTCACTTACATAGAAAGTATAATAATATAAAAATAGACACAATTCTCTGTGATTACAAAAGTATCATAAAATGATCAAAATATTATAACTACATCTGATCTGCTGTTTTGGTTACTCAGTAGTTTGATCAGAAGCTAAAAACAATAACTACTGTAATATTAATCAAACATAGAATTATCTTTATTTTGCATAAAATATGCCAAGTACATAAACGGTCTGCTATGGTAAGTATAAAACTATAAGAGCTACATTTATCAACATGTTCATAAAAGGTTTTCATCAATGTAATTTTAACACAATATAATGACATTGCTTTGTTATTTTAATACCTTTAAACAATAGATCTTTATGTGCAATCTGACACAATGTGTGACATGCTCTCTTATCTTGCATCTCAGTAATGAACTGCAATTGTATAGCATGCGATCATGCACTGTGTAGTGTGTGCTCATTACAATACAAATTAACTTTTTTATTGATAGCTGTGTTATCATTACATGCAAAATTATCAAGTAATTAAAGGCAATTGCAGAATCTGGTTGCAACACCCACTCCTGCTATTTATGGCTGAATAGATTTGTTGACTCACAACTGTGTTAATAAAATTAATGCTAGATAGTTTTGCAACTGTATGTTGTAAGCCTAATACCTGAAATTGAAATAGCATATTAATGCTTTAATTATGCCATTTTTACCTATTGACCCCCACATCAAAAAAACAAAAGCGTGCCCTCGGCGCCAAGCTACGAATTACTATATGGAAGTATGTTTCTAAACGTAATACCATAGGGTAGTAATTAGTCTGTCATGCCTGTCATATATTCGTGACAGTGGCGTACAGTGCACGCGCTTGCTTGTCACGTATTTGTGACAATGGCGTTTAAAAGGTTAATGTAATCTATACTCGTAGTAGTAGTATGACGGTGTAGTGACCGCAACTCCACGTCTCAACGCCTATTTTGCATACAGTAATACGTAATCTATATACTTACTAGTGGGCCTGGCAGACTTTGTCCTGCCCTTAAAATAAATAAGTCCTACAACCCGAATGCAGCTCCACCTACCGGGTCCAATTGTGAATCTAAACCATTCTTGAATCCACTGGAACACACACAAAAAATTTCATCAAAATCGGTCCAGCCGTTTAGGAGGAGTGCACTTTCATACACACGCACAGAAGATTTTAAAATACTTATACTAAATATAATAGAGCTGAAAAGTTTGTTTGAAGGCGTTAATCTCCGGAACTGCTGGTCCAATTCTGAACATTCTTTCACCAATTGAAAGCTACGTTATCACTAAATAATGCATTTTAGTTTAAGAGAAAGTAAGAAAAATCACTCGATGGAAATTGAGGGAAAAGTGCTATATAAAGTATGAAAAAGTTATGCCATTATAAATAAATGGGGTTCCCTCTCTCTGGCCGAATCTTGATGCTCCGAAATTTATTTGGCATAACACACTTGGCATAATCTTCTTTAAACGAATATTTATAAGGCATAAAAATTGTTTAATATAATTATTGTTTGGCAGAATGTTTATACGTTCGAATTTACAATGGCATACTTTTAAGATGGCAGAATATTATTTCGCATACTTTCGTTTAGGATAACGTTTATTTGGCAGAATTTCATTTGGAATAATTTTATTCGGCATATTGCCATTTCTATGAAAAAAAAACATTTTTAACCTTAAATTATAATTAAAATAGGTATTATCGATGATATAAAAAGTATATGTTGTGCTACGAAAGATAGTGACAAAACCGAATCGCTGCAAAACCGACTCCACGTAGTCTTGTCTGCCCTACACGTAGAGTGTAATTTAAGCCCGCGAAGGCGCGTAGGGGCAAGGCGGCCCGCGAGCTGAGGAGCAGGCGGTTGTTTCGGCTTCGGCTTGCTGCGGCGAGCGTTAAAACCCTCTGCGACGGCAAGGTCGCGTGGGACCGCCGTTGACCCGCAGCGCCGAAGCCGTGACAGAAACCATGCCTGCTGCATGTTGCATGCCTGCTTGCA
This sequence comes from Charanyca ferruginea, assembly GCA_947361185.1. Taxonomy (NCBI): domain Eukaryota; kingdom Metazoa; phylum Arthropoda; class Insecta; order Lepidoptera; family Noctuidae; genus Charanyca; species Charanyca ferruginea. The sequence continues at coordinate 26,984,684 of OX376068.1, forward strand.
TGCTGCATGTTGCATGTCTGCTTGCATGTTGCATGGTCGCTTGCATGCTGCATGCTTGCTTGCATGCTGCATGTTTTGCTTGCATGTTTGCTGCATGCATGGTGTATACTTGTTTGCATGTTTAAATGCTTCTTACAGGAAAATAAAAAAAAAATGTGAAATATGATTTTTTCAACTATTGTGGATATGAAATGTATGCCAAAAGATGATTCTAACTGTAAGATTTCTGAGATATGATGGTTCTACTTTTCGATTATTATGCATATGAAATTTATGCCTAAAGATGATTCTGACTTACAAAATTATGAGTTTTGAATGTATGATAAATGAGTGTCTGCCAAACAATTTTCTGCAAAATGAAGTTTATGCTATCCGCGGTTATGCAGAATAATATTATGACATAAAAAGTTCTGCTATAAAAGGTAGACCCAAATAAATGTTCTGAATTTACATAATTATAGATTCCGTTCAAATAAAACGACAGTCAGTAAATTACTTAACGAAATATATACAAATAAAATACTTCCCGAGTTTTCCGCTACCACGCGTTACCGCGTTACCGCTTTGTCTATCAAAATGCAGTAAAATGTTGTACAATGTTCTAGAAACAATAATATACATATACATTTGTTTGCTTATAACTCTTGTTAATAAACGGAAAACATTCATACTTACTACTAAAACCTCAGGAATTAAATAATATTTTTTAAAGGTAAACTTTACCTGCTACTAATATTCATACATTAGTGTACATAGCATTAATCACGGGCTCACAGTATTCACTTATTGCATGACGTCATTAGGCCATGAGTAAAGATTTTTAGTTAACAGTCTATCTTACTCACTTACATAACATTCCACAAGGTTGATGACTATGTACACACATGGGCTCTGTAAGGCACAGTAAAGTGTATCAAAATATATTAAATTCTAAAGTAATAATATTATAAAGAGGAAAGATTTGTTTATTTGTTACGATTTAACTCAAAAACTAGTTGACTGATATAAAAAATCCTTAACCATTAGAAAGGTACTTCATTAACGAGTAACATCTTATACTAAAGATGTTACTCGTTAATGAAGTACCTTTCTTACATACTTCCATGTAAATGTAATCTTCCGACCGGATTTCGGTCACGGCGGCCAATCTCAATGGAGATCAGCCAAGTACGCAGAAGATATTATAGTGAACAAGTGTGTGCGCAAACACAGGTGCACTCCCTCTTCCCTCACTCTCATAGTCCGGTTGGACGGCAATCCGACACGACCGGAGAGAGATCAGGCGCAGGACCAACGGCTTTACGTGCTTTTCGAGGCACGGGGGTGTTACACCGCCAACTTCCAAACTCCGGGCTGTTAAACTGAGAAATTCTTAATAGAAAAACCGCTTTCACAATGAAACGGCTGAACCGATTTTGATGAAATTTGGTATGAAAACAGCTTGAACCTTGGAGAACGACATAGGCTTTTTAATCCTGTCTTGGTCTGCATTCGCGATAACCGATATTCACGCGGACGAAGTCGCGGGTAATAGCTAGTAAGCAATATTAAAAAAATTAAAACAATTAGGGATCCTTGAGACAATTCACGCGGAAATCGCGGGCAAATTGCTAGTTAATAATAAAATAACAACGAAATTATGTTTAACATTCGTAAAACCGTAATGGAAACACATTTAATCTATCTGAAATTATATCAAATATCTACTATAGTTATAGAAACATAGTTCTAATTAAACACTTAATCTAAACAAAGCACACATTTCAGGAATTGTTTAGTGTTATCATGTGCATCTGAACACGTGTTAGACCTGACGTCATCGTGCGATCAAACGATCGCGCATGATGACAAACGTTAAACAGCGTGTTAATAGACGTGTGATAACGTGGACAGAACCTCCATAAGCGTTAAAAAACTTTTGTAGTACATTTTGCCCCACACTAGGAATTTCTTCTGTATCGTGGGTATGTTTACAAACATATAAACTCACATACACAAACAATCAGACTAGGAGCAACTAACTGTAGGCCATACAGATATTTGTTCCATGCGGGAATCGAACCTAAATAAATATTTTGCATGCCTTAATTGGTAGAACATAATGGACTGCACATTTATTCAACATCGTCAAATGTATTTATCATTACTTATGTTCAGCAATAAATAAAGTGATTTGATTTGATTTGATTTGAACCAGCGACAGGCAGTACTGCGGCCAATCGCTCAGCCACTGTGCCAACCATGTTGTCAAAAGTGCTTTTTGACTACTAATAAAAACTACAAAGCCCACTAAAGGCACACACTTGATTGGTTTACAAATAGGTATTAAGTAGGTATCAGTGATAACTACGTACCTTCTGTCGCTTTGATAAAAGCCGTTTGTTGTTAATTCGTTAAGAGGAAGAGTTTGCTTTAAACGAACATCACATCACGCTCTAGAAAACTTCGATTTTCGATTTCTGGGCAGTAAAGAAGTTAAGTATTTAAAATATCGTAACGTGACGGTTTTAGAAGCATTCTTATCATTTGTTTATAGGTATGAAAGAAGCCTTCCTACAATCGATTGCAAACACCCAATTCCATGCATTCCCGAATTCATATTATAAGAAATATTATTCACAAAGGAATGTAATCACATACGTTAAAACAACTACCTAGTAAAGGTAACATACAAAATATTTAAATAGCGGATAATTAAAAAAATATATCAAAAGCAATATACTTATAACAACAAACGAGAACAGCTCAAAACAAAATTTGAACTAATTTGAAAATGTATCACTTTATCGAAATAGGTACACAACTTCGCGCCACACAAACTTTCACTCATAAACAAACATTGATATCTATTGCATCTCGCACTATGACATATGCCCGGCTTTTATTTTCATACATTTCGGTTTGATTTCGGCGGTCGTTGTGCGAAGAGTACATACACAATTTGTATGCAAAACTATCAGATCCCAAAAGCCACATAAGAAGCCTATGAGTGCGACCGAGATAGCAATATACACTCAGTCACACGGCAAGATGTGTGTGACGTTGCGCGTTGCGTGAATGAATAATTGCGGCCAATAACGATCGAGTAGCATCGATCATCACGCGCGCTGGATTACGCGCGGAATTTAAAATGTTTATTGTTGTCAATTTTTATGAGATTCAATACCTACTTAGAGATATTTTATTTTTGTGCTTTCTATATATTTATCGTCGCGCATTATGGAATGCAAGCCCGGCTTGAAGGCTTGTATGGAAGGCACGCCACTGAGTGACCACTGAGAATAGACATCAAGAAACAGATCAGTAGTCGTCTTTTAGGGATGGGCGTTTTTTCGTTATTCGTAATAAAGTAATTAGTAATTAAGTACACAGTATGTAAGTAGGACATTTATTTATTTGTCGGTCGATTAGTCTGCATTTCTCTTCTCACACTTCGCCACTTTTTCGAGTTATCAAATGAGCATGAGCACCCATGAGGTTTTATAAAAGGCGGGGGTCCGGTTACTCAGTAACTGGGGTGTGGAGGTCAGGCAGTCGCTCCATGTAAAGCACTGGTATTCATATTCAGCTGCATCCCGTTAGCTGAAAGCCGATTTCAATATATTTGGAAAAAGGCTAGGCAGATTACGATAATTATATTATACTAGCTTTTGCCCGCGACTTCGGCCGCGTGAATGTCGGTTATCGTGAATACAGACGACGTCGCGGAATTAAAAATTTCAGCCGCTTCGTCGTGATATAACGTAACAGACAGAGTTACTTTCGCATTTATAATATTAGTATGGAAGTATGGATTGATTCGTTTTCCTTATTGCCATGGTAAAAACGCTGTCAAAGTCATATAGTTACTAAGTACGTGCTTAATGACTTGACGATGTAATCATTAATTACGCCCTGCATATTATTATAGGTGTACAATTACGTAAAATCATTAGCGATGCTAAAGATCCAAGGATTGTGTAAATGAATTGTGGTGGTCATTTATTAACTTATTTGGGAGTTTTCCTTTTGTGGTTACATATACGTGTCATGGCAGGTACAGGCGCATAAACACTGCTGGATCACCGAACGTCGCAGGCGCAGCTGGGGTGTCATACTTTTGTTATTATGTCGGGACTTTATCCTTGGCTATTTGGCGATAACGGTTTTGTTCACCGAGTGCATAATATACACAGGATACTAATATGATAATAATGTGTTCTGTATTGATAATTTTAGTTGCTATAATAAAGAAATGTGTCAACGAATATGTACAATTTCACATGACTAATACACTAGGACCTACACTTGACATGTTTGAGATATAGAATTTTAACAATAGTTTGTGCTGAAAGATTACATTTTTAAATATCTCTTTAAAAATAGAAACATTTAAAAGTACTACCTCTCTGACACAAGATAAATATTAGTACTACCGTACAGTAGCGACACGCTCCCCCTCCCTCCGAAACTGTTCCTCACCTCTTCCCGCATCGAACGACTGGTACTGGGAACTGCTTTTAGTTCGAGCGGCGGCGTGAAGACACGCACTCACACGCACGTATTTGTACAGTCTGTTATTTTAATAGTAGTGTAAGCAATTATATCGTTCGATTTCTATGGAAAGTCGTGGGTGTGTCTCTGGTATCGGGAGTAGGCACAGCTAGGAACGTAACTTACTTCAATCTTGTGAACGCTAGAGCAAAAACGTTCGCGCGTTTCCTTTACCACAAGCACAAATTCACCGCAAATACTTTCAAATAAAAATAGGGAAATAACAAATAACTGATGATATATCTTTGTGCCTTTTTACAATATTTCATTAACGTAGTTTTTCTTTATTAAACGTTGCCTCACACGAGAAATTTCTCCTGTGTTGTGGGTACGTTTACAAACATATAAACTCATACCTATACACAAACAGCCAGACCCGGAACAACTGTCTGTAGGCCATACAATTATTTTTTTTCCGTGCGGGAATCGAACCCGCGTCACGCAGCGCAGCAGTCAATCGCTTAACCACTGCGCCAACCGTGTCATCAAAAGTTTTAAATAATAAGAAAAATAAACACAGAGATAACTTAATTTAGTATATTTATTTTATACCTAACAATGTTCCGTATAACTTTTTCCTGTCGGCTATAGCCGACAGTGGCATGTTTTCATTTGTCGGCTATACCCGACCGTAGGCGCTCTAAAGGTTAGGTAATTATCATTACATTCTTTAACGTAATCTATGATTTTCTAAGTATAGAGAACAAAGTCTACCTACTGTTATTATATTTTTATTCTCTTGTCAGAGGTTAAAACTTGAAACAATTCTCCTTTTTGTTTGACAGTCGAAGTCTGCGCATCGTGGCCGAGTCGTACGCCATCAAGGGCCTGTGTTTAGAACAGAACACAGTTCTTGGCTCCACTAGCAGGTTCAAACAGGCAGAGAGGGAATCTGAAATGGTAAGAATATAATGGAACTTGATGGGGCAACAAACGGAAATAATAATAATAATACAGGGTAGGGACGACGATACGACAAAAAATTAAAATACTGGTAATTAAAGAAAGTTCATAATTAAAGAATATTTGGAAACTATCAAATAAATCCTAAAAACTAAATTTAAAAATAAAGTTCAGATATACTAAAGAGCATATAAATGTAACCAAAATAAAACACCATATTAAATATTAGTTTTCTAACTTGTGAGAAGAGCGGCAACTTGTGGCGTCATAATTTAATATTATTAATGCTCAATAAAAACAATAACACTATATTACCAAATCCTACCATGATCATTTTTTGTGCTATTGCCATCTCCACCCTCTGTATATGAGGACATCACACACACGGCCATCTGACCTCAAACTAGGCAGACCTTGTACTATGGGTGTCAGACAGCTGATATACATACACAAATACATAAATAGATAGTTATATAGATATAAAACAACCAGACACAATGCAAACACAAATGCTTATCACACAAATGTTTGCCCTGGGCGGGATATGAAATGTATATTGTTTTTTGATCACCCCGTTTTCGATAGCCAAAGGTAGAAGAGACGCATGTCCATGTGTTTACTTCTTCAAATCAATTTTAAAATACCACAGACCTACAGGTAGTCTTCTAAGCTTCAGGTCCAGATCCTACGACAAAAATTGTTAGCCTTCTTCTATGTTCTATCAGCCATTTACAATAGCATGTGTTTCTATGATGCAAGAAAACTGGATCGAAATTAGACGCGCAAGTAGTCATCAGTAGCAACAGTTAAACTACGAAAACCACCCTTACTGCCACGACAATAAGGCGCTGTTAATATGAAATAGTTACCATCGGTTTCTTTACAGATCCGTAGTTTCGAGCTATCATCAGACCTGACGCTGCTGTACCTACAACGTACGGGCGCGAGCGCTCGCGCGGGGCCCACGCTCGAGACGGCGCTGCAGCGAGTACCCATACTGCACATACGAGCCGGACGACTGCAGAACGCTATAGACAGGTAACTTAAGGGGCTATTAAACGACGCTTTGGACGCAGAACTGATGCAGAACGGACGCAGTCTGCGTCCAAAACTCTCAAAATTTAGTCGAAAAAATTAAATAAAAGTAGTATTCTTTCAAAATTAAAAAAAAGGCGTATACTAAAAGATAGATAATAAAATTGTCTGTAAGATGGTGTAAGTTTCGTTGAATTATACCTGGTAGATTTTGTGTGATTGTCAATGTTTTGTCCGCGTCAGACAACTTCACGAGTTAATTAAACTATTTAATATGAATATAATCAAAAATATTCACATACTAAATGATTGATTGATTATAAGACAGATTTTAAACTGACAATCACGTCAAAATGTGCCATGTAAATGATTTGGAAAAAATATAATATGTTAAACTAGAATATTCTCTTAATCATATAGTATGTGAATATTTTTCATATTAAATAGTTTAATTAACTAGTGAAGTTGTGTCTGACGCGGACAAAACATTGACAATCACACAAAATCTAACAGGTATTATTAAACGAAACTTACACTATCTTACAGACAATTTTATTATCTATCTTTTAGTATCCGTCTTTTTTTATAGTTAAAGAATACTATCTTTTATTTAATTTTTTCGACTAAACTTTGAGAGTTTTGGACGCAGCGCATACGATTCTCTGGTCGCTCTAGGTCGCCGGCGCATATTGTCGCCTTAACACTTAAAAAATAATACCAGCCCATTATTGCGACACTGCAGGGCAAATAATAATAATAATCATTTTATTAGCAGGCAACTGTGGCCCATAGATAAAATACACAAAATAATGTTAAATAATAAACAGACTAATACACATTAAAACGTTATATCTACATCCTATTGCACACATTTAGTTGGCGTCGTGTGTCGCTTGGTGTCAGCCGGCCTTGGAAGCGTCGGAACACAACACCATTAGGGTAAAATTCCTCCTTCGTGAAGGTCGACAAATGTTCAGTTGGTACTCTCACCACATAGGAATTGAAGTTGACGTTGCAGCTAGAGGCCAACCACTCGCTCCTCAGAGTAAAATTTGACTCGATTCTGACGTATTCTACAATCTCATCAGCGTCACTAGAACAGCAGGACGCAGCAGCTGGTTTGGTCTGGTCGGTGCGGTCCCACACTTGTCCGGACAATTAGGTTTCTTCGTGCTCCCCCCCCCCCCTCCGCCTCCGCCGTCTTTTCATACAGAGAAGGCACGATCATTGATCATCACATTCATCACGCTTGCTGAAGGCGGAATGGCGGTTATAAGTTCACGAGGTTTTCCTTCACCGATGTCAGTGTTGTGCGAGATAAACTTAGAAAGTACATATTTTATTTTTTATTTTATTCAAATGGAACAACAAACAGCTACAATATACAGTTAAGACAAATAAATACACATCACATTTGAACAATATTGTAGCCCACGACGCTGTTCACAGATTGACTGTGGAATACAGTATAAAATGATTAAACGCTAGAGTGATAAATAATACATAATAATATTAAAAGCTAAACTTAACTATCATGTCCACCGAAAATTTTCACATAAATCAAGAGAGCTTCTTAAGTAAAAGACTTTTTAACTTACTGGGAGAACATGCAAAGATGTCGATGTGTTCAAAAGACCTATTGTAGGTATCTATCATTCTGCGAACAGGTGAGCGCAAACCGGTGTTAGAATGGCAAGTGCGCGTAGAAAATATGAAATTGAAAAAGTTACAGTAGTTGTTCGCGCCCGGTTGCCAACCCACAACCGCGTGCATGAAAGACGGGCGCTTTAACCACTGGACACGCGGGACATTACGAGTATCAGCAGTTTATTTTATTTAAACAAAAAAAAATGAGCCATCATCATGAAATAGGTCGAAGCTATCAGTGGCCTGTACTCCAGAGATAGAGAAAAATGTGTCATCGCGAGGTGTAACTAAGTACATATTGCAATACCCTTAATGCTGTAGCTTATTATTTATATATTGTAGCGATAATGTGCGTGAACTTAATGTAGGTTGTCACTAACCGGCTTACAGCGGACAGATTGCGTTCAATCCAATTATCCTTGTGTAACATCTGTCACTATGTCACGACGTGTACACCCAAATGATATCCATGGATTACGTTATTGTTGTCTATAAATGACTATAGCTTATGCCCGCGAGTTCGTTTGTGTACTATACCTGGTGTAGAGTACACAAACGAAGTTCTCTTGGGGTAATTAGAGTTTGGCTTAATTCTGTATTAAGCCAAATTCTAATAATCCCAAGCGAACACAAACACCGGTTATGTCAACTAATTCCGTTCTGTCGTTAAATCATGATTGAGTAACAAACATCCAAATATACAAAAGTTTTATAAATGTGAACTTTACAACAACTGTATGTAGTTAAGTTATAGATAAGGTCGGCAAGACTGCTCGGTTTCAACGCTATACAAATGACAAGAGCTCGAGGAACAGCTCTTGCACTGCGTCTCCAAACAGTTGCAGGTTGAATCATTTGGTTCCCTTCAACATGGTTGAGATAAATGGTGCTGATCCTGCTGTCAGTTGGAATTGGTCATCGTTGAACTGCTATGGCTTTTATCTTTATTTTTTAAATGTTTTGTTCTATTCGTATTATTTTCACATTTATAGAAGAAAGTATGTTATATTTTATTTTTTGGATGGAAAGGGAAAGGAAAGCTAGAGAAAAGATGGATGGGTTGTGTGAAAAATGATATGAATGACAAGATAGTCAGTGAAAGCATGACGGAATGGAAGAAGAAGACATGTTGCGCCGACACCAAGTAACATGGACAAGGCCAGGAAGAAGATGATAAGGAGCAATAACAATAATGTAACCAGTATTTTGTAAAAACTTGATTTAAAAGAGTGTCCATGGAGTTTCCTGCTCGTTCTTCTCCATAGAGACCTACGTTTTGGAACAAGCAACTAGCTTCAACTCCTCTGAATAATTGACCAATCCAAAAGTGCCTGTAAATGGTTTAATTGAAATAAATGCTTTGATTTTGACTGTTGCAGGTATCGTGAGATGCTCAATGCGGTGGAGTCAGTCTCGACGCAGGCGCTTCGCCTCACGCTCACGCGACAGCTAGCAGAGGTGCTCATGAGGGGCGTCACTGGACAGGTACGTAGCTACATCCTGTATGTCTATTCTGTTACAATCTCCCTCGGTGAACACCTAGGTCACACACAGGGTACACCTAAGTCGATGGAGGATATTAACACCATGCTCAGCGACCTCAGTAACGTTTCTCAACAGGTGGGTCTTAAAATGAATATGGACAAGACGAAAATTATGTCGAATGTCCATGTTCCACCTGTACCGGTAATTGTTGGGAACGGTACTCTCAACGGTACTCTCACACTATGTTTACCTTGGACAAACTGTCCAACTAGGTAGGTCCAACTTCGTTAAAGGGGTCGCCCGAATTATTCAACTCGGATGGGCAGTGTTCAGGAAACTACGAGATATCTTTTGTCCAAAATTCCACAGTGTCTAAAGACGAGGATTTATAACCAGTGTGTGTTGCCACTGTTGCCAGTGATGACAAAAATACGTGAAACGTGGTACTTAACTCTTGGCCTCCTAGAGAAGCTCTGGGTCACGCAGCGAGCCATGGAGAGAGCTAAGCTCGGAGTTTCTTTGCAAGTGCTAGTCTGACTCGCGCACGAAGGGTTCCGTACCCATTATCTATACAACATTAGACATCGAGCAAAAAAAACGGCCAAAAATTACGTTTGTTGTAAGCCCCCCTTAAGGCTGTTCAAGCCGGTCAATCTTCCATACAAACGGCGACAGGTGATTACTCCTCTATTTATGGTTGTATTATAGAAAATCAGGATGATATTAATTCTTTTTGTTATTACCTACGCCTGTACGAAGCCAGAATTCCATAAAAAAAGTTGGTTTGAAAGTTAGGACCCTCTAAACATTCGAGTATTTAAGCAAATTTTAGCGCAACTTTAAGCTTAAATAAAGTATATAAATAATACGAGTAATTCAAAACCGCTTTCGTAGAGGCCTAGTTAAGTTAGCATTATTAAATAATCACACTAGGCCCATAGCGATGTTCACGTAAATTTCCGCGCGCCAATTTTCCTGTGATGTTATCGCGTTCTCACTCACTCGTTAGTTTTCGAGCTTTGCGTTGGTTGAAACAAATAAAAATTCAATCACGCTCGCGTCGAAGTTCGCTCGATGGGGTTGGGCGCTCTTAAATATTTATTTATATATTATATTAATTCGATATTATTCCGAGGTATTCTGAATAGAAAGGCCACTATTTTCGGTTTAAATTAGAACGAATTATTATTACATTTTATTGGAACGTTTTATCGTGTTAACAATTTGTATTATTTATTATTGTGTGATATTTTTATTAGTTTTTATTGTTTATTCATCAATTTATAGACAGCATGTTTTATGCAAAATAATATTTGTACGCTGATGACGGCTTGACATAGTGCTCAATAATAATTATAACACCTGTACCTGACCTACCTATGTTGAACAAATAAAATGTTTGTGTTTGATGTATGTTGCTATGTGCGTCAGGTGTACAAGGCTCCCGAGAAGCTGGCGTCTGCGCCGGCGCAGGGCACGCTGTCGCGGCGCCGCGACGAGCACGCCAGCGACGGACCATGGAAACCGAAGAAATATGCGGCCATCAATCAGGTAAAATTTCTGTAGCAGTTTTTAACCGACTTCAAAAAGGAGGAGGTTATCAATTCGAATGTTTATATATATTTTTTTTATGTATGTTCGGGCATAACTCTGTCATATATAGACGGATTTACTAAATTCTTTTTTTGTATAAATATTATATTTTTTTTCTATAAATTTTACCAAAACTAATCCAGCCCTTTTTGAGAAAATCAACAAATTGCCAAAAATTATTACCTAGACGACGTTTAATTGCCAAACTTAAGTGGCAGTGGGCAGGGCACATTGCTCGTAGAACAGATGGCCGATGGGGCTGAAAAGTTCTAGAGTGGCGACCGCGAACCGGAAGACGTTGCGTTGGAAGGCCTCCCACTAGGTGGACCGATGACCTGGTAAAGGTTGCGGGGATCCGATGGATGCGAGTCGCACGGGACCGGTCAATGTGGCGACACTTGGGGGAGGCCTATGTCCAGCAGTGGACGTCTTTCGGCTGAATGATGAGACGACGTTTTAGTTTCTTCTATCTTTGGAGGACTTACAAACTCTTTTAAGTGTGTCGCCGTTTATTAATGGATTTGGATGTTAAGGCAACACTAAAAAGCGAAAAACAAAAAGATTAAAAAAAAAAAGAAAACCACCCTTAAAAACTAAAAAGTGATAAATAACTTTAGCACAGAACACACATTACTTTACTTTCGGAAGTCGGTGGCAATACAAAACAACAAACACAAAGCCACCGCCACCGACTTCAGAAGGCGGTTTTCTTTTTAATTTTGCTTTAGAAACCCTGCTAGAAATATTACTTCATCATCATCATTATCTGGTAGACGTCCAAGGGCCGCCCGCACGGGCTACCCCATGGGGTTGCCATAATCCCCACGCTTGACAAGCGTCCTGGGGATCGCAGTGAGGTTGTTAAATACCACCTGATTTTCGGATTTTCCTTTAGTCGCCTTCTACGACACTTTTGAGATGAAATGGGTGGCTGCTCTTGGTGGACACCCCACGGAAAATACTACTTACATGAAAATATTTAAATTTGGAATAAATATCAGTGCTTATGACAGGTCATAATATTTAAATCGTGACCATTTTGCATAGTTGGTATGTATAAAAGCTGGTATGTTTTGTTTTAACTTTTGATTACGCTTTACTTCACAGTTCGTACCCAGAAACGAGTATGAAGAAGTAGTTTTACTCCTGCTGGTTGGTGAGGCGATGGCAGTACGAGATGCCGTGCTGTCTCAGAGCGCAGAGTTCGAAGCTGCGCGGGCGCATGCTCTGCGCAACGCTATCTGTGTCATAGACCTGCTGGCGCTGGCCGCCACGCGCTGGGGCCAGCTGTGTCTGGTGCTGGAGGTCAGTGGGCCATGCTGGCTATCCAAATTAATCCCCGGCGGGGACGTCGTCAATATATTTTCTTAGAAGTGCCACACAGGCTTTGCCTATGCGTTGCGTTGACGCTGCGTCGACTGAGCGGTGACGCTCCGTCGTTCTACATATTAATCTGACCGACATGCCACACGTGGCGTCCAAATAACGGACGGCGACGCAACGGACAAGGATAGCAGGGAGACGAGGTGGGGGAGGGAGCTGCGTTGAAACGATGGAGCGGCAGCGTAATATTGAACAGCTTATCGAAAATCGAAAGTGACGGTTGTTGCGTTGACGCAACGCCGACGCATCGTTTAAATCATTGTGTTGCGACGACGCAGCGCAGCCGCAACGCCCGTGAGGCATCACCCTTAGTACCAGGGTTGTTGCTGAAGCATATTTTTTGACATCAGTAGATGCTGAAGCTGATGTTTCATAATTGATATCAGGGGATGCTGATTTTAATTATTTTCTTAGAAAAGCAAGAAAAAGTACTGCCTATTTTGAATAATAATTATGTATCTATAATCTAAAAGTTGCACAATTTTCCTTGGTACTAAAACTTATTTTATAAACGAAATTTTATATAAAATATATCAAAATGACTACCTAGTGCATGTCACGACTCGAACTTCGGCATTAACAATCAGCATCGATCAATGCTGATGCTGATGTTGAAAATGATGCTGAAGTTCAGCGGATGCTGATACTGATGTTCGCAACAACTTTGGTCGGTAATTAGGCCCAGTATAATACAAATTCATGACGGGAATAATAATTATATGACTCGATTTTGTGATGGATTTTAGGATTTTTTATTTAATAAATATATTGTATGTCATTGTTTTGGAATCTGTAAATACATAATATCATTTACGCACATTATCGCTTCTCTGGAATAGTGTTGTATCAAAAAAATCTTAAAAATTGGGAGAGGGTTGGGTGGAGCTCCCGACCCCCTGGTACCACTCCCATGAAATGTTTTTTTGAACTAACCTCAAAACACTAGCAACGGGTACGAAAATTGGCACAAAGACGGTCGCCATTAAGTCGACGGAGCCCCGCCTATTTCTGTCTGCAGGGTTTAAAGGAATCTAACCAACTGAAATTTTTCTTCTGTCCAAAAAGTTTGACATAAGACAAATGTCATTTCTTTTTTTTACGTTCCGTTTTATCAATTTTATACGATATTTTACACCACAAACAATATAATTTGACAGATTTGGTTGTCAATCGCGTATTTTAACGTTCCGTTTTCGCTTTTTACGTGGTATGATGTGATTTGAGGTTAGTAACTTATTTTATTAATTTCTCGGAAACTACGCAGTTTCCTTTAGTAAGAGTTGTAGTGTTATAATCGGAGACCCAATCCCTACCAAAATACAACACTTTTATCGCCATCCCCTGTTTTCCAGATACTAGATCCAACCCAAAGGCTTTTCTGTACAATTTACTTGTTTTTTGTTGCGACACTATTCCGGAGAAGCGATGACATGACAATGTAAGCATCTCGCCTGATCCACTCGTCTCCGCAGTCTCTGGAGCGCGCGATGAAGTTCTCGTTCGGCTGCGCGCACGCGTGGCGCCAGCGGGCACTCGCTACAGCGGCCGCCGCGCCCGCGCCCCCGCGCCGAGCGCCGCACGCCCCCGCCGCGCACGTCGCGCCAGGTAACACACACACACACACACACACACACACACACACACACACACACACACACACACACACGCACACACACACGCACACACACATACATACTACGTTAACACTTTACTCTTACTGCCAGGCAGCTGAAGAAAAGGACGGTGACAGATAAAAAACTAAGTTAGAGAAGGTGACGGGCGGAACAGGATACAAGATATATTACAATGGAGCTCTTCGGAAAACGGCCATAGACATTTTTATTAAACCATAGACTATAATTTTTTTTTTTTTTTACTATTAAATAGGCTTGCGTTTGACCGCAATTCACCTGATCGTAAGTGATAATGCGTCCTAAGTTGGAACACGCTTGCCTAGGATGAACCGGTTCACTCGTGCCTTGAAGATACTCAGATTATACTTATCAGGGAACAGAGAGGCGGGCAGGGAATTCCACAGTCTGGCAGTTCGCACAATAAATGTGGAGTCAAAGCGCTTGGTTCGAGACCGTAGAACTTCAACCATATAGCGGTGACGCTTCGCCGTATCTCTGCTCGTATAATTTTATTTTTATTTTATTTTATTTTATTTGTTAGGGACAAAAACAGTTACATGCCAAGCTTAACTAAAAATTCTTAAATAAGCACGATACTTAAAAATATAAATCTTACATAATCTGTTCCATATTTATGTTACTACACATGTAACCCACACCATTGTCCACGGATTAACAAAAAAAGAAGTTAATAGAAAACAGACATACAGTATGCATCATAAGAGACTGTTAAGATGAGGGAAATAACAAAAATATATAAGAAAGATTCTATTTAAGAAGTTAATAAGTCTATTGCTCTTGCCTTAAAACAATGTTTGTATAGAGCGAATATGTCGAGCTCCATAAAGTGTGTGTTATATGCATCATAATATTCATAAAGACGACTGTCGGATACATACGTAACCCCGCGTTTACACCAAGGTATAATACATGTATTCTACAAGTTTTATGCAATGTCTGTAATATCGTTCACACTCAAATACAAGTATAAAACATGTTTTAGACAAAACTTGTATTTAATACTTGTTGTGCAAATACATGTATTGGACAAGTGTAAAACATGTATTTGTCGTTGGTCTTCTACAAAACTTGTATTATACATGTATGAAACTGGTAGTCTAATCCGGTGTGAACAAAAGATAAAACAAAACATGTATAATACATGTATTCTACAAGTCTCAGACAAGTTGTGTCAAGACATGTATTGGACATGTTTTATACAAGTTGTGTATTTGACATGTATTATACTTGTTTTTTTTGTGTAAACGAGGGGTAACAGTTAACATTTGTCATACCCAGGTAGCGCGGCGTGGAGCGCGGGCGTGCGCGCGGCGGGCGTGGCGCGTCACGCCCTACGCCTGTGTCCGCGTGACGCCCCCCTACGCCTCATCGCCGCCGCCGGCCGGTACCGCATGGGCTGGGTGCGTAGTGTAGCCTACACTTATTTTTTCTTTAGGGATGGAAAATCCTCGTCGAGTCCGCTCCCGGCCCCCCGTCTTCCTCAGACGGGGGGCCGGGAGCGGACTCTAACCTACCGGCTGAAACTACACCGTGTTTCATCTCACACCTACGTCGGAGATCGCTTGAGGGGAGGAGGAGGAATAAGGTATTTAACTACGAACGGAATACGAACAATCTGCACATCATATCTTATGGGAGTGTATTCTTTGGCAGAAAGAACGCAATATTATGTTGGATAGTGTACAGGCTACATCCGGAGCAGTTTATTATGCGGACCTTGTGGAAACTAGAACTAATTTCCATGCGTTCAAGCGATTTTGCCATACCTATTATTGGAATCAAAGTTAGTATAACAGCTCACTTTTTAGGGCCCATTAATTATGTCAATTATAATCCGTGGTGCTTAGCAACTGGGCTTTTCCCAGTTGTAAACGTCCCTTTGTGCCTATTGGCCTAGTTCTGTTCTGTCTCCTGCTTGATTTGGAGGGAAGTGGAAAATATGTTTTTTCTTACTCCCCCGCTGTTCTTTTCTGATTCATTTCGTTGCGGGATCCAAGACAGTTGAATCGTTTCTCTGGGACTCGTCGAGCTTCATTGCTTTCGCGCTTTTCTGGTGGTCGCCACTGTTGATTCTGGCTTACAGGAGTTACAGTGGTTTGGGAATAGTGTGGTGGGCTTGTCCCATATAAAAAAAAAAGGTGTTGGACTCCCCCCGGACGTCTAAAACCCCGGCCAGACTGTTGTAAACAAGCCCTCCACATCGGTCTCCACCGGCGGTTTACAACAGTGTAAACACTTGTTTGCAACAAAAATTCGTTTGACCTTCAACAACCTCTGTGGACGGATGCGCGTTGTAAACCGCGTGTGGATGCCTCCGTTGTAAACAAAGAGTCGACAACACACTGAGGTGGGAGCCTTGTTGTAAACCAGTGTGGACGCAAACACCAACCGTGGGCTCCACAAGCCTCCCACCAAGACCCCTGTTGGAAGCTTGTTTATAACAGTCTGGCCCGGCCTTAAAAGGGGCGCGCGTGGAACACAACGCGCCACCACCTCGGGTCTTGATGTGTGTGGGGGAGCGTAGCCTAACGAAACTTAGCGTTGCGAGCATTGAGCCTTCTGTTTTTTAGAAAATGCTTGATTTGATTACGACGACCATAATAACTGTGTTTTAATTATGTCATCATCATCATCATTTCAGCCGAAAGACGTCCACTGCTGGACATAGGCCTCCCCCAAGTGGCGCCACATTGACCGGTCCCGTGCGACTCGCATCCAGCGGATCCCCGCAACCTTTACCAGGTCATCGGTCCACCTAGTGGGAGGCCTTCCAACGCATTGTCTTCCGGTTCGCGGTCGCCACTCTAGAACTTTTCGACCCCATCGGCCATCTGTTCTGCGAGCAATGTGCCCTGCCCACTGCCACTTAAGTTTGGCAATTCTTCGGGCTACGTCGGTAACCTTGGTTCTCTTGCGGATATCCTCATTTCTGATTTTATCACGCAAGGAAACTCCGAGCATAGCCCTCTCCATTGCCCTTTGGGTGACTTTAAGCCTTCTGATGAGGCCCATTGTGAGCGACCACACGACACTTAATTATGTATCTGAGTTTTATTTAACCTTTAACTGTAGTGGTGAAAAATAGTAACGCTTCAATAGTGGTGGGTCCGATGGACCCACCTATGTTAAAATGATGATAAAA
This sequence comes from Charanyca ferruginea, assembly GCA_947361185.1. Lineage (NCBI taxonomy): Eukaryota > Metazoa > Arthropoda > Insecta > Lepidoptera > Noctuidae > Charanyca > Charanyca ferruginea. Next base: position 27,002,060 of record OX376068.1, read on the forward strand.
GTAAAATAATGGCATATATTCATTTATTTTTTAATACATTTTTAAAATAGACATTCATACACCTTTTTACATGCAAAATCAACAGTAGGCACCTGTATTTCCATTTTTTATTATGTCTTAAACAAATCGGTATTTTTTTATGCAACTAAAAATATGGTATTGAAGAAAAATTATAAAAAAATATTAAAAAGGTACCAAACAATGAATAAACCTTTTTTTCTTAAACTTAAAGGTGTGCTTACTGAGAGCATGACAAAAATAAAATAAAAAAGCATTCTAAAAAAAAATTGACGTTCGTCAAAATGAGCCAAAGAACAATGCAGCACCACCCATACATTGTTTTAGTTGAGATTAAATTCCTACGTCTTTAAATGAAAAATATCTTACTTAATTCAGCATCACCCTCTGAATTAGTTTGTGCAAGATTTTTTGTTCAAGAAGGCCGAGAATAATAGATATTCAATAGATAGTCATGAACTTTTGTAGGTTATGTCTATGGTAACTTTTATATTCCAAATTGAGGAAGTAAAAAGGCAATATCGCATTAGTATTTTCTTTACCTAGTTAATTCAGAATGAAATGTCTTGTAAAAATATTGTTTAAGGTTGGTAATCCCAGTGGTTATAAATACTCCTTGCCCTTACCTTATGTATACAATAGGTATCTACTACATGTATACATCGATCATATCGTTTTTACTCTGTGCACAGATCTGTCTATGACTCTGTGTCAATTACCAAGCAATTATTTTTAGATTTGGGTTACTAGTCTTTTTGCTAGTCATTAATCGAAACTAATTGATTTATTTTTATACCACAGTATTTTTACATACCTGCAAGAAACCTACACTTGGAAATAAACTGTATTCATTTACTTACTCCGTTTAATTGTAATAACAAACTAAAACTGATTACAATACTTTAAATGCTTTAAGTACTTACTGTCACTTGGCAGAATAAATATAAAATGGCAACACTAAACGTTAATGAAAAGTCAAATAAGTTTTCATTTAACATAATTTTTTTATCCGGCACTAACTGGTTAATGTGATACTTTGAAAAATCGTAGAAAAATAATGTAAATTCTTTCGTATGTAAGTCACTTTTAGACGCTCAAATTTAAGTCAACTACGTTTTCGCCATTGTTCTTTCTGGCACGAATTTAGAGCTTCCCATGCAAATAGGTTTATTTATTTATTTTTATGGCACTCCAACAACAAAGTCACAAATACATTTATAGGTTCATAATTACTTACGTACTAAACAACGTGACCTTGTCACTTATAGGTGTGCACAGCATTTACAGTGTTGTGTTACAACTTGCAAGGTTATAAAAGAACAAAATTAGGTGTATAAGATGGTTTACTTATATTTATAATGGTATGCAGAGTAAACATTGTGGCTTAAGTTACGTGTATTAAACAAATAAGAAAAATGAGAAAAATAGTTAAATTAATCGAGACAATAACAAAGATATACTAAACAAGCCACAGGCACATACACAATACGCGCCTATGACAGACTTGCGTCTGCTAGATGTCTACGGAATTGAGCCAGAGTGTCACAAAAGATGTCGATACTGTTGGTGCGCGTTTGAGTTCCGTTGTAGGTTCTCAACAAACGGTTCATTGGGGCTGATCGACCTAAGTTTGTACGAGTGGTAGGTGGTACAAATACGTTTGAAGTGCGCTCCCGTCTAAGCACGGAGCAGCGGGGTACCGATATATTGATATCGTCTAGAAGTTTTGGGACGTCAACGAGGCCGTTAACAATCTTGAACAGCAATATTTGGTCAGTTGTATTTCGACGATGTTCCAGTGTGGTCATTCTGAAATGACTAAGTCTACTTGGATAATTAGCATCTAGTAGACAACTTTTAGATCTATATCGTAGTTTTTTGAACTCGTTTTATTCGCTTAATATGGACTCGATATGACGGATTCCATACGGGAGAAGCATAGTCCAAAACGCTTCTTACGAGTGTGCTGTAGAGCAATTTTAGAGTACGAGGGGACTGAAAATCACGGCAGATACGCTTCAAAAAACCTAGCATTTTGGCTGCTTTAGTGACAATTGTATCGCCGTCTGTAGTATAATGCCGTTTAAGGAGTAGAATGAGGGTAAGGATAAATATTTTTTAGTGAAAGTGATATGATAACACTTTTCGACGTTAAGCGTCATCCTATTGTCGTTGCACCATTTGAGCACAGAGTCTAGATCCTCTTGAAGTAAAAGTACGTCTCTTTGAGTTTCAATTATCCTGTAAAGTTTCAGGACATCCGCAAAAAGTGAGCATTCGCTGTGTTTTATGCGGTTCACTATGTCATTAACAAAAATAATAAATAATATTGGGCCTAAATGAGAGCCTTGCGGGACTCCGGAAGTACAAGAATATAAAGAGGAATGATGTCCTTTTACCTATCATTTAGATAAGACTCAAGCCATAGAAGGAGTGTGCCAAATATGTCGATGTTTGCTAGCTTCCGAAGTAGGATTTTATGATCCACCTTATCAAACGCGTTACTGAAATCTGTGTAAATGGCGTCTACCTGTTTGCGAGAATCCACGTGTCTACTGATTTCGTTGACTTAAAGCGTTGCTTGCTCTTAGCGCATAAGTTCTAGGAACCAAGTGGAATTGTTGTCTAATTAGTTTGTCATTTCAAATACCTGCAATATTATAGGAATACTAAATAAATGATAAAAATAAAAAGTTACGTATCTATAGTTGTGGGTCCATTGGACCCACACGTATGTCTATACTAACTTTAGGAGTAGAGAGCAAAATAAGTATTTTTCTCTGTGCGTGCTTTGGCTTACTGCAGGAAGGTACCAAGAAGCGGGAGGCGCTGTGGTGTCTGCGGATGTTTTTCACGTTCAGAGATTGAATATGGGTCCAATGGACCCAGGACTACAGTTAAGGGTTAAATATACAGGTGAATTTCTGAGACGGGACAGTAAGGGCAAGTCTACCTTAACCCGATACAGGGAAACGTTTCTAGGAGACCATCCGTAATTTTTTGAGACATTTTAAACTGCATTCACAGATTTTAGAAAAAAAAACACAGTCGGCGAAAGAAATGCTACATTACAAAATAAAAATATTTCAATTGGTCCTATTCCACTGACTCTATAAGACCATTTAAAGTATGAATACTAGAAATAACAGAAATCGCCAAAAACTTTTCCCATATCTGTCTCAAAAATCCATCCTGTTTATGATGTAGGTATATGATAGTAGATTATAGAATAGGGTATTTTACTCTTTAAGAGAAACATCTATAAGTATGTTATTGAGACAGTTTAGGCATAAAGCAGTCGGAAAATGTAAGTTTTAGCTCATAAAATAATATTTTTTTAAATTCAATTTAAAGTTTTCAAAATTTTTAATCTGTTTTATAACACCATGAAATGGTAGCGGCCATGTAATAACATGGCCGATTGGCGTATAAAGGGTCTGTACTTTTATTATTTTCGTAACCAACGAAATTTTTTGATTATTACACCTATTACAAAATATGCTTTTATTATTTTTAAATTATATACAAATTATCATATTTAATATGAGCGCATTTGATACAAAACCAACTGAAGTCATTTCTGTTGAGCAATATGGCGTCCAGTGAGACGCGTTTTCGTCAAACTACGCGCGAAATTTGAAAAAATAAAATTTAGAGTCTTTTTTATGGCACTTATCGATTGAATAAAAAATTTGTTTTTTTTTTGGTGGCATATGAACACTACAGAATTTTATTGAGACACTTTTCAAAAATGGGTGTAATACTCTATTATGTATGTGAAGTTTTTATCATTTTAACTTTTATTTCTTTTGCACTTGCCATGGTATCTCTTCACCAAGGGTGGTTGGCAGGTAGAGAATGCCTAAGAGCGAAGCCACACTGCTCCGTTGCGCTGCGTTGCGTCGTCATTTTACATATAAATTTTAAAACATGCCACACTGCTCCGATGCGATGCGTTGCGTTGTCGAACGTATTGAGTCCGCGCCGAGACGAAGCAGGGGGAGGTGATGCGGAGCGGCAACGTAGTTAATAGGGTGGATTGGAGATAAAATCCTGTAGTGCTAATATGCCACCAAAAAAAAAAAACACGTAATTTTTACTCAATCGATAAGTGCCACAAAAATGCATCTAAATTTTAAATTTTCAATATTCGCGTGTAGTTTTACGAAAACGCCTCTTATTGGACGCCATATTGTTCAGCGGAAATTACGTCAGTTCGTTTTGTATCAAATGCGCTCATATTAAATATGATAATTGTATGTAATTTAAAAATAATTAAAAGCATATTTTGTAATAGGTGTAATAATTTAAAACTTACGTTGGTTACGAAACTATCAAAAGTACAAAGCCTGTATATACGCCAATCGGTTGACTGACAGTTGCCAATTTTTGGTTTACACAGCCGTACGGCGTAATAACATGGCCGCTACTAGTTCATGGTGTTCTATAACAGATTAAAAATACTGAAAACTTTAAATTGAATTTAAAAATTTGTTTTATTATTTTATGAACTAAAACTTACATTTTCCGACTGCTTTATGCCTAAACTGTCTCAATAACATATTTATAGATTTTTTTTCTCGTAGAGTAAAATACCCTATTTTGTACTGGCAGAGGAAAAACACGTGCGCAGTGCAAGACCACGCAACGTGTGGCATGCGGTGCGTCCAAATCTTGCGCTGCGATGTCGCAACGCAACGGAGCAGTGTGGCTTCACTCTTAGACATTAAGTCCGCCTTTGTATCTTTGTGCTTAAAAATAAATAATGAGTGATATAATTGTGTACAGATAGAAGAGGGCATCGAGATGGCGGAGGAGGCGCTCGCGATAGAGGACGAACAGGAGACAGTGATGCAGGCGCGCTGCTGCCTCTACGCCGGCATCGGATACCAGATGAAGGCACAGGTCTGTCAGTACCGCCTTCTTATCACTACAACTATTCTAAATGCACGACTGCAGACTTCAGTTGACAATTTATTGCTGGCATTATATATTTATGTTTAAATGGGTATGTTTTTGTATATTTGTTACGCGATTTCTCCGCCAAATGTAAACTGATTTTGAAAATTATTTTTTTCATGGATAGGGTATGTCTCAGGAGTGGTCCCATATAAATTTTATCGAGATTGATGTAGCACTTTTTGAAAAATCAACAAAATCCCAAAAAAAAAGAATACATAGACGACGTTTTAGTTTCTTCAATCTTTGGAGTACTTTCAATCTCTGTTTTAATTGTGTTGCCGTTTCTTAATGGACTTGGTTTAGAAGGAGGTACAAAAAAGCGGAAAATAAAAAGCTTTTGCATTTAGAAGCAACAAGAATGATATAACCAAGATTTTGTAACAATTTTATTGAAAAGAATAACCATGCTCTGCTCGATCTTTTCCTAAACTGACTGATTTTAAGAGTGCCTTTAAATGGTTTAATTGTTATAAATGCGTTGACTTACTGCCGCACTCAGAGACGACACTTAATAATAATGAATCATTAACTTTATTGGCCAAAACAATTTGACACATGTCAACAACAATATTTTTGACTGACGGCGTTCCAAGTTATGTTGGTCAATTGAAGTTCATTTTTATTAAGTGACGTCTCTGAGTGTGGCAGTTTGACTTTATGCTATTTCTCTTGACTACAGAAAACGAACGCTCGCGTGGACAAGGAGGTCGCGAACGCCACGGCGCTGAAGCTACTGCTGCGATCAGTGGAGCTGGACGACAATGATCACCTGGGCTTCTACTACCTCGCGCTGCAGTACATGCAGCTGGGCATGCTCAACGAGGCCATGGTTAGCTTTTACGCGCGGTTTTGGCTACGTGAATTGTTTTTACGGATTCCAAATTTTGTTATACCAAAATATACCCTATAACAAAATTTACAGAATCGAATTAATCTCCTGACAATCTAAGAAGTCTGATTTGAGGATTTTTTTTTACCAAACTTTGTACTAACGTCTGCGTCATCATCATCAGCCGAAAGACGCCTGCTGGTATTTATTTATTTATTTATTTATTAAACATCTCCCTTACATCAACAAGTACGTTTACATCATCTTTACTCGTATTAACCCAATGCGAGAGCGTGGTCTAAATATTAATTAAAACTTAATATTATCAATCCTAAATTACATAAACACTAAACATAATAACAATTTCATCTTTATTTACTCTACCTGTTGTGCAGAAGTCAAGCTACAACAATCTGTAAAAATGATTTGATAGATTTTTAATTTTAGCACAAAATGATAAGGTTAGAAAAAATGTACTGTTTGGTACGGTTTGATGTGCTGGTGTCTGTGCACATTCCGTGCAAATAAACGATTTGATTTGAGTTCTGGAAATAGGCATAATAGGGTATTACACCCATTGTTGAAAAGTGTCTCAATCAAATTCTGTATTGCTAATATGCCACCAAAAAAAAACACAAATTTTTTATTCAATCGATAGGAGCCATAAAACTGCATCTAAATTTTAAATTTTCAAATTTCGCGCGTAGTTTGACGAAAACGCCTCTTACTGGACGCCATATTGCTCAGCGTAAATGACGTCAGTTCGTTTTGTATCAAATGAGCTCATATTAAATATGATAATTGTATATCATTAAAAATAATTAAAAGCATATTTTGTAATAGGTGTAATAACTAAAAAATTACGTTGGTTACGAAAATAATAAAAGTACAAAGCCTACATTACACCAATCGGTTGTCTGACAGTTGTCAATTTTTTGTTTACACAGCCATACGGCGTAATAACATGGCCGCTACTATTTCACGGTGTTTTATAACTGATTAAAAAAATACTAAAACCGAATTTAATTTAAAAAATTGTTTTGTTATTTTATGAACTAAAACTTACATTACCCAACCGCTTTAAGTCTAAACTGTATCAATAACATATAGATTTTTTCTCGTATAGAGTAAAATACCCTATTGTAATTAGTGGACTTCAACACGTATATTTTTTGAAATGTTTGATCACGCATGGCTTTACTCGTGAAAATTTTACGCATGTTTTTTTTTGGTGTAGTCTGATTTCGATGATTATTTTTTAATTGATATACTTCATGATACGTGTATACTTTATAGTTGGTCCCATATAAATTTCATGAAAATATGTAAGGGTAGAAAATTAACGGATGATTGAAATTTTCATCGTTTCATAATTAATTTGTATAATAAGAGGAATGTATTAAAAAGCGTTTTTTTTTAAGACAACCGCCTTCTAAAATTACTTTCAATTTGCAAGTCGGTGGCAATACAAAACAACAAACAAAACTAAAGCTACCGCCGATTTGCGATTTAAAGTAGAAGAAAAGAAAAGTGATGACGATAGTTAAGAATTTAAAATTTGAAGTATCAAACTTAATTTTTTTAATCATTATCATCAGTTTTCTGTGTAATTCTTGATATAATTCTATTAAATTCTTGTTCATTGGAAAAGTTACATACGGGTGTATTTTAAATCCACAGATATAGATAGACCCTAGATAACGCAAGTATCACGATTTGTATGAGAACCAAGCGTGCCATTTTTTGACTACCTATTATGACGTCACAATGTTTTGATTTCTTAAATTTGGTATTACCAGGTATTACTGAGGGTATTAGATTAAAAATATTAATTACGCATAATATTAATCACAAAATGACTTACCGATGGAAGGAAACGTTTACTTAATTTTTTTACTTACGATTTTTGTACGTAAGTTAGGCACGAAACTAGGCACGGGAAGTAGTTGCTCTTGCGTTATCTAGGTCTATCTATATCTGTGTTTAAATCAGTAAATGTTTATTTCTCTCATCTATCTTTGGCAAAAGGTGCTTTCTCTTTATGGGGCCGTTCCTTTATAATAAACTAAACGACCAAATTAATTTATTACTTTTGACAAAATCTAAATGTAAATCTGTTATCAAAACTTAATTAAAAGGTCTGGATTACGATGACACTGAGAAACTACTAAATTCTTTTTACACTAATATTTAAGTCTGGTGACATGCACACATGTATGATCGTACATAAACACCCACACACACACACACACACACACACACACACCCACACACACCCACACACACACCCACACACACACACACACACACACATACATGCAACTACACCGCACTACTTACGCTTTTGTACACAATTTACTGCAAGACGCCAGGTATTATAATTTTGTTTTTGTTGAACTATTCCTCTACTATTCATGTAACATTGTATTTTTTACTTTATTTTGAACCATGATGAAAGAGACTGGCCTCCACGACACAGGGAATCCTAGTGTGGAGACCAGTGATTTATCTTACTTGTTTCCGTATTTTTCTGAACAATAAAGATTATTATTATTATTATCTCATTCCTGGTTCCTCCAGGACGCGACGCGCTCGTGCCTGCGCGCGCGCGCGTGGTGCGGCGGCGGCCTGCGCGTGGCGGCGGCGCTGTGGTCGTGCGCGTGCGCGGGGCCGCGCGGGGCCCGGGCCCTGCAGGCGGCCCGCCTGGCGCGCGAGCACTACCCCGCCGCCGACTGGCCGCTGGCCGCGCTGGCCGCGCTGCAGCTCACGTGGGAGAGCCCCGAGGTGCGTGCATGCTTTGATTTTCTTTTTCAACGTAGTATTTATTTCTTATTTTTTCGCAGCATGTAATTAACGCGGCGACAAACTAATCTGATTTAGGGTTTTAAGAGCGCCCATCCCCATTGAACGAACTTCAACGCGAGCGTGATTGAAAATTTTTTTGTTTCAACCAACGCAAAGCTCGAAAACAAACGAGTGAGTGAGAACGCGATAACATCACAGGAAAATCGGCGCGCGGAAATTTCACAAAACTTGTTCCAGGACATACGTGTTTTTGTAAAAGCCTTGCAAGTTTTTGGTAAAAGTGTTTATAATTTAGAATCTCCATTACATGTGCAAGGTTTCTATGAAGCTGTTTTTTTTACTTTTTCAATGTATGAGTGCATTATGACCGGCCAAAGTTCAGATAAAATTGTACAAAAAAGGTGATTTTCGGGCGTTTTTACTGAATTTGTTTCTCAAAAAACTTTTTTTTTTAATCCACAATATACCTGTGAGTTAATAATATTTGGAAAATAATTTGTTATAACACCGTAATCACGTACGACCATTGGTATGGGAAATATGACGGGTTGGGTGCTCTTAAGAATAATTAAAATGGGTAGCAAAAATAATAGGTTGGCAGCTACAGTGAAGTAGTATTTTAAGTATAAAGTAGCAGCTTTATAACTCATAAGGCTTTGTTTAAAAAGCGATTTGTTTCTGGCTCGGTCACAATTTTAACCTAACTTAACCATGTCGAATCCGCCCCAGAGGGGACTTAAGGGACAAAAAGATTTGGTGAGCATTTATCCATTTTGACGTCAGTTCGGCGGAGCCCTTATGGGGCTCCTATTTCTGTCTGCAGAATTTAAAAGAACCTAACTAAATCAAACCTCGGGGTGCTCGACCGTTTTCTTCTGGTTTTAGTCGCCATGTCATGATTCATAGCTCCTCAAGTTATTTTATTAGTTGTAGTCGCCTTTTAAGTTATTAGTCACCTAGAAAACTTAATGACAGGAAGAATAGACAAACTATGCTGACTTGTCTATTCTTGCTGTCAGTATATCTTTTCTTCCGTAGACATAGCGTGGTCATGATACGCGTGCTGATCACAAAAAAAAGAATACGTATAGGGTTCCATATGTAATTTTTGTCAAAAACGGTAAATCGTAAAAATGTCGATTACTGCATTTGCTATTACAAGGGCAAATCTAAGTAAGTGTACAGAGGGACAGACGACGGTAAGCGACTTTATACTATGTAGAGACTATTTAATTAAAATCAATAATATTGTAACTTGCAGGAAGCGCTAGCGACGGGCAAGGAACTCCTGTCGCTGGTGAACAGCTCCGAGGTGGAGCTGGAGCACGAGCACGTGGGGTGCGCCGAGCTGGACGCCATGTCCGACTCGCAACACGACGACACGCAGAGCAACCGAGACGGCGGTATGTGTCATCATAAATCATTTATTTTAAACTTCTCACGACTCGTAAATATTTGTTACTAGCGATCCGACCTGGCTTCGCCTGGGCCTATAATAATAATAATAATAATAAAACTTTAATTCGGACAACAAAGATCCATAGAATGTTAGTAACATAGAAAAACTTATCACCTAGTGTTAGTAAACATCAACCTCCGCACAAACTGCTGTATAATTGGAGAGCCGAAGCTCTCTGCAACAGTTTTCAGGATGCTGTTTTGACTGTCCCTTATAGCCTTCCTCGATAAATGGACTATCCAACACAAAAATATTTTTTCAATTCGAACCAGTAGATCCTGAGATTAGCGCGTTCAACCAAACAAACAAACTCTTCAGCTTTATAATATTAGTATAGATATGCGGCGTTTTATTTGTTTTGAGCGGAATCCTAATTTATTTCTTCAATAAAACTCTTTTATTACTATGTGTAGGAGCCAATGGTTTTAAGCACCATACATTAGTACTTTGTTAATGATAGTTTAGTTATGGAGCAACACAGAAAGAACCACAAGTTGAGTTTAAATTTATATTAAAATGTAGAAGGTAAAGAAGTTAAAATGGGAGCGATTCTTTCTCTTGACCAGTGGTTAGGTACAGTCGAACAAGCTAATTGGTTTACAGGCAAAAATATTCATCTTTCTACTACACTCACAATATTTTATTTTATTCCATTTTCTTATCTCGAGCACGTAGGTATCCCTGGTACCTACGCACTAAATTTAATAAAATAAAATAAATAAATAAATTGTGAGTGTAGTAGAAAGATGAATATTTTTGCCTGTAAACCAATTAGCTTGTTAGACTATACACCGTTATTGTCTGACTCGATGTGCATTGTGTAAAACGTTATAATTATAGCATAATATTAGTGACGCACGGCATCAAAGTAGGTTGCTGCGTTCGCAAAGTAAATGTACGGCTGATGAGACCGTACACTATGTTACTTCTTATATCTGCCAGTCTCTCGTCGAAATCGAACTAACTCTTTCGGAGATCATCCGGAACAAACATACAGGCAGACCATAGATATCCGAGAGATATGCCTTCGTTCTATATTTTTTCAAAATCAAGTGTCGCCACATTTTTCAATTGTTTTTACTCACACAAAAACAAAATAAATAGAAACGGTACACATGATACTTCTTTCGAACGCACACAATAAAATATATCGCTATGCTCGAAAGGGGTGGGCACTAGAAAGCACTGAATACACACACGCAACACTAGTCTGAAATAGGGAAGAGGGGTTAATATTTCATCGATAAAAATCGAGTGTGTTCTCGTAATGTTTATTAAAATATCGCTATACCTATAGATGCGCTACGAAAGGCTAGCCAAAGACTACGAAAGGTGCATTGTCAAAAAAGTAAGATAGTACAGGGAATTCCAATTTGGGTCAAAGTAGTCGACTCAATTGGTGTCTGACAGGCTGTAAATAATTTATCAATTATTACTTAAAAAAAGTGATCGCGAATTGAATGGCAATTAATACATAATAATAGTATTTTTTTAATAATAATAATTTAATTATTTATTTAAACCAAGAACTCAGTTTACAGAAACTCTGTGTTCAATAACAACTGCATTAGTATATATACTGTGTCGCAGTCATTAACGCTCACCTCCAAAAATGGTCGAAAATAACAAATACAAACTAACTATTTTTATTTTATTTTATTTATTATGGGACAATTAACAGCTACAATATACAAATAACAACAATATGGGCTTATTAGGAGTATTAACAATATTGCAGCCCACTACATTATCCGCATGTTAACAAAATTAAGACTAGGTAAAAAGTGCCACTAGATTAGTTACTCAGAAATCACTAAGACTACATATTATAAAACAAAGTCCTCCGCCGCGTCTGTCGCTGTGTATGCTTAGATCTTTGAAACTACGCAACGGATGTTGATGCGGGTTTTTTTAATAGATAGAATGATTCAAGAGGAAGGTTTATAGGTATAATACATGCATATTATAGTAGAAGAAAACCGAGAAATTCCAAGAGTAATGTGAGGTCGTAATAAACATATTTTTGTGCGCTTACATTGCAAACGCTGGCTAAACCTTACGAGATATATCAATTAATGTACTACGGAATTGTATATCTTAAAAAGATCGATAAAAAAGTCCGCGATGGTATATGTTTATCTCTTAAGGGTAACCCACAGTAACCATTTTTATCTTTTACATATTTTAAGGCCAATGGACCAGACGGTATTCCAGTTATAGTTCTGAGGACCTACTGTGCACCCGAATTGTCTCCTGTACTAACACGCCTCTTTCGGCTCTCTCTCGAGACTGGATTAGTGCCGAAGTCATGGTAGCTTGCTAACGTGCAGCCCGTGCCCAAAAAAGGTAGTCATGCCGATCCTACCAACTACAGGCCCATCTCGGTCACGTCCATTATCTGCAAGACAATGGAACGTGTCCTCAGTAACAGGCTCCTGGCGTACCTTGAAGCTAATGACCTCCTCAGTGATCGTCAATATGGCTTTCGCCGAAATCGTTCCACTGAGGATCTTCTTGCGTACGCCTCTCATATCTGGAGTGAGGCCATCGAGAAATATGGGGAAGCACTTGCCGTCACCCTGGACATCTCGAAGGCATTTGATAGGGTATGGCATGATGGCCTTATTAGCAAGCTTCCAGCATATGGCTTGCCCGCTGGTTTCTGTGCATGGATATCGGATTTCCTGAGTGATCGGTCAATTCGCGTAGTCATCGATGGCTGCTCGTCAGATCAAATGGCAATAAATGCCGGGGTTCCTCAGCGCTCACTACTCTCTGCAACCCTTTTTTTGCTGCATATCAACGATCTGTTGAAACCCGGTACCGTTGGGTACGCAGATGACAGCACGGTTGCAGAGAGTTACACATCCAGCGCACGTGCCAGTGCGGCTGAAATCCAGTCTTCTAGAGAGTCCATGGTTGAGCGCTTGAACTTGTCCCTCAAGGCAGGCTCCGATTGGGGTGATGCCAATCCGGTCAGGTTCAATGCAGGTAAGACCCAGGCGTGTCTTTTCTCTGCCAAGAAGAGGCCTTTCCATCTGGCCCCTACTTTCCGACATGTATCCGTTCCGCTCACTGACCAGCTTGAGCTTCTTGGCGTTACTTTCACGTCGAATCTTAACTTTGGGTCATTCATTGAATCCAAGGCCAAACTAGCTGCCAAATAGCTGGGAGTCCTCGCAAAGGTGCGCATGTACTTCACGTCGGAACAGCTGCTCAACTTATACCAAGCACAAGTTCGATAGTGCATGGAGTACTGTTCGCACATTTGGGATAGATCAGCAAAATACCAACTGGAGGCGTTGGAAGTCATTGATAGACGAGCCAAGAGGCTCATTAACAACGAGTCCCTGGTTAGGGCTAAGCTCCAGAGCCTTGAACATCGCCGCACCGTTGCTAGCCTATCGGTATTTTATCGGGTACATTTCGGAGAGTGTGCTTTGGAATTGCATAATTTCATTCCCCCATCCCCATTCTATCATTGGACGAGCAGAGATACGGCGAAGCCTCACCGCTATATGGTTGAAGTTCCACGGTCTCGAACCAAGCGCTTTGACTCCACATTTATTGTGCGAACTGCCAGACTGTGGAATTCGCTGCCCGCGTCTCTGTTCCCTGATAAGTATAATCTGGGTATCTTCAAGGCACGAGTGAACCGGTGCATCCTAGGCAAGCGTGTTGCAACTTAGGCCGCATTATCACTTAAGGTCAGGTGAATAATGTGGTCCAACGCAAGCCTATTCGACAAAAAAATAATTACATTACATTACAAAAATAATTCATTTGAAATAAATTAAATTCAGAATAAGGGACTCACACTATTTCTTAATATTATTAGATAATAATTTAAAAACATTGGATTTAAATTTAAATTTACAACACATAAAAATATCAATGTCATTGAAGTTGCGATTATAAGACTCCACTATACGACGAACAGGGCAACGCAATCCGGAATTAGTCCGACAGGTAGTTACAGCGAACAATGTATTATCGTGGACACACCCGCCTGACCACCACTAAGTTCATTTTTGCTTGCACTCAAAAGATGGAAGCGCTCTCTACCCCGCCCCGTTGACTTCGCAGGCGCCAAGGGAAAAAAAATTTACTGAGCAGGCGGAAAAGGTCCGCTATATTACCTGCACGGACACTGCGCTTATCTACAGTGCAGGGGACCACATAACATAACTTACTCGTGAGATCAATGGAATCGAAGTGATTATGAACAATACCATGTAGTATGTTGGCTTCTAGATACTTACGTCTAGATTCTAATGTTAACATATTATATTTGCCTAGTAATTGTGAATACGACAAACACGTTTTATAGCACCTATAATACATGGCGCGAAGAAATTTACGCTGGACTTTCTCGATCACTTCTATATATTTCTTATAAAACGGGTTCCAGATTGGAACCGCATATTCGAGCTGCGAGCGTACAAGCGTCTTGTATAAGTAAAGATAGGTGGAGGGCCGCTTGAACCCAGTAGATGATCTCATGACAAAACCGTACATTTTAAATGAATTATTAACAATTCTTTCTACTTGTTGATTAAGCGATAACTTACTGTCCAGTAGAACACCAAGATCTACCTAGTTTGGGGTCAGATGGCCGTGTGTGAAAATGTCCCCACATATTATATTATATTATTATTATTATATTATCTCTTACAATAGAGGTGTTACTTAGCAAGGCATTACTTAGCCTATACTTAAAATTTGTGATAAATTTGTTTTTTGTGAAATTTATATAATGACATTTGGAGATGCTTAAGTGCAGTTTGTTGACAAGACAGTATGCTGAAAGTCTATCTAAGTCCTCTTGGAACATAAAACAGTCTTCTACAGTTCTAATAATTTTAAAGGCTTTCAAATCATCAGCATACATAAGAAATTTAGTTGTCGAAAAGCGTTTCCCAATGTCATTTATATAAATATTAAATAAGAGTGGTCCCAGGATTGAGCCCTGTGGAACACCAGAAGTTATAGGCACTGTATCAGACTGATGGCCACTCACAACAACCTACTGTGTTCTATTTTGAATGTAAGACGCAAACCACCGGAGCTAGTTTTCCCGTATGCCATTAAATTCAATTTTGTTACGTAAAATTTCGTAATCGACCCTGTCAAAGGCCTTTTTGAAATCTGTGTAAACAGCGTCGTTGTGCTTTGTTGGTGTGCATGGGGCACCCTGTGCACCGAAACAATGTCATTTAGTAAGATCGGAGACTTAAGTGCACTTCCTACAGCCTGGATAATTACAGATAAGTTTTCATTGCGCCTCTCGGGCACATTGCAGATTTCCACATTACACTGCCGGGCCTGCTGTTCCAGTACGTCGATCTTAGCTTCCAAGTTACTGATTACCAGCTCTGACACAGCTGGTGCGTGTGTACTGCTCAGTTCGTCAACACGCTTCTGTAGGATGTCGTGTTCCACCGACTGGCTCTGGACACCAGTTTGAATTATTATGACGTCATCACGCAGATCAGAGACTCGCTGTTTCAATAGGATTTGCTTTGTTTGCAGTGTTTGCATTTCTTTTTGAATATCTGTTAGGGTTGACTTAATATCGTCGTCCAACTATAGCTATTCATGCGATTATGTCGTAAGTGGTAGGTACAGTTTTGTTTGTCTGTTCGTCATCTTCATACAATGCGGCGGTCGTTGTGCGAGCAGTATTTACACAATTTGTATATCAGATTCGAGAAGTCCCATAAGAAGACCACGAGTGCGACCGAGATAGCAATATACACTCAGGCACACGGCGAGATTGTGACGTTGCGAAGTGAATGAATGATTACAGTCAATATGTACGATGGAGTAGCATCGACTATCACGTGCGCTGGATTACGCGCGGAATTAATAATAATAATAATAATTTATTTATTTAAATTGACAACAAGGGTCCACTGGTTAGTAAAAAACTTATGAACTAAGGGTTAGTATTTAATAATAATACGACAATTTACATTTACCCCTGCCGCACGAGCAACCTGACAGCATGTTGGAATATACGTGCATCATGCTGCTCGGCTATGGCGATCAAAATGTTGTTGCGGCTCGCCCTCACTCTGCTGATTAAGGATGCGGTCTTTTTTCTTAATATGGCGTAGAAGTCGTCAGTTCGTGCAACAGCAAACATACTAGACGCGCTGCAGAACCGAGGCAACCGCAACAGCACCCTGAAGCCATTATTATATTGCACACGCAGAGCATCTAGAGCCCTCCGCGTACAGTTGACCCACAAACTGAATTAATGGTGTGTTTTAACGTTTAACAAAAATGTAAAAAAATATCTTAGTAAATGAACGATAAAAAATGTTTTATCAAATCTTATGAGATTCATATAATATATGGATAATATGTTTTCTATTTGTGCTTTTTAGGGTTCCGTACCTTAAAAAGGAAAAGTAACTTAGAGATACGCGTGTATAGAAAGTCTGACTAGTAGTGATTTTTCATCATGGCGTCGGTTTCGATCACGCCACCACGGAAGCTCACGTGATAGGACGCTGAAGGCAGTACTCCTTTCTCGTTCTGTCGCATAGAGGCGTGATAGGAAGGAAAGAGATGGATAACTAGTATCCAGCAATACATAAGATATATAGCGTACAGAAAGCGACATTATGATAAAAATGTGCCCCGTTCAGAAATCTTACAAAACTTGCATAAGCAAATAGTGTAGGCCCAACCACACTTCCTTGAGGCGTACCGTAGTTAATTAAGTCCTCCTCATTGATGAATTCATCTATTTTTACTCTCTGGGTACGGTCACTCAAGTAGTCTTGAAAGAGGTCCAGCGGAAGTCCTTTGATATCCAAGTTTTCCATTTGACGCGCAAGAATTGGGACAGAAACCGTGTCGAAAGCCTTGGCAAGATCTAAAAATATGGATAATGCTACGAACAGATTGTGTCAACACCTGGTTGATTTCAACCCGGATAAAAAAAAATGTAAAAGGTATTGACTAATTTATGGAAATGTGTTCTACTACTAATACTGAAACCACAAAAAAAATCCGCAAAGGTAAAAATAATTTTCCGTATAAAAAAAAAATATAATAAATCTGTTTTCCCTCGCACAGCATCGATCCGCGCGGAATCCGCGGGCGTGTACCGTATCGAACGCGCGCTGTCAGAGGGCGCGTCGTCATTGTCCGCTCAGCGGACGCGGACTCCGCTCGCGGAGCGACGCGCGCACGCCTGGCTGCTACTGGCGCAGCTGTGTCTCAGGTATGTCTCAGGTATGCGAAGCATATCACTATTATACCCTGTCCATTGAACGCGCGCTGTCGGAGGGCGCGTCGTCACTGTCGGCTCACTCCGCTCGCGGAGCGACGCGCGCACGCCTGGCTGCTACTGGCGCAGCTGTGTCTCAGGTATGTCTCAGGTATGCGAAGCATATCACTATTATACCCTGTCCATTGAACGCGCGCTGTCGGAGGGCGCGTCGTCACTGTCGGCTCACTCCGCTCGCGGAGCGACGCGCGCACGCCTGGCTGCTACTGGCGCAGCTGTGTCTCAGGTATGTCTCAGGTATGCGAAGCATATCACTATTATACCCTGTCCATTGAACGCGCGCTGTCGGAGGGCGCGTCGTCACTGTCGGCTCACTCCGCTCGCGGAGCGACGCGCGCACGCCTGGCTGCTACTGGCGCAGCTGTGTCTCAGGTATGTCTCAGGTATGCGAAGCATATCACTATTATACCCTGTCCATTGAACGCGCGCTGTCGGAGGGCGCGTCGTCACTGTCGGCTCACTCCGCTCGCGGAGCGACGCGCGCACGCCTGGCTGCTACTGGCGCAGCTGTGTCTCAGGTATGTCTCAGGTATGCGAAGCATATCACTATTATACCCTGTCCATTGAACGCGCGCTGTCGGAGGGCGCGTCGTCACTGTCGGCTCACTCCGCTCGCGGAGCGACGCGCGCACGCCTGGCTGCTACTGGCGCAGCTGTGTCTCAGGTATGTCTCAGGTATGCGAAGCATATCACTATTATACCCTGTCCATTGAACGCGCGCTGTCGGAGGGCGCGTCGTCACTGTCGGCTCACTCCGCTCGCGGAGCGACGCGCGCACGCCTGGCTGCTACTGGCGCAGCTGTGTCTCAGGTATGTCTCAGGTATGCGAAGCATATCACTATTATACCCTGTCCATTGAACGCGCGCTGTCGGAGGGCGCGTCGTCACTGTCGGCTCACTCCGCTCGCGGAGCGACGCGCGCACGCCTGGCTGCTACTGGCGCAGCTGTGTCTCAGGTATGTCTCAGGTATGCGAAGCATATCACTATTATACCCTGTCCATTGAACGCGCGCTGTCGGAGGGCGCGTCGTCACTGTCGGCTCACTCCGCTCGCGGAGCGACGCGCGCACGCCTGGCTGCTACTGGCGCAGCTGTGTCTCAGGTATGTCTCAGGTATGCGAAGCATATCACTATTATACCCTGTCCATTGAACGCGCGCTGTCGGAGGGCGCGTCGTCACTGTCGGCTCACTCCGCTCGCGGAGCGACGCGCGCACGCCTGGCTGCTACTGGCGCAGCTGTGTCTCAGGTATGTCTCAGGTATGCGAAGCATATCACTATTATACCCTGTCCATTGAACGCGCGCTGTCGGAGGGCGCGTCGTCACTGTCGGCTCACTCCGCTCGCGGAGCGACGCGCGCACGCCTGGCTGCTACTGGCGCAGCTGTGTCTCAGGTATGTCTCAGGTATGCGAAGCATATCACTATTATACCCTGTCCATTGAACGCGCGCTGTCGGAGGGCGCGTCGTCACTGTCGGCTCACTCCGCTCGCGGAGCGACGCGCGCACGCCTGGCTGCTACTGGCGCAGCTGTGTCTCAGGTATGTCTCAGGTATGCGAAGCATATCACTATTATACCCTGTCCATTGAACGCGCGCTGTCGGAGGGCGCGTCGTCACTGTCGGCTCACTCCGCTCGCGGAGCGACGCGCGCACGCCTGGCTGCTACTGGCGCAGCTGTGTCTCAGGTATGTCTCAGGTATGCGAAGCATATCACTATTATACCCTGTCCATTGAACGCGCGCTGTCGGAGGGCGCGTCGTCACTGTCGGCTCACTCCGCTCGCGGAGCGACGCGCGCACGCCTGGCTGCTACTGGCGCAGCTGTGTCTCAGGTATGTCTCAGGTATGCGAAGCATATCACTATTATACCCTGTCCATTGAACGCGCGCTGTCGGAGGGCGCGTCGTCACTGTCGGCTCACTCCGCTCGCGGAGCGACGCGCGCACGCCTGGCTGCTACTGGCGCAGCTGTGTCTCAGGTATGTCTCAGGTATGCGAAGCATATCACTATTATACCCTGTCCATTGAACGCGCGCTGTCGGAGGGCGCGTCGTCACTGTCGGCTCACTCCGCTCGCGGAGCGACGCGCGCACGCCTGGCTGCTACTGGCGCAGCTGTGTCTCAGGTATGTCTCAGGTATGCGAAGCATATCACTATTATACCCTGTCCATTGAACGCGCGCTGTCGGAGGGCGCGTCGTCACTGTCGGCTCACTCCGCTCGCGGAGCGACGCGCGCACGCCTGGCTGCTACTGGCGCAGCTGTGTCTCAGGTATGTCTCAGGTATGCGAAGCATATCACTATTATACCCTGTCCATTGAACGCGCGCTGTCGGAGGGCGCGTCGTCACTGTCGGCTCACTCCGCTCGCGGAGCGACGCGCGCACGCCTGGCTGCTACTGGCGCAGCTGTGTCTCAGGTATGTCTCAGGTATGCGAAGCATATCACTATTATACCCTGTCCATTGAACGCGCGCTGTCGGAGGGCGCGTCGTCACTGTCGGCTCACTCCGCTCGCGGAGCGACGCGCGCACGCCTGGCTGCTACTGGCGCAGCTGTGTCTCAGGTATGTCTCAGGTATGCGAAGCATATCACTATTATACCCTGTCCATTGAACGCGCGCTGTCGGAGGGCGCGTCGTCACTGTCGGCTCACTCCGCTCGCGGAGCGACGCGCGCACGCCTGGCTGCTACTGGCGCAGCTGTGTCTCAGGTATGTCTCAGGTATGCGAAGCATATCACTATTATACCCTGTCCATTGAACGCGCGCTGTCGGAGGGCGCGTCGTCACTGTCGGCTCACTCCGCTCGCGGAGCGACGCGCGCACGCCTGGCTGCTACTGGCGCAGCTGTGTCTCAGGTATGTCTCAGGTATGCGAAGCATATCACTATTATACCCTGTCCATTGAACGCGCGCTGTCGGAGGGCGCGTCGTCACTGTCGGCTCACTCCGCTCGCGGAGCGACGCGCGCACGCCTGGCTGCTACTGGCGCAGCTGTGTCTCAGGTATGTCTCAGGTATGCGAAGCATATCACTATTATACCCTGTCCATTGAACGCGCGCTGTCGGAGGGCGCGTCGTCACTGTCGGCTCACTCCGCTCGCGGAGCGACGCGCGCACGCCTGGCTGCTACTGGCGCAGCTGTGTCTCAGGTATGTCTCAGGTATGCGAAGCATATCACTATTATACCCTGTCCATTGAACGCGCGCTGTCGGAGGGCGCGTCGTCACTGTCGGCTCACTCCGCTCGCGGAGCGACGCGCGCACGCCTGGCTGCTACTGGCGCAGCTGTGTCTCAGGTATGTCTCAGGTATGCGAAGCATATCACTATTATACCCTGTCCATTGAACGCGCGCTGTCGGAGGGCGCGTCGTCACTGTCGGCTCACTCCGCTCGCGGAGCGACGCGCGCACGCCTGGCTGCTACTGGCGCAGCTGTGTCTCAGGTATGTCTCAGGTATGCGAAGCATATCACTATTATACCCTGTCCATTGAACGCGCGCTGTCGGAGGGCGCGTCGTCACTGTCGGCTCACTCCGCTCGCGGAGCGACGCGCGCACGCCTGGCTGCTACTGGCGCAGCTGTGTCTCAGGTATGTCTCAGGTATGCGAAGCATATCACTATTATACCCTGTCCATTGAACGCGCGCTGTCGGAGGGCGCGTCGTCACTGTCGGCTCACTCCGCTCGCGGAGCGACGCGCGCACGCCTGGCTGCTACTGGCGCAGCTGTGTCTCAGGTATGTCTCAGGTATGCGAAGCATATCACTATTATACCCTGTCCATTGAACGCGCGCTGTCGGAGGGCGCGTCGTCACTGTCGGCTCACTCCGCTCGCGGAGCGACGCGCGCACGCCTGGCTGCTACTGGCGCAGCTGTGTCTCAGGTATGTCTCAGGTATGCGAAGCATATCACTATTATACCCTGTCCATTGAACGCGCGCTGTCGGAGGGCGCGTCGTCACTGTCGGCTCACTCCGCTCGCGGAGCGACGCGCGCACGCCTGGCTGCTACTGGCGCAGCTGTGTCTCAGGTATGTCTCAGGTATGCGAAGCATATCACTATTATACCCTGTCCATTGAACGCGCGCTGTCGGAGGGCGCGTCGTCACTGTCGGCTCACTCCGCTCGCGGAGCGACGCGCGCACGCCTGGCTGCTACTGGCGCAGCTGTGTCTCAGGTATGTCTCAGGTATGCGAAGCATATCACTATTATACCCTGTCCATTGAACGCGCGCTGTCGGAGGGCGCGTCGTCACTGTCGGCTCACTCCGCTCGCGGAGCGACGCGCGCACGCCTGGCTGCTACTGGCGCAGCTGTGTCTCAGGTATGTCTCAGGTATGCGAAGCATATCACTATTATACCCTGTCCATTGAACGCGCGCTGTCGGAGGGCGCGTCGTCACTGTCGGCTCACTCCGCTCGCGGAGCGACGCGCGCACGCCTGGCTGCTACTGGCGCAGCTGTGTCTCAGGTATGTCTCAGGTATGCGAAGCATATCACTATTATACCCTGTCCATTGAACGCGCGCTGTCGGAGGGCGCGTCGTCACTGTCGGCTCACTCCGCTCGCGGAGCGACGCGCGCACGCCTGGCTGCTACTGGCGCAGCTGTGTCTCAGGTATGTCTCAGGTATGCGAAGCATATCACTATTATACCCTGTCCATTGAACGCGCGCTGTCGGAGGGCGCGTCGTCACTGTCGGCTCACTCCGCTCGCGGAGCGACGCGCGCACGCCTGGCTGCTACTGGCGCAGCTGTGTCTCAGGTATGTCTCAGGTATGCGAAGCATATCACTATTATACCCTGTCCATTGAACGCGCGCTGTCGGAGGGCGCGTCGTCACTGTCGGCTCACTCCGCTCGCGGAGCGACGCGCGCACGCCTGGCTGCTACTGGCGCAGCTGTGTCTCAGGTATGTCTCAGGTATGCGAAGCATATCACTATTATACCCTGTCCATTGAACGCGCGCTGTCGGAGGGCGCGTCGTCACTGTCGGCTCACTCCGCTCGCGGAGCGACGCGCGCACGCCTGGCTGCTACTGGCGCAGCTGTGTCTCAGGTATGTCTCAGGTATGCGAAGCATATCACTATTATACCCTGTCCATTGAACGCGCGCTGTCGGAGGGCGCGTCGTCACTGTCGGCTCACTCCGCTCGCGGAGCGACGCGCGCACGCCTGGCTGCTACTGGCGCAGCTGTGTCTCAGGTATGTCTCAGGTATGCGAAGCATATCACTATTATACCCTGTCCATTGAACGCGCGCTGTCGGAGGGCGCGTCGTCACTGTCGGCTCACTCCGCTCGCGGAGCGACGCGCGCACGCCTGGCTGCTACTGGCGCAGCTGTGTCTCAGGTATGTCTCAGGTATGCGAAGCATATCACTATTATACCCTGTCCATTGAACGCGCGCTGTCGGAGGGCGCGTCGTCACTGTCGGCTCACTCCGCTCGCGGAGCGACGCGCGCACGCCTGGCTGCTACTGGCGCAGCTGTGTCTCAGGTATGTCTCAGGTATGCGAAGCATATCACTATTATACCCTGTCCATTGAACGCGCGCTGTCGGAGGGCGCGTCGTCACTGTCGGCTCACTCCGCTCGCGGAGCGACGCGCGCACGCCTGGCTGCTACTGGCGCAGCTGTGTCTCAGGTATGTCTCAGGTATGCGAAGCATATCACTATTATACCCTGTCCATTGAACGCGCGCTGTCGGAGGGCGCGTCGTCACTGTCGGCTCACTCCGCTCGCGGAGCGACGCGCGCACGCCTGGCTGCTACTGGCGCAGCTGTGTCTCAGGTATGTCTCAGGTATGCGAAGCATATCACTATTATACCCTGTCCATTGAACGCGCGCTGTCGGAGGGCGCGTCGTCACTGTCGGCTCACTCCGCTCGCGGAGCGACGCGCGCACGCCTGGCTGCTACTGGCGCAGCTGTGTCTCAGGTATGTCTCAGGTATGCGAAGCATATCACTATTATACCCTGTCCATTGAACGCGCGCTGTCGGAGGGCGCGTCGTCACTGTCGGCTCACTCCGCTCGCGGAGCGACGCGCGCACGCCTGGCTGCTACTGGCGCAGCTGTGTCTCAGGTATGTCTCAGGTATGCGAAGCATATCACTATTATACCCTGTCCATTGAACGCGCGCTGTCGGAGGGCGCGTCGTCACTGTCGGCTCACTCCGCTCGCGGAGCGACGCGCGCACGCCTGGCTGCTACTGGCGCAGCTGTGTCTCAGGTATGTCTCAGGTATGCGAAGCATATCACTATTATACCCTGTCCATTGAACGCGCGCTGTCGGAGGGCGCGTCGTCACTGTCGGCTCACTCCGCTCGCGGAGCGACGCGCGCACGCCTGGCTGCTACTGGCGCAGCTGTGTCTCAGGTATGTCTCAGGTATGCGAAGCATATCACTATTATACCCTGTCCATTGAACGCGCGCTGTCGGAGGGCGCGTCGTCACTGTCGGCTCACTCCGCTCGCGGAGCGACGCGCGCACGCCTGGCTGCTACTGGCGCAGCTGTGTCTCAGGTATGTCTCAGGTATGCGAAGCATATCACTATTATACCCTGTCCATTGAACGCGCGCTGTCGGAGGGCGCGTCGTCACTGTCGGCTCACTCCGCTCGCGGAGCGACGCGCGCACGCCTGGCTGCTACTGGCGCAGCTGTGTCTCAGGTATGTCTCAGGTATGCGAAGCATATCACTATTATACCCTGTCCATTGAACGCGCGCTGTCGGAGGGCGCGTCGTCACTGTCGGCTCACTCCGCTCGCGGAGCGACGCGCGCACGCCTGGCTGCTACTGGCGCAGCTGTGTCTCAGGTATGTCTCAGGTATGCGAAGCATATCACTATTATACCCTGTCCATTGAACGCGCGCTGTCGGAGGGCGCGTCGTCACTGTCGGCTCACTCCGCTCGCGGAGCGACGCGCGCACGCCTGGCTGCTACTGGCGCAGCTGTGTCTCAGGTATGTCTCAGGTATGCGAAGCATATCACTATTATACCCTGTCCATTGAACGCGCGCTGTCGGAGGGCGCGTCGTCACTGTCGGCTCACTCCGCTCGCGGAGCGACGCGCGCACGCCTGGCTGCTACTGGCGCAGCTGTGTCTCAGGTATGTCTCAGGTATGCGAAGCATATCACTATTATACCCTGTCCATTGAACGCGCGCTGTCGGAGGGCGCGTCGTCACTGTCGGCTCACTCCGCTCGCGGAGCGACGCGCGCACGCCTGGCTGCTACTGGCGCAGCTGTGTCTCAGGTATGTCTCAGGTATGCGAAGCATATCACTATTATACCCTGTCCATTGAACGCGCGCTGTCGGAGGGCGCGTCGTCACTGTCGGCTCACTCCGCTCGCGGAGCGACGCGCGCACGCCTGGCTGCTACTGGCGCAGCTGTGTCTCAGGTATGTCTCAGGTATGCGAAGCATATCACTATTATACCCTGTCCATTGAACGCGCGCTGTCGGAGGGCGCGTCGTCACTGTCGGCTCACTCCGCTCGCGGAGCGACGCGCGCACGCCTGGCTGCTACTGGCGCAGCTGTGTCTCAGGTATGTCTCAGGTATGCGAAGCATATCACTATTATACCCTGTCCATTGAACGCGCGCTGTCGGAGGGCGCGTCGTCACTGTCGGCTCACTCCGCTCGCGGAGCGACGCGCGCACGCCTGGCTGCTACTGGCGCAGCTGTGTCTCAGGTATGTCTCAGGTATGCGAAGCATATCACTATTATACCCTGTCCATTGAACGCGCGCTGTCGGAGGGCGCGTCGTCACTGTCGGCTCACTCCGCTCGCGGAGCGACGCGCGCACGCCTGGCTGCTACTGGCGCAGCTGTGTCTCAGGTATGTCTCAGGTATGCGAAGCATATCACTATTATACCCTGTCCATTGAACGCGCGCTGTCGGAGGGCGCGTCGTCACTGTCGGCTCACTCCGCTCGCGGAGCGACGCGCGCACGCCTGGCTGCTACTGGCGCAGCTGTGTCTCAGGTATGTCTCAGGTATGCGAAGCATATCACTATTACCCCTCGTTTACACCAAAAAACAAGTATAATACATGTCAAATACACAACTTGTATAAAACATGTCCAATACATGTCTTGACACAACTTGTCTGAGACTTGTAGAATACATGTATTATACATGTTTTGTTTTATCTTTTGTTCACACCGGATTAGACTACAAGTATCATACATGTATAAAACACTTTTTCGTTCACACCAGAGTCTGTGACAAGATTATACTTGTCTCATACAATGATAGCGTTCACACCAGCAAAATACATGTCTTAAATACATGTTTTATACTTGTCTTGTGTAATGTATTGAGTTTTTTGTAAAATACTTGTTGCATACAAGTTTTTGACTGTATCCGTGTTAGTTGGATAACATATATGTATTTTATGCAATGGAGTGGTCGTTAACACAAAATTTGGAATTAATTAAGCTTTTACATGAACATGAATGTTTATGGAATGCAAAAAATGAGGATTATAAAGACCGCAAGAAAATAAAGGATGCGTTGGACGCTATAGCTGTCCAATTTTCTAAAGAATCCTCGATATATATGTAAGCGCATAACTTCCGAACGGCGGGACCGAATTGGATAATAATTTTTTTTTTGGTGTCGTTATTGTCAGGGCAAGGTTTATACTTAAGAAAATTTTAGGTAGATTGGGCAGGTAGGTAGGGTAGGTAGGTAGGTAGGGTAGGTAGGTAGGTAGGTAGGGTAGGTAGGTAGGGTAGGTAGGTAGGGTAGGTAGGTAGGGTAGGTAGGTAGGGTAGGTAGGTAGGTAGGTAGGGTAGGTAGGTAGGGTAGGTAGGGTAGGTAGGTAGGGTAGGTAGGTAGGGTAGGTAGGTAGGGTAGGTAGGTAGGGTAGGTAGGTAGGGTAGGTAGGTAGGGTAGGTAGGTAGGGTAGGTAGGTAGGGTAGGTAGGTAGGGTAGGTAGGTAGGGTAGGTAGGTAGGGTAGGTAGGTAGGGTAGGTAGGTAGGGTAGGTAGGTAGGGTAGGTAGGAAGGTAGGTCATACAATGATAGCGTTCACACCAGCAAAATACTTGTTTTAAATACATGTTTTATACTTGTCCAATACATGTATTTGCACAACAAGTATAATACAAGTTTTGTAGAAGACCAACGACAAATACATGTTTTATACTTGTCCAATACATGTATTTGCACAACAAGTATTAAATACAAGTTTTGTCTAAAACATGTCTTATACTTGTATTTGAGTGTGAACGATATTACAGACATTGCATAAAACTTGTAGAATACATGTATTATACCTTGGTGTAAACGCGGGGTTATACCCTGTCCATTGAACGCGCGCTGTCGGAGGGCGCGTCGTCACTGTCGGCTCACTCCGCTCGCGGAGCGACGCGCGCACGCCTGGCTGCTACTGGCGCAGCTGTGTCTCAGGTATGTCTCAGGTATGCGAAGCATATCACTATTATACCCTGTCCATTGAACGCGCGCTGTCGGAGGGCGCGTCGTCACTGTCGGCTCACTCCGCTCGCGGAGCGACGCGCGCACGCCTGGCTGCTACTGGCGCAGCTGTGTCTCAGGTATGTCTCAGGTATGCGAAGCATATCACTATTATACCCTGTCCATTGAACGCGCGCTGTCGGAGGGCGCGTCGTCACTGTCGGCTCACTCCGCTCGCGGAGCGACGCGCGCACGCCTGGCTGCTACTGGCGCAGCTGTGTCTCAGGTATGTCTCAGGTATGCGAAGCATATCACTATTATACCCTGTCCATTGAACGCGCGCTGTCGGAGGGCGCGTCGTCACTGTCGGCTCACTCCGCTCGCGGAGCGACGCGCGCACGCCTGGCTGCTACTGGCGCAGCTGTGTCTCAGGTATGTCTCAGGTATGCGAAGCATATCACTATTATACCCTGTCCATTGAACGCGCGCTGTCGGAGGGCGCGTCGTCACTGTCGGCTCACTCCGCTCGCGGAGCGACGCGCGCACGCCTGGCTGCTACTGGCGCAGCTGTGTCTCAGGTATGTCTCAGGTATGCGAAGCATATCACTATTATACCCTGTCCATTGAACGCGCGCTGTCGGAGGGCGCGTCGTCACTGTCGGCTCACTCCGCTCGCGGAGCGACGCGCGCACGCCTGGCTGCTACTGGCGCAGCTGTGTCTCAGGTATGTCTCAGGTATGCGAAGCATATCACTATTATACCCTGTCCATTGAACGCGCGCTGTCGGAGGGCGCGTCGTCACTGTCGGCTCACTCCGCTCGCGGAGCGACGCGCGCACGCCTGGCTGCTACTGGCGCAGCTGTGTCTCAGGTATGTCTCAGGTATGCGAAGCATATCACTATTATACCCTGTCCATTGAACGCGCGCTGTCGGAGGGCGCGTCGTCACTGTCGGCTCACTCCGCTCGCGGAGCGACGCGCGCACGCCTGGCTGCTACTGGCGCAGCTGTGTCTCAGGTATGTCTCAGGTATGCGAAGCATATCACTATTATACCCTGTCCATTGAACGCGCGCTGTCGGAGGGCGCGTCGTCACTGTCGGCTCACTCCGCTCGCGGAGCGACGCGCGCACGCCTGGCTGCTACTGGCGCAGCTGTGTCTCAGGTATGTCTCAGGTATGCGAAGCATATCACTATTATACCCTGTCCATTGAACGCGCGCTGTCGGAGGGCGCGTCGTCACTGTCGGCTCACTCCGCTCGCGGAGCGACGCGCGCACGCCTGGCTGCTACTGGCGCAGCTGTGTCTCAGGTATGTCTCAGGTATGCGAAGCATATCACTATTATACCCTGTCCATTGAACGCGCGCTGTCGGAGGGCGCGTCGTCACTGTCGGCTCACTCCGCTCGCGGAGCGACGCGCGCACGCCTGGCTGCTACTGGCGCAGCTGTGTCTCAGGTATGTCTCAGGTATGCGAAGCATATCACTATTATACCCTGTCCATTGAACGCGCGCTGTCGGAGGGCGCGTCGTCACTGTCGGCTCACTCCGCTCGCGGAGCGACGCGCGCACGCCTGGCTGCTACTGGCGCAGCTGTGTCTCAGGTATGTCTCAGGTATGCGAAGCATATCACTATTATACCCTGTCCATTGAACGCGCGCTGTCGGAGGGCGCGTCGTCACTGTCGGCTCACTCCGCTCGCGGAGCGACGCGCGCACGCCTGGCTGCTACTGGCGCAGCTGTGTCTCAGGTATGTCTCAGGTATGCGAAGCATATCACTATTATACCCTGTCCATTGAACGCGCGCTGTCGGAGGGCGCGTCGTCACTGTCGGCTCACTCCGCTCGCGGAGCGACGCGCGCACGCCTGGCTGCTACTGGCGCAGCTGTGTCTCAGGTATGTCTCAGGTATGCGAAGCATATCACTATTATACCCTGTCCATTGAACGCGCGCTGTCGGAGGGCGCGTCGTCACTGTCGGCTCACTCCGCTCGCGGAGCGACGCGCGCACGCCTGGCTGCTACTGGCGCAGCTGTGTCTCAGGTATGTCTCAGGTATGCGAAGCATATCACTATTATACCCTGTCCATTGAACGCGCGCTGTCGGAGGGCGCGTCGTCACTGTCGGCTCACTCCGCTCGCGGAGCGACGCGCGCACGCCTGGCTGCTACTGGCGCAGCTGTGTCTCAGGTATGTCTCAGGTATGCGAAGCATATCACTATTATACCCTGTCCATTGAACGCGCGCTGTCGGAGGGCGCGTCGTCACTGTCGGCTCACTCCGCTCGCGGAGCGACGCGCGCACGCCTGGCTGCTACTGGCGCAGCTGTGTCTCAGGTATGTCTCAGGTATGCGAAGCATATCACTATTATACCCTGTCCATTGAACGCGCGCTGTCGGAGGGCGCGTCGTCACTGTCGGCTCACTCCGCTCGCGGAGCGACGCGCGCACGCCTGGCTGCTACTGGCGCAGCTGTGTCTCAGGTATGTCTCAGGTATGCGAAGCATATCACTATTATACCCTGTCCATTGAACGCGCGCTGTCGGAGGGCGCGTCGTCACTGTCGGCTCACTCCGCTCGCGGAGCGACGCGCGCACGCCTGGCTGCTACTGGCGCAGCTGTGTCTCAGGTATGTCTCAGGTATGCGAAGCATATCACTATTATACCCTGTCCATTGAACGCGCGCTGTCGGAGGGCGCGTCGTCACTGTCGGCTCACTCCGCTCGCGGAGCGACGCGCGCACGCCTGGCTGCTACTGGCGCAGCTGTGTCTCAGGTATGTCTCAGGTATGCGAAGCATATCACTATTATACCCTGTCCATTGAACGCGCGCTGTCGGAGGGCGCGTCGTCACTGTCGGCTCACTCCGCTCGCGGAGCGACGCGCGCACGCCTGGCTGCTACTGGCGCAGCTGTGTCTCAGGTATGTCTCAGGTATGCGAAGCATATCACTATTATACCCTGTCCATTGAACGCGCGCTGTCGGAGGGCGCGTCGTCACTGTCGGCTCACTCCGCTCGCGGAGCGACGCGCGCACGCCTGGCTGCTACTGGCGCAGCTGTGTCTCAGGTATGTCTCAGGTATGCGAAGCATATCACTATTATACCCTGTCCATTGAACGCGCGCTGTCGGAGGGCGCGTCGTCACTGTCGGCTCACTCCGCTCGCGGAGCGACGCGCGCACGCCTGGCTGCTACTGGCGCAGCTGTGTCTCAGGTATGTCTCAGGTATGCGAAGCATATCACTATTATACCCTGTCCATTGAACGCGCGCTGTCGGAGGGCGCGTCGTCACTGTCGGCTCACTCCGCTCGCGGAGCGACGCGCGCACGCCTGGCTGCTACTGGCGCAGCTGTGTCTCAGGTATGTCTCAGGTATGCGAAGCATATCACTATTATACCCTGTCCATTGAACGCGCGCTGTCGGAGGGCGCGTCGTCACTGTCGGCTCACTCCGCTCGCGGAGCGACGCGCGCACGCCTGGCTGCTACTGGCGCAGCTGTGTCTCAGGTATGTCTCAGGTATGCGAAGCATATCACTATTATACCCTGTCCATTGAACGCGCGCTGTCGGAGGGCGCGTCGTCACTGTCGGCTCACTCCGCTCGCGGAGCGACGCGCGCACGCCTGGCTGCTACTGGCGCAGCTGTGTCTCAGGTATGTCTCAGGTATGCGAAGCATATCACTATTATACCCTGTCCATTGAACGCGCGCTGTCGGAGGGCGCGTCGTCACTGTCGGCTCACTCCGCTCGCGGAGCGACGCGCGCACGCCTGGCTGCTACTGGCGCAGCTGTGTCTCAGGTATGTCTCAGGTATGCGAAGCATATCACTATTATACCCTGTCCATTGAACGCGCGCTGTCGGAGGGCGCGTCGTCACTGTCGGCTCACTCCGCTCGCGGAGCGACGCGCGCACGCCTGGCTGCTACTGGCGCAGCTGTGTCTCAGGTATGTCTCAGGTATGCGAAGCATATCACTATTATACCCTGTCCATTGAACGCGCGCTGTCGGAGGGCGCGTCGTCACTGTCGGCTCACTCCGCTCGCGGAGCGACGCGCGCACGCCTGGCTGCTACTGGCGCAGCTGTGTCTCAGGTATGTCTCAGGTATGCGAAGCATATCACTATTATACCCTGTCCATTGAACGCGCGCTGTCGGAGGGCGCGTCGTCACTGTCGGCTCACTCCGCTCGCGGAGCGACGCGCGCACGCCTGGCTGCTACTGGCGCAGCTGTGTCTCAGGTATGTCTCAGGTATGCGAAGCATATCACTATTATACCCTGTCCATTGAACGCGCGCTGTCGGAGGGCGCGTCGTCACTGTCGGCTCACTCCGCTCGCGGAGCGACGCGCGCACGCCTGGCTGCTACTGGCGCAGCTGTGTCTCAGGTATGTCTCAGGTATGCGAAGCATATCACTATTATACCCTGTCCATTGAACGCGCGCTGTCGGAGGGCGCGTCGTCACTGTCGGCTCACTCCGCTCGCGGAGCGACGCGCGCACGCCTGGCTGCTACTGGCGCAGCTGTGTCTCAGGTATGTCTCAGGTATGCGAAGCATATCACTATTATACCCTGTCCATTGAACGCGCGCTGTCGGAGGGCGCGTCGTCACTGTCGGCTCACTCCGCTCGCGGAGCGACGCGCGCACGCCTGGCTGCTACTGGCGCAGCTGTGTCTCAGGTATGTCTCAGGTATGCGAAGCATATCACTATTATACCCTGTCCATTGAACGCGCGCTGTCGGAGGGCGCGTCGTCACTGTCGGCTCACTCCGCTCGCGGAGCGACGCGCGCACGCCTGGCTGCTACTGGCGCAGCTGTGTCTCAGGTATGTCTCAGGTATGCGAAGCATATCACTATTATACCCTGTCCATTGAACGCGCGCTGTCGGAGGGCGCGTCGTCACTGTCGGCTCACTCCGCTCGCGGAGCGACGCGCGCACGCCTGGCTGCTACTGGCGCAGCTGTGTCTCAGGTATGTCTCAGGTATGCGAAGCATATCACTATTATACCCTGTCCATTGAACGCGCGCTGTCGGAGGGCGCGTCGTCACTGTCGGCTCACTCCGCTCGCGGAGCGACGCGCGCACGCCTGGCTGCTACTGGCGCAGCTGTGTCTCAGGTATGTCTCAGGTATGCGAAGCATATCACTATTATACCCTGTCCATTGAACGCGCGCTGTCGGAGGGCGCGTCGTCACTGTCGGCTCACTCCGCTCGCGGAGCGACGCGCGCACGCCTGGCTGCTACTGGCGCAGCTGTGTCTCAGGTATGTCTCAGGTATGCGAAGCATATCACTATTATACCCTGTCCATTGAACGCGCGCTGTCGGAGGGCGCGTCGTCACTGTCGGCTCACTCCGCTCGCGGAGCGACGCGCGCACGCCTGGCTGCTACTGGCGCAGCTGTGTCTCAGGTATGTCTCAGGTATGCGAAGCATATCACTATTATACCCTGTCCATTGAACGCGCGCTGTCGGAGGGCGCGTCGTCACTGTCGGCTCACTCCGCTCGCGGAGCGACGCGCGCACGCCTGGCTGCTACTGGCGCAGCTGTGTCTCAGGTATGTCTCAGGTATGCGAAGCATATCACTATTATACCCTGTCCATTGAACGCGCGCTGTCGGAGGGCGCGTCGTCACTGTCGGCTCACTCCGCTCGCGGAGCGACGCGCGCACGCCTGGCTGCTACTGGCGCAGCTGTGTCTCAGGTATGTCTCAGGTATGCGAAGCATATCACTATTATACCCTGTCCATTGAACGCGCGCTGTCGGAGGGCGCGTCGTCACTGTCGGCTCACTCCGCTCGCGGAGCGACGCGCGCACGCCTGGCTGCTACTGGCGCAGCTGTGTCTCAGGTATGTCTCAGGTATGCGAAGCATATCACTATTTGAAACTTAAAACCACCAATCAATTCGTTTTGAATCAAATGAGCTCATATTTAATATGATAATTGTATATCATTTTAAAATAATTAAAAGCATTTTTTGTAATAGGTGTAATAATGAAAAAATTAAGTTGGTTACGAAAATAATAAAGTACAAAGCCTATATTACGCCAATCGGTTGACTGTCAGTTGTAATTTTTTTGTTTACACAGCCGTACGGCGTAACAACATGGCCGCTACTATTTCACGGTGTTATACAACAGATTAAAAATACTGAAAACTTTGAATTGAATTTAAAAAATTGTTTTGTTTTTTTATGAACTAAAACTTACATTTTCCGATTGCTTTATGCCTAAACTGTCTCAATAACATATTTATAGATTTTTTCTCGTATAGAGTAAAATATGAGATATGATGATGTGTGATATGTTCATATGAGTGAACTGTGTGTGTCGACAGGTTGGGGCGAGTGAGTGCGGCGGCCGGCTGCGTGTCGGAGGCGGCCACGCTCACGCCCTTCAGCCATCTTGTACTATACACGGTACGTTGTCCTCACTATACTAGACGCCCACTGCTGGGCATAGGTCTCCCTCAAGTGGGGGTAATGGCCATGCTTGACACCTACTGGGATCGCCAACATGCACCGGGCATGTTGGCGATCCCAGTAGGTGTTATGGTACTCAGAAGGACGCTGCTGCCCATCCTCTGGTCAATATCCCCGGGTCGCCTTCTACGACACCTACGGGTAGAAATGGGGTAGTGCTATTCGCGACCAGCATCACTCGGCTTACGCACTATCACTAAGCAAGGAGTTAAAGCTGACTTAATAATCCAGGGTGTAAAAAACACAATACGTAGCTGTGATCAACGCATACTGTCTTTAGACGTATGAGGAACAGGAATTTGACCTTTAATATGAATAATTCAATATGTTATAGCGTACCCTGTACAAGATCGTTATTAAATTCAATTTAGGCCCAATAATCACATTCAATGCAAAATGTATTTAAAACGTCACTCCGTCCTTGTCAGATTGGTTGAAGTTGAAAGAGATAAAATGACGTTTTAAATACAAGTTCTCTAAGTGATCCTTGTCGTGTTCGTGCCTAGCGCGGGCTGGTGCACGCGGCCAGCACGGAGTGGGACGAGGCGCGCCAGTGCTTCCAGAACGCGCTGGCCATACACCCCACGCACCTCGACAGTATGGTGCAGTTAGGTAAGTCTGTTTGAGTGTCTTTTTGCAATCATGCTGAAAGAGAAAAAAAGAAATTCATCAAGCATGTGCTAAAGCATATGCCTTAAGAATTTCCTTTTTATTTAATACTGGTCGAAGATTTAGTTTCGGCTGAAAAATAGCCCTAAATTTCGGCCACGCTGAAAATCTGTGTTCGTGAATAGTTGTTTATGTTGAATTGTTAATACATTCGACCATTGATAGTTATGAATGAAAGGTACTTAATTAATACTTCGAAATACAGAGTTAGAAATAATAAGAATTTCATAATACCAAGAGGAGAAAAAGTTTGAACTATAGAAAGTGAAAGATCCGAACCCGCAATGCGCTGCGCAGCAGTCAATCACTCACCAGTATGACTCCATGAGCCATGTTAATGGGTCGACACGGTACACTAAAGCCGGCTACTCACGATGCAATTTCGTATTCAATCTGTTGAGTCAATTTGACTTGATTTGAAAATTGCGTGGTGAGGAGGCAAGTTGACGCATACTTTCAACATGTTGAGTGTCGAGTCGACCGTCCTAGCGATCGACGAGTTGAATCAACAAATTTAATGCGCGTTGAATGGTGAATAGAGCGGTTGACTCAATTTGCTGTCATTTACGCTCCAGTCCGGACGCGATGGCCGTTGCTTGTCGTTGTTTTCTTTGACTATAAAAGCTTGAAAACACACTGAATTAATTCTTAAAAAAACCCGAAAATTAACCGGTTCTAAATAAAACATTATAAAACGAAAAAAAATGTCTCACATGAATGTGAGACATTTTTTTTCGCAACAATTGCCACTTTTGACCCAATATGTTTTTTTTTTCTTTCTTTCTTTTTTTGTATTTTACTGATGCAATAACTAAAGCAATTGCCGCTTTTTGGTACTTTGACAAAACCATAGTGATTTTGACTCGTGCTTGCATATCTGCTAAAAATTTCAAAATAAAATTGTGAACATTATTGATTCGTGAGTAGAGTACGGTCAATTTCGACTCCAACAAATTGATTCGACAGATTGAATACGAAATTGCATCGTGAGTAGCCGCTTTAAGTCGTTGGCCACGCTAGAGCGACTGCGGGGAGAGGGGGTGACCTGCGAAAGCGGGAAGAGTGAAGACGCAGCGCCCTGCGTCTGCCGCTCAGTATGCCACGTTGAAGCGGCTGCGTGACACGTGGATTTCATCCTATCCTGCAGGGCGCTGTTAGCACGCGGGCTGCGAGTCCAGTTGTATGGTAGCGGCAAGCGCGCTGACTGCCCGCCCCGTTGGCTTTCTCAAATTGACATTATAAAATATATTTCACCACACACGATTTAAAGCTGTAATTTGAATGAGAAGTTAATTGCTGGTTTTGAGCGGTGTCAGTGCCATGACTTAAACACAGCTTCCCCCCGCCTACAGGCGCCGCGTACTACAACCTAGGCTGGCTAGGGCTGGCGGAGAAGGCACTGCGCGAGGCGGCGTCACTAGAGCCGGCGCGCGCCGACACGTGGCGGCGCCTGGCGCTAGTGCTGTGTGCGGCGGCTGAGCCGCTAGCCGCCGCAGACGCCGCGGCCGCCGCGCTGGCACTGCACCCGCACGAGCCCGCGCTGCGGCTGCCGCTCTGACTCTCAGGTAGGCGCCGCCCGCTGGCTCGCTGACGGCTCTCCGCGCCGCCCGCAGAAACGTTGCATTGTTGTGCAAACTAGTTTCATTTCCAGAACCAGAATGTTATGTGATGACCCTGCTCCATGTTGTACGGTCGGCTTATCAAAAGATTGATCATTATGTTGTTGTTAACTGATCTGAAATGAACCGTTTTGACCACATCGATTGACAAACGACGACTCTTACCCCTCGTTTATACCAAGGAACAAGACGTATTATACACGTTTTATACAAAACATGTATGTAGATATTAGTGCTCGGCGTTATGGTAGCCTCACACTCCTTTCTCTTATTGCTAATATTATGGTATTGTACGGTAAAGTGAAAGTTTCAAATTATAAGGGAAATAGCTATATTAAATCAATATAACACAGTAATATGAAACGGTAAAAAATGGTAAACTATAACAACTAAACTAATGGTAAAATGGTAATGGTAATGGTTTGAGAACGAGGTGTCTCTAGCGAGATCTAACGCGAACTAACTCACATTTTGGTGGACGAGCGAATGTGCATACTTGCGTTCGATGCAATTATGCATTTTCGCTGAATGTTCGATTAACTCGAACAATGTATAACACTTGTCGAAGATACAACTTGTCTTAAACTTGTTCTACATGGTTTGTTTTATCTTTTGTTCAGACCGGATTACAAGACAACAAAAAGTTTTGTCTAATGCAATTTTTATACCTGTATTTGAGTGTGAACGATAATTACAAACATTGCATAAAACTTGTAGAATAAATGTATTATACCTTGGTGTAAATGAGGGGCTACATAGCAACAAATGTAATACGACCGAAGTCCTACAATGATCGCCTTTTCATAAGACGACTGACTGTAGAGACCTCATTAAATGTAAAAACATTAAAAAGTTGCAAGTCGTAAATTATCAAATACATTTAACAAAAATGAAAACTTACGACTTGCGACCGAACGCCGTACCTACATATTATACTGCCCTTTTTGTTGAATTACGTACTTTTAAAAATGTATTAAGTATCGTTTTAGTTTAAGCTAAGGCCGAGATAAAATATAACGTTACTACGCACGTGCTTTGGCTAAGCATTTTTCCTGTCACTGTCTCTCTTTTATCAAACTACGAGGGTAAGACAAAGACGGCAACTTAACTCCATGCCAAAGTACTAGATTATAAGTAATCTTTATTTATTTCGGCCTGTTTACTTACCGTATACTTACACTTAGATCTGTCAAAATCACGCCGAATCACGAAGCGTAAGTTTACGCTTAGTTACGACTCAAAATTTGGAGATCCAAACTATTACAGTATTGTTACCTAAAAGCTGGAAGTAATGTATATAACAACTCCTGTGCTATCAAACATGAAAACGATGACTTAAGGGGCTATTAAACGACATTTACAGATTTTAAACTGACAATTACGTCAAAATGTGCAGTGTAAATGATTTGAAAAAAATATATGTTAAACTAGAACATTCTCTTAATCACTTAGTAAGTGAATATTTTTAATTATATTCATATTATATAGTTTAATTAATACGTGAAGTTGTGTCTGACGCGGACAAAACATTGACAATCACACAAAATCTACCAGGTATAAAAAAAGGCGTATACTATAAGATAGATAATAAAATTGTCTGTAAGATGGTGTAAGTTTCGTTTAATTATACCTGGTAGATGTTGTGTGATTGTCAATGTTTTGTCCGCGTCAGACACAACTTCACGTATTAATTAAACTATATAATATGAATATAATTCAAAATATTCACTTACTAAGTGATTATGAGAATGTTCTAGTTTAACATATATTTTTTTTCAAATCATTTACACTGCACATTTTGACGTGATTGTCAGTTTTAAAAACTGTAAAAGTCGTTTAATAGCCCCTTAATACAATGACAATGATCGTTGTTCAAATAGAAAATATCAATGCAATCTATAAAAATTACAATTGATATCGCTCCAAATCTCTACCAATTAAATAATATCAAATATACTTGTGCATATTCTAAATCTGTCAATAAAACTCAATTATTGAAAATATTAAAATCTCATTCGTTATTCGTGGATTCCTCGTCTTAATAAGCAAATAAAATTATTTTCAATATTAGTAAATATTCTGGAACTACCTACCTGTTGACGACGCAAAACTACAGTTACTTTATTCAACTGAAGAAGTTAAACTACAAACCTAAACTATACGGAAAACGGTACGTGTGTCTAAATAATAATACATTAAATAAATACGATTTATAACTCCTTTTTTCTGTGTTAGGGCAGAAAACCTGTTTTGTTGCTACAACGAATCGATATCAATCGTACTGTAAGCGTTCTTTACAATCATAAATCGAAAATACAACAAGAAAAAACGTAAGCACAGAAAGGTTAGCGCAACCATGCGTTACGAAAGCGCAACGTGTGCGCACGCGCACTCACCTGCTGCAGTACATACGAATCCGACGTGTTTTTGAATATCGGAAGTAGGATATCAAGTTCAACTAAAATAAAAAAAACTTCAAAAATGACGTCGAAGAACAAAATCATTCTCTCATCAAGGAACTTGTACAATGTAGAGATAAAACAATAAATACGAAATATATTAGCCATAGTGTAGCGAGTAGTAGCGAGCTGTGCAAAAGTTTTAGAACGCATTGTGGTGAGTGTACTTATACAGCGATCTGTTTGTTCTATGTAGCTGCTACTATCCCTACGAACTTATGACTGACTACTGTAGTTAGATACGAGGCTCGGAATTGATGTAGGCATGCGGCTTGCACTACAGTGTGACTTGTATGATTTTGTATTTGTATACAGCGTGTCTGGTAATTAGTGATCGATATTTAAACCACATATTGTACCAATTTCTAGGGTAATTTATGTCTTCTACGAC
This sequence comes from Charanyca ferruginea, assembly GCA_947361185.1. Taxonomy (NCBI): domain Eukaryota; kingdom Metazoa; phylum Arthropoda; class Insecta; order Lepidoptera; family Noctuidae; genus Charanyca; species Charanyca ferruginea. Next base: position 27,040,441 of record OX376068.1, read on the forward strand.
ATACCTGAGAATCCAAGGGTTCTGGAAATATTGAAGGTCAACCGCATTTTTTTTTTTTGAGATTTTTACAAATATGTACGTATTTCAAGTTTCATTACTATACTTTTTCCAAGCAAACATAATAAAAAATGACAAATTTTCTTTTCTTTTTTCGCACTTTGATTTTACTAAAATGGAACGAATATCAAACGCGCGGTACCTATCAGCTGAACGAATTATAAAAAAGCTTAGTGATGACATTTGGAATAATAATTTGTAAAAAAGTAATTTGCTACTTTGACCTTCAATATCTCCAAAACCAGTGGATTCCTATGTGTGTCCTAGTAGAAAAAAATGATCCTAATAATTGGTACAATATGTGGTTTAAGTATCGGTCACAGGGGACACCAGTCACCCTGTATATTTATTATGCGATTATTATTAACCTAATAAACGCCAAAGCCAAAAGTTGAAACGTGCCCGCGGCGCGAAGCTACGAATTATTACTCTATGGAATTACGTTTCTATACGTAATTCCATAGAGTAGTAATTTGTCTGTCATGTGGCGTGCTGGGCTCATTTTGGTTTGCTATCTCGTGTCATACTGCCGCACTCAGAGACGTCACTTAATAATAATGAATCATTAACTTTAATCGACCAACATAAATTGGAACGCTGTCGGTCAAAACTATGACGGATTGAGCAGCCAAGTTATGTTGGTCAATTAAAGATACTGATTCATTTTTATTAAGTGACGTCTCTGAGTGCGGCAGATAGTTTTAGTTATCGGGCTCCTCCGAAACGACTTGACACCGATCTTTATGTTCTTTTTTGTGTAGGATATTTGGTAGGACTGAGAGTAGGTCGTAGGCTTTTAAAAAAATGTATATGGTAAAGCAACATTTGCCCGGTATATTTCATGTAAAAAGGGATATCAATTTTATTTTTAATTTGTCAGTCTACCTGTTTGTTCCGGTTAATCTCTGAATCGGCTGGTCTGATTTTGACGAGACTTTCAATAGTAAAAAACAGTGCGAACGAATGTTATTAAATATAGTGTAAATTACAACTCTATGTTGCTGTACCGACGAGTCACATTGTAATGTAAACCAGAAACAGTTTCTTTCCTTCAATATAAATAACGTAAACTGGCGAGGGGGCGGTTTCATATCACTATATTAAATCGATCTAGACATTTTTCTTTTAAAAATAAAGTTTAGCGCTAGTTTGACAGTTGAGTTATGGTGTTATTTAACCATAATACACAAACGACTAATGGTCATATTCTACATATAGATAAATCATGTTTTCAAAGATAAATCGGGTAGTAATAAACATTCATAATTTCACAAACGTTTCTTTCGCTACTGGAGTCTGTACATAAAACTTAAATTTTCGCCATAAGTTCCTGTTTACTGTGAAAAAGATACATTATTTACGAAAATAGAAAAAGCAATATAAAAATGATAATAGACAGTTAATAGATGTGCATAAATTATGAAATAAATGTCCTTATTTATTGTAAATAGGTAATAGTTGTTGAAACTATTCTGCTGCCACGTTTCATATACATTGTTAACTCTGAAATGTTTCTGTTGAGTCAAAGTACTTAACGTAAGTAATGGTTGTAGTTAATTTCCTCAACAAAGTGATCATACAGCGAAGGAGTAATAATAAAATAAGACAATAGCTCGTTAATTACATAGTGTCGTCTCGTGAGTGTGTTATGTTATTAGTTAACATAAATACGTTTATATCTTTCGTGTAATTGTACTTTGTATTGTCGTCGATGTATTTTGCTTAGAGCATGTAAACATATTGTTGGAATGGTTTTTCATACGCTTAGGGCCTAGCCAGGCAGAAAAGATGTAAGACGAGAACGCGTCGGGGACGCGACGTCTGTTTCATACAAAATGGTCGCATTAGAAGCGTTGCGACCTAAAACATGTAGAGGACGACACTGGCGTGACCAGGGGTGCAGACGGGGTACGTGGCTGTCGCTGTCCTGCCTGCCAGTGGCGACTGTGCCACGTCTTTTCTATATATCTAGAAAGTCGCGTCCGTGTCCCGTCCGCGCCCAGTCCGTGACACGTCCTCGTCCAGTCCGTTACACGTCCTCGTCTTACGTCTTTTCTGTCTGACTAGGGGCTTTGTTTCTATTCCTTGCCCTAAATAATAAATAATAATCTGTGTGGGCTAATTCATGTTACTAAATTAGTCTAGTTGCGGTACAATTCCAGTCCGATTTCGATCTAAACAGACCCCCCCCCCTCCCTTTTCTTACTCCGTGATCGATGCCACATACGCTCGTGTTAGCTTCGCGTCACGTGAACGCGATTTACAACATAGTAAATTCTAAACACATCGATCTTGCACGACTAAGTACTATGAGGACTTCATCACTTGTTGTAAATACCTCTCACGGGCCTCACAGTTAGGTACTATATATAGCGTAAATTAAACGCGCTCGTAAATTGATCGGCGCATCATTAAATTACGAGATTAGCCCTTACATCCGAATCTGATTTTGAGACCAGAGTCCCATCAGAATAGGAAACGTTCTCAATTCAGGCGGACATAATTATGTTTAAATGCTCTAAGTATTGTCGAGTCCCGTCCAGTGGTATCAAACATTTTGATTGTGACTTGCGTGTGTATTAGATATTTGTATATAGTTTTGCGGGAATATGCTTTTATATTATTTTTGTTTTTCATAACTGTATTATATTTACTTTATCAGAAAGAGTATCGTGTAATTTTATTAGCTTAAATATTGTAAAAACTTTTAAAACATTATAAATATTATAACGCTATCATACAATTATGGTTTAGGCAATTTAAGGTCGTTATTTTAATCGTTAGTTCAATCACAACTGAGGAATAAAGATGGCGGTTTGACAGCTTTTGTATAGAAAATATATCAAATGTCATACTAATTCATTCTTCAGATAAAATATAACTAACTATTGAAAAATCGGTCATTAATTATTTATTATAAATTAAGACCAATTAGGGAAATATTTATATAATTTTAATATCCTTATGTTAACTACAATCTCACAGCCGCGTAATCAGTAAATGACAAATATTTACGAATGCATTGCCCGCAACATGGCAACTGTTGCCTGATATCGTGCGATACTGAGAGACTTTGTCATAACAAAACTTTACAAATGTTTGCGTTGTGTGGGGTATCGCAAAAAGTTTCTGCAACTGTTGCCGAGTGTTGGCCAACATTAATAAAAGATCATCAGCATTTTACTGGCTGCGATTCTCATCGCTCACATTGCCAACCTCATTAGCTAAGAGATTCTTTGCCTTATATAAGTATATTACAATGCGCATATCAGTATCAAATTCACGTTTGTACGCAGATAGGTTTATTTCATTGTTGCTAGTCTACGTCACATGTCGCTCTTCGTTGTGATGATACAGGGACATTGAAAAAATACCCAAAACCTCTTAATCTGGACTTCGTATCATCACCCTGAACAACATTTTGTTCTACGACTTTGACCTCAACTAAATAACGTAGCCAAAAACAATTTGTGTTCGTTTATTTGAAGTCTGTAAAATTTACGTATACTACGCGCGCGCGCACTCATAATGATAGCGAATATGATATAGGTAGTAGGTATGCTAATGTACAGGCACAGCTGATTGCAGGCCTTTCGTCGGCCGTGTCGGAAAAATTATATTATGCAAAATTTTAAGTGTGTTTATATTTTTTGTATGAAAAAAAAATGTTTCGAATTTTGAAAAGTCGTAGAACAAATGTTGTTCAGGGAGGATTTATTGGTTTTGGGTATTTTTCCAATTACCCTGTATAATATCTACATTGTGTATATGGTGTGCACCTAACTTTTCAGGACACTTTATAAATAACAAATTATACATTACATACAAACAAATTTAATATGTTGATGATTTTTCAAAATGATTCGTGTGAACATTGAAGTAAGTACGAATCATTTTAGTTCACTGCACGCAATGATGTTATAATAAACAGAGATAAGCGCCCAATTTTGAAGATTCAAAAACGTCCTAATTGGGACGTATTGCCTTTAGTCTGCGTCACGCATGGCGACGAGTGATACGCTTTGTTAAAGCCGCTAAAAAAATAAAAAAAATGCTATTTTGTGTATTTAGAAAGTGTACCAATTATGATACCAAATTTAATAAAGCACAAGGGATCTCATACCACATGTTACTACGCAATATACATCGATTTATTTATATATTTCAATTATTTTCCTAATATTCTTATATTTGGAGGTTAGAAAAAAGAAAGAAATGGAAATACATTTTGTCACGTGAGTAAGACAAGGACGCGTTCACTCCGGACATAGAATAAAAGTACAGATGCGATATCGTAGGCAGTAAAGTCATTGTTTACCCAGTTCTGTTTTTCTTTTTTCTAACCTTGTAATATTTAATAATTTTGTTTTATTTAATCATTTATATACTTAATTAGAAATTAAACAATGTGACAACAGATATTTTTTATTCTTCTTTAGGCTTCAAAAATGGATCGCATTTGTTCATAAACAAAGAAATGAATTTTATTACAAAATAAATATTTTCTACTCTATATATTATTATATATATTCTATTATACCTTTAGTCCTGTTTATTAGTTGTTATAGGTACAAACCGCGCGTATAAATGTAATCGCGGTTTGCTTCTGTCTCGTTAAATTTGTTAGTCTATGATGCCAAGACGCGGTGATTGGTGGCCAGGATAATGTCTGTTTACATTCACGCGCAATTGACAACACTAACTGTCTCTTTTTTTCTTGTTGGTTTTTTCAAGCCATCCCTTTTCAACATTTTGACTTGTAGTGAGTTGTAAAATTAATGAAAAGTGTGTATGTGTGCAACCGCTGCTGCGCGGAACACTTTTTTCGTTTGTTTTGTGAGTGTATAACATATCTGTTTATTAGAATATCATTGACTGCACGATATTAAAAACTATAAACGCGATTGTGGGGAAGGTTATTATAGCAATATAATTATGATTCACGTTTATTGATAATCTTTGCATCCTTTAGAATATTTAGGGTTCCATACCAAAATGTTAAAAAGGTAACCCTGAAAATTTCGTATGTCCGTCTGTCTCCTGTCTGTCTGTCAAAACTTCTTATTTCAGCAAATACTAAAGCTATCGACTTAAATTTATAAATATGATTATTATATGCTTGTGCACTTTCACTTACACAGCAAGTTAAAGAATAAATAACATATTTTATATTTTCATTGAAATTGATCCGAAATGGAAGTCATGGAGTATCATGAAAAGGCTTCACTTGCACATTATTAAATATATATTTTTACTTATCAAGTAATTTTTGACTAATGATGAGAAATTACTGTAAAAAACACCTGCTTTATATCCGAAGTTTACAAATTAAACAAAAAAAACAACCAGTATAGTTTTTCAAAAATCAGTACACAGAACCAACCCATAGCTTAAAAAATGACACATAACGAATGAAAATGAAACATTTGAAATGGAAAAATATATTTCCTTTCAAGGTTACGGAACCCTCGGTGCTCAAGCGCACTTTGCCGGTTTTATAGATATCGAGAAAAACAATGACACTGTAATAATTATGAGAAATATTCCATTCAGAAATGCCGGATGCATTTCTGAATGGAATACATTTCTGAATGGAATATTTCTCATTATTACAGTCTGGACAAACATTAACTACAGGTATAATGTCTATTAGTTAATCTAAATCAATATTTTCGCATCTTATTTACTTATTCATTGCTTACTTTTAATTTTGGTGGAAAAGGTGTTATTGAAATGGTAATACTAATTATCTATGGGTGCGTGTATCACTAACATTACTATACCTATGTGTAGTTTATTATTTGAAGGATCTATAGTCTTGTGTTTGTATGGTGAGAGTATATTGGTAGATTGGTGAGAGAATAGCGGTAGAATGGTGGGAGTATGGTAGTAGAGTGGTGAATGCGGTGGTAGTACCTCGTAGTCTTTCAGGGGTGCGTGGACGTATTTAGATTAATTTAGGTAGTAATCGGTGCGTCAAGTTGTTTATAAAATTATGTTTAAGTGATGGCTTGTCCAATAGTTCATTATAATTAGTTACCCATCAAACTGATCAAACGGGTGTTGTCAACCGGACTCATTGTATCTTACTGGCGATTGTATCTTGCTGTGGTATGTAATGACGGGCTGGTGTTCGCAACTCCATGTCTCAGCGCGTATTTTGCGTACAGGTGGGAAGTAAGTCATTCGAGTTTATCTTACATGTTTTTGTTTTACAGTTACAATTAATGACTACTCTGGCTCGAATCGACGAATTACACAATAATACTATACTTGCCATGACTTAGCCCATGAAATGATCATTTACCTGTAGCACTCAGAAATACCTATCTACATATCATACAAATAGTATTAAAATCACTGTTTTTTTTGACAAATTATATATGTAGTGATAAACGAAGTTTTTGAAGTGAAAACTTCTTTAGACGAGTTTTTTTTTAATAATAATAATAATAATAATATGTGGGGACATTTTCACACACGGCCATCTGACCCCAAACTAGGGAGACCCTGTAGTTCTTTCTGAACAGTGAACCATCATGCTCGAGTCAGTGACGCTGAATTGGGTTTATTCGGCTCTCCTTGATGTAAAGCTCGCTCGTTTCGGTGACGCACTAACTCGTGTATTCTCGGCTTGAGTTGTCATTAGCCACGTCTACTGTCTGACAAGGAGTGCAAAATTCCAATAATTACGTTTTTATTATTTCGTATTATTTAAAATAATTTTAAATTGGAAAATCAATCTTTCACTTGCACACACCCATTTTTTGTTCTTATTGTGATACGTCATAAGATTTTTTTTTCCATCTTGCAATTCCATGTTAAATCGTTTATTTTTCGGAGTATTTAAAACATTAATGGATGGGTACTATTTTTTGATACTGCTTATCGCAACTGTGAACATGTACCTACCTAACATTGTTACATAATTATCAAGTTTTAGTTTGGTTATTATTTCTTTGGGAAATTATAAAAAAAAAAAAAATTTTGTATCTGTGGTCGACTCGGTCTTGTAATTGAACAAAGACATAGTTCATTTATCCCTGTGTGATTGGACCATGCAATGCTTTGCGTGGCACCCTACTGTTTTAAATAAGTATTTAAACAATTGTAATGTGTTGCCGAAATCTTCGAACATAGCAAGTGCCAATGTCCGTTTCTCTGTTACAACTTACTATTGTAAACGTTTAAATCATATATTTTTGTAACTAGTGTCCCATGTGTATTGCTGAATTATAAGATGTATTAGTTAAAATACTAAAATGCCATATAGTATTGAAATACCTGCGTATTTTGACCCTTATAGGCATTTAAATATACTAACATCTTTTCAATCTTACATAGTGATAAAGTTATGTTTATCTGAATGTTTTTTATTAGAACATCACGCTTACATTGTAAATCTTCTTGTTTGTCAGTTGTCATAGTAACGATCAGCGGAGACAGAGCACCTTATTGCTGCTCTAAGTGCAAACTGCGCAATTGACAACATTTCAAAATTGACATGACCCTAAAACAAAAATACCATTTCTTTATTTTCGTATCCTGAGTCCAAATATATAATTTTTATATTTTTTTATTTCTTCATTTCTGAGAAAAATAAGTAAAATCAAAAAACATGTGATGACGTCACATAGCCGGTGGAATGAGGTAGTTTACCTTTGCGTAAGCATTTCAATGGTTTATAAGAAAACATTAACGTCAAATAAGACACACGTCAATGTCACATACATGAAGTCTAATAATAATGATACTATTTTTTTGACGGGTCACTGTAAAACAAAAGATAAAACGCTATTCCACCGTAAGTACGACGTCACTTGGCGCTTACTTCTTTTTAGAATACACATAATTTCAAAGTTAAAATTTTGAATGAAAAGTACATAATTTCGAAAAACGGAAAAATACGGGTGCCTTATATTTGTATTTGCTTTTATATAACGTAATAATACAAGTAGGTTAAAAATATGAAATGTTGTCAATTGTGGATAATAAATCAAAATTTCAATTTTCAACTCTATTTGTGAGGTATGTTAAGTTATTATCAATAATCGGTGATGAAAAGTGGTAACAGAGTCTCGAGTCGGTCGACGTTATAGTCGACCGTGTGTGAAGTGACTTAGGTCTGTGTTCACCAATATTTGATCCAGCGATTACATAATATTTAAAATTTCCTTAATGAAATTGACATACACAACTGTTTAAATACTTAACTGGTTGTTTGAATGTTGATGAACACGGGCCTTATTTTTTGACCACTGCGCCTATTGCTTGAAATAATGAGACGCAACACTTGTGCAGCCGATTGTACTACAGTGGTTCTAATTATATGCAATTTGTTATAACGTTATAATGTTAGTACTGTATAATATATAATGTTCTGTACTGTTGTCCCACAACGCAATAAATTGGAATCGTTTACATACAATTCACAAGTCACAAGAAACTGTTTCAAATCAATAAATATTAAATTATTATAATATTGTTTATAATATAAGTTTTGCTCGTTTGTACATTACAACGGTTTATTTCTAGGGTCTAGAGTTGTTTGTTCTCGGCTCGTGTAGGCCGACAGCTTCCAAATCGCACCATTTCGAAAAGTGATGGCTACGTGTCAGTGTTGTATAATCTATCCCTTTCTAGTGTTCATTAATCGTTAAACAAAGGAAAGAGACAAAAAATTGAAATGTTAAGTGTTCGATAGCTTTTACTGGCCAGCCGCCGCGAGCAACAGGGACAGCAACAACTATCTGTCCCTGTCGGCGCGTGCGGCAGGACCTATCTGTAATCATAATTAAGAATATTGTATAATAATCCTGTAATCTAAAGACCAATGAAATATTTATTGGCGCTCGTCATAGTTCAATAAACCTGTATTGTATCGAATTTCAGAAGTTTTCTATCGTGAATGTATCGATCACTTGTTACTATTCCAAGACGTTGGTCTGCTCGAGTTGTGTTCGTCTTGTTACAATAGTGTCGACGTAAATGCATATAGATGACTTTAAATATAGAGATGTGTAAAGGTAGCCGTTCAACGATCTCATCATTGTTAATCGTCGAACAACTGCTCCTCGAGGCAGTTTGTGTGACAGCACTTTAAAAGAAATATCACAAGCAAACTCAGTTAGCAATTCACTTAGCTATCGTATTCAATGTTTGACAAGCAGCTCCAGCAGACCAGCGTCAGATATTATATAAGGCAGTCACGCATGACGCAAGTGTACCGATTGTGAGTATATTACTGTACATGTATATAATTTTATCTATATAAAATATAAATACGTTTATAAACCTGTTGTGCTCTTGTGTACTTTACTACGTTGTAGATGTTGTTCTTGGCATTCGATGTTGACTGTATATAAAACGTTTAAGGATATTAAAAAATAATAATTATTATGTTACATAATTATTCGTTTTATTATGATATACTCACCTGCACACCTATTGATTCCCTTTTAAGGATTTGATATCAATGAAGTCAGTCAATCGCCGCATTATTGGACATGATTGGGCCTCTCTGGAGGTCGCCACCGCACCCAGTTCTTCGCCTGCTACATCCAGTGTCCTAGCAGTCACAGCCGCCGTTTAGATCGTCAATTCATCTAGCTGATCTAAGATTATTTCTATATAAGTGGGCTCAGGACATGAGGCCAGTTTGCGAGTTTGTCTAGCACTAAGTTGCAGAGAATAGACCTTTGTATTTAATTTTTTTAAACGGTATGTAGGCGCAGTTTATTTACAATTTCTTTATGTATTTAAGGAAATTACAAAATATACTATCAATCCAAGTGGCAGAAGAAGCTGTCACTCGGATTGGTTCTATAAAAACATTTGACAAATCAAATGATCTAAAAAGACTCATATTCAGATACTGTTAGAGTTGATTTCGAGAAAATAAATATTAAAACTCACCCCATGATTATTCACTACTAGATATGAAAATAATCTAGTACTGCTACCTACTAGTACTATTTTTTAACACATTTCCATTACAGCATCAAATACATGTCGTTGAAAACGATATTGTTAAAAGAATTAGTTACTCAGTTGATTTATGGTAGTACCTACAGAGGAAATGATAAACACCGTGACGTTAGTTGTCAATTGTAATGGCGGCACTTGGACACAAAGAGTACAATATATATATACAGAGACTTGGACAGAGTCGTGCTGGAAAGTGGAGACTAATGCCAAACTCCTTGTGTGGAAAAAAATAATCATTATTTGTGACATATTTCCTGTAAAACGATGCAATTTTAGTTTAAGAACTTCGAAACGGCGACTGTCAGTTTCACTCTTACTGTCAGTCGCCGTTTCGTTCTGAAATAATGAGCGTTTCGTTAAACTATTAACTTTTTTTTGCGGGGTTTTAAAAATATTGTAAATGCCTGAAGATACTCTTTAGGTACCCAAGAGTATAAGAATTAGAATTTCAACTTCTCTAAACATCTTTTTGTACAAAACTTGCCATGATTATTTTCGAGGCGAAGGTTGCCACTTTGCCATGTAACTATACTCCATTTATAATTGCATTAGAAAAAAGAGGCTCATAGAAGTAGGAATGCAAAACATTTAATTTCAAACTCAGATTTAAAACATCTGAGATTTCAAAGATAAGTTAAAACAATTTTAATTAAACTGATTTTAACATAATTTTGATAAATAGAACTAAGATAGTACTAAATATGGACGTATAGTAATATAAACAGAATAAGAGTCTTTTAAAGATAAGGTAACGTTCTAAATTTGGTAGAATAACAGTGAAACGAATAACGCTCCGGGTATTGATCATCCCTGCTTCTGTTAGGTTTTTTGCATTGACACTGTAATTTTAAATTGGAATTAAATATACAACTTAATGAAACCTACATAATTTTAGAAGATAAATTATTAAAATGGTTACAAATACGTGCGACAGCTACCTACTGTAAAAATAGATAATTATAATAAATTCGGTGTCTATCGTAACTTTAACAGGTTTATTGTACTTTTGTTACAAAGTGTGCATTGAAAAGAACCTTTTTTAACTTCTGTCTAATGCTATTGTAAATGGAGTATAGGTAAGTACTCGTTGAGGTGACTTACGAGTAGCAGCCGAAGACCTTGATCGGTATCTACTTGATATAAGTTTCTAAATTATTAAATCCAGGCGTTATCCTTCGTTGCTACTATATTTTGGTCTGTTGTAGGTAATTCTGTGGTGTTAAGGTAAAAGGGGATAAGTCGTAAATATTGACAAACGAGTTTTTAGCATAAATCGATACTAAACATTCATATCTATTAAAGTAAAAAAGAGATGAGTCAGTTGTAGTGTTACAATTTCGTAAAACGCAAGTTGAAAAATTGAGTTTATTTAAAAATACTAATAAAGTAAAAAGAGTTAAGTTTACTCATCTCATTATAGCGTCCATAATATGTTATTATTGCGATATGCATATTGAGATAAGTCGACTCGTCCCTTACTGCGTGTCGTTGTATTCCGTTAGTTACATGTCGCGCGCGTAGTTGACGTGTTTTGCTGGGCAATATTTAATAGTAAAAAAACAAAAAAAAAAACATAATTTTGTTTCAAGTTCCCGTATCCCATCCATCCCGTATCCCGTATCCCATACAAGTATTTTGGAAATGTTTTTCATACTGTATCTTAAGAAACTTTGGAAACCTACAATAGTACGTGTGATCCCTACATACAAGATGAGAATTAAACTTCGAGGCCTTTTTTAATAAGTAATATCGTATTTTAAGTACGGCTTCTATGGTCATTCAATTTTACCATTTACGATTGTTACAGCTGATGGTAGACGAGGAGCTAACTAAATAGCGTCGTACCTGTTTCATTTTGTAATGCCATTGTCACACCATATATCTAAATGCAGGAACCATTTATTCCGGACAAAATAAAAAAAAGCCCGTCGCTGCTATGTTTTCATGAGGTGTCTGTATAAGGCCGTAACAAATAACCGTCCAAGTACAAGAACGAAGCGCAAAACTAATCTAACTGCGTCGAGGGGTAAGACAGGGATACGTCATCTCTCTGAAACTATTTACAAACGCGTTGAAGGATGTTTTCAAGGCGCATAATTGAAAGAAAAAGTCAGGGCAGAAACTTAAACGGTCAGTACATCTCGCACTAACGATTTGCGGATGACGTTGTCATCATAGTAAAGTCATTGTAGAAGCATGAAGTGGTGCCAAAACGGCCTAAGCGATTCTTCAAGACGAGCGGGCCTCGAGATGAACCTAGATAACACCAAAATCATGTACAATGGTCATGTTTTCCCGAGACCCGTAGTTCTAAATGGCGCTATTCTCGAGGTTGTGCAAGAATGCATATATCTTGGCCAAAATATACAACTGGGGCGGTACCTACAACTTTGAGGACGAAACTAGCAGAAGGATACGCTTGGGCTGGGCGGCATTCGGGAAGCTACGTGATATCTTTAAAATCGTCAGTCCTACAATCCCTTAAGACCAGAGTCTTTAAACCAGTACGTCCTACCCACAATGACTAACGCTAAATATTCACTATGGACCTGGACTACAAATTCAAGGCCACTACTATAAGGGTTGCTCAGCGTACTCGCTGAGCAACCTTACAGTAGTAAGAACGATGCTCGGGGTTTCTCTGATAGAATTCGCAATGAAGTCATTCGCCGGAGAACTAAACCCACCGACATTGCGCGTCAACAGCACGCTGAAGTGGAAGTGGGACAGCCACGTCTGCAGGCGGACCAACGGCAAATGGAGCAACTCGTTTTAGAGTGGAGACCATGTTTTGGTAAGCAAAGTGTGAACGATGAAGAAGGTGGATGGCAGCGGATGGATGCCTGTTGCCCAAGACCACCCGGGGATCTCTGGGGGAGGCCTACATTCAGCAGTAGACGGCAATAGGCTGATATAATGATGGTGATGACAATCGCAAGTGACATAGATGCCGAAATTGAAGGATATGTTTTTGGTTTGAAATATCTAGCCTCGGACACATTGTGTCCGTCATGGTGGTCAACGTGTTAATTTTGGTAATTAAATTAATATGTATTTTTAATATTTTCAACCTGAATATTTGGGTTTTGATTATGATATATTTATTTCCTTTAATAAACCACGCTTTTGTGCATATTTTCTAGTCTGTGTTAGCAAGTCCTGTCAAAACTTTGAACGCCATGGCGGACAACGTGTGTCCGACGATAGTGGAGTACCTTCAACATTTTTGGCCCGGCAGTCATTGTGCTAAAGCTAACCTATCCCAATCAAAATGGGATCAATTTATGATAAAAAATATTTCCAAAGTCTATTAAAAAGCATTTAAAGTATGAATATAAATATTGCATATAGAGACGAGTCAATAATATGAATATAATATTTATTATTCTTGTTATGGAAAAACGAGACATGTCAATTATTTTAATTATTGATAAATACAGGGTGTCCAGTAAATAGCACGACATACTGCAGGGGGTGATAGCTTGGGTCAATACCTGCCATAACAACACAATATATGTTCAGCAAAATCTTACGGATTTTTGTTCACCTCTGTAGGTTAAAGTAAAACGATAAGAAAATTGTTCTGTGAAAATTTGAACAAAAAATTGTATTTCATGAAAACATTTTTGTTTTTGATAGAAAAAAGACTTATCAATGAGTAAAGTAACTATTCACGAATAAGATGCACAAAAAAAAAATACTAGAAAAGGAATTTTTCATTACGAGATGCTTAAAAATCTGTTTCAAGGTAGAGATTTTTCGATATTTCGGAAAATTTTGTAAAACTGTAAATCCGTAAGATTTTGCTGAACATATATTGCGTTGTTTTGGCAGGTATTGACCCAAGCTATCACCCCCTGCAGTATGTCGTGCTATTTACTGGACACCCTGTATAAATATATTTTCAAATTACGATAAACAAGAAGCAATATTGTTAGATGACAATGTGAACCAATTTATGGTTAGTAACATTCATATTCTTGATTAAAACACATTTATCTTTTGAAACTAAAGAGCGTTTACGTAATTCGGCCCCGGTGAGAAGTGCTGCTTTTTGACTCATCCCCTTTTACTTTGACCCCACAGAATTAAGAATGTAGCTTTTTTTTTCTTTTTTTTGTTACGCAATATTTTGTTGCCATAATTATCTAGATCTCTGTGCGTAATACCTACATATACATCGATGACATCTCACTTTTACCCCAGTTAGTTTTAAGAAGAAGGAGATTGTCGCGCAATTTCGTTAACGCATAGTCCTCGGCCGCGACAAGCTTTTAGATCGCGTAAGAATATTAATATACTGGTTATAGATAATTTATGTTTATGTATCATACTTCTACTGATGACCCTAATTGTATCGAACAGTTAAACTGAACATTTTTGTAGGTTGTTACTTATAAAGTTTAAGAAACTACGAATTTAATGAATGTCTTAACTAGTTTGTTTTTTTAATTTTTCGTGCATAATAAAAGCTTGTTTTTAAAATATATTTTTTTACCGTTAATTTTTTTACGAACTAAAGTTAGTTAAATAAAGTCTATGATTTGGACTGCTATCTAAATAGGTTAGATCTTTGCAGAATTCAACCGTCAGAAGAGTACTTATCTACATAGTTTTAATTTTCCATGAAATTGACATCCATGTCAAGGACTGCTTTAACTAAATCTCTTTGTCTTTGTGTTTGATGCACATTACATGTCCAACTCATTTTGTCATAGAGAAAAATACATCAGACATATTGTCAATACTGGCATTTTGATGTAACCACTGTTTATGTCCTTCTTGTATAGGTATTTTTAATGTTACATTTTCTCCAGATGCGTCCTTTCTGTTCGCTCTGGTGCGTATTGAGGTAGAACAGGCTCTGACAGGAGGAATGTCCGACAAAGACAATCAGCAGTCTGTTCCTCTAGACTTGGACGCCCTACTCCCAGAGTTGGGTCAATTTGGCCGCTATCAGCGATTCGTGTTCTTCTACTTGGGAATAACCGTTATCTTCACTAGCATACACACCTGCCAGTTTATATTTAATGCTGGAAGTATCCCGTATAGGTGAGCTATATAGATACTGACGGCGTTTGGTACGTTAAGAGTATTTCATGTACCTACGTGTCCCCGTGTTTAGCATACAAGAATGATAGTAATTGATCTATTTGGCATTACCGTTGCGTACAAATGCTGTTAAAAGTGAGTTAATGAAAAATACAAATTCGACACACAGACTCGTATCTCATAAAGGGTTAGTTATTATAACAAGAAGTAAAATAGACTTATGTGAATTTAAGCATTTATATCAGTTTAGAATAATACATTGTAAA
The DNA here is from genome assembly GCA_947361185.1 of Charanyca ferruginea. Taxonomy (NCBI): domain Eukaryota; kingdom Metazoa; phylum Arthropoda; class Insecta; order Lepidoptera; family Noctuidae; genus Charanyca; species Charanyca ferruginea. The sequence goes on from OX376068.1 coordinate 27,055,803, forward strand.
AAAGAAATATGCTTTTGTAGGTGTGCTTACAGACATAGACGCAGCATAACATCCAGCCAGACGAAGTACTGGTTGCATGTAGGAGATATATAATAATTGTTTTGATAAGTATGTCCATTGTAGTCACCAGACGGCAGCGCATCTACTACGTAGGTACTGCTTATTGTCCACTCTCTTGTTCAGATGCAAAGTGCCACAATGTGAGTCGTCTCCTGAAAATTTCACAACAAGTAATTGGGGGGAATTTGCATTACCATCGACCGGGTCCGATTGCTGGCGAAGAGTTCCGATCGGAAAGACATGCGAGCCAGCCAGCTTCTCCAACTACACCGAGCGCTGCTACTCCTGGGTCTACGAGAATCATTTAACGATTGTTGCAGAGGTGATTATGTATTTGTTGTCTCCCATAACTAAATCTACGAACAAAGTTTGGTGTTGCGACAGCAAGTCAATACTTAGATATCTATAATATTACTTTCAACTCTTCAAATATCTTGGGACTATGAAATTGTGGACCTTTGAAAGGTGTAGTGCCAGGGACCGAAGTCAATTTGCAGAGGCCTTTAGACATCTTAAAATGAAGAAAGATATCATTTGACGATTATCACACTATGCAAATGCTTCTCACATCAATGTTCATTATTATTAGAACGGCCGCAAAAATGCATAACGTTTAGTTCACATCTTCACATGGACTGTGTGGTTATAGTTGTTTGACGATATTTCAGTTCAACCTGGCGTGTCAGGAGTGGAAGCGTACTCTGGTGGGCACCATTCACAACGTCGGTGTGTTCGTGGCAATACCTCTCACCGCAACTATCTCAGATACGTCAGTATATTATCAAGTTCAATTTATCTTCATTCGGTGGAGTGTGGAATGGAATAAAACTCGGTTATAGTACCTAATAAATATTACGCCAAGGTGGTTAGCACTTAGACTTCTGGGCGTAGTTGTACACTAGTAAGTATACTAGTGTACAACTACTACTACTACTACTACTATATAGTTGTACTTACTAGTAGGTATACTACACATGGCACTCATTCGTATGGACCTACCGGAAAACGTCGTGCGCTCTCCATACTTCGTTCCATCATCCTCGCGTACCTTCCCAAATAGACATGCAGTGCCGCGGGCGTCGTCGGCTCCGGCTCATACGGTATCACCAACAAGGTTTTAAAACTCTTGCTTGCCCTCGCATAATGCTAATGACCGCCAACTTTAATGGCGCTTTGAGCAACAACAACAAACCACAGACGTAAAAAGAGGCCACTGTTATCGGCATCCCCAAAACCAGGCAAGCCCAAGTTTGAGCGTACGAGTTACCATCCCATTATTCTCCTCAATTTTCTCGGCGAAGTCCACGAAAGGGTTATCTATAAGCATCTCAAAGACTACGCCGAAGCAAAGAGTCTCATTACCAACAAGCAGTTCGGTGTATAATTAAAAATAAGAAGTGATATGTATACGGAACAACAAATTAAAACCAACAAATAACAAGCAAATGAAGGTAACTAATGTGAAATTAATAAACCAATAAACTAATTTTTTGCCCATCACCTGACAAAACCTCAAATGTTCACGACACACGCATATTTCTATTTCGCGGTAAACAAATCACTCTCCAGCGTTATTTTTTTTCTTTATCTATTGATAGGCATGCGTTTGACCACTATCTCACCTGATGGGAAGCGATGATGCGGTCTAAGATGTTGCACGCTTGCCTAGAAGTAACCTATTCACTCTTGACTTAAAGACTCCTAGGCGTTGTTGTGGCGTTGTTGCCAGAAGAGCATTTAGCATTGTCAACGCATGAACCAAGGGAGAGTTAGTATGTGACATTGTGTGCGCTGACGGAACGGCTAACAGTTTATGCTTACGGGGTCTAAGATGATGCTTAGGTGCGAGAGGAACAAAAAGCTTCACGAGTTGAGCTACTAGTTCCGGGCTATCAGACTCATCGCGCAGGACACGACAAGTAAAAAGTAATTAGGTGTGTCTAACTACAAGAGAGTTAAATTCATTCCAAGCAAAAGTTTCAAAAGGTAATTATATGAATAGATAATAACCAAACAGAATCTTAAGAAAAAATTAAGGAAATGTTTTTTAGACCTTCTCAAGAAGCAAGGCAGATCCAACGAGTAGTTTGCCCCTAACTAGAGTCAAATCTAATTAAAAGCCAGGGGGTTGGTAAATTCTCGTGTTTTGCGAATGCAGTCAGAATGCTAGAGGTCCGGTAAGACTCTCAATCCTTATGCACATAAATTATCAGAAACACACACTCATACTCATATTATTTATTGCATTCCACAATATTCTATGGTATTTACATAGTACCTATGGCGTAAAGTTTGGCACAATCGTGGACCCTGTAAGCCACACCAACATTTATATTAACCATTTCCCTGTCCCATGAGTCACATTTAGATTTAATGTTATTTTTGTTACGTTTTATCGTTAATCTTTAATAACGTTAATTGTATCTTAAGTGCAGTGCCGATCAAAACGTTGCCCGATTCTTACTCGTGAGATTTGCTAATCCCTACTGTGAGTGTGTGAGCCTATCTAGTCAATGATAATTGATAATTTTATCTAAGACTAGCGGCGTCCCGGCTTCGCACGGGTGGACATTATTTTTTTAACATTTTGGGATAAATAAAGATAATTATTAACTTATAAGAATGATAATTAAAACGTATTCATGACTCAATTTGTCCAAATGTTCAAAGTTAAAAACAAATTTTCATTGAAATAAATTAAAATTTTATTTTTTAAACGTTTCAAATTTTTTACCATAAATCTATTCTTTTCCTTTTTTATGTTGTTAATTTTTTTTTACGATTTTAAACATTCTCGTTGGTAGTGCATTGTATCTTCGATGTTGCACACAGTGTCAACCACGGAATACATAAATAGAGTTGGAATGGTAATGTGGGCGTGGCAAGCGCGCCACAATTATGATTTGGACAATCATAACTCGACCGATTCATTCGTACACCGCGTTTAGTGTGCTTCGGTCCACTTCAGAGAAGAAATCTCTGCATTAAAATGCCGTATTGTGCCATAATAACTTGTATGATAAAAAGTCAGACCTCAAGGACGATATCTTTCCATCGATAAGTCGAAAATAACATTTAATTAAAATATGATTCGTAAAAAGCTTAAAATATAATGATCATTATGAATTTTCAAACATAGATAACATTACTGCATTAAGTTACAAAAAGCATACATTGCCCGATGTGTACTCGCTTAATCAACGCAAAGATCGAGTCCGCTTGCAATGTACTGTATGCATTGCATTCTCTACACTTCAACCATGGAGATTATAAGGTTAGCCATGATTGACCAGCCTTGTCTATCGATAGTGAGGTGACCATGTGGTGAAATAAAATTATCGATAGAAAACTCGACTATATTTACGTTTCACAAAGATTATTTTTGAAATATCATATATGTATTTTTCGCATAGTAATCGGACTATAACCGTAGGAAAATAAATTAAATGTACTACTCAAAACAAAATAAGGGCCACAAGGTATTTTGTCTGTACCATGAAAATAATAAAACCAATATAAGTATATTTTTTGTCTCCATAACGAAAACTAATGTTGTTTTTACCATGTAGACCAATAAATTTATTCAAATAATAATGATTAAAAAGTTTATTTGCTTTTGAAAGAAAAATCACATTTTAGGTTAAAAATAAAAACAACGTAAAGTTACTGAAAACAAAAGAAAATACTCCATGCTCATCTTTTAGTAACGGGTATGCTCCCCTCGTTTAGCTACGCACTCCTGAAGCCTGGAGTGCATGCTCTCAATCAAATGCCTGACATTTTCCATTGGAATCTCTTCCCAGGTCCTTTTCACAGCGTTGATGAGTTGCTGTTGGTTGTGGATTTCCTGATCACCGTCTCTAACTCTTCGTTTCAACTGATCCCACATGTACTCTATTGGATTTAAGTCCGGACTGTTCGCCGGCCACGGCAAGACTTGAATTTGAGAGTCTTCCAGTACAAACCGAGTCGCTTGAGCCGTGTGTGCACGAGCATTGTCTTACATCAAGATGAATCCAGGACCCGCTCGCTGTGCAAATGGGATCACATGTGGTCTGACAACTTCCTCAATATACCGCTGAGCAGTAACAGTACCCTCATTTAAAATAGCGAGCTCAGTTTTGCCGTGTAAGTTTATCCCGCCCCAAATCATTACATTTGGACCACCAAAACGATCGACTTCATGGATGCAGGCTTCTGAAAATCTCTCGCCGCGTCTTCTCCATACACTAGTACGCCGATCGTCGTTAAAAAATTTAACTTTGCATTCGTCTGTGAAGAGCACCATAAAAAAATAAATTACACCAAAATGAAAAAATACCTCGTGGCCCTTATTTTGTTTTGAGTAGTATATATATAATATGATTTTATATTTCTTTTGGATTTGTGTAATAATCAATTGCGTTGCTCTGTAATAAGAGTTAATTTTATTTAATACGAAACCAAATACATTTTACAATACAAACTTAAAACTATGTACACTAATATTACCTGTAATAAGAGAAACAACATTTAATGTTCACAAATCCTATACATTATTATTTTATTGTAATAGTCTTGCTTAAATCAGTTAGACGTTTGTGACATATCATAGAGCCTCTACCATAGTCACAGTCTCACATAAAGTAGGTAGGAACTTCTTTTACATCTCCCCCCCCAAAATAATGTTGTTTCTATAATTATTTACTTAAGTAATATATTTTTTTTCAACTTTCCGAAACTGGTACTAATTTTGTTATATGGAATAGATTGGATTCTATTTTTTTATGTCCTATGTTCACTCTATAGATTGAGTTTGATATTATTTCTAAAATTTGGTAAGGTCCAATTTTTAATTCATCTAACTTTTTTCTATTTAATCGATTTCCGTTTTTAACATAAACCCAGTCTCCTACTTTTAACTCGCACTTTTTTCTATTTTTGTCAAATCGCTGTTTATTATAATTGTGTGATTTGATGGTTTTCTCTAACGCGATTTTTCTATCTTGCAATAAATTGCTAAATGTTACATCTTGTTTCAATTCTTCTGGTAAAATACTAACGTTTTTTCCTTCCAATAAATATTTTGGAGAAAATCCTGTCACAGTGTGCTCTGTTTCATTATACTTTTTTATACATTCATGAGCAATAGTTGTCCAGGCTAATTTATCTGTCCTTTCATTTATCTTGCATCTTATTTTATTTACTAACGTTTGGTTTAATCGTTCATTCAAACCATTTGAAAAAGGTGCATTTACTGCTGTGAAAATAATAGGTATATTTTCTTGATCTAAAAAGTATTTAAAGTCTTTTGAGTTTATACCCGGATATTGATCAGATAGGATCATGCCAATTTTATTTTCTTTTGGCACTGTCTTAATAAGTTTAATAAAATCTCTTGAATTTTGAGTCTTGGAAGTCAAAATATAAGCATATCTAGTGAAGTGGTCCACTAAAAGGTGCAAATATGTTTTTGTAGAACGTGAACCACCAAATCCGCCAATAGTATCTATAGATATTATATCAAACGGGTTAGCAGCCGGACCTAAATGAGACATCAGTCCAAATTTATATTTAGCTCTAGATTTGTTTTTTAAACAGATTTCACAGTTGTCGCAGATCTTTTTTATATTATGTGTTAAATTTTTCGCTACATAAAATGGTTTAATTTTACTTTCCATTTGTTGTATTCCAATATGACAGTAAAGGTAATGTATCTTTTCAATAAACTTTTTACAAAATTCTTCAGACAGTACAATCTTTTCTTTTTTCCCAATCTTCTTGTAGTATATTTTATCTTTTAATGTTAATTTATTATTATTTTGTTTTATATCCTCATTTTTTTCTTGATCATTTTGAATTTCTTCTAATTTAACGGAATTTACAACTTTTAAATTGTCATCTTGATTTTCATAAGGTTCTAAAACTGGATTTCTGCTCAAACTATCTGCTTCTAAATTGTATTTTCCTGGAGCATATATTACCTCAAAATTAAACTGAGACAGATAATATGTGAGGTCACCCAGTTCTCATCTCATTTCATCTGTTCGAACCTTGATATTCATTTTCTCTAAGGGCTTGTGATCCGAAAAAACGGTAAATTTTTTGCCCATGAGCCAATGTTGCCAGTATTTCACTGCTTCTTTTATTGCTAAACACTCTAGATATACAGCTTTCTTCTTTTTTTGCGAATCATTTAATTTTCTAGAAAAATACGCACAAGGCTTTTCTTCGCCACTTTGTTTTGGTTGTTTTAAGATTGCACCTATGCCTTGTATGCTAGCATCTGTGTAAATATATATTGGCAAGTCTGGATTATAAATGGCTAAAATAGGTTTAGAACAAAGTAGGATTTTTATTTTCTCAAAAGATTCTTGACATTTTTCTGACCAAATGAATTTTTGTCCTTTTCTTAATAAATTATGTAATGGATCTAATATAATTGATAAATTAGGCACATATTTACCATAAAAATTTATTTTTCCGAGAAACTGCCGAATATTTTTTTGTGTGTTTGGTACTGGAAAATCTTTTATAGCAATTAAATTATCTTTTAGCGGAGCGATTGTATTATTTTGAATTATATGGACTAAATATTTGACAGAGTCCTGTGCAAAATTACATTTAGAGAATTTTAATCTAAAGCCTTCTTTCAAAATCGCTTCCAATAATAATGATAGATGTTTAATGTGTTTTTCGAATGTTTCAGAAAATACCAAAATATCGTCGATGTAATTGACAGTAAAATCTGATAGTCCATGTTTTCTAATAATATTACTTAATATTCTTTGAAAGATTGCCGGAGCAGTTTTTAAGCCGAACGGTAAACATGTCCATTGAAAATGCCCTTCTTGAGTAACAAATGCCGTCTTATTCCTATCTTCAATTTTTAATGGAATCGACCAAAATGCTGAATTTATATCAAGTGTAGAGAATAATTTACAATTTCGTGTCTTTACCATTAAGTCTTCAATTAGAGGAAATGGTTGTGATTGGGGCACTATTATTTTATTTAAATCTCGGAAATCTATACATAACCTAGATTTAGTGCCTTCTTCTTTTTTATAAGCTAATGTTACCGGGGCAGCAAATGGACTATATGACTCTTCAATTAATTTTTTTTTTATTAATTGCGATATTTGATTTTCTATTTCTTTTTTGTCGTCAATTGAGCACCTATATGGTCTTTTGCTACAATATTTATCTATTAGTAAATCAATATGCGCTTCATAACCATTTACTGTGCCTATATCATATTTATCTTTGGCAAACAGTATTTTATACTTGCAAATCATTTCATTTATTTGTGACTGTTTCCGAAGGTCAAGATCATTTACTGTTATGTTAAAGTTTCTTACTTTAATATGCTCATTAAAGTTTATTTTGTAGTTATTGTTTGTTAAACAAGTACTTTCTTCTGAAACCTCCATCATTTTGTTATTATTTAATTGTTCGTTTCGATCAACCTTGCTACCTGATATGCCAGGAATTATTTTTGGTTTAATGGAATCCATTTCTTTTTTATTTTCTATTTTGAAGTTTTGGATATTTTGAGTAATTTCTAATTTTTCATTTTGAATTAGCCGAAATTTTTCTATGCAATCTAATCCAATTAAGAAATCATAATCAAAATTATCTCCGTCTATCACAAATACTTCAATATCCTTTTCAATTTCAAAGATTTTCAGCTTTAAGGTTATTAACCCTATTGGTTTTTTTACACCATTAATCTTTTTAAGTTAGCGTTTTTATTACTAATTGGGTTATTTTTCAAGGACAACAATCTTGAATTTATCAAAGAAACATTTGATCCTGAATCATAAATTCCAAAAGTTTCTATGCTATTGTTTATTATTAATTTTATTTTGATTAATGGTGGAATTATTAGTTTTTTGGATTACATTCATTTAATTCTATTTCTAGTTCTGAATTATTAACATTTCTAATTTGGTCTCTTTTTGGTCTATCATCATTTTTATTCTTGAACCAACAAGAGGATTCAGGATGGTACCGATTTGGTTTATTTTCTTTTTCGCAAATTGTACATGGATGCACTTTAATATTTTCCTTACTTTTACTTTCATTAAATGTCATCTTTTTATCCAAATTCTTTTTAGTAACTAAATGTTCTAAACCTCTGATGTTATTAAATAAATCTTCAGTTTCTTTCAAGCTTATTCTGTCAATTTTATCCATTATAAAATTAGGTACTCCAGTAGCTATTAAATCAATCATAGTGGATTTACCCATTGATCTATTTATTTCTAATAAAAGCCTTTCTTTTTTTAATGCATAATCTAATAATGAACCCTGTCTATATTTAAATGACATTCCATACCTGATTGGTGACCAACCTTTAGCTGCATATGTTTCAGTAAAGTTTTTTTTCCATATTGACCAATTAGAATTAATAGAGTATTTTATGAGCATAGAACTATACCAGTCGACGCATGCATTATCTAAAAATAATCGGAGAGCTTCAATTTTCTTCGAATCTTCATTTATTTCTAATCTTAACTTAGTTAAAAATAGATGGCGCTAGTGCCACGCCTTTCATCAGCTCCGCGCTTTCTATTTGTTTTAAAATACTATTAACAAAGTTATGCTGCTGGTGAATAGTGAAATATGTAAAAAATTGACTAATAAACAAGTGCAAGTGTTATCTAAACGTTATACTAAAGAAAAGTGCCCAAAAACCTCACCCAAAATAGTGCTTAGACACTCATATTCAAACTGTCAAATAAATCAATGTAGGACTTTAATTATCTCTAAAAAGCTATTGCAGTGTGAAAAACATGCAAATTAATGTGTAACAATTGTTATATACTGTGTTTAAACGTAATAAGTGCATAAACTTTATTTATATAACGGAGACGGTAGTGGTATAAAAATTAAATTTGAATACCAGAAATCTCTGACATCAAAAAAAGACAATTAAAAGTTCGTAGAAACCGTACACCAAATTCAACGTAGCAAATTAACAGTCAACTGGCCGAAAGGTATTAGCTAAGACTGCTGAGCTCAAAGTCGTGAGTTCCGTCCTCAGCAGAACACTTGACTTTTTGTATTTGTAAAATTGCTAAATTGCTATTACATACAAATAAAGTTACCTGCTCGCCGAGTTAACATGAAGTAGATGAATAAAATTATAAAACTAAATGTCTTCTAAAAATATTCCAACTTCTTCAAACAGTAGCTGTAAGATGGCAGCACTAGTTACTTGCAATAGATGCAAAAAAAACGTTAACATAAAAGACACGGTACTGTGTTCAACATGTAACAACAGATATGAGTTGAATTGCGATGGTTATCCAGAACAAACTTATCGTTTAATGGATAAAGAAGCAAAAAAAAAATGGAGGTGTAGAATGTGCATTCAAAATAAAAAAGTGGTAAGTAGCGAAACATCTAACGTAACGATGAGGAAAAAGCAGAACATCACTTTAAACCCGCCATCACCGGAACAAACACGTATTAAAAAGACTAATAAGCGTGTTGAAGATATATTACTCACCCCACAACGCACATCTCATGCCTTGGATTCCCATATACTCACAGATTTTGATACGTCAGATGAATCATATTTAACACCAAATAAACTGTCAAAAAGTGTAGACGGTACAATTTCTGACCTACTAACCATGTCCGAAATGAAGGACACGATTTCCCAGTTAACTGATGACCTTAATAGTACACAGAAGGAACTTGAAAACATGATACTGGAAAACAACGACCTTCACAAACAAGTTAACAAGCTTACTGCAGAAATAAAACTATTAAAGTCTCTATGCTATTCTCCACCAATAGAGAGTAATTCTAATAGGAGTGTGAAAAAAAAGAGACATTCCCTATTACCGCACAGCTTGGCCACCACATCTTCTTCGGCTGCCGCGTTATGTTCTTCGTTAAAAACCGATTTTAATAACGACATTCAAATACTAGTCTTACAACAAGAAATTACCATCCTGCAACTAAAATTAAAAGATGCAAATCGAGAAATTACAGGACTAATGAAACAGATAGAGAGTCTTGAAAAATATCGATACTGTAATGACACAGTATCTGGAACACAAACGTTACAGACACATACAGCCCTGGAGCAGAAAAAACGCGAACCAGAAAAGAAACAAATACAAATTTTTGGCGCTCAGCAATGTGTTGGACTTGCCTCAGCTATTTGGTGCTCAAGACTGGAAACGCAATACGAAAAATACCAAGTGGTTGCGGAAACGAAGCCATACGCACTTAGTAACCAAATAATAAAGAGCTGTAGAGACACGAAGCTAAAGAGAGATGATAAACTCGTAATCTGCGTAGGTGAGAACGATTACAACATTGAACTAATCTTGTTACAACTTAAAACGGTTTTAGACAAGTTTGAAAATAACATGATTTTAGTATTGAATGTTTTGACAAATGATTATTTTCAGATAAATCAGTTAAATAACAGTATTGAAAACTTATGTAAAAAGTATAAAAAATGTCATTTTGTTAAGACTACATATAAAAAAATTGATATTTGTAAAGCAATTAATTACCTTATAGACTGTAGCGATTATGATAATAATTATTTAAACCCAGGCGTACTTAAAAAACGAATAGCAGATAATAAACCAAGTCATAAGTTCGGTACTAACGCTAACATAAACAAACCAAGTAAAGAGACAATCCCTTACTATTTTATTCGCAAACGCAGTGTTGAAACCCACCCAACAGAAAACCCTATAAAAGCCACGGGGACAATAAAGAAAGGCACCATACCTTATTATTTTTCTACCATCAATAAGAACAACACCTTTTTTCGAGCATAAACTGACTACTTCCGTGACGCATCAATTTAGAATTCTACATCAAAATATTGCAAGTGTCTTGTCAAAGCGAGAAATACTAGAATTAACTTTACAGGAGTTACGTGAGGCGCAAAATGAACCAGACGTAATATGTCTCTCAGAAACTTTTGTTAAAAAAGGCTATGAGAGTTATATAAAAATTTACAATTACAATATGGCTGCTAATTACTGCAGAGATAAACAGAGAGGTGGTACCTGCATTTTAGTTAAAAGAGGATTATTTTTTAAGGAATTACTATTTATCAAAACATATGCCACACAACACTCGTTTGAAGCCTGCGGCATAGAAGTATTATCTAATAAATGTATTATTATTTGTCTCTATAGAACACCCTCATCAGATCCTACCCAATTCCTAACAAAACTTAGTAGTCTTTTACACGAAATAAACAATAAATATAAGTCTAAAACAAATATAATCATAGCAGGAGATTTTAACATAAACACATTAAAAAAAGGCCATATTGCGAACGAGTTACAAAACCTATCGAATAACTACAACATGAAAATTCATATCAACGTACCCACCCGTAAGTCGTCTTGTATAGACCATATTTTGAGTAACATCCCGGATGCGATTGCAACAGTATTACCACTTCATCTATCGGATCACGACACTGCACAGATGTTAAGTATTCCTTTAAAACATAAACCTCAAAAACTAGCCACATTTTATATATTTAAAAGAGACTATAATATGGAGTACATACAAAAATTTCGTGAATGTCTGAATACATTATCTTGGTCAGAAGTTCTAATGGAAAATGATCTAAACTTAGCATTCAGTAAATTTCACGAAGAAATATGCCTATTCTATAACCTCTGCTTCCCAAAAATAAAAGTAAAGGTAAATATTAATAATAAAAATAAGCAAAATTGGATAAGCAAAGGGCTAAAACGAAGTTGCAAAATCAAAAGGACACTACGCTACAAATACTATAAAAATAAAAACCTATCTAACAAAACTAAATATATAAATACTCAAATTTATTGAAAAAATGTATTTATTATTCGAAAAGAAACGCTAACATTAAGTTTATAAATAGAAGTGAAAACAAATGCAAAGCCACTTGGACGGTCGTAAAAGATGAAATACTTGATACTAATTGCAAAGATAACATAGAGAAAATTGAAGTTGATAACACAATACTTACAGACCCCGTTGAAATAGCATCGGCTTTCAATAGCCATTACATCAATTTGGCACATAAATCGACACCAACAAAAGCGAAAATTGACTGTAGCAAAAACTCGAACCACAATTCAATGTTTCTTAGACCGGTATCGGAAAATGAGGTCAGAACTGAAATAATGTCGCTAGCTAACACAAATTCAGAAGGCTACGATGAAATTAGTACTAAAGTTGTTAAATTATGCATTAATGAAATAGTTGGGGTTCTTACCCATTTAATAAATCTATCATTTTCTTCTGGAACTTTCCCAGATATATTAAAACTGTCCATCATTAAACCAATTTTTAAAAAGGGACAGAAGAATAATATTACTAATTATCGGCCAATAACTTTAATACCGATTCTGTCAAAAATATTAGAGAAATGCATGTATAAAAGACTAGTCGATTTCTGTAACCAATTTGACATTATAAATAAAGACCAATATGGCTTTCAAAAAAACAAGTCTACTACATTGGCCATCTTCTCTCTGATAAAAACAATACTATCCAATATTAATAAAAACTATCTGACTACAGGATTATTTTTTGATTTGTCTAAGCCTTTGACCTAGTGTCACACGACTTGTTACTCCAAAAACTAGAGGCAAGCGGGATAAGAGGACTGGCACTTCAATGGATAACGTCATATTTAAATAACCGACAGCAACGAGTTATTATTACAAAATTAGATAAAAACAACGTCATGATTCCACACTCATCCGAGTATAAATGCAACAATTATGGCGTCCCACAAGGAAGTGTCTTGGGCCCAATATTGTTCTTACTGTATATAAATTCAATCACAGACATAACAAATCATAAATTTATACTATTCGCAGACGATATTTCCATTATAGTGACATCCGATAAGAAGACTAATACAATTTACGACCATGAAACAGAAATTAACAACACAATTAACAAATTAATTGAATGGCTTGACATGAATAATTTAAAAATTAATTTAGATAAGTCTGTATATATACAGTTTAATAAATCCAATAATAATAAATACAAATTGAAACTGGACATACCAAAACTTAATGAAGTTAAACAAACAAAATTTCTTGGAGTAATAATAGATCAGGACATAAATTGGAAAGCACAAGTAGATGAAATATCTAAAAGAATAAATAAATTCGTTTATGCACTCAGAAAGGTTAAAAATTTAACAAACATTAGAACTGCTATCACTACCTATCATGCTTATGTTGAATCATTAATACGCTATGGGTTCATAATGTGGGGTAATAGTACCGACAAAAATAGGGTATTTGTTGCACAAAAAAAATGTATTCGTGCAATATATGGGCTTCAACCAGATGAATCTTGCAGGACAATATTCAAAGAACTTGGTTTATTACCGCTACCCTCTCTTTATATCTATGAAGTATGCATGTTTGTTAAGAAGCATACAGATTTATTCAAAAAGGCAGAGGATGTATATCCTCGGAACCGGCGAGATCCTCACAGGCTTATACTAAACGAGTTACCAAGACTTGCTAAATATAATAAAAGCTGTTTAGCCATGTGTGTCCGGATATATAATAAAATTCCAAGTGTTTTAAAAACTTTAGATCTAAGATTGTTTAAAAAAAAACTATTCCAATGGATAAACACTAATAATTTTTATTGTATAAAAGATTTTTTTGACAGGTAACATTTTTTAATGTAACCTATACCTACTTAAAATTTGCATGCTATGATATTAAGCAAAACATGTATGCTCTTTAATGTCTTTTAAAACAACTTTGTACACCATGTTTTATGCAAATAAATATTATTATTATTATTATTATTATTAATCGTGCACATTCCGTTTCGAAAATCGTCATCCATTGTGATACATTTGATGTATTTCCACTGAACTTCTGTATAACAAATTTCTGTGATAAATTACTGATATTACAACTTTTATTATTGTTTTTCATTTCAGCAAAGTTTTCCAGTATTTTTGTCAACGCCTCTTCCGAAATTCCAGTAGTAGTAGTCTGTTTATATGTTTCTGGTACGATTTCCTCCAACAAATATCCCTTGAACTGCATGTTTTTTTCTTCATCTCTATAAGCATTATTAATTTCTTGTGTTACCGATATCCATACATGTCTTCTTTCATGTCTTTTTTGGAGTGTCGTTTTCACTTTCTGGTATGCCTGAGTTTTCGTTATTGTATCATGCAGTTTCACTGGTTGAAGTTGGTCCGGGATTAAAAACGTACATTTGTCGGCATCCGTAATTGACGTTATGCATATGACATTAGTTTTTAGGTCCTCACAGGCTTTGACTACAAACTCAAATTTTAATTTCTCCATTCTAAATAGGATACAGCTGAACAAAATGTTGTTTTATAATATGATTTTATATTTCTTTTGGATTTGTGTAATAATCAATTGCGTTGCTCTGTAATAAGAGTTAATTTTATTAAATACGAAACCAAATACTTTTTAAAATACAAACTTAAAACTATGTACACTAATATTACCTGTAATAAGAGAAACAACATTTAATGTTCACAAATCCTATACATTATTATTTTATTGTAATAGTCTTGCTTAAATCAGTTAGACGTTTGTGACATATCATAGAGCCTCTACCATAGTCACAGTCTCACATAAAGTAGGTAGGAACTTCTTTTACATATATTATGTTAATCATTGTATGAATGTGACAGAATGATATAAAAGGGACATGTAGACCTGGCACCCACGAGTATTTACTTTATTGTCTTGTATTTAGAACTACAATTTAAATAAAATTCAATTTGACTTATGTAATAAATTATAAATTTTAGGTTTCCTAAAGTACCTAACGTCAGGGAACAATGGATAGACGTGACAGAGGAAATTGGATGCCTACAAATACAAGTACTATTTGCTCTCAACATTAGGCTATAGGTACATATATGTATGTAGGTAGGTACATGCTCGGCTGCATAGTGTGCGTTTTATATAAGACTTCAATTTGGTCTCATTTAGTTTAATAATGTGGGAAGGTATTTGTATTTTATTGTTACATTTTAAATAGAACCTCCAGAAAGATTTATCTACTTTGGTGATTATTTGTCATTTATAAACGTAAAATGAAATGATTTGTTGATTATTATTTCATGTTTCATATATCCCTATCAATACATTAAACTCCATTTTTTTAAAAGCAGTTAAACGAACTGAGAAATTATCGAAAAAAATATCGGCTTTATCAAGCACTAGCGTAAATGACAAATTTTATTGTTTTTTTGCGTGTTTTAGTGTCCACGGCCTACGGGAACTTGTGTTAGTGTGCAAACGAATAGCTGCCCTGCGATTTATGTGCGTGTGATTTGGGAGTGTGCGAAATATTAATATACATAGTATTGCGTATGTATTAGAAATTAAAATAGTGGGAGTCAAACGGCGACACCGGTTTTAAATCAAAATTGAAGCGAGGGCCTTTCCAACTCTATCTATTCCGTGGTGTCAACAGATTTGTAACATTTAAAACATCGGGTAATTTTTCCATAAACATATTGTTTATGTCATTTACTGAGTCGTTTCTTGGTGACAATATCGCCCTCGAACAGAGCCAATCAAAATTTCTTTCTGTAAGATTTTTGATGTCGGAATGGATTGTGTCTATAAGAATTTCTAGATTGTGAACAGTTTGAGCCAATTCGTTATCCAACAATACTTGGGCGCTGTTTGCAAGTGGAGTGGGTAATTTTCCGTCTCCTAATTTTAGTTACCTAATATTCGTGCGCAGATTGAGAGTTTCAATTGATTGCCACAATGGTGATGATTTGAGGCACGCCTTAATCACGTCGGCACGTGTACTTTTTGTTATAACCGGTAGAGTGTGGCGAAAGTTTTTAGCAAAAATAAAAGTTACGCCCCCCATCATATTGCCTGAGTTTCATATCTTTTAATGCACGGTCCACTGCTTCTACATGAGCTCTATGGCTCATGGTGCACTCATCCCAAATAATCAGCGACGTATCCTGTAAGAGACCACCACAAAAATGGTCCACTGGGAAAGCCCAGTGGACCATTTTTGCGGATGGAGCATACAGAATATTACGTTCTAAAGACACAGCCAACGGTAATTTAAAGGTAGATTGAGCTGGTTTACCATTATTTAATAGGGTTGCAGGAATTCCAGAAGACGCCACTGCCAGTGCTTTTCTTCCAGATTGTCTTACTTTTGCCAATACTAAATTGGCAAGAAAGGTTTTACCTGTGCCAACGGGCGCGTCCAAAAAAATAAAAAAAAATAATAAATAATAATAATATGTGGGGACATTTTCACACACGGCCATCTGACCCCAAACTAGGGAGACCCTGTACTATGGGTGTCAGACAGCTGATATACATACACAAATACATTTTTTTTATTTGTAAATGCATACATATATAATTATATAAACAACACCCGGACACAACGCAAACACAAGTGCTCATCACACAAATGTACACTGATGTGTACACACTTTCAATTATAGCATCGAACACTATTTTTTGATCTGCCACTAAAGTGAGCTATTTTTCTATCATTTAATAGGGTTGCACCGATTCTAGAAGACGCCACTGCCAGTGCTTTTCTTTCAAATGGTCGTACTTTTGCCAATGCTAAATTGGCCACCAGGCGCGTCCAAATAAAATAGTCGACCACTGTTATTTTCCACACTGTCAATTATAGTATCGAACTATATTTTTTGATCTGCCACTAACGTAGGTACATTTGAGTTGACAAATACTAACGGTATGGCATCAACTACATTTTGTGAGCGATTCGGAGAAGGTAATCCAAAGTTTCTAAAATTTTTATCGTTCAATTCTAAAAGTTGGTTTCCTGTCCTAAATCAAGCTTTCGTTATATACATCATAAAACGGACCTCGTTGTTGGGCTATAATAATATGTCTGATGTCTTGACACAAATCGTGTTTAAAAGTATCCCATAATTTGAGAGGTTCCGAGGGGAAACAAAATAATATTATCACCACATACAACTCTCTCAGCCTTATCGGACATTGGGAAGGATGAACACTGTACACTCTTTCTAATGCGCCATAATTTTTTTATACCGGGATGTCCAACTACTTCTTGGCCACGTTTCTTTCTAGAGAATTTATTGCTAGCCCATGTATAATAATTTTTAATTTTGTAATATCTTTTGAATGGAATATCTGATTTCAATAATTCAAAAAGTAGTCAACATGTATTGAAACAGTCTTGAATACGAAATAATTTATTTTGATAAGAATTAAAAGAAAAGTATGGATAACATGGTCTGATTTTAAGTAAAAAAAGCAAAGGTTTTGTAAGCAAAAAAGTAGTTATAGTTACATAACTACAATAGTTGCACATATGGTCTTGCGAAGTTTTTTGTAAATATTGATATAATATAGTAATAATAATAATTTATTTATTTAAATTGACAACAAAGGTCCATTGGTTAGTAAAAAACTTATGAACTACGGGTTAGTATTTAATAATAATACGACAATTTACATTTACCCCTGCCGCACGAGCAACCTGACAGCATGTTGGAATATAAGTGCATTATGCTGCTCGGCTATGGCTTTCAAAATGCTGTTGCTGGTCGCCCTCACTCTGCATATAAAGGATACGGTCTTTTTTCTTAAAATGGCGTAAAAGTCGTCAGTTCGTGCAACAGCAAACATACTAGACGCGCTACAGAACCGAGGCAACCGCAACAGCACCCTGAAGCCATTATTATATTGCACACGCAGAGCATCTGGAGCCCTCCGCGTACAGTTGACCCACAAACTGCCCGTGTAGAACGCTTGACAATAAGCTTTAAACAACCTCGTTACTACAACGAGCGAATATATGAGCCAACATGTTGCATCTGGCTGCTAGTGCCCTGCGCTCACGATCAATATCTACATGATCTTTGAGGTCCTCAGTGACATAGTGTCCCAAGTATTTAAATTGGGAGACCCTTTCAAGTGCTCGTCCGTTGAGGGATATGTTCTATAATATTGTAGAACACTTTTTTATTCTATCATCAACACTATCCGCAGCGCATGCGATGAAAGACATTTTATAGCTATTTTTTTACACCTTGGGTTGGTTTTAGTAGAGATTTCTAAGGATCTCTAATTTTTTTCTAGTAATAAATATAGCCTATGTTACTCAGTGATCGTTATCACTTTCTAACGGCAAAATATTTTTTTAAATCGGTCCAGTAGTTTTTAAGTTTACTCGTTACATACAAAAATACAAATCTTTCCTCTTTATTTAGTGTAGATGAGTAGACAATAATTAACGGTAAAAATATCGATAAATTCATATTTTACGTTAATGTTAATTAACGTTATATTACTGGTAATGTTATCAAATAACCTTAAATTTTTGTAACGTTAGTAAGGTATCACATTCAAATTAACGTTACGTAACGATTATTAATTTGTTATTTGGTAACGTTAACAAGCCTTGCTCAAATGTGATCTATCTCACCAGGTTCGGGCGTCGCTTTGCTCTGGTCGGCACGTCTGTGGCACCAGCAATCTTTGGCGTGTGGCGAGGCTACTGCAACAACTACTATTTGTACTTGGTGCTTGAGTTCATCGAGGCTGTCGTCGGCAATTGCACTTATAGCACCTCATTTATCATGGGTACAAAATTAGAATCTTTCTTTTTAACCGACTTCAAAAATGACGAGGTTATCGATTCGGATGAATTTTTTTAGGTATGTTCGGGCATAACGTCAAAATCCGTCATATATTCATCAGCCTATTGCCGTCCACTGCTGAACGTAGACCTCCCCAAGAGATCACCAACCAACCCGGTCTTGGGCAACCCGCATCCAACCGCTGCCAGCCACCTTTTTTAAATCGTCGGTCCATCGTGCCGCAGGGCGTCCCACACTACGCTTGCCCAAACGCGGTCTCCACTCTAGAACGTGTCTCTTCTATCTACCGTCTGTCCGTCTGCAGACATGGCTGGCCCACTTCCACTTCAGCGTGCTAATTCGATGCGCAACGTCGGTGACTTTAGTTCTCTGGCGAATGACTTCATCGTAAATTCTATCCACCAGAGAAACTCCAAGCATGGCTCTCTCCATGGCATGCTGAGAAACCTTGAATTTGTGGACCAGGCCCACGGCGAGTGTCCACGTTTCGGCTCCGTAAATCATCACGGGTAGAACGCACTGGTGAAAGCCCCTGGTCTTAAGGGATTGTGGGATCGACGATTTAAAGATACCACGTAGCTTCCCGAATGCTGCCCAGCCCAAGCGTATCCTTCTGTTCGCCTCCTTCTCGAAGTTGTGCCGCCCCAGTTGTATATTTTGGCCAAGACATATGTATTCTTGCACAACCTCGAGAATAGCGCCATTTACGACTATGGGTCTCGGGAAGACATGACCATTGTACATGATTTTGGTCTTATCTAGGTTCATTCCGAGGCCCACGCGTCTTGAAGAATCGCTTAGGCCGTTCAGCATCACTTCCAGCTCCTGCAGAGATTCCGCCATGACGACAATGTCATCCGCAAATCGTAGGTGCGAGATGTACTGACCGTTGATATTTATGCCCTGTCCTTTCCATTTAAGCTTCTTGAAAACGTCCTCCAAGGCGTTTGTAAATAGTTTCGGAGAGATGACGTCTCCCTGCCTTATCCCTCGACGCAGTTGGATTGGCTTTATGCTAAGTTCTTGTACTTGGACGGTCATTGTTACGGCCTTATACAGACACCTCAGCACTTCGACGTATCGGCAGTCGACGAGGCATCTCTGCATGGAGTCCAGCACAGCCCAGGTTTCGACGGTGTCGAAGGCTTTCTCGTAGTCCACATACGCAAGGCACAGAGGTCATATATTTGCAAAATTATTTTTTGTTTGAAAGGGGTTTATTTCGAAATGGTTCTAGTTATATACATTTTATCGAAATTGATTCAGCACTTTATGAAAAACTCATCAAACACCCAAAAAATATACATAGATATCGTTTTAGTTTCTTGAATCTTTGAAGGACTTTCAATTTCTGTTTTAACCGTGTTGCCGTTTCTTAATGGATTTGGATGATAAGGAGATACTAAAAAGCGGAAAATAAATAACTTTTACAAAAAAGACAACCGCCTTTAAAATCTAAAAAGTGATAAATAATTTTAGCACAGAACAGAATACAGTCGGTGGCAATACAAAACAACAAACAGAACAAAGCCACAACCACCGACTTCCGAAACTAGAGCCATGTGTCATGTATGTGTTCTGTTCTGTGCTAACACGGAGGATTTTGTAGGCGGTTACCTTTTTTATAAAAAAGGTTTTTTACTTGAGCTAAATAAATTCCTTCAAGACATGATCGCCTTCAGAAAGTAAATCAGATTTTAGATTGTTAAGTCGAGGTCGATTCCTTAGTAAAAATAAATTGTATGTAGGTAGAATGCCTAGAAATTGTAATTTAACTGGATACCGGGTAAATGAGGAGTACCTACTCTTTTCTTTATTTACACTTCAATATGTATAAAGTATTTAAAGTACCTACTTACTTTTATTTTAAGAGTTTTTCACGGTCTGATCCTAATATTTGTTATTTCAGGTCTTGAAATAGTGGGCCTTAAGAAGAGAGTGTTGGGCGGCAACATAATGCAATGCTCATACGCGGTGGGCCAGATTTTGGCCGCCTTGGTCGCCTGGGCCATACCCTACTGGAGGACCTACACGCTAGTCATCTTCGGCCCTGCTATCCTCTTCATTTTCTATGGGTGTTTTGTTGAAGAGAGTGTGCGCTGGCTCATAGTTAAAGGAAGGAGGGATGAAGCAGTTAGAATAGTTCTTAAGATGGCAAAGTTTAACAAGGTGACGCTATTACCAGAAACAAAGAAGATGTTAACTGAGGGTCCACTTTTAAGGAGCACTTTTACATGGCGTCAAGTTAAAGTATCTAGTAACATACCAGAGAAAAAGAAACAATCTTTGTTCAGTCAAGTGGTGCGTTCAAGGACCATGATTTTCCGGCTGGCCGTAGTTTCTTTTTGGTGGATTTCGACGACGCTGATCTACTACGGACTGAGTATTAATTCAGTGTCGCTGCAGGGCAATAAGTACATCAACTATGTCATGACGTCAGTCGTGGAGATACCTGGCTCTTTTCTTTGTTTCGTCATGCTTGACCGATTTGGAAGGAAGACATCAATCATGATAAGTTTTTATGTCTGTGGCATATCGCTCCTCATATTACCTCTTATGCAAAACCGTAAGTAAGTAATAATTACTAATTAATTAATAATTACAATCTACACAGGCAGATCTTTAGTCATGCTTTATGTTTGTCATTAATTTAGTTTTAGACCAATAAAAAGGTGATTTAACCTTTGGATAGAATCCAAATCATAAAATAGTATCACGTACTTTATTTATTAATTTATTCAAGTGATCTTACGAGTTAACAGATTTGACATCCAAAACGCTCATACGATAAATTTTCTTATAATTCAATTATGGCTTATTACATTACCAATACCAAGGACCAAGGAAGGATACGGAATTACGGACTCGCTATAGTATTTTTTGATAGATATTTGATATTAGACTTGACCACCGTACCCATGACAAATAAAGAAGCATAATTATGGGTAGGGATAGTGTCCGCACTGTTTCTTGTATTTCCATCGAGCAAACTTGTACGTACGTTGTTTTTTTTTAATCATTAGAGCATATTTTCCTCATACGGATTCCAAAAAGCAGCATCATACTCAAGTTTACTGCGTACGTAAGCATTATATAATACTTTTGCAACCCCTATGATACAATCCTCATGACAAACCCTAACCTAACACCTAGTTTTGTTCGCAGACTTAGAAATTTTGCTAATGTGCGTGTGGAAATCTAATTTGCAATGTAATTGTAATCCTAAATCCCTAATCTCATAAACTCTATCCAAAGGGGCGTCCTCTAAATTATAAAATCGGCTGTGATTTTCAAAAAAACGTTATTATTTTACATTTGGGATTATTGAATGGAAGGCGGTTGTCTTGACTCCATTTGAATACCGCATCCATATCTCTCTGTAATGCCACCGCGTCAGCCTCGGCTTCGACACCTAAACTTAGCTTTAGATCATCGGCAAATAGGAGACACTCAGAGGTCAGAAAAAGTCTTGAATCGTATCCTTTTAATCACACATATTGACAACGTTTATTTAGGTAACAGAAAGAAAAATTGAGAAGTTTTGGCGTAAACTCAATAATCGGTAATATTTCCAACATTATATCATTATTCACCAAATCGAAGGCTTTTTGGAAGTCGAAGTAGATCGCAACGACTACCTTACGCCTATCCATTTGCGTGTAGACATAGTCTACATGCGCGACCAAGTTGATGGTGGTGAAGCGAGCGCTACTAAACCCATGCTGACTGCTATGTAGTTGGTGACAGATTTGGCTATTATTGCGATCACTTAGAATTGCCTCAAAGATCTAAGCAAAAACGGATGGGACTGCAATATGTAAGAAGAAACATTCGTGCCGCCCTCTCCTTTAGAAACAGCAATGACTCTGGATAACTTGCAGCTTTCAGGATATCTCGACTGAGTTAATGGAAGATTGTAAAGATACAGTAGGGGGGCCCTGCCAGAACCGTGATGCAAATCTTAGCTAGAAATACAGGAACGCCGTCAGGTCCACCGGATGATGGCGGCTTGAGGCGCCTCACTGCCTTACTTAGATTGATGTCATCAACTGCTGCAATCGAAACGGAGGCTGCATCACAATAATTATGTGCAGCTTTGGCAGCCATATCCGGGTTCAACACAGGTTTATCTGTATGGAACACGGATGCAAAATAGCTGGCAAAAGCGTCGGCTGCTGCTTGATCCTTCATTTAAGTATTGTCATATGTATATGTATCTATACACCTTCTATCTTTTTTCTTCTCCTTAACGTATTTCCAAAATTGCACCGAACGTCAATGATATTTTTGTATCACTGTCATAAATATCTCCGATATTCACAATCAATAATTTTTTTCACTCTGCCTCTATAATATATAAACATTGCCTTGTCGAAATCTTTACCCTCTCCTCTAAATATCTTGTGATAGAAGTGTTTATTTCGTTTTTTTTTATTATTTCTACGTTGTACCATTTCGGATATGTAAAGCTGACTAAACGCTATTAGTTTTTTAAAGGTTACAAACAGACTTATGCATTCATGTAACTTATGGTAAAACAACTGAATACCGCTGTTAATATCGCTCATTGTTAACAAGTGGGACCAGTCTATTTTCATCAATGTCTCATGCAAACCCTGAAAATATGCCTTGCACCAGTTCCAATCTAGACTGGTTTTCCAACGAGGTGTCGCTTGTTGCAGAGATGAGACCATCGATGATATCCTAATGCTTGGAATTGTTACATTTATATCGAGCATAGGATAGTCAATCCTGACCTGAGGATCTTCACCGAGGGATACCGCGATCGACGAAATTATGAATATAATATACATAATTGTGGCTCCGATAATTTTGAACATACTTAAATATCAATAGATGTAGTGGGCATCTCATGGGCTATTTGGTATATAAGGGGGCAAGTGGAGAACAATTTTGGGATTCTGCTAGTAGTAGGTAATAAACGCATTTTAGGTACCTATTATAATTAAATTCCAAAGTGGTTTACTACTACAAAAGGTGCAGTGATTGAGCGATTGACTGCTGCGCTGCGTTTGAGTTTATATGTTTGTAAACGCACCCACGACACAGGACAAATAGGTACTTACTATGTTCTACACAGGATAAATTCGTAACGTATTTAATAAAATGAAATAAATTACATGTCATATAATTTTATTTGTATTGTCTCCGATGTGTTCAACACCACAATCTACATAATTAAACAAGTAATTTACTTACAAAAACCATAATATTTCAGCAAGTCTGGTACTTACCTTGACGTTGATTGGTAAGATGATGATCAGCTTGATCTTCTGCGGCATCTACATCTACACCATCGAGCTGTTCCCGACGCAAGTGCGCCACATCATGCTGGGCGTATGCTCCATGACCGGCCGCATCGGGTCCATGAGTGCGCCGCAGACGCCTTTGTTGGTTGGTCGGTCTATCACACATTCAACAACATACACATTCATCACCAGTTCACGACGTCACCTGACATTCATCACCTCATAATGTTTTCCATTTTTCGAAGTAATTGTAATCATATTTAACGCTAATTACTTTTTTTAATTAATAAAAGCTAATTATTTTATCTAAGTTGTTGATGTACAGAGGCCAGCATATCAAGCTACTACAATCTGTAAAATTTCTTTGATAGATGTTCAACTTTATTACAAAAGCATAAGGTTCATATTTAATTGGGAAAATTTGACAGTTAGGTATGGCTTGATGTGCTGGCGTCTGTACCTACATTGCAATGCTATTGTGGATAGTATTTTAGTGATACGTTTCGGCACATTGCATTAGTTTGACGTACCTAAACAATTTATTTAGTTTATTTAGATATTGTGGGTTGGATTATTGTTTAGCTAGCTCCATATTAATAGCTTTTTTTAATTTAAACCCGACGGCTGAAAGCTATGATAGTGGGTTTTCAGGTCAGGTGGTCTTGTAATCAGAGCAACTTTCATTAAACAAATTAATGTAATGTTTTGAGTAGAAATTATGGGCAAAAAACATCTCTTTCAGAATGGCGAAAAAAGTGAACCTACCTAAGTAAACTGGTAGACCCAAAATATAATTCCGTTTAAAAGTTAATTTAAAATCAGACAAAATAAGTGCTGTTGACAGTAGCTATATCTTTCCGAGATCACAGTCGCTTCATGAAACCAAACCACCGTCAAAAATATCCTTAGAGCTTGAAGCTACCTATACCTAAAGAAGAATGACTGCAAGAGATGTTTAAATAGGTTAAATTAATTTTTGCTTCACTTTCTTTATCTGCCATTTTTTTTCTGTTTTTCTCTTGAAAGAGAGGACAACTTTTTTTGGTGTCTATCATTTATTGGCTGAGATCTTCTTTCCAAATAATCCTAAAGACCAGCCTACACGGAATTGTAGTATAATGTAAAAATGCGTGCCTACCTACTCCCTTTGTGTATTGTATTGTATTGGGGGGAGGCAGGGCTTTAAATACCGGTAAAATTTTGAACGTTACCTTTATTTGACAGAGTTACTACTACTATTAAAATAACGTTAATAGATTTAACGTTATTGACGTTTATTTGTATCGTTAATATTTGATAACGTTAATTGTATATTAACGTTAATTTTATCGTTATATTAAACGGTTAAAAATTGTGACGAAGAAGTTGCGAGGATGAAGGTGTGACGAGCCGCCCGCCATCGCGCCGCGCTGATGCAGTGTCGATCAAAACATTACCAGATTCTTACGCGTGAGAATTGCTAGTACTGTGAGTGTGGAAATAGAGGGAGAGCCTAGAGAGCCTATCTAGTCAGTGATAATTGATAATTTATCTAACACCAAGATACAGAGCGGCAACAGTGCATAGGTATAAATAACGTGATCTAATAAGCGAGCGCACAAAAATATATTCCTACCTACGGGACGGCAATGTAGCTAAATGAACGGTAAAAATAATGATAAATTCGTATTTTACGTTAATGTTAATTAACGTTAATGCTATCAAATAATGTATTTTTTTTTGTAGTTTTGTTAAGATATCACATTGAAATGAACGTTACGTATCGGTTATTATTTTGTTATTTGGTAACGTTAACAAGCCCTGGGGGAGGGGAGTGTAGTGTGCTACAATATAGCATTAGGTGTCACCTGTATGTTCAGAGTAAATAAATAAAAATATTTTATTATATCTTTGTTCCTCATTATTTCGGTTTACTAATGTTAATGCCTAATTTTATATGCCATACTTTTATTTGCTAATTTCATTAGAAATAATGCTTCAGTTGCTATAATCGTTAAATTACATAAAATAATTTCACTAATTTCATTGGTCATAATCTTCTACGTATGATTCTGCTACATTGTTAGATCGGCATCCACCATGACGCTTCAAAGTCATTATATCAGCTCCTGAATTAGCCAGCAATGTAGCTGAAGTTCTTCTGAATCTATGTCCAGTGTAGCTCTGAGCATCTGCTAAATCTAAAAACTTAGCGATTTCTTTAGGCATAGAACTAAATTTGTTTGGCTGACAGGTACATATACCATTCGGATAATTTAGAAAGAAACGGTAATTTTTTGCTTTTGGTGAACGCAAACCTTCATACTTCTTAACAATTTCATAGAATAGACCGTGTATGGTGAATGACCTCGGTATTTTATTTTTCGTGATCTTCACTAAAAGTATCTCGCCATGGTTCTCTTCTCTTTTACATTTGTTAATTCTTGTATCCTACATGCACCAGTTCCACCAAATATTAAAGCAACCTGAAAAAAAAGAAACAATAATTCAGTCAAATTCAGCCAGAACAATTCCAGCCTTCGAAAGAGCGGAGCTGGTATGTATTTTGGCACTTAATTCCGGTGTTCCACAAAATGCCATCCTTTCGTCCGTTGAACGCATCGCTGGAGGCTGGTTTTAATATAGAGGAAATGGTACCTCTCTGTAACTTCAAAGTATGAGCACACGGTCATGACATTTTCATTGAGAGATTGCATCCCGCTGCACGCTTCCTCCGTCAGCGGGGACTCTATCAGATACTGATGGGTCTGGAAGCACCAAGCTCTCCGGCGGGCGGCCGGCATCCCTCCCGTCGACGTACATGTGGTGGTTTATTATTACCTATAACTGTTTGTGTAGCTGAAATGGTAGAATAGTTGGAATCATTGCAAGTGACTGAAACATGTGTTTATTCGTCTTCACAGTAGTCCTTCACCTTCTCTACGGCCATATTATCAAACACTCCATCTATTTTTTTTTTGGTGAAAGAACCACTTTTTTATCAATCAACATGTATCGTCACGACTTGTTATTCTTTGTCATCACATGTCCAATTTTCGAAATGATCGAAAACAGCAGTAAATTAAATACTAGGTTACCTTCACCCATAGTTTGATTCTGAGGGGCAGTTACCTGCTGCTGATCCTGTGTGTAAATCACACTGCACGCACCATAATCTCCTCATTCAGCCATGTGGCTGAATGATGAAACTTGGGTTATTATTCGACGTCATATTCACGATAATTTAATAAAGGTATTAAAATCCAGTGAATGCAGCAGGAAGCACAGGACCGGCCACCTCGCCTGATTGATGATGATGATACAATAATAATACAAATATTTACCATCAGATGTTGTACATGAAGTCTCTGCCGTACCTGTTGTTCGGCGGGATGGCTTTTTGCGCGGGGATAATGATGTTGCTCACCCCCGAGACACTGCACATGAAATTGCCGGACACCGTCGAGCAGGCTGAACAGATGAGCAGGCGGACCAGGCAGGCCACTGACATAATGTTGGATAATAAATCAACAAAACACTTCCGATAATTTATGACACATAATGTTTAATTACATAATGTTGTTAAAGTTCAAGTCATTTTATTAACTTGCCAGTACATTGCGTTTACAAGCTGTTAAAATTGCTATAGTACGAGACATGCCTTTTTAGTTTTGTCGTTTAAAGAAAAAAACACAACTAGAACCTTATAGTACCTACTTTTTATTGTTTTTCAAATTATTTACCAGTAGCTGCAGTAGTTGTATTATTTGCAATTCGCTCAAACCAGTTATTTTAACATTTATTCCACTCTAAAGTGGGGGTGTATAAAATGGCTGACTTGAAAGCGTCGACTGCTTCTTCACCGGAATAGAACATTTGACCACGAAGACTTTTGTTAATTTTAGGAAATCTAAAGAAATCGTTAGGGCTTAGGTCAGGACTGCATGGAGGATTGACAAGAATTTCTACTTTTTCCTGCTTCAATTACTCAATCGTTTGACGAGCGCTGTGTGAGCTTGCGTTGTCGTGGTGCAGGATGATGCGTCGCTTTAAGTTAGATTTTCGAAGTTCGGCGATAACTTGTGGTAAACAAACTGTGGTATACCACTCTGCGTTAACCGTTCTACGATCTTCAAGTGCAATAGTCGCAACATGGCCGGTTTTTCCAACGAACGTGGCCACCATCTTCTTTAAAGTGCTTCGGGAACGAACAACTTTAGTCGGCTTTGGCTCGTCTTGAAAGACCCAGATTGTACATTGTTGTTTGGAATCAGGATCGTAGGCATAGATCCAAGATTCGTCACCAGTGATGATGTCGTAGACGTGATTTGACTCGCCTCGGTTTAACCTTTGCAGAGTTTTCTTACACCATCTGACGCGGGCCGCCTTGTGATCGTCGGAAAGCAGATGCGGTATTCAACGGCAAACTAGCTTTCTCACACCAAGCGCTTCATGCAAGATCTTCTGAATGGTTGTCCCTGAGATGCCTAAAAGAGCCTCTATCTCTCGATACGTCACATGACGATCTTCGAGAATTTGTTGTCTCACAGCAATGATGTTACCTTCAGTGAAGACAGATTTTGGGCGTCCTTCGCGACATTTGTCACTAACACTAGTGTCCACGCTGGAATTCTAAATACCAGCGTTCGACAGTCCGCAGACATGGGGCTTCATCACTAAACACAGATGTTAGCTCTTCAAAACACTGAAGCCGTGTCAGGCCTCTACTAAAGTTGTAGAAAATTGTTGCACGTACATTTTCCTTAGAAAGATTCATTTTCGTACGTAAGTAACCTGACAGATTCCAATCGACGCTGTGACTAAACAATAGCATTAATCCTAATACTTTCAACTGTTTTGAGATTCAAAATTTAAACATATTCGAAATTCAAATTGCCGGGAAATATGGAAACGACAGAACTTAAAAGACATCCCTCGTAGGTAGAAAGAGAAGATGATTATTCTCAAAAAACTGGTTTTAGATACCATTGGTACTAGACTAGACTGGTTTTAGACCCCATGACCGTTTTAAAAGCTTTTCGGCAAATCAAAATAAAATTTACTGAAGATCTGTGGGGTATGTCTTTTAAAGTTTGTACATCTATAATAGAAACTATAGCACCTTATTTGGCTTTAATATTTAATATGTGCGTAGACCAAGGTGTTTTCCCAGATTTAATGAAATTTAGTAAGGTCATACCTCTTTTCAAATCCGGGGATAGTAAAGATACTAACAATTATAGACCCGTGTCCGTGTTGCCGGCTTTCAGCAAGGTTTTTGAAAAGATTATGCTTAATCAGATGCTTGCTCATTTTAACACAAATGGCATATTACACGATCAACAGTATGGTTTCACCAAAGGGCGTTGTACGACTGATGCCGGTGTCACTTTATTAAAACACATATTTACTGCGTGGGAAGAGGCACAAGATGCCATAGGAATCTTTTGTGACCTCTCCAAGGCATTTGATTGCGTAAATCACGACACATTAATTCTGAAACTTGGGCATTACGGACTAGGTAAACTTGCACTTAGTTTAGTGAAATCTTATTTAAATGATAGACAGCAGCAAGTTCAAATAAACGGGGTGAATTCACATGGTTTAAAAGTACAAATGGGAGTTCCGCAAGGCTCAATTTTAGGTCCTTTCCTCTTTTTAGTTTATATTAATGATCTTCCCCGGTTATTCAAAAACCAACCACAAATGGTGTTATTTGCCGATGACACGTCAATAATTTTTAAAATAAATAGACGGGCTCAAAATCTTGACAACGTAAATAACGCCTTACTTGAGGTACAAAAGTGGTTCACGGCTAACAATTTAGTATTAAATGGAAAAAAAACTAAGTGCATCAGATTTGCTTTGCCAAATGTTAAAAATAGTGACTGTGACAAAGTATTGAATAAAGAGAAACTGGAATTCGTCGATAAAACCGTTTTTCTGGGAATGACGCTCGACTCAAGGCTACAATGGGGTCCTCATTTAACATCTCTCGCAGGACGGCTAAGTTTGGCAGCATATGCTGTCAGAAAGATCCGGCAATTTACTGATGTGGATACCGCGAGACAGGTCTATTTTAGTTACTTTCATAGTATAATGTCTTACGGTATTTTATTGTGGGGACGAGCTGCAGACATCGAGTCTATTTTTATTCTGCAGAAAAGAGCCATCAGAGCCATTTATAATCTGCGTATGCGCGATTCTCTAAGGGAACTGTTTAAGGAAATTAACATAATGACGGTGCCTTGTCAATACATCTATGAAAACATCATGTACGCTAGAAAAAATCTGCATCTTTTTGATAAAAGAGGTGACAGACATAATTATAATACTAGAAATAGGGACCAACTAGTTCAACCAGGTTTCAGACTGGCTAAAGTAGATTCGTCTTTCATGGGGTACTGTTTAAAGTGTTACAATAAAATATAAAGTTTAAAAACTAAAACCCGACCACAACAAAAAGTGATCTAAAAAGTACAAAACAAGAAAATATTTCACACAGAAATCAAGACGTAGGTACAAAATGGTCAAGGTAAGCCGTGGTTGCATGCCTGTATCCCATATGAGTGCGATGAACATGAATATAATGGCATGCAACCACGGCTTACCTTGACCATTTTGTACCTATGTCTTGATTTCTGTGTGAAATATTTTCTTGTTTTGTACTTTTTAGATCACTTTTTGTTGTGGTCGGGTTTTAGTTTTTAAACTTTATATTTTTATTTAAACCATTTTGGAGTCACAGCTAAGTATTATATATTTAATAGGTACTAGTGAACCCCTTTCCAATGATACTAAACACGGTATGCGTATCTTACTTTATTTGGTAATCTTTCCTTTTTTTACAATAATTTGTGCCAAATTACCACTAAATATTATATAAATTTGAAATGTACTAGTGAACCCCTTTCCAATAATACCAAACACGGTATGATTGTCTTAATTTTTTTATTTAATATTGTTTTTTTTGTCCGCCAGAGGGCGCCACATTGGATTCGGTGATACGTCATATAGCCTATAACCAGCGGACGATCAAGACGCTTCTAACGATACCTCATTTGTTCAGTTCTGATAAGTAGTTTAGGAGCTATGCGCGTACAGATGAACATACATACATACATACATACATACATACATACATACATACATACATAGCCTGTCAAACTCATAACCCTCCTTTGGCTTTGCCGTAGTCGGGTAAAAATACCTTCCCACATTGTTCAACTAAATGAGACAAAATTTAAGTCTTGTATTAAACGCACACTATGCAACCGATCATATTATAAATTGAGTGATTACATCACTGATAAAAATGCTTGGCTGGATGCTGGTCTAGCTCCACAGCCATAAGGGTTCATAGATTGATTGATTAGTATTTGTAACAATTTTTGGAGCCGTTGAAGATGTAGATCTAAATTATCTTTGCATTGTATAAACTCAATGTGTTAGTATTATATCATTTTTCGTAGCACATACATGTGAGCACTATGTTCTTTAAAGCTACCATTTACGAGGTATACCTCTCATTGACTTGAATATGCCCTGGCGGTTGGGAGAGTCATGCTCACTTGAATGTCTCGCTGCCGGTGGCGCATGTGTTGGATCATTCGGTTCCCTTCAAAATGGTTGAGCTAAATGGTGCTGATCCATGCGTCATGTTCGTGAACGGACGCCGTCGGTTGGGACTGGTCATCTCTTAGCTGCCTCGGTTATTTTAAATTTTGGTTTGAATTGTTAGTATAACTATATTTGTCTCTAGACCTCTTTTAACATGCAAGACGTGTTACATTGTTCTCACATTGTACCCTTAGATTCAACATGAATGATGTAACCTAAATTTGTAAAATTTATCTGATTTTAAAGGAGTGTTCATGGAGTTTCTTGCTCGTTCTTCTCCATAGAAACCTACTGTTTGGAACGAGCAACTCAGTTCATTATTCTAATATGTCGACGTAAGTGAAGGTTGCTCAAGGTTGCAAACACGGATTCTTATAATTAGGACACCAAACTGCGAGTTTGAGTTTGAGTTCATTATTCTAATATGTCGACGTAAGTGAAGGTTGCTCAAGGTTGCAAACACGGATTCTTATAATTAGGACACCAAACTGCGACAATCTATCAAATTAGGAGTTTGACTGACCCTTTGTTGCGAGAGGCCACTGTCTTCCATGACTGGACTATTTGTGCCAGTTTTTGGGTCCAAACTCAAACTCAAAATCATTTATTTCAAATAAACCAT
Organism: Charanyca ferruginea; assembly: GCA_947361185.1. Lineage (NCBI taxonomy): Eukaryota > Metazoa > Arthropoda > Insecta > Lepidoptera > Noctuidae > Charanyca > Charanyca ferruginea. The sequence goes on from OX376068.1 coordinate 27,087,988, forward strand.
TTTCCGAAGTTGAAGCTAGTTGCTCGTTCCAAAGAATATGTTTGGCTTGGCTATGGAGAAGAACGAGCGAGAAACTCCATGGACACTCTTTTGTCTGTCTGTAGGTAGTTTTTCGTGTTGATAATCTGATCTTGTATGGCTATAATGAAGCCTTCGGTTTCCGGGAACAGGTTTCCTATTTTAAGCTACTTACCTATTAGAGGCTACCGAGTTGATGAGGGATTGTTCCAGATCGTGGGGGTGTCGACCATGCAGCACTTTCTTTTTCCAATCTTTAAACTTCTGTTTCTGTGTGTTATTATTATTATTGTAAAGTTGAGAATGGCATAATAATATGTTACATCTTTCACTTTTTATACAAAATAAAAACAATTTCTCTAATTTTCACTAGGATATAACAACAGAAAACTATTTCTAGTTTTTATTACAATAACTTTTATTATTTTTATACTATGTTTCACCTCGTCACACATAGGATTATGACAGCTTAACTAATTGGAATAAGGTTTGAAACGGGTGCGGCGGGATAGTACTAATACTTAATACTGTGGCGGCGGTGTCTTCGGCGGATGGCGTGCAGCCTGAGTCGGGCGCGGGAGTAAAGTAGGAGGCTGGGCTTGCTGCGACGTGACACGACGTACCAAAGCGTCCTTCGAGCTGCTGAGGCACGCCCGCCGTGCCGCGATGTCAGTAAGCGCCGGCCCTATATCGACAGAATAGCTCGCACGTCAACGATGTTTTGAATACCCACGTGTGTGGTTGGTACCACTCACATATAGGTATTATTACGTCATCTTTTATCTATACGTCGGAATTGAGCTTTGTCCCCGAATTGCTTAAATGATAAAGATTAATAAGTAGGCTCATAAATATCTCGATAAGACCCGCTAATACATTTATACCTAAGTACCTTCTTCGACCACTGTTAGGATTTTGCAAGCATTCTCCGACAGTCGTTTCTCCTTTGGACTGTTCGCCGACAGGACGTTTTGTTTTTGAGAGATTCGTCGATAGAACGTTTCACCTATGGATGTTTCGCTGACAGAATAGTTCGCATTTGTTTGTTTCGACTACAGGACTTTTCAACTATGGAATATTCGCCGTCCCGTCAATTAGTTTTATCTACGATTGTTTCGACATGGCGTTTTCACTATTTACCTACTACTACAAAGCCACCAAGCTTGCTACAAAGACATGAAGAAAGAAAATAATAATAATAATAATAATGTTTATTAGTCAAAAGGTAATACAAACATAATTATGACATAGGTAGTCGGTGAGCCACAAACTAAACGTAACTTGTATCTTGTGACTTAAGGAGTTACATACATGGTGATTACCTTACAGTTTAGGACACAATATAGACAAGAAGTACAAAAAAAAGAAGACACATTCTTAAAATTTTAAACATAAAATAAAACAATAAAATAAATGTTTTTCAAATTATTGGGGCTTGTGTGTTTGTGCGTAAGTGAGAGAGAGACAAAAGAGTGGAGAAATAGAGAAAGAAAGTAAAAGTGTGCGTGTGTGAGTTCGTGTGGGAGCGTGGATGTGTGTGTAGTGAGTTAGGTGTAGGTACTATAGCAAGGCTTCGGTGTCGTCGTATGATAGTTTTAAGAGGACTGAGGTAAGAATTTTCTTACAGATGGTGACTGAACAGTCTCTTAGGTCGCAGATTTTATTGACTTTATTGAAGGTATTGGGATGAAATTGTGGGTACAGCGTCTAGCTAGTTCGGATTTAGCATTTGGTAGGGGTACTCGGAATATACGTTTGTTTAAGATCTCGCTGTAGTCAGGCCTTTTTTTAATTAATGCATGGTATTTGAGCGATGTTTAATATAAAAACTTGGCGTACCCTAAGGACTTGGAACTCTTGGTATTTAAAGTAGATCTGTAGGTAACTTGTAGGGTTTATTTAGAGCAACTTTGATTTATGCCCGTTGTGCCCTCTCGACAGTTATAAATGCACTTTTACCAGCTCGTCCCCGTATACGGATGCAGTACTGTATTATTGACTGGCGTTATGCAAAGTAGACCATTCGCATTACGTCTAAGGAGGTACAATCACGGAGTTTTTTTAAAACGTGTATTAATTTACGTACTCTCGATGATAGAGCTTAAATGTGGGCTGTAAACGTTAAGTTTTTATCTATTATTATGCATAGATATTTGACAGTGTCAGTACGTTCAAGAACTTTACATGCGCAGGTATGGTGTGAGGCTATATTGTGTTCCTGAGTGCAGGTATGTATATTTAAGAAAAAAATTGGTGAGGGACCCGAGGAGCTTGTTTTGGAAAAAGTGATATTATTTACTTTTGCTGACGTTAAGTGTCAATAAGTCGTCGACGTCGTCGACGTCTAAGGATTGTGCTATCTGGGAGAGGCCTTATTCTGTCAGCGATATACGCGGTCCCATGGCGTATCGTGGAAAATGATAGCTGTGTCATCAGCATAAGAGATCACTTCTGCTTTTCTAAGAGGGAGGTTTACTGTGTCGTTAATCTGCAACGTGAACAGTGTCGTTCCAAGAGTACTTCCCTGCGGGACACCAAATGTGATGGGAAGCAACCCGCTTTGGTGACTGTAATTTTACAATATTGAAACCGAGATGTTAGGTAGCTACGGAACCATTCTAGGGGTGTACCTCTTATACCTGTTGCCTCAAGTTTCTTCAACAAAATTCCGGGTGAACCGTGTCGAATGCTTTTGCCAAATCAAGAAAAACACCAAGGCAGTATTCTCCATTTTCAATATGGTGGGAGACCTGATTAGTCATAAGCGACACCACGTCTTCAGCAGACCTTCCTTTGCGAAATCCATATTACCTATCCGAGAGTATGTTGTGTTTCTCTACAAAATTTACCAGTCTCTTGTTGACAATTTTTTCTAAAAGTTTAGACTATACTCAGCAGGGCAATAGGTCTATAATTTTCCGGCATACCTTTGGAACCACTTTTGAAGATAGGAGATACTGCAGCAATATTCCAGTAATCGGGAAATCCACCTGATTCTAAACTTAAATTGAAAACGTGCCTAAGTGGTTTAATGCTTTTGCCAAATCAAGAAAAACACCAAGGCAGTATTCTCCATTTTCAATATGGTGGGAGACCTGATTAGTCATAAGCGACACCGCGTCTTCAGCAGACCTTCCTTTGCGAAATCCAAATTGCCTATCCGAGAGTATGTTGTGTTTCTCTACAAAATTTACCAGTCTCTTGTAGACATTTTTTTCTAAAAATTTAGAGGCTATACTCGGCAGGGCAATAGGTCTATAATTTTCAGGCATATCTTTGGAACCACTTTTGAAGATAGGAGATACTGCAGCAATTTTCCAGTAATCAGGAAATACACCTGATTCTAAACTTAAATAGGGTATTACACCCATTTTTGAAAAGTGTCTCAATGAAATTCTGTGGTGCTAATATGCTACCAAAAAAAACACAAAATTTTTATTCAATCGATAAGTGCCATAAAAATGCATCTAAATTTTACATTTTCAAATTTCGCGGGTAGTTTGACGAAAACGCCTCTTACTGGACGCCATATTGCTCAGCGTAAATGACGTCAGTTCCTTTTGTATCAAATGAGCTCATATTAAATATGATAATTGTATATCTTTTAAAAATAATTAAAAGCATATTTTGTAATAGGTGTAATAATGAAAAAATTACGTTGGTTACGAAAATAATAAAAGTACAAAGCCTTTATTACGCCAATCGGTTGACTGACAGTTGACAATTTTTTGTTTACACAGCCGTATGGCGCAATAACATGGCCGCTACTATTTCACGGTGTTTTATAACAGATTAAAAATATTGAAAACTTTGAATTGAATTTAAAAAAATGTTTTGTTATTTTATGAACTAAAACTTACATTTTCCGACTGCTTTATGCCTAAACTGGCTCAATAACATATTTATAGATTTTTTCTCGTATAGAGTAAAATACCCTATTGAAAACGTGCGTACGTGGTTTAAGTAGACTTTCACGGCAATTTATGAGTATTGGGACTGCTACTTGGTCTGGCCCTGGCGCGCTATTTATTTTCAGATTGTGTATGAGGTTTGAAACTTCTACTTCGTCGGTCGGATACAGGTAAAAAGATTGTGAGATAGTGTTCAGGGCTGTGTGTGATTCTAATAATGAGTGGTGATTGGTTGAAAGTTTGTCCAGAATGTTGGTAGCGTGTTTTCCCCCTACTGAAAGGAAATGCTGATTGCAGTTGTCAAGTGAAGATGTTGGAGAACTGCTGGAGGCAATTAGGTGTGATGAGTTATGACAGGTTTTAATCCCGCATATGTCTTTTATGGTTGACCAAATTTTTTTCGGGTTTTTCTGGTTACCTTCAATTTCCTGCTTGTTATTGTTTCCGAAGCAGGGAGTACACGAAGTTTCTGTATTTGGTTACAAAAAATTAAAGAAACGAATTTATTTATTTATATTATAAAATGAGTATATTACAACTGAGTACACATTTTGAAGACAATTTAAAAAAAAACTTCATTTTTTTTATCTATACATACAAAAATTTCTCGAAATAAATAGCTTTTTGTAACATTGCTAGTCTTATCTTTTGTTTTTATATTTCCCCAATGTTTGTAATAACAAAAAGAAGATTATGGTTGGTAACAGATAAATACCATTCATTAAAAGTAAAGGCGGTCTTACATTAAAACATTTTCTTTTTTCATGTCTTTGTAGCAAGCTAGTAGGTTTTTGGTGGCTTTGTAGTAAATAGTGAAAAAGCCATGTCGGAACAATCGTAGACAAAACGATCTGACGAGACGGCGAATATTCCATAGTTGAAAAGTCCTGTCGTCGAAACAAACAAATACGAACCATTTTGTCGGCGAAACATCCATAGGTGAAACGTTCTATCGACGAATCTCCCAAAAACGAAACGTCCTGTCGGTGAACAGTCCAAGGGAGAAACGACTGTCGGAGAATGCTTGCAGAATCCACTGTTAGTAGTTTTGGGAGGGAACCGATCACTTTTCCGAATTATTTTTGTCCGAATTTCATTTCACCGAAAACTATTGACCGACGTCTTTTTTGCTATATGCATTATGTGACATATTTTTAGATCATTGAAGTATCATGTGTCATAGGTATTATTTTACCGAACTATGTTTCTCCGATTTACAAATTAACTTTTTCCTATTGGCCTAAGCCTCTTTTGAACTATTTTCATTTGCCAAATGATTTATTTGCCATTGCAGCGGACTATCATCCTCACAGATATACAGCACGTAGGGTATATAACATGATTGTGTTTTAACTAAGTTTTTATATGTACCCACTATATACCCTGCGTATCCAATACCATATTTTCACCCCGTCAAAACAATATTTTACGGAATATTATTTGATCACAAATATATAGCCGGTTACTTGGCAGCATTTTCAACATTAAATTAAAATAGTGTCATAAAAAGTCAATATGTTACAAAATTTTGTGACAGAAACGAATCGCTGCAAAAGCGACTTAACGCAGTCTTGTCTGCCCTACCTAGAGTGTAATATAAGAACGCGTAGGCGCAGAGGGGAGGGCGGCCCGCGAGCTAAGGAACATTCGATTTGAAGGCCCGCCGTCGCGGCTGAGGCTGGCCGGCAGGCCGGCCAGCAAGCCGAAGCTGCGGTGGTGAGGGTTAAAGCCATCTGCGACTATAAGCTCGCGTGGGGCCGCCCAAACAACGCTTGCTGCATGTTGCATGCCTGCTTACATGTTTCATGCTTTTTTGCACGCTGCATGCTTGCTTGCATGCTGCACGCTTGTTTGTATGCTTGCAGCTGCATACATGGCGTATGCTTGTTTACGTGTTTGCTTGCTTGCTGCATGCATGGTAAAAATATGTTTTAATATCATTATGCGTTAATAAGTTTATGCTGTAGAATGTTATGCTTAATCATTATTATAATAAGAGAACATATTCTTAAAAAAATTATGCGTAATTAATGTTATGCGAAAATTGAATTAGGAGAAACAGACTGCTAAGCTATATTAGGTTTTAAATTTTTATCCAAATGGATAGAAAACCTGTATTTAGAAAATAAAATAGTGTACTGAGAAAAATTGTTTCGTTTTGAAACAAATTTTTCAATCATCATCGTCAGTGGAATTGTCTTCATATTGGAAGTTCGGTTCGACTTGGTCGTTATCTTATCTTTTCTTCATCTTCACCTTTCTTTTTTAGAAATGACATCTCGCAAGTCAACCTAGGAGGTTGTCTGCTGCTTTCCTGTGGCGCCTTAAAATGAATTTAAGGCCTCCGGGTCAAAAAAACTTACATGCACCACACAGATGATTTTAGCTACTTCGGCTTGTGCAAATCGGCAGATTATGTTATTTCCGTGATCCGTAACTAATTTCCTTCAAAATAAAAAAAAAAATATTAACGACGCTCGAGAATGTCCAGGTGACGTTTTTTTTTTGCAACTTTGTGACTCCCCCATTTCTTTATGTCACGCTCAAATTGTTTTCTGCATGTAATTAACTTACCTTGCCTTAATCTGACGCGCTCAAGTTTTTCTGATGATAGATTTTGTTTTACCTGATCGGCTGTCCTAGATATTCGACGCTACATAAAAGGCTCAGGTATGGTGGAAACACTTCACAAGTCGCAAGGTATCTCATATGTTATTCTGCCGCGCTCGAGTAAATCCCAAAATCTTTTCATACAGACATTTCTTCTACATCTAAATTCATGCTACATTCTTAACGTTCCCTGTGCCTACACTAGCGCCATTTTGGCGGGTTTTGGAACTGATAAAAGCTGGAAACTTTTTCATCATTCCCCCCATATGAAATAGTTGTCCTTACCGCTACCACACCCGCGACACATCATACAAACGAAACGATATAATAGCCTACACTACTACAAAAATAGCAGACTGTGCAGATACGTGCGTGTGTGTGCGTTAATATCGCTAGGGCTGTCACTGCCACTGCGAGCGCGCGAGAGCGAGCGAGCGCACGATACCGGTCTCAACACAAGTGTTTCTCTCTCTCAAGTAGGTACTCAATTCTTTCAAGTTTTGAAATTCGATCTTCCAAATAGGTAAGTAGATAAATACCAAGAAGTTTGTAGCTTTAGTTAAAATTCGTCATTCCTTCAAGGTCATTTCCTCATTGCATTTAGGAGGGAATGACGGTTGATGAGGGAATGATCTACACAGTATTGTACAATAGTTTTAAATTTTTTATTTATTACTTCCAACTTATATTTCATGGTATTTAATTTAAAACAGTACGTGCATGTATACGTCATAGTTTAATTTGGCAAAAATTACATACTTTCATATATTATTATTTGTTTTAAGTATATAATATTATATATAAAATATTTAATTTGTATGATATAAAATATTTCGATTTTCTTTTTCACAAATGAGCGAATACACGTTTCTACGCGCTACGAGTCAGCCCTTGAACTGGAACACGTTGCCAGAGCCAATGCGGCGCGTCTAGACGTGAGGAACAGTGTTTCGGTGGGGGGCGGAGCGTGTCGCTACTGTACGATAGTACTAATACTTATACTGTGCCGCTACCCTCCATACATTACATGTCCATCTCTTTTTGTCATAGAGAAAAATACGTCAGACATATTGTCAATTCTGGCATTTTGATGTAACCACTGTTTATGTCCTTGTTGTATAGGTATTTTTAATTATACATATTCTCCTGATGCATCCTTTCTGTTCGCTCTGGTGCGTATTGAGGTGAAACAGGCTCTGACAGGAGGAATGTCCGACAAAGACAATCAGCAGTCTGTTCCTCTAGACTTGGACGCCCTACTCCCAGAGTTGGGTCAATTTGGCCGCTATCAGCGATTCGTGTTCTTCTACTTGGGATTAACTGTTATCTTCACTAGCATACACACCTGCCAGTTTATATTTAATGCTGGAAGTGTCCAGTATAGGTGAGCTATAGATATTGACGAAGTTAGATACGTTAAGAGTATCTCATGTACCTATGAGTATCTTATGTACCTATGTATCCCCGTGTTTAGCACACAAAAGTGATAGTAATTGGCCCATTTGGCGTTACCGTTGAGCACAAATGCTGCTCAAAGTGAGTCAATTTAAAATACAAATTCGACTCACAGACCCGTATCTCATAAAGGGATATCTCATAGCTCATCATTATAATAAAAAGTATAATAAAAAGACTAATGTGAATGTACCTAAGCATTGACAGCATGTTAGAATAATTATAAATTGTAAAAAAGAAATATACTTTTATTATTATTTCCATTTATTATTTCTCTAAGACACGTAATTTACATTTTTAAATATTAATAAAAAAAAAACATTTAAAAATTTATAAAAAATAATATTATCATTATTTTCATTTATTAATTGTACATACATGTATAATTATATTTTTAAATATAGATAAAAAATAAAAACATTTAAAAATATAAAAAATAGTAGCCCACCGGTATCGGGAACAGGGTCCAAGCTACCGGTGGTCAGGGCTCCTGAGAGAAGAATCTCCTAACAATACGCGCCGTGTCCAGGAGTACCGCTTTCTGTATCAAACCCTTGATCCAGCTGCCCAACGAGAGCCTCCTCAGATGTTGGTCGAGGCTCTTGGAAATTATTCTATTGGCCGTAACGACTATCGGCACAATGACTGCTGTATTCACATTCCACATGTCGACAACCTCGCGAGCCAAGTCAAGATACTTGATTTGTTTGTCTTTCTCAGTTTTCACGAGGTTCTCGTCATGCGGAACCGCTATGTCAACAATCATTGCGCGACGCTCTAATCGATCTATCACCACTATGTCAGGCTTATTTGCAACAATAGTCCTATCAGTGATGATAGATCGATCCCAATACAACGTGATATTGACATTTTCAAGAACTGGGTAGGGCACATATACCTGTAGTACGGTACTTCCGACTCCACAAGCCTGTATTTAAGAGCAAGTTGCTGGTGGATAATTTTAGCTACAAGGTTGTGTCTATGCAAGTAGTCTCCGTTAGCCAGATGAGAGCACCCAGAGATAATGTGTCATTATTATTATTATTGTCCGTGTGGTGTACGTAAAGAATAGCACCATCCCATATCTTCCCGTGGGTGTTGTAAGAGGCGACTAAGGGACTTACCAGAGAATGGGCAGCAGCGTTCTCTGCGACTTTGTTCTTGTTCAGATGCAAAGTGCCACAATGCGAGTCGTCTCCAGAACATTTCACAACAAGTAATTGGGGGAAATTTGCATTACCATCGACCGGGTCCGATTGCTGGCGAAGAGTTCCGATCGGAAAGACATGCGAGCCAGCGAGCTTCTCTGACCACACCGAGCGCTGCTACTCCTGGGTCTACGAGAATCATTTTACGATTGTTGCAGAGGTGATTATGTATTTTTGTCTCCAATAACTAAATCTACGAACAAAGTTTGGTGTTGTGACAGCAAGTCAATACTTAGATATCTATAATATTACTTTCCACTCTACAAATATCTCGGGACTACGAAATTGTGAAACTTTAAAAAGTGTGCCAGGGGCCGAAGTCAATTTGCAGAGACCTTTAGATATCTTAAAATGAAGCAAGACATCATCTGACTGTGTGGTTATAGTTGTTTGACGATATTTCAGTTCGATCTGGCGTGTCAGGAGTGGAAGCGTACTCTGGTGGGCACCATTCACAACGTTGGTGTGTTCGTGGCAATACCTCTCACCGCAACTCTCTCAGATACGTCAGTATATTATCAAGTTCAATTTATCTTCGTTCGGTGGAGTGTGGAGTGGAATGAAACTCGGTTATAGTGATACCATAAATATTATGCCCAGGTGTATAGCACTTAGACGTGGTTGTACAACATCAATACGTAGGTATTCTACACACGGCACTCATTCGTTCCATCACCCTCGCGCGCCTTCGCAAATAGACTTGTAGTGCCGCGGGCGTCGTCTGCCCCGGCTCATACGGTATCACCAACAATGTTTTCAAACTCTTGCTTGCCCTCCCATAATGCTAATGACCACCACCAACTTCAATGGCGCTTTGAAGAACAATAATATACGACAGACGTAGAAAGACACCACTGTTATCGGCATCCCTAACCCAGGCAAACCTAAATTTGAGCGTACGAGCTACCGTGCCATTAATCTGCTCAATGTTCTCGGCGAAATCTTTACTTATCTATAAGTATCTCAAAGACTACGCCGAAACAAATAATCTCATTTCCAATAAGCAGTTCGATCTGTAATTATTTATGAATTAGACTTAAATACAGGTAATGTAAAATTAATAAACCAATAAACTCATTTTTCGTCCATCACCTGACAAAACCTCAAACATTCACGACACACATCTATATATTTCGCGGCAAACAAAGCACACTCCGGTGTTGATGCCAGAAAAGCATTTAGCATTGTCAACGCATGAGCCAAGGGATAGTTAGACATTGTGTGCGCTGACGGAACGGCTAACAGTTTATGCTTACGAGTTCTAAGATGATGCTTAGGTACGAGAGGAACAAAAAGCTTCACGAGTTGAGCTACTAGTTTCGGGCTATCAGACTCACCACGCTGGGCACGACAAGCGAATAACAGTAAAAAGTCTAACTACAAGAGAGTTTAATTCATTCCAAGCAAAAGTTTCGTAAGGTATGTGAATAGATAATAACCAAAGAGAATCTTAAGAAAAAAATAAGAAAATGTGAAGAAGCAAAACAAATTCTACGAGTAGTTTGCCCTGGATAGTCTTATAATTTAATGGCCAGGGGGTTGGTAAATTCTCGCATAATATTATTGCGAATAGCGGAACCTAGACTCCGTTAAGAATGCTAGAGGTCCGGTAAGACTCTCAGTCAGAAACATAACCTCATACTCATATTATTTATTGCATTCCACAATTTTCTATGGTATTTACATGGTATGGCGTAAAGTTTGACACAATCCTGGACCCTGTAGGCCACACCAATACAATTAAACTAGCTTTTGTCCGCAACTTCATCCGCGTGAATGTCGGTTATCGCGAATGCAGTCGAAGTCGCGAATTAAAAAGTAGCTTGTGTCTTTGTGCCCAGGTTTCAAGCTATTTTCATACCAAATTTAATCAAAATCGGTTCAGCCGTTTAGTTTCGCATTTATATACGATTAGTATTGATTCATCATCATCATCATCATCAGCCTGAAGATGTCCACTGTTGATCAAAGGCCTCCCCCATAATTGGGGGGCGTTGCCGTAATCCCCACGCTTGGCAGGCGTCTTGGGGATCGCAGTGAGGTTGTTAAGCACACGGAAGCCGCTGCTGCTCGCTGCTGTGCTGTGCTACTGTAGTATTGACTTTATTAAAAAAAAATAATAACAATAACATTGAATAAATGAAAAAAATATTATTTCACATTTATTATAATTTATTGAGATCAATGTTGATCAAAAACATTTTTTTTTTTAATAATCAATTTTTAAGCTATACTTTAAAATATTATGTGCCTAAAAGAAAAAAAGAAAACGATTGCTTAAATGTGATCTATCTCGCTAGGTTCGGACGTCGCTTCGCTCTGGTCGGCACGTCTGTGGCACCAGCAATCTTTGGCGTGTGGCGAGGCTACTGCAACAACTACTATTTGTACTTGGTGCTTGAGTTCATCGAGGCTGTCGTCGGCAATTGCACTTACAGCACCTCATTTATTATGGGTACAAAATTAAAATCTTTCTTTCACTTGACCAAAATAACATCTCATTATGCTGGTTGCTGAAAGTGGCCTAAAGGTCCAGAGCAGATTGGAGTTGTGATGGCAAAGACTGGAGAGTGTTGGCCTGAAATTGAGCAGAACCAAAACGGAGCAGTTAGCAGCTCTCTAGTCCTGTGCCTGTCTCTAGACGGAACGCCCATACCGACCTGCTCCGACTTTTGGTACCTCGGGTCGCTTGTCCAAGGGAAGTAGACCGAGAAGTAACGCACCAGATCAACGCAGGATGGATGAAATGGCGACAGCTCACTGGAATAACTTGTGACCCACGGATGCCCCTCAAGCTAAACGGGAAAATTTACAAGTACGTGATAAGACGTGTCGTACTGTATGGGTCGGAATGTTGTGAAGTGAAAAAGAAGGATGAGAAAAGATTGCATGTAGCGGAGATGAGAATGTTAAGATAGATGTGTGGAGTGACCAGAATAGATAAGGTGAGAAATTAATATATTAGAGGAAGTTTGAAAGTGGCACCAGTGACAGAAAAATTGAAAGGGAATCCTTTGTCTTGGTATGGGCATGTAAAGAGAAGGAATGAAACGCATGTGACCAAAAGAGTCATGACCATAATAGTATGGATACAAAAGTGGATGCATGGAGAGGGAAAGGAAGGCCAAAGAAAAAATGGATGAACTGTGTGAAGAATGATATGAATGAAAAGGGAGTCAGTGAAAGCATGGCTGTTGACAGGACGGAATGGAAGAAGAAAACATGTTGCGCCGACCACAAGTAACATGCAACTTACTTAAGTAAAATAGATTACTTTAAGATATGATCGCCTTTGATCGGCCTATAGAAAAAAAAATCAGATTTTAGATTGTTAAGTCCAGGTCGATTCCATAGTCAAAATAAATTGTACGAATGTCTAGAAACTGGAATTTAACTGGGTGCCTGGTAAATGAGGAGTAGTGTTTTCTTTATTTACACTTCAATATGTATAAAGTATTTAAAGTAGTTTTATTTTAAAAGCTTTTCATGGTCTGATCCCACTATTTGTTATTTCAGGTCTTGAGATAGTGGGCCTTAAGAAGAGAGTGTTGGGCGGGAACTTAATGCATAGCTCATTCGCATCGGGCCAGATTTTTGCCGCCTTGTTCGCCTGGGCCATACCCTACTGGAGGACCTACACGCTAGTCATCTTCGGCCCTACTATCCTCTTCATTTTCTATGCGTGTTTTGCTGAAGAGAGTGTACGCTGGCTTTTAGCTCAAGGAAAGAGGGATGAAGCAGTTAGAATAGTTCTTAAGATGGCAAAGTGCAACAAGGTGACACTATTACCAGAAACAATGAAGATGTTAACTGAGGGTCCACCTTTAAGGAACACTTTTACATGGCATCAAGTTAAAATATCTCGTAACGAACCAGAAAAAAAGAAACAATCTTTGTTCAGTCAAGTGTTGCACTCAAGGACCATGATGAGCCGGCTGGCCGTAGTTTCTTTTTGGTGGATATCGACGACGCTGATCTACTACGGACTGAGTATTAATTCAGTGTCGCTGAGGGGTAACAAGTACATCAACTTTATCATGACGTCAGTCGTGGAGATACCTGGCGCTTTTCTTGGTTTATTCACGCTTGACCGATTTGGAAGGAGGACTTCAATTATGATTAGTTTTTATGTCTGTGGCATATCGCTCCTAGTATTACCTCTTATCCAAAACCGTAAGTAAGTAATAATTACTAATTAATTAATAACAGATCTTTAGTCATATTTGCCATTAGTTTAGTTCAGCTTCAGAAAGGCATTTGATAGTGTTGGTAATGGGTGTCCCCTTGTTTCGCAGACAGAAATTTCATAGAATTTCGTTTCCCAGAAAATATTTCATATAATATTTAGTCCTTGTATTTTTATTTCGAATATTATTGTTTCAAAGACTATTTACTTGAATGAAAAATATTTCACAGAAACACAATTAAATGATTTTTAATCACATTTTTTTTGTTTAACAAACTTTTCAAACAGTAGAATTGTTTTTTAACAAATGGTTTGTTCGGTGTATTTTTCCATGGTATTTTATTTCAACGAAAATGTATAAAAATAGACAATAACAAAAATATTGTCTTAAAAAGTCAATATGTTGTGGTACAAAAGTTAGTGACAGAAACGAAACGCTGCAAAACCGACCTTGAGTGTAATTTGGATCTGCGTAGGCGCGGACGGGCGAGGCGGCCTGCGAGCTGAGGAGCAGGTGGTTTTAACGCTCGCGGCCGCGATTGTGAGCGTGTGTATAAGTTTTATAAGTTTTATATTCATATTCTATAAGTTTTATATTCAATAAACAAGATACGGATAAATAATATTTGATTTGTTATTCTATGAAATGACTATTCTAACATTAAACTTTATGTGAAACAAAAATCAATTATATAAAATTCTTCAAATTAAGTATTCTGCGTATTGATTCTATGAAACAAAATTATGAGAAAAAAAATATGTTAAACGAAATTCTATACAACTATTAGCTATAAAACAACGTACAACCATTGATAATGACATACTTTTAAGTAAATTTGCGAGGGTCGGTTTTACCCCCGCCCTTCTAGAGTTCTTTGCTAACTACTTGGGTAACCGCATGCAAATGGTAGAATTTGCAGGTTACACCTCGGACTCGTAATTTACCCTTAGGTACGGGCGGGGGTAAGTCAGGGGACAAATGACAATGCCAGATCCTGCCCCACCCATTTACAGAAAAAGTAACCCATGTACAGAAAAGTAAATTAATGAAAATAATTGTAATGAATATAGAACCTTTCTATACTAAATTTTTTTTCTTTACAACTTACGGATTACGAAATACTTACCTACAAAATACAAACTCATTTTACCTAAAATACAATTTAACCTATAATCAATGTCATTATTGTTTTTAGATTTTTATCTATATATAGGGTGACTGGTAATTAGTGTACGATACTTAAACACGTGATTGTGTTCATGATAACAAACCACTTTCCCGAAGATTTTTTTTTTTTGTACTGGTTCACTTTAGGTCACAGGCGTGCGCGCGCGTGAATTTCATACGGCTGTTGTGTTATTGTGATAAAAGTGAACTAGTACAAAAAACATTTTTTCTTCGGGAAAGTTGTTTGTTATCATGAACACAATAACGTGTTTAAGTATCGTACACTAATTACCAGTCACCCTATATATGTATGTATTTACAAAAAAATGTATTTGTGTATGTATATCAGCTGTCTGACATCCATAGTACAGGGTCTCCCTAGTTTGGGGTCAGATGGCCGTGTGGGAAAATGTCCCCACATATTATTATTATTATTATTTAAACGGAAACCGCAAGTTCTATAGTCACTAAGACGAATGTTTAGTTATCAGCAATAAATAAACAGTAAGATGCTACATATTGCACATGACTTTTATTGAGTGGGGCAAAGTTCTATAGAGTTTCTGGCATTGTCCTTTAGCACTGGGTTTATTATTACGGTTAATGATCTCCTAGAAGTCATCAAAGATGCTGGCTATCTAATATTTGCTGACGATCTCAAGCTATTTTTGCGAATCGGTGACGAGTCACACTGCGGAATACTCCAGCGAGACATCGATCGAGTGGTAGCGTTGAGAAAGAGAATGAACTGCTCTTCAATGTGACGGAATGTAACGTAATGTCCTTCACGCGGGCCGTGGTACCTTCACGCCATGATTATTGCATGGGCGGTCACGTCATACCGCGGGTGGAGTCAGTGCGAGATCTCAGGGTAGCATTTTCTAGTGATCTTTCATTTCGTACTCATATAGTACAGATGTACAAAAAAAAACGATAAAAAATCAGCAGCAACCTAGTAAGTAGTGCCATCATCTGGAATTCTTATGAAGTGAAGTATTCTCAGATGCTGGAAAAGATGCTGAACAAATTTACCCGATAGATGTACATGAAGTTTCGTGTCTATCCTTTCTACCCACTTATGTATCCAACTCTCTTATTTATAGAGATGGTTGAATACTATAAGTTGAAAGTAAGGCGCAACCTCGCTCTGGTAAAATATGTGTTTTTCGTGGTATGCTGAATTATCCACAAATATTTTAGTCATTGGCATTGCTTGTTTCAAACAGGAGGCTACGGTCAGGAACGAGTGAGGGGCTTTTTAAAGTTCCGGCAACCCGCACAAACTTATCAAAGTTTGCACCAGTGATTCGGGCAGGTAGAAATACTTAATAGTGTTTCTCTGCGTTTGGACCACGATGTAAGTATTGGACGTACATATTTTTTTCCTCTTTGGCGGAATTCCAAAGGGTGACACTTAGTATGTTGTCCACTGTGTGAGTTGTGCTTCTACTCAGACCCGTTACTTGGAACTGGTTACTCGCTCCAATGTGACGCCGCCTCCTGGAGGCATTGGCCATTGTTTAACTATTGTTTCTGCTAATTGGACAGTTGAACTCTTTTACGATAATTTGTCCCACTCGGATAACCTATTATTACATTTATAACAGCGAAATTCATTCGTTTCAATCATTTCCCAATATTGGGTCTTTCCTGTTAAAACAAATGTATATGTTCATGAATAAATAAAACGGTTTAGACCAATTATAAGGTGATTCAACCTTTGGGTAGAACCCAAATCACAAAGAAAGTATCACGTAGTTGACAAACTAAGATAAATGCGAAGCAATCCGGTACGCAGTGTCGCTACGTAGCTACGAGCGGGCTGAGTTACGTCGTAGCTCGTACGAACTTTGGAATATAGTTACAGTACGATTCAAACTTAAGAGCGCCCTTCCCCATCGAACGAACTTCAACGCGAACGTGATTGAAAAATGTTTTGTTTCAACCAAAGCTAAGCTCGAAAACAAACGTGTGAGTGAGAACGCGATAACAACACAGGAAAATTGGCGCGCGGAAATTTCATAAAACTTGTTCCAGGACATACGTGTTTTTAAAAAAGCCTTACAAGTTTTTGGTAATAATGGCTGTAATTTAGAATCTCCATTACATGTACAAGGTTTCTATGAATCTGTTTTTTTTGCTTTTTCAATGTTGAGTGTATTATGAATGGCCAAAGTTCACATAAAATTGTGCAAAAAAACTGATTTTCGGACGTGTTTACAGAATTTTTTTCTTAAAAAAGTTAATTTTTGGCTTCATACAAACCTAGATTTAAACCACAAGATACCTGTGTGTTAAAAACATTTTTCTAAAATAATTAGTTATACAGCCGTGTTCGCGTACGAGCGTTTGTATGGGAAATATGACGGGTTGGGCGCTCTTAATGGCCGCTCTGAACACGTAGCGAGTGGCTGCGCAGTAACTACTTCACGTGTCAGAGCGGGTGAGGGGCGGGGTACTGCACAGTCAGTAGCGCACTTCACAGCCACCATTAAGTTTGAATCGAGCTGTACCTACCTAATTGTGACTCCGATAATATCAGTAGGTGAAGTGGGCATCTCATGGGCTAGTTCCGGGTCTGGCTGTTTATGTTATGTTATTTTATACACCACAAGACACAGAAGAAATTCCTAGTGTAGGGAAACTTATTAACAAAAAAAATTATGTGTCATATAATTTTATTTGTGTTGTCTCCCGGATGTGTCCAACATCATAATCTACATACTTAGAAATACATATATATTACAATGTTTCAGCAAATCTGGTACTAGCCTTGACGTTAATCGGTAAGATGATGATCAGCCTGATCTACTGCGGCATCTACATTTACACCATCGAGCTGTTCCCAACACAGGCGCGCCACATCATGCTGGGCGTATGCTCCATGACCGGCCGCATCGGATCCATGGGTGCACCGCAGACGCCTTTGTTGGTTGGTTGGTCTATCACACATTCAACAGCATACACGTTCATCACAAGTTCACGACGTCACGTGACAATCATCACCTCAAAATATATTCCAGTTTTCGAAGTAATTGTAATGATAAGTGCATTCTCCCTACCCTTACACACGGCGCTCTAACTTGCTTTTAAACTGTTCAGCTCGAAGTTTGCCAGCGAGCGATGCAGCGCAGCATCCTGGGAGTCAGATTAACAGACAGCGTTAGGAATACGATGCTGCGCTCCAAGACACAAATCTCCGTCGTCACTCTAAAAGCAGCCAAGCTTAAGTGGAACTGGGCCGGCCACACTTCCCGCATGTTGAGCGGAACATGGGCTAACAACCACAATTAGGGTCTTGGAAAAAGTTATCAGCGACATCGTAGTAGACCTAGGCGAAGATGGCGGGATGAGCTTGTCGCTTACAGGACTGATTGACCTGACTCCAAACTAGGGAGACCCTGTACTATGGGTGTCAGATAGTTGATGTACATACAGAAATACATTTAATTATATACATATATAGATAAACAACAACCAGACACAGTCAGTGTGTGATTGAATATCTTCGAGTTTTGGCAGTTACTCTAGAACCACTGATCCTATAAAATAAATAAATAAATAAAATCATTTATTGCTCAAATCAGAATTTTACATCTTGTGAAAATCTTGACCTCCAAACTAAGTAAAACTTGTACAATGGAAGACAAGGCGCTCTCTTATACCTAAAGATTCAATAATACGGTAAAGGAAGCATGCAAGGGTGTGCAGAGTGTATTGTGTGTGAAATTCGGTGAGTAAGTGTGGAGGTGTGTAGGAGTGTGCGTGTGAGTTTGGTTGATGAGCGGTGTGTGAAAAATCATGTGTCAGTTGTTTGGTTTATGTGGGTGTCAGTAGAAGCTTTTCGCTATCTTCACAATTTAAGCTCATTACCGCACTTGTGGCTAGTTTCATTTTATGTCTGGTAAGTTGGAATATTGTATTTTTTATTAATTGAATTGTACAAATGGTTTCCTATAACGTCGTAGGATCTTTGCGCCAGTTTGATGTTACGCTTTTTGCAACGGAAGATGTTTGTGACTTTACGTCGTGTTCTATGTGTTTATGTATGTGTTTACGTTGTATGATGTGTAAGAGTAAGAAGCCTACATTCAGAGAAGAGTTTATCCGTAGGATATCGTCTCGGCCTTGATATCATGACCTTTAATACTCCTCTCTGTGCTCTTTCAAGCTTCATTAATCACCACCCCAAGCACAGATATAATACGTTATAAGGGACCAGTCCCTTATGCTAATATTAAAACCCTCAAACAAGTGTACTTCTATTTGTGCCAGCACAAAGAGACTTGTTACAGGGTTTTAATATTAGCATACGTTCTTAACTTCGTAAAGATGAACATGAGTTTTCGAATACGGGAGGTCATGGAGGAGGCGTGAACTTTCCAGCTGAGGACGTTATAAATAAGGACCTCAAGATATTTGACACTATTGCTTCTGGTTAGAGTTGTACAAGTACAGTTCTGTGCTTGATTTAGGCAATCATGAGCTTTCGGAATGGATGGATCGGGGTTTGACAAACTAGTACTCTTTAGAGCAAATGGTAAAAATAAAGTTTTAAATATGTTTAGTGTCAGTTTATGATCAAATAGCCATGCCATAACAAATTTCAGTGTATTTTCATTGTTGACTTGAGTTTCAGCCCAATTTATTCCACTAACCACAAATCGCCAATCTGTCTGCCAAGCGTGGCGATTATGGCAAAACCCCTCATTACTTAGGGGAGGCCTATGCCCAGCAGTGGACATCTTTCGGCTGGAATGATGATGATGATGAACCACCAATGCAGTGTCGTCACCGTAGGTGTAGTTTGGAATGTGGCAGTTTGGAATCTGTAACCCACAGAGCTCATTGATATAAATTGTACATAACGTAGGACCCAAAATTGAGCCCTGTGGTATGCTATAGGTGACCTGTGTAGAGTCACTCACAACTAAACCTATTTTGACACACTGGGTACGGTTCCATGAATTTCAATCTTCTCTAGCTTCAACATTAGAATAGGAACAGAGACAGTGTCAAAGGCCTTAGTTAAGTCCAGGAAGAGACCAAGGCATTTTGGTTTGTTGTCCAGGGGATTCACAATTGTGGTAGTAAGATAACCACAAGAACCACATCCTCAGTCGACATGCCCTGCCTAAAGCTATATTTATTGTTTGATATAATGTTGAATTTATCTAGATATGATATTAGGCGTTGATTAAGGATTTCCTATAATACTTTAGACAGGCAGGCAAAACAGAGATTGGCCGGTAGTTATTTACACTACCTCTGTCCCCACACTTGTGAATTAATAATAATAATATGTGGGGACATTTTCACACACGGCCATCTGACCCAAAACTAGGAAGACCCTGTACTATCGGTGTCAGGCAGCTGATATACATACACAAATACATTTTTTTTTGTAAATACGTACATATATAGATAAACAACACCCAGACACAAGGCAAACACAAAGTGCTCATCACACAAATGTTTACCCTGGGCGGGAATCGAACCCGCAACACGCTGCGCAGCAGGCGATCGCTTAGCCACTGCGCCAACCGTGTCGTCAAATTGGGTGGATGATTGCTTTTTTTAAAGACCCTTGGGAATTGTCCCATAGAAAGTGACAAGTTGCAGAGATGAGTAAAAATGGAAAATAGGGTAGCGGAGCCAACTTCATTTTACATGATTTAATTATCCTTGGTGGTATGTTGTCCCATCCAGGTGCACTGTCATTGGCCATGGAGTTGTGGTGGCATGTTCATGTGCCTGTCTATACATTTATCTGCATGGTTTTTCCCGATGCTAGAAAAGTAATTATTTACGGTATTTTCGGAAATTCGTAAAAGATCTGTTGTCGGAGACGAGGTACACGTTAAATTGGTTATACAGGGTGTTTGGTAGATCGATGCAAAGCCGTAAAGCGGAGCTAGTATAGACCATTTACAACCATTTGAAACGAACTTTTCTTAGCCGAAGTGTGACTAATTTTTTTTAGCAAAATTTTAATGATTTTTTATGACAAAACCCAAAATATTGCAGTTAGTTGCAAATAATGACCAATTTGAAGATATGTTATTTATTTTTTATTTTATTTGGTTACCATAATGCGTAAACAATCTAATAAAACATAATTAGGGGATCTGTGTGATAAGACAATTTTTTTACAGACATTTAAAGTCAAAGACATTTTTAAAGATTTCAGAAATCTGTTTTTAGATGGCATGAAAAAATATCAGGGATGGAGCTTTTTTTGTTCAAACATTTTTCAAAACATGTCTGGTTATTGTTCTTTCTTCCGAGCTTTCAGCTTTCCGACCTACAAACCAAATTGAGGGAGAAAAGTAATTTTTTTTGGCGAATTATTTAAAAGAAAATTATAATTAAAATCATTTATTATTCGTGTTCAAAATGTTCGTCGCAGTCTCTAACACCAACACGGGCCCGTATTCACACTTCTGTTGTGGTTATTTTTAACTTCATCTCCAATTTTATTGTTCCAAACGCTGAATTAATGCTCTCAATCAGTTCTTCTTTCCTGTTTATTTCCACATTTGTATAAACTAGTTCCTTGGCCCGACCTCACACGTAAAAGTCAAGCTGAGTCAGGTCGGGTGACCGGGAGGGCCAAGGGATCGGCCCGTCTCTGCCGATTCAACTGTTAAGGAAGCAATTATTTAAGTGCTCCCGTACATTTAATGTCCAATGCGCTGAACAACCATCTTGTTGAAAGATTACTTCTTGGTCTCTCTAGCGAATATCGGGGCCTCGAATTCAGACGACTTGTCGGTCTCTAGTGAATATCGGGGTCCGGATTCCTTTACAAGCTCTGGAAGATCATTTTGTAGGAATTCCAAATAATTGTTGCCATCCAAATTATCTGGGAAGAAATGGGGCCCAATCAGTGAAATAAGTATCTAGTATACTTATTTAACTTTATTAAATTTATTTGAATGAATTTCTTGAACGAGGAATATGCAGACATCGTTTTTATGTATTATGGCAGAGCAGACGGCAAGAGATCGTTAACACGACGGATGTACCAAGAACGTTATCCTTATCGTAGAGTACCGAATGTAAGGGTAACTCCCCGTCAATCCAGGTAGACATGATACTAACATCGAAGAAGATACCTTGGCGACATTTCAAGCTGATCCACATAGCAGCACTAGAAAAATAGTTCGAAATTTAAACATAGGATTGGGCCCCATTTCTTTCCGAATAATTTGTATGGCTAGATTCGCCATACAAATTATCCGGTATTCGCTAGAGACCGACAAGTCGTCTGAATCCGAGGCCCCCATATTCGCTAGAGACTAGTAGAGACCGAGAAGTCATCCTTTAACAAGATGGTTGTTCAGCGCATTGGACATTAAATGTACGGGAGCACTTAAATAATTGCTTCCTTAACAGTTGGATCGGCAGAGGCGGGTCGATCCCTTGGCCCGCCCGGTCACCCGACCTGACTCAGCTTGACTTTTACGTGTGAGGTCGGGCCAAGGAACTAGTTTATACAAATGTGGAAATAAACAGGAAAGAAGAACTGATTGAGAGCATTAATTCAGCGTTTGGAACAATAAAACTGAAGATGAAGTTAAAAATAACCACAACAGAAGTGTGAATACGGGCCCGTGTTGGTGTTAGAGACTGCGACGAACATTTTGAACACGAATAATAAATGATTTTAATTATAATTTTCTTTAAGCTATAAATTCCAGATAACGCTCAGTATTCATGCTAGATATAACCTATATGTAAATCACACTGCACGCACCATAATTATGTGGCTTAATGAGGAAACTAATTGGGACATTTTTCATTATAGTCATTATTTACGATAAGTTAGTGAAGGTGTGAAAATCCAGTGACGAAGCACAGGACCGGCCACTTCGGCTGAATGATGACGATGATAATAGTTACAAATATTTACGGAAAATGTTGTTTCATCAGATGTTGTACATGAAGTCTTTGCCGTACCTGTTGTTCGGCGGGATGGCTGGCTGCGCGGGGATAATGATGTTGCTCACCCCCGAGACGCTGCACATGAAACTGCCCGACACCATTGAGCAGGCTGAACAGATGAGCAGGCGGACCAGGCAGGCCACTGTCTATAATGTTGGATAATAAATCAACGAAACACATCCGATAATTTATAATACGTATTTGATGTTTAATTCCATAATATTTTTAAAGTACATGTCATGCTCTTAATCTGCCAGTTTATTGTGTTTACAGGCTGTTTATAATTTTTATAATAGGTAGCCATTTTTTTCTTAGATGATGCTGGAGAGAAGATATTCTCGTTAAACTGGTTTTAGGTACATTTTTCTAATATGGAGACGCAAGCAGAGGTTGCTCAAAGTTGCAAACACGGATTACTTTGACGACACGGTTGGCGCACTGGCTGAATGAATGATATATTTTGAATGAATGAATGAATGATATATTTATTTGCAAGAATATAGGTAGGTAACATAGGTTCTTAAGTTAGGATAGTTTCACTATATTCGGCATTTCAGCCGTGTGAGCGATCGGCTGCTGCGCAGCGTGTTGCGGGTTCGATTCCCGCCCAGGGTAAACATTCATGTGATGAGCACTTGTGTTTGCCTTGTGTCTGGGTGTTGTTTATTTAGATATGTATGTATTTTAAAAATAATGTATTTGTGTATGTATATCAGACGTCTGACACCCAAAGTACAGCGTGTCCCTAGTTTGGGGTCAGATGGTCGTGTGTGAAAATGTCACCACATATTTATTTATTTATTATTATTATGATTAGGAACTGCAACAATCTATCAAATTAGGAGTATGACTGACCCTTTGTTGTGAGAGCCAACTGTCTTCCATGACTGGACTATTTACTGGACTGGACTATGGTAGGTAATTGCGTAGCATTTTGGCAATAGGGTATTACACCCATTTTTGAAAAGTGTCTCAATGAAATTCTGTAGTGCTAATATGCCACCAAAAAAAAACACAAAATTTTTATTCAATCGATATGTGCCATAAAAATGCATCTAAATTTTATTTTTTTAAATTTCGCGCGTACTTTGACGAAAACGCCTCTTACTGGACGCCATATTGCGCAGCGTAAATGACGTCAGTTCGTTTGGTATCAAATGAGCTCATATTAAATATGATAATTGTATATCATTTAAAAATAATAAAAAGCATATTTTGTAATAGATGTACTATTGAAAAAATTACGTTGGTTACGAAAATAATTACAGTACGAAGCCTATATTACGCCAATAGTTTGACTGACAGTTGACAATTTTTTGTTTACACAGCCGTATGGCGTAATAACATGGCCGCTACTATTTCACGGTGTTTTATAACAGATTAAAAATACTGAAAACTTTGAATTGAATTTAAAAATTTGTTTTGTTATTTTATGAACTAAAACTTACATTTTCCGACTGCTTTAGCCTAAACTGTCTCAATAACATATTTATAGATTTTTTCTCGAATAGAGTAAAATACCCTATTTCACAATATTTTTTGCGCTATTTCCGCTGTCGATATAATTATTATGAAGCAATGGAAGATTCACAAAAAAGACAACCGCCTTCAAAAACTATAAAGTGAAAAATAACTTGAGCACAGAACACACATTGACTTTAGTTTCGAAATTCAGTGGCTTTGTTCTGTTTGTTGTTTTGTATTGCCACCGACTTAGTACCTCCTTCTCATCCAAATCTATTAAGAAGAGATTGAAAGTTAACTACTACAAAGATTGATGAAACTAAAACGCCGTCTATGTAAAATTTTTGGGTATTTGTTGATTTTTCAAAAAGTGCTGAATCAATTTTGATAAAATTTATATTGGACCACCCTTGAAGCATACCCTATCCATAAAAATAAGAATTTTCAAAATCGGTTTACGTTTGCCGGAGAAATCGCGTAACAAATCGCGCACATACTTAATGCAAATTTAAGACTTATACGGTTTTCTCACAGATGCCATTGTCAGAACTGGACCAAATTAAAATGGGACCACATGGGAAGCACTAGCTTTCAAATAAAAATAGAATCATCAAAATCGGTTCACCCAGACAAAAGAAATCAGGTAACAAGTATCTCCGTCTTATTGTTCCTTTAATAAATATAGGTAACTATGTAGGTACCTACATCTATTAAATAGAACGATTATATACCGAACGATAATAACCTGAAATAAATGAACATAATGCTATCGAAAAGTCTGTTGATGTTAAAGTAACAGTTTTATTTATAACAGACTTCAAAAAGAGGAGGTTATCATTTCGAGACGTTTGTATCTAATTTTATTGAAACTGCTTTATTCACATATGCTAATTTATTAGGGGGGAGACCTATGCCCAGCAGTGGGCGTCTAAAGGTTGACATGATGATGATGAATCTATTAGGGTTTCCAAACAAATATACAAAATTTTATAGGTGTATGTATTACCTAAAACTCTTTTGGATTGTAACCATTTTTTTACTTTATCTTAGCGAATAGTGCTAGTTTAATACGTGTAAGTGTGTAGGCCTGGCTTATTACGAGTCACGGGTGCAGGGGTCTAAGAGAAAACATTTCAAAGCCGGACAAATTCGTATGTAAGAAAAATCAAAATCACTCACGCACGGTACAAATCCGCGGAGAGAACAAAAAAAAATTCGGAAGAGGGTATCATGCGAGAGATGAAACAATTTTATTGCTTTAGTTTATGTAATGTAACCGTGTCTTAATGGATCTCGATAGTAAAAAGTAAGTACAAAAAAGAGGTAAATAAAAATATTTTTTACAAAAAAAACAACCGCCTACAAAAAGAGTACCTAATAAATAACTTTAGCATGACACACACATACGACCTTAGTTTCGGAACTCGGCAATACAAAACAACAAACAGAACAAAAACCGCTAACCCAAACAGCAAGTTATTAATTTCCGAAATAACAGGTCGTTGGTCAGCAGGGGAGGCATCGCATTCAAATTAATATAAACCTATTTGTGATATCAATGAACGATTTTGATAATTTCCACTTATTTCACGTTCGACCGTGACATATCACTAGAAGATTACATTCGGTTCCTCGATAGTCTGTTAGTCGACAGTCGCAGAGTCTTGAGTGCAGCGGCACTTGGTGATGCTTGTGTTTGGCTGCGTAAGAGCATCGGTGAGCGCG
Organism: Charanyca ferruginea; assembly: GCA_947361185.1. Taxonomy (NCBI): domain Eukaryota; kingdom Metazoa; phylum Arthropoda; class Insecta; order Lepidoptera; family Noctuidae; genus Charanyca; species Charanyca ferruginea. Next base: position 27,113,680 of record OX376068.1, read on the forward strand.
CGATAAGTGCCGGCGCGCGCGCCACACGCTCGGTGACAGTGCCGGACGAGTGTCGTGGACTAACTTCGTGAACTCTCGTGTACTTCCGCCATGGCGGTGATTGTGGACCTGGACGCTATACTCATAGAGCTGGGCCAGTTCGGCCGCTACCAGATCCGGAACTATTGCTTCATACTAGTGGTCATTCTGACAAGTGCCGTGTATAACAGCCAGTACATCTTCGCTGCTGGAGATATTCCTTACAGGTAGGACTTTTTTTACAAGGTTTCTTTACTTATCCTGCTCTACAGTACTTAACACAGTTCACTGTACCTGTCGCCTCAATCAGCGAGGGCTAAACATCTGCTCGTGCCAATACTGACACGTTTACGGCATGCAGTTTACTATATATACTGAGCATATACTGAGGTGAAAGTGTAATATAAAAAATACCTCTATGGATGTAGACGGTTGAAGATCTTTAGCCCCGGATATCTCTTTGATATTCTGCGGATCTTGTGTCTCTGGCCATGTGGTCACAGAGACATGCAATGGGTATAAGGGTAATGTACCTTCAACATACCTACCTGAATGTACCTTGGATATAAATCAATGTTATATTATACCTGTTTTGAATCTGTTATCATAAAAACGAAGACCTCCATAATCTAATATCATTGCCAGTGCCAAATCTCAAAAGTCAATCAAGACAATGTAGATCCCTGACCACCAAATATCGATATGACAGGGTTTACCAGAATAAATAAGCAGTTATCTAGTTAATTAAGAAAAACCAATGAATAAATAATTGATAATAATATTATACTTATTTAATTTGGAACAGTTTGTTAGTATTCAGTGTGATAAAGGTACCTGAGGTAACTGATATTATTTTTAACATCTTTCTCGTAAGTTATTGTTTTCCTTTTTCTTTGAAATTGTTGCTTAATTAAAATATTGACGTAAATATTATTTACTATCAGGGGCTTAGTGACGATAAAGTTTAAGATACGATGATTTTGAATTATTTATCTTATATTAAGTACGCAAACTATCCGTACAATGCTTACGATAACCATGAGATGGTATCAGCCGCGGGTAATCATTCGGACTTGGATCAGCTGGGATTATTACAATCTAAGTAATAACCAGTTATACACGTTTGTTCCTTGGTTTGTTTTGTGTCGCTGCCAAAAACTAAACATTGATAATGTTAATAATCAAAACGGTTGGCATTATAATAGGTACAGTCAACAGCCTACTTTTGCTGTTCCCTGTACTTAGGTTTTTATGTAATTTCCAGTGGAACGTAGACACTTGACCAACGTGTTTACATTAAGTTAGGCACAATGTCCTTCTATTTGCTTTCATTATCCTGGCGAACTAATTGTTATGGGGCATTAATATTCCTTGTAAACCCCATCGAATTTAAGAGTGCAACTACCAGTCGGACTTTATGAGAAGTCAGTATCAAAATGAACCCTTTCAGTGACTCGGAGATCGGAGGCTGCGAAATGGGGACGCGACGAGAAAATTAACGATCTTTGTATTACTGTATTTTACAGTTAAAAGTTTTGCCGTATTTTGCTCATCGGTCAAATAGGAAGGACTGTTCGGTAAAATACGCGCCACGAAAGATGAGACTTGAAGACCGTGGTTTGACTTGCGCAGTACTCGATTTAAAGGTACCTTACCTTTTTTTTTACGGTGTGTCAAGTCTCATCTTTCGTGGTGCGTATTGTACAGACGCCAACACATCATGCTACTACAATCTGTCACATTTCTTTAATCGATTTTCAACTTTATGTTTAAGGAATAAGGTTCAAGATTGATTGGGAAAATGTGACAGTTTCGGGTAGGTTGACCTGCTGGCGTCTGTACGTTACTTGTGCGTTATATCAATAGCAGCAATCTTGAGACTGTGTCCTAAGCGTGCGGTGAACCCTTGTTGAGTTTTGGGTACGAAGGTTCCAATAAGTACAACCCCTAAAATTATCAGAAGGAAATAACAGTAGATCCACATCATACTCGTGATCGATACGTGCGTGAAAAGGTTCCACGAACTTAATAAGTTTTGCGATCGTTGATTTGTTTTGAATATCTCATAAGTGAGGAAGGAAGGCACCAAAGAGCGGAAGTGTCTATGGCAAGGTTCAGGTGTATTCTATTTACGGTGACTGTGGCAATGTTTGACGCACTGTTGACGAATATTAATCAGGTACCTACTTCTGGTGGCGCTGTGACTTGTGTCGGATAAGGAAAGGTCAACTTATAAAATTATGAAGTATGCAGTTATTTAATCTAAAAATTATGTCAATGGAAATTTCCTTTTGGCCTTCAAGAGGCTCGCAAACTGATGCGATGAATATTATTAACTTTTTATATTTTTAGGATGCTGTTCCTCTTAGCCGCAACACAACAACATTACACCCACGCACACATTGAACCCGTAGTTCGTTTGGTTACGTTAGTATTATATCATCTGTGGCTTGGTTTTATGTTTTGCTAAATAATTTTGGTACTTGCAGGAACCAACATTTAGGTAGGTTTATTTGTATTAGAATTGATTGAACTAAGTTAGTTGTAACAGTGCTTAACCCAACATTTTTTTATGCCGGCTATTAATTAAAGTAGGTACTACTAGATGGAAAATACAACATGATCTTTTGTTGCCTGACTGCGCTAAAAGTAGGGTTATATAATTAACTAGCTTTCGTTTCGTCAGTGTGAATGTCAGTTATTGCGGATGCAGACAAAGTCGCGTATTAAAAACTAGCCTATGTTCTTCCATCAGGGTTCAAGCTATCCTCATGCCAAACTTCATTAAAATCGGTTCAGCCGTTTCATCGTGAAAGCGTAGCAGACTGAGTTACTTTCGCGTTTATAAATATTAAGTATAAGTATGGATATAATAAAATAAATAATAGGTAAGTTAAGATATTATAAGTAACTAGCTTATGTCCGCGACTTCGTTCGCGTGGAAGTCGTAAACAATTACTACTTGAGTACTCAATAGCAATTATACATTTCACTGCACAGCGTGGTCTAGAAGCAAGAAATTTTGCTAATTAAAAATAAAAATGTTAGAAAATTTCGAGGTTAAGTAGGAGACGAAAGTTTGTTCTTCATGCCAATAGGAAACCCTGTTGCGCACACGGTTAATGTACTTAAAAAATGCTGTGATCGGGAGATAATTATTGAAATTAAAACGATATATTCAAGTCTACGGTTCTTTGAAGCTGTGAAAAAATCAAACTTCCAAGTTGACGTTAAAATAAAAGATACCGTTGCGCAAAAAACGTATATTTCGACATTCTCAAAGGAATCAAAATTTTATAAATTTATATAAATATAATATACGTTGACCTAGAATCATGAAATTTGCCAAGTAATATATAGTAACAAGTAAGTCTTATACTATAAATAGGTACAGGGAAAAGTCTGAAAACTACACATTTGCAATTAAATCATAAAAATTTAAAGTACGTAATCAATCATCGAGTGACCAAATCACGGAATTTGAACGGAACCTCGGTGGGCGAGTCCGACTCGCACTTGTCCGGTTTTTTGAATAAATTCGGATTGAGTTTTCAAACATGTGTCAAAATTAAATGTAATTTTAATCAAAAGTACTGAAGAGTATTGATATCAATTTCGATGCAAATCACTCCCAAAATAACTTTTTTCCCCTTTTTAACTCCTTTAGGCGATGAGTTTCAATAAAATAAAAAACACATCTTCCATCAATTCTCTTAAAGAATGTTTATGCAAAATTTGAAGAAGATTGGACCAAGGAATCACGTTGTCCCATACAAACTATGCCCCCGTTTTTCACCCCCTTAGGGGTAGAATTTCGGAAAATCCTTTCTTATCGGATGCCTACGTCATACAAAGAACGCACCCTCCAAGTTTCAGGTCTCTACGATCAGTGATTTAGGCTGTGCGTTGATCCGTCAATCAGTCATTCAGGACAAAGCATTAAATATATATAGAAGATAGATAGATAAGTATCGATATAACACTAAGTAAGTATAGTAAGTATGGATTACTTAATATATATTACTTACTTTACTAAAATCCTCCAAGCTAGCTGCAACTTTCTATTTTTTTTTTTTTTACTATTAAATAGGCTTGCGTTTGACCGCAATTCACCTGATCGTAAGTGATAATGCGGCCTAAGTTGGAACACGTTATTTTACAATCAATACGTTATTTTAAAAATACTTTTTGGGTATAACTTAGGCGCTAACAAGCGACTTTTGCAGATTTATACGCCTTTTTTTAAGATAAAGAATACTATCTTTTATTTAATTTTTTCGACTAAACTTTGAGAGTTTTGGACGCAGCGCATACGATTCTCTGGTCGCTCAAGGTCGCTGGCGTATATCGTCGCCTTAATACAATTTGCAACTTTTAAGTAGTTACGAAGAATCTGCCCAGTCGTTAGGTAACGTAAGGAAAGTGATTGTTAATTGTATGAGGAAGACATCATCAGATCATCACAGTTCCGTCGCGGATCAACGAGTAGTTGCACTGTTATCATCACAGTCCACTTCCGAGGACACGTTCTGCGTCGGCGCACACCAGATGACTACAAATCATTGTTAATGAAATTGATTCTCTAATGGCACGGAACAGTTTTTGTCAAGTTCGATTAGAGAATCAATGTTTGTACTTACCTCGACTTGTCGTCACGAAAATGTAATTCAGTATAGTTCGAGATTTAAAATGACGACTCTGAACACGAGTCGAGTGACTGCGCAGTAACAATTTTACGTGTCAGCGGGGGCGAGGGGCGCACTTCACGGCCGAACTATACCATATCTTCAAATCGAATTATACCAAACTCCAGTACCTACTAAGACGAAATTGAATTCATTAGCAAATTTTTAAGAAGTGTCTCAGACCACGAACCTTAACAACTTTCATTATGGAGCCAACTCAAACAGCGCGAAAAAAAAAACAGCTGTGCCATACATTTGGCCGAGTACCTATTGCACTTCTGTATGGAACAGCTGTCTTTTTTTCGCGCTGTTTTAGTTGGCTCCATAATGAAAGTTGTTCAGGTACGTGGTCTGAGTCACTCCTTAAAACTTTGCTAATGAATTCAATTTCATCCTGTATATAGTTCTTCTAGCTACCAGTTAAAGCTAAAAAGGATTATTTGCCATGGAATTTTCTTTTCATAGTTGGTAAGTGTAGGTAACTACGTCGGTATATTCCAAATATATATATTAGGGGTCCCTGTCTGTCTTTAGTAGACTTGAGACTGTTCTAAAAGAACCTAGCTAGAACCTGCATTTTTTTTATTATTGAAATAAGCTTGATTTCATCATTTATAAATCTCTCCTAGCTCCTCTGCAGATAATCTGCTACAATTATCAGGAACAGTACATGACCATTAATAATATTAACGGTAGGTATGCTAAATAGGTATTCAAAGATAGGTACTTCTATAATCACTCAACACACAATCTCAAAAATAAACTCAATCTCAATACCAAAATATTCAATAAACAATTTGAATATGTTTTTTTTTATTATTTCCCTATTCATACTTCTATTAAATTTAATCTCTTTAATCACAATTGACACAAAAAAAAACACTTATTGTTGGTAAAGTTTGAACTACAAGCTTCTCTTTGGTAAGACTGACTCAGCTGTGGATTCCTTGCAGACAGGAGTAATAGGTATAAGGAGGAGAAGGAGGTAGGAGGCCTCGGCTCGAAAATGTCCTGGAACTGATAGAATTTTCCAACAATCCAAAAAAAAACAGAATTTTTAATTCATTAAACAATCAATACTCTGCTCATATCGCACATTAATTATAATATAATTATGTTGGTTGTAATCTATAAGTTCTTCTGCACTCACAATTTAGGCTAGAGGACAGACGAAGGGTAGGTAGAATCGATTAACTTTGCAATGTGTAAGAATTCAGTCTTGATTTATCGTAGAAACCGTTGTATTTAAAGTACTTGTAAGTATGTAATGTCGACAAGGCAGGCGTGAGAATGGGGCAAAGTGACTTAATAATATGAAATTGACCTTCCTGTTGTAACGCAAGCGGCCTATTTACAGTACAAAGAATCATGGCAGGATTTGTACAAAAAAAATAAAGATGTTTAGAGAAGTTTATATTCTAATTCTTATACTCTTAGGTACCTAAAGAGTATCTTCAGGTATTTACAATATTTTTAAAACCCCGCAATAAAAATGGATGTTAAAAGTGAACAGTTTAACGAAAAGCTCAATATTTCAGAACGAAACGGCAGATGATAGTAACAGCCGTTATATTGAAAATAATGTCACAAATAATGATTAAATCAATGTACTTTTTCAACTCCGTCACTGTAAACAACGATTCACATCTCTTGTCTGCCAATTTGATAGATCCGTTAATGTCACTTGTCACTTTCTTTTTTTTATAAACACAAAATGGGCAACGAGATGAAGCGAAAAAGAGTTATTAAATAATTTCAAAATATTTTAGTTATGCGGGGCTTTAAAAATATGGTAAGTATATCAATGTACTCCTGGTAATGTATTCTCCACATTGGAAAATATTTTAAACCCTTTAAATATTTTTTTTTATCATACAAATGAATGTATGAGTCTCGCCATGATTCTTTATTACGTGTAAGACGTAAGTGTTCTCACTCAAGTGTGCTTTATTATCCTAACTGACCTGTTGCTCTAATTACGTTTAAGGAAAACTGAATGAAACCTATGAATCCTAGAACCAATATTACTCTAATTGTATGTTTTGATTTAGTAGGTACGTGTTTTATGTCTGCTGTAAGCCATTTTGAATTCCATACCTTTTATTGGAATCAAATAAAAAAACAACTCACATTTTAGGACCTATAATATAATGTTAATTGTAATCCGTGGTGCTTGCCAACTAGGTTTGGCCCAGTTGTAAACGTCCCTTAGTGCCTATTGGCCTAGTTCTGCTCTGATATTGGTTGAAAATATGTATTTCTTAATCCTCCGCTGGTCTTTTCTGATTGATTTCGTTGCGAGATTCAAGACAGTTGTAACGATTCTCTGAGACTCGTCGTGCTTAATTGCCTAGGCGTTTTTCTGGTGGTCGCTTGTTAATTTAGCTTCAGAAATTGTACAGTGATTTGGGTATAGCGTGGCCGGATTTTCCCATTACAAAAATACGAGGAATAGTGTTGCAGATACACAGATTTTATTTTATTTTTATTTTATTTTATTTGGAACAACAAACAATTACATAATAAAGCATACAGGCATAAAACTTAAAATTAACAACTATGTAATCAACAACGTTATTCACAGCATACAGGGAAAATAATAATACACGCTTCAAAGAGAAGTCAAAAGTAACAAAGATATCAATTCAAAAAGAAAACAGGCATTCTAAACTTTAAAATTATTTATAACTAAGTATAATTATATGCATACCTATAATAGTTTAAGAGGAAAAGAATGACATGTCTAATTCCTTAATTGCTTTGTGAGTCGAGCCCCGGAGTTTTCTACGTGTCTCACAGAATAAATCGATGCCAAGAAAGTGCTTATTATAATTGTCGACAAGACGTCGCAACGGCGCACGAATACCAGCATTTGTTCGGCATGCTCTTACTGCAAACAAGGGTTGCTTGCGCACTGCACGCAAATGTGTTCTTCGGGGAACTAAATAACAAATCCTGTTGCAAATATCAGAACAGTCGTACGTGTTTCTGCAGAGGTCGTACAGGAGCACAGTTTCTAGAAATGTCCGCCGGCCAGTAAGGCTTAGAAGATTATATTTCCGTAGTAAATCGACATAAGAACCAGAAGAGTGAAAGCACCTGTAAGTCATGGATTTTAAAAATTTCTTTTGTACCATTTCTAGGCAGTTAGAATATTTAATGTATAGAGGATTCCACACCGCAACTGCATATTCTAATTGAGATCTTATTAAAGTTTTGTATAGATAAAGGTAGGTCTGCGGGCGCACGAATTCAGTGGCTGATCGCATAACAAATCCGTACATACGCCACGCTTTGTTAACAATTGTATTAATGTGTACATCAAGATGAAGCTTATCATCAAAAATGACACCCAGATCACGAACCATGGTAACTCTATTTAGAGTGACAGCATTTAGGGAGTACTGGTATCTTAAGATGTTTTTGTTTTTGGTGATACTCAAAAAGCAACATTTAGGTATGCTAAGTTTTAGTTTATTGCGCACGCAGTATTCAGACAGTCTATTTAAGTCACTTTGCAAAGCAAGACAATCGCTAGTGTTTTTAATTGGCCTAAATATTTTTAAGTCATCTGCATATAAAAGAAATTTTGAATTTTGGAAGCATTTGCGTATGTCGTTTATGAATAAAATAAATAGAAGGGGACCCAAAATCGATCCCTGAGGGACACCTGATGTCACGGCTATAGTAAATGATTGGTAACCTTTAATCACTACGCGCTGCGTCCTTTTGGAAACATATGACGAAAACCACCTCAACAAGTTCCCACGTATGCCATTAAACGCAATTTTGCTCAATAGCAACTCGTGGTCCACCTTATCAAAAGCCTTCTGGAAATCAGTATAGACTGAGTCTACTTGAATACCGGCATCCATATCATTAAATATATATTCAGAGTATGTTATAAGATTTGTTACCGTAGATCGTCTTTTAACAAATCCATGCTGTTGCGGAACAATAGCATTATGAAATAATGGATAAAGTGCACTATGTACAAGCTTTTCAAAGACTTTCGATAAGGCAGACAGTATCGATATCGGGCGATAGTTTTCGACGTCATCTGTAGGACCCGCCTTGTGCACCGGTGTTACGTTAGCTTGCCGCCAAGCATCAGGAAAAATTCCTTGTGACAGGGATCGATTAAAAATAATTTGTAGTGGAACACATATATTCTTAGCAGTGTTTCTTAGAAATATTGCAGGAAGTGCATCAGGACCAGGCCCTTTTGAAATATCTAGGGTTTCCAGGTGTCTTAATATCTGTTGAATTGAAAATTGAATGCTGTCCACAGTAGTACAGCCCTCAGAACAATCTGCGTTTATGCAAAAATCATTTGACAGAGTGGACGGTTCATAGACAGATTTAAAATAATCAGCGAACAGATTGCAGATTTCATTAGGATTGTTCGAAGTTTGATTTTTGAAATGCACAGTAGAGGGAATTCCTTTAGATGACTTACGGTTAGAGACAAATTTCCAAAAATAATTAACATTATGTTGAATACTGTCCTCAACAGTATTTATATACCGGTCATAGCATTTTTTGCACTCAACGTGAAATCGGGATCTGAAGAGAGAAAACTGTTCATAATCTGACAAGTTTTTATATTTTTTCCACTTCATCCAAGCTTTACACTTGTTCTTAAATATATGAATGAGAGCCAGTGAGAACCAAACTGGGAACCTAGATGACTTTACCGTTGTTAAAGGAACATGCGTTTTGATTACATTAAAAATTAAATTGTAAAAAACGGCCAATGATTCATCTACAGAGCAGTTACGTAGAGAGGACTCCCAGTTTATCTCTGAAAGATCTTGGTTAATATCGTCATAATTAGCTTTAAAATAGAACTATAGTACTAGATTATTATATATAGATAACTATAGTATTACTATACTACTAGATTTAACAGATGAACATACATGACTGCTAAAAACGTGACCCTCGGCTTTGTCGTATTCGGATAAAAGATGAGTGTGCTTTGGAATTGCACAATTTAATTCCCCCATCCCCATTCCATCATCGGACGAGCAGAGATACAGCGAAGCGTCACCGCTATATGGTTGAAGTTCCACGGTCTCGTACTTTAGATTCCGCATTTATTGTGCGAACTGCCAGACTGTGGAATTCGCTGCCCGCCTCTCTGTGCCCTGATAAGTATAATCTGGGTATCTTCAAGGCATGAGTGAACCGGTTCATCCTAGGCAAGCGTGTACCAACTTAGGCCGCATTATCACTTAAGATCAGGTGAATTGCCGTCAAACCCAAGCCTATTTGATAATAATAATAATAATAAAAAACAACCTACATGGTGTTACATCCACCAACCCACTGGGCGCGCGCGGTGGATTGATCACTGAGGCCCTGAGTTCTAGAAGTTCCTTATTATATATATCTAAAGTAGTAGGTATTACATGGAAAGTTCGTAAGTAAGCGTGTCAGCATGAGGTTCAGTGTGTGGACACGTGCTAGCGTACTGATTCACTGATACCATATCTCATATCCACGACTGTCTAGTCCACTAATAAGCTCGATTAATTTCCAACATGTACTTCATGAAATCTCTCTACAAACAAGCGGCAGCTGACGCGATAGTAACTAAGTAGGTAATAATAAATAAATAAATAATAAATAATAATAAATATCTTGGGACAACTCACACACGGTCATCTGGTCCCAAGCTAAGCAGAGCTTGTGTTATGGTAACCAGACAACTGATATACATACTTATATAATTTATAAATACATACATATTATAGATAAACACCCAGACACAGAACAAACAATCATGCTCATCACACAAAGTTTGTCCTGGGTGGGAATCGAACCCACGACCTCCGGCTTAGCAGTCAGGGTCAGTGACCACTAGACCAACAGGCCCGTCAAACCTACCTAGGTAGGTACCTTTATCTGCTTAATACTAATGTTGTTTATTGCTTTTCTTCTGACGTTTTCCAATTCATTGTTTTGTCATTGACTATCTAAATCTACTATTGTAATCGGTATTTAGCCGATGACTGTGCAATTCTTCATAAGTTTCACGCTATCTACAGGAGTCGATGTGACTTTATGAGGATTAGTTTAAGATTAGCTATATGCCAAATGATTAAGATTCCTTCAGTTTTCATCCGTCTTAAATGGTTTCTGGTTAGTTCTTCTCCAAAGACAATTATTCCTTTTGTTTTCTATTGAGGCTTAGTGATATAGTTTTGTAACCATTTTGAAGATTAATAGACATGAGATCAATTTCGCCGCGGGATCCAAGACAGTTGAATCGTTTCTCCGGACGGCAATGGCCTTATGAAACACGAGGAAAAGAAAACATGAAAATAACAATGCGAATAAATAGGGCCCTGAGACCATACCTACGTTATTTAAACGTGGATAAGGAAAAAATTATAAGGAAATCAGCATTTTGATGATGACATAAGTCCCTGAAACCAAGCTGTGAACTAGGCAGTAAATTAACACTTAATAGTTCAAGATTGTCTCCTATAAATCTATTAATTATTCTTCATTACCTAATTATCTTCGATACATATGAAAGGTTAAGGTATGGAAATAAAAATATGTCAGCAAGTCAACTGTCCAGAACGCTGTTGAACGTACTTAGTACTAACCTCATCACCATCATCATCATGTCAACCTTTAGAGGACCACTGTTGAGCATAGGTCTCCCAAGGGAGGTTCAGCCGTAATCGCCATGCTTGGCCGATGCATGTTGGCGATCACAGTACCTAGGTGTTATCGTACTCAGAAGTATGCTGCTGCCCATCCTCTGGTCAATATCCCTCTGTCGCCTACGACACCCACGGGTAGAAATGGGCAGGTGCTATTCGCGGCCGTTTTGATTTCGTTTCGTTTACTCGGTACTTACCTGCACTTCTTAATCATCGTCGTTTTTTCTTAGCTCAAGTCTAGTTTTATTTAACTCATACAAAACTTCACTATGGCCACCTACGTGTCAGTACCGTACAGCTCTTAATCAAAAGTAAGATGTGTGGTTTTCTACTATAGAAAGATTGGTTGAATACGCATAAGTAATTGACTGAGATGATGTGGTCTGTTGTCATTGTATGCGCAAGAAATCAGTTTGCCTTCTTGTCTGATAATATAGTCCTTTAAACGCGTTAAACGAGTGCATCCTGTACCTACTCTGTAGGTACGTTCCTGCTGACACATTGTAGTCCTGGCCGAGTTGTGTCCATAACGAGGTCGCTAGTTCCTTGCTCTATATTTAGTTCTTACTAGAATAATCTCCATAATTTGTACAATGATATCGTTTTCCTGATCTTCATAGTCCTTGGAGGACACGTATATGTTCTAATATATATCTGTTTGTTGTAGTAGGTACAGCATATTCTAGACTATTCTAGAGATATTCCAGCCACTCGAGAATTTCGTGTCTGGAATTAGGATTTGATTGTGATAAATTTGAAACGCTTCATCTGCCTAGCAGTTTCCCAACTATATTGTGGTCGGCTTCCAGTTTAACCGGATGCAGCTGAATACCAGTGTTTTACATGGAGCGACTGCCTCCACAACCATGTTACTGGGTAACACGATACCTCTTGGTAAGACTGGTTGTCAGACTTTCTTCTAACTACCCATAACGAATGCCAAAGATCTACAAATAACAGCGGGGACCAAGGATAGTCCATCCACAGACCGACCGCGGCTAGCGTAGCTTAACCTTTGACTGATCGATCTGTATGGTTTTAACTTAGCCACGAGCTACTCCTAATTTCTCATCATAATTTTGAAACGCTTGCTGATTAGTAATTAGATGTTGAGTTTGGTAGGGCTCTGTCACAGATATAGATAGACCTAGTTAACGCAAGTATTACGATCTGTATGAAAACCAAGCGTGCAATGTTTTGGACGTCACAATGAAATAGGAATGTTTTGTTTTTCCTACCTAAATTTGGTATTCCCAGGTATTACTGAGGGTGTTAGATTAAAAATAATTGTTTTTTTAATTAATTACGCATACTATTAATCACTAAATGACTTACCGATGGAAGGAAACGTTTACTTTATTTTTTTACTTACGATTTTTTATCGTAAGTTAGGCACGAAAATAGGCACGCGAAGTAGTTGCTCTTGCGTTATCTAGGTCTATCTATATCTGTGGGCTCTGTCCACTCGTCAACGCCGCTTTTTGAACAATTACTACTATTTAGTTATATGATATTGTCTAAACAATTACTTAATTTACCTCATCAGAATAATACGGTAGTAAATGTCATTTGTTTAAACTGAAAAGGAGCTTTACTTCGTTGTCCGTCTGTCTGTCAAGAATTAGAGATAAGTAAATGAATATTGTCTAGTTTGGTTATACGTATTGTAGGTAAGTACTTAATGTAAAAAATGGTACGGTGGTGTCGTATACAATTTTTGATTTCATCCATGTGTGAGTGCGTCTCACACATGGCCAGTTTTTTTATTGAATTCCAATCTTAGCAAGGCCTTAATTTCGCATGCATACTAATATTTATATACCTGGAGGGATTATATTCTGACGAAACGAACATTCGAGGCAAGGATATAGGTACCCATCGACGAAGTAAGCCTCGGGGTACAGGCCAAAGGAACTATTGATGAATCTGTGGTACAGGCTTCGAGTACCGACCTTCGATGATACGTCATTCGAGGAAAGGAGTTGTCTAGTCGCATGGATCTAAAATAATACAACGTTAGGAACAGGTTTTGGCGAAATCAGTCGTTTTTATGCGCGTCTAACTTGTTTTCTACAGTAGGTACCTTCTTAATAATTACTCACCACGTCTTAGGTACACGTGACAGTGCCTACTTGTTTACTTTAATAGAAATTATAGAAATAATTTATTTGCCGTAATGTAGGTACAGGGTACTTCTTCAGGGACAAAATTTTCCATTTCTATGGGTTTATTTCTGTAACCAACTAACAGAACGGTATGTCATTTTTTTTGTACAGGTTAGACTTATCCCTTACTGGGACAAATTATATTTTTTACCTAATTCCTGTCTAGGTACATAATAAAAACATTTAAAGGTTGTTCTTCTGATTCATTTATCGCGTCCGTTTGCCATTTTCTGGAACAAAATAGTCGATGTCGCATTTTCCTTTAGATACATCGATATAAATTGTAGGTAACTATATCGAAAAGAAATGAATTGTCCTCTTACAAAACAATGTGTATTAGTTATAACTACGTAAGTCTCTTCATAAATAAGTAAATAAGAAGTGTCCGGCGTATAATACTGATTAATGTGGCGTAAGCTGCGCTTGACCATACTTGGTCGGGTAATAATAATGAGAGCCTGGCTTCCCGCGCGGGGGGAAGCCAGTCTTGCAACGAATGAGCTAGAAGGCGTATGTGCGACTGGTTGGCTTATATCCCGGTGTTACGAAGGTAAACATCTGATTCACCTGTACTTGGTTCAGGTGGCACTCTGATTACAATGATTACTTTATAAAATTTATTTTAATGTTTTAAAACTTCAATCTGTGTTTCGTGTGATGCTTTTTGGTTACAGATTCGTGTAGAAAACTTTTTTAAATAATAAAGTAAATTAAAAATTTAAAAAACCCCTAACGCAAAACATAAAGGCGATTATTTAAAAAGTAAAAAATAATATCTTGTGTTGAGCCATCAAATGTTTGTTCGTTGAAATGGCGTTATAATGTCGCGGCGGGGTACCGCTAAGTTAGCAATAATTAAATAGTGAAAATAGCGAACTCATGGTAACTAGATTTGCAACGAGATTTGCAACAAAAATTTTATCGTATCGAAGCAAGTTGGTCGGAAATGCTGGCAAATTAAGAGATAGTCAATGAAATGAAGGGTCTGACTTACGCGGTACCCCGCCGCGACATTATAGCGCCATTTCAACGAACAAACATTTGATGGCTCAACAAAAGATATTATTTTTTAATTTTTAAATAATCGCCTTTATGTTTTGCGTTGGGGGTTTTTAAAATTTTTAATTTAATTTTAATTTAAACTTTTTAAACGTAATTTAGTTTGGTTTTGTGTAAGGGCCTTAGAAGACGAGCTACTTTTAGCATCGTCGATCGACGATTATGCGACTGTATCGATGCTGCATCGCGTTTTGGCGACTCTCTGCGTTCGGAAGCGGTACCTATCGGAATCGCGCGTTTTAGCGACTGCTCCGATGATGCATTGCGTTTTAGTGACTCTCTGTGTATCGATCAGCAACACTACAGCTGAAATTAATTTAATCAATCAATTAAATCAATTCAAAATCAATCAACAACAATAAAAAACATATAATTTAACAATCAATCAATTTAATAAATTTTTTTATCTTTATAACTGTAGCAGTAACATAGGTCAGAGAAAAAAAAACTATAGTGGTCTAATTGAATAGCCTTCCTTTAATTACATTGCTGTTTAAACATAGGTAGACTGGGTACGATTCTGCCAGAGTACCTATGGTTGTGCCAATTGTCATTATTAGTGAAACTGTAGCAATACATAGGTATGATACCCTTAGAGAGAGAGATAGGAGTGGCGTGCCCGTCTAAACGTGTATCACAGTATTGCGTCAAACTTTGCTTGCATTTATTGCTTGCATGCTGCCTGTTTGCTGCATGCTTGCTTGCATGTTGCATGCTTGTTGTATGCTTGTGTGCATACTGCATGCTTGCTGCATGCATGGTGCATGTTTGTTTACATGCTTGCATGCTTGCTGCATGCATGGTAAAAATAAGTTTTAATATCATTATGTAAATAAATTTCTGCTTTAGAATGTTATGCGTAATTATTATTTTGACTAGAGAAGTTATGCTTAAGAAAATTATGCGTAGGTAAGTTGTTATACGTAAATAATGTTATGCGAAAATTTAATTTGGAGAAACAAAAGTATGCTACGTAATATTAGGACTTAAAATTGTATGCAAATGGATAGGGAACCTGTGCTTTGGCACTTAGAGTTTACAAAAATAATGTTCAATATTTTAGTTTTCATTTTGTTAGTTAATTAATATTTTGTTAGTTAGTTAATAATTATTATGCATTATTCTACTAGTCAAGCCCTTTCATTTGATACCCATATTGAGGGAGTTGTGAAAAATAAATGTAATTCGCCATTTTGTGGTGCCGGTCATCTTATTGGATTTGAAATTTGTCATAGTGTAAAGTATTCTACTAGTGAGACTCTTTCATTTGATACCCATATTGAAGGAGTTGTGTAAAAATATGTGATTAGCCATTTTGTAGCGGCGGCGATCTTGAACCGATTTTCATCAAATATAGCTAAAAACACTCCCGACTAATTCACCTTTCAAAAAAAAAAACAAAATCAAAATCGGTTCATCCGTTCGGAAGCTACGATGTTACAGACAGACAGACACACACACACAGACACGTCAAACTTATACGTAACACCCCGTCGTTTTTTCGTCGGGGGTTAAAAATGTCAATAATGAAGTCTGTATGTATGATGAGTTATGCATGATTGTAGGCAAAATCCTGATTCATTTGTGCCTGATTCGTATGGTCAAACCCCCATATAAATTATTAAATAAATTAGTTTTTCCCCTTCTCCAGCACGAAATGAGCGGTTTTGTAGCGTAATCCTTCTTGTCCAATTTATGACCGTGTACAAGTCAGTAGGTCGAGTCTTATTTATTATATTTACTTAGCTATAACTTTTTAAATAATTAATTTAAAAATCACAGTGGAGTAAGTTGTTCTAAATAGGAGACTTTTGATATGTGTTAGTCAAAGACTATAAAACCACTTTGGTTTCTCTTTGGTCAATTCTCTTTGATCTTTAATTGAATTAATAATTATTATTTATTTCGGATACAACTCAACAAGACCTCAACCTTCCCGATGACGATAGCTTTTAGATGGAGACTTCGTCAATCTATGAAATAATTATAACTTTAAAATTCACCGGAGATATACTATCGACCCTTCATCAGAAAAGCGTGGATGATCGCTCAGATTCTGACGATGAGGATATTTTTGTGTTAAAAAAGCCTCAATATGATAAACGGACAAAGTGTCTCACGCCATTGGTGAAGATATGATTAAGTATTCCATCTTCCACCAAAAATTCAAGATCTTGTCAACAAGAGGATGATATTGAAAGCAGCTCGATCCCTTTCAAAAAGACAAGGAAATATTTATTTTAGTTCCAACTTAACTATTACTTTATTACTTATTAGTTAACTATTATTAGAATAAGTGTTTCTTTGAAAGTTAATAAGGAAGATAATTTTGTCAAATATGCCATTTAATTAAAGTTGATCTCGTTTTTGTTACTTTATTGTTACCTAGTAATAAATACACTAATGTGATTGGTACTTAATTTCAATTAATAATTCAGACTGTTTAACTAACTGACTGGTTGAGTGATGTCTGACTGATGTCAAAAGTACCATTATTAGAATAGGTTTGTACCTACTCCTGTGATTTTTTAATTATGAAAGGTTATAAGTATAACAAATAAGTGAGTTGTACACGGAAAAAAAATAAACAGAGAGAATAATAATAATAACTAGAATCCCTAACAGAATTGTTTGTATTATTACAAATATTAGCAATAAGTAGTTAAAATTTCTGTTATATAACAAAATTCTCGCTTTCCCATAAAATACAAATATATACAGGAGTTTCAAAAATGTTTTACAAATATTATTGTTGAATTCACCAAATTTTTTCCGTGATAAATGGTCACTGTTAATTGTTTTTACAAAAACATATCATTTTTGTTGTTAAAATATGGTTAGTTTCTTAATACAGAGCCCATCTACATAGTTAAAGCTTTTCGTTTTTATTTCTGATTCATCTATCTGGGCACAAAATATTTGAACGTATAATAATACAATAATAATATCTATTCAATAATATAATAATAATATCTTGAAAACTACTTTATAAAAACGAGTCCCTCATTCAAATATATGTTTTTTGGTATACCTATTTTCATATGAACATGTGTTACAGAGCTGAAAGTGAAATTTAATTTTGGCCATACCTATGGATCAGTCGAAGAATCAAATTTCGAAGAACTACCCCTAACAGATAGAATGGTCATTCCCCACACATTTTACCTAATGGCATGCAAAATAATTGCAATTTAGAGCGTATTTTTCTAGTTTTTTTAAACCTCAGCTTGAAACAAGAGGCTGATAGACCGCGCGGAACATTGAGAGTGAAGCCAAAAAAGCAAATACAAATTCAAAAGCGAATACCTAATACACGAAGCACGTTTTGTACTGATACGAGTCAGTATAGCCCGAAACGCCGCATCGTTAAAAAAAACAAATAAACATACAAATTCAGAAACGAATACCTACAACTCGCTTCGCGCTGTACTAACACTCGCAGTGTTTCGCACGGCCTATCTGCCTTTAGTTTGATAATCTGAGGTAACAACATTAAACATACAAAAAAGACAAGCGTTCTCTAAAAAAAATAAAAAAAAACTCTAAAATCGGAAGTCGCCAGCCAAAACCAAATAAATTAAGTCATCCCTTAATTTCACCTAAGCATAAATTTATCATGTTCCAATATTGTTCCACCATTTTGATTAAATCAACATCTTCTGTTTTGTTATCTGAGATTAATAAATACCTAAAGAAGGTACCTGCATTCAATTAATACCATCTGTGTCGACAATGTATGTATAAGATATTGTCTGCATTTTTCTGCAACACTAAATTATTTAATATACTTAATGAAATATTATGGGTAATTTTGTCATTATCCTGGCAACTGTAAACGCACACAGAGGCAACGTGTTTTTACAGTGCTGTCACGCACACCTGTCAAAAAACCGTGCTTCCCATGTTTGCCTATCTATCTGCCTGATGTTTTATAATCTGAGGTGTACGCGATCAACGAAAATATCTGAGTAAATTAAAAAGAAAATGTTTTTTCAAAAAAAAGAAAACCGCCTTCAAAAACTCAAAAGTGATAAATAACTTTAGCACAGAACACACATTACTTTACTTTCGGAAGTCGGTGGCGGTGGCTTTGTGTTTGTTGTTTTGTATTGCCACCGACTTCCGAAAGTAAAGTAATGTGTGTTCTGTGCTAAAGTTATTTATCACTTTTTAGTTTTTGAAGGCGGTTTTCTTTTTTTTTGCAAAAAACTTTTTATTTTTCGTTTTTTAGTGTTGCCCTAACATCCAAATCCATTAAGAAACGGCGACACACTTAAAAGAGATTGTAAGTCCTCCAAAGATTGAAGAAACTAAAACGTCGTCTAAGTAATTTATTTGGGAATTTGTTGATTTTATCAAAAAGGGCTGTATCAATTTTGATAAAATTTATATGGGACCATTTCGGAATAAACCTCTTTCGAACAAAAAAATCATTTTGCAAATCCGTCTTTAAATGACAGAGTTATGACCGAACATACATAAAAAAAAAAAAACATTCGAATTGATAACCTCCTCCTTTTTGAACTCGGTTAAAAATGACTCATTTTCTTTAGAAACCAAGAAAATTGTATGTGGATTCTTATCAAATATTGTTAAAGTTGCAATGTAGTATGTTATTTACCTACTTAGTTTATGTCCCAAATTAAACAAGTTGGATAGTAATTCAAATAACTAGATATCGTCACGGTACAGTACGGTCAACGTATCTTGACGAGTCTGAAGTTAGCTGTTTGGCTGCGCAATGTAACTTTTAGGAACGAACTTTTTTTTTTGAAGTCGGTTAAAAAATAGCACACCTATCACTAATGTGGTGTTGCCACTTAGAGAGACCTAAATAGTTGACTTCAACCATGACCTGCTATAAGCAGTATATTGATTGATATACCTAGCAGTTTGTATTGAATCATTTTAATGATAACATTACCTCTCTTAATTGTGTACTAGTGTCTGCTTGTGACTTCGTTAGCGTAAATCTATAATAGGGTATTTTACTCTATACGAGAAAAAATCTATAAATATGTTACTGAAACAGTTTAGGCATAAAGCAGTCGGAAAATGCAAGTTTTAGTTCATAAAATAACAAAATAGATTTTAAAATTCAATTCAAAGTTTTCTGTAGTTTTAATCTGTTATAAAACACCATGAAATAGTAGCGGCCATGTTATTACGCCATACGGCTGTGTAAACAAAAAATTGGCAATTGTCAGTCAACCGATTGGCGTATATAGGCTTTGTACTTTCATTATTTTCGTAACCAACGTAATTTTTTAATTATTACGCCTATTACAAAATATGCTTTTAATTATTTTTAAATTATATACAATTATCATATTTAATAGGAGCGCATTTGATACTAAACGAACTGACGTCATTTACGCTGAGCAATATGGCGTCCAGTAAGAGGCGTTTTTGTCAAACTACGCGCGAAATTTGAAAATTTAAAATGTAAATGTATGTTTATGGCACTTATCGATTGAATAAAAATTTTGTATTTTTTTTTGTGGCATATTAGCACTACAGAATTTCATTGAGACACTTTTCAAAAATGGGTGTAATACCCTATTATACCAACTTCTTGCCTTCAACGTTGTGTTGACAGGCGTTTGGATATGTCCGGCCAAGGACGGTGGCCTTTGTTAGGCATTTTAAAGGACAATGCCAGAAACTCTATAGAACTTTGCCCCACTCAAGAAAAGTCATGTACAGGCTTGCAATATGTAGTATCTTACTGCTTATTAATTGCTGATAACTAAACATTAGTCTTAATGACTGCAGAACTTGCCGTTTCTGTTTAAATAAAAAAAACTGTATTTGAATTCCTTTTAGCATTGATTTATAATCTGCAAGTAGCAAGTAATAATAATAATGTTATTTATTTGCCAGCAAAAACAGTTCTTTACATTTCCTTAAACTTCATTAAAAATTGAATATAAGGTCACAAAGGAAGCATTCTGCTAATGAACTCCTCACAACTCCACACTCGAGCCTGTCTCGTGGAAACAAGCCAAGAACGCAGGCAAGTTATTAAGAAAAACAATTTATTATAATAAGGATCTTTAATAATTACAATAATTTCATTAATTACCATTTTTGTAATTGGGTGGGGCAGGATCTGGCATGGTCGTTTGACCATTTTTTAGGGTTCGGTACCTCAAAAGAAAAAAACGGAACCCTTATAGAATCACTTTGTTGTTCGTCTGTCTGTCTGTCTGTCAAGACCCTTTATCTCGGGAACGCGTCGAGTTATCGATTTGAAACCATGTACTCAAGTCTACGGTCCCTTGATGCTGTAAAAAAATCAATCCTCTATGTTAACATGAAAAAAAGATACTGCCGTTTATGTCGCAAAAAACGCATTTATAATATTAAGATGATTATAGTATGGATAGTACAGTCAACAGCAAAAGTAGATGATCAAAATCAGAAATTCAATACTAATAAACGGAGTTCGCGTCAGAGCTGTGTGGCGTCGAAGTGATTCAAAAGTATGTGTGTGACAATCACATACTTCTAATTAATAAACCAGTAATAAATTATATAAATTAGTGTTAGTAAATTAGTATTCAATTTCTGATTTTGATCATCTACTTTTGCTGTTGACTGTACGTATGGATTAGTATACAAGTATGGATAATTATGTACCTACAAACATATACGAAACCCTCGGTGGGCGAGTCCTACTCACACTTGTCCGGTTTTTTATTTTTCTCATGTGTTGGTTTCCGCTCCGCCTTACCTTATCGCCAGCGCAAGCAGACGGACCAGCACTGTCCTCCACTGTCCAGCCTTTTTACCTAAATGTACGGCTAAAGTAGCTGGTATGTCCGGCTTTCCGGTTTTAAGACCTGGCAACCCACATAAGTCGGACCTGGAAAGTCGGAACAACCTATGTTCTGTTTCATAACTTTTTGTACAAGCGCCTGGAATTTCAGTGAAACTGTACCTTAATTGTCTATGTACTGATACAAAATGTAACTTGCATAAGAAGTTGGCAGGCTCGTCCCACAATTGATTTGTTGTGTTTCTCCATCAGTGCATTTTCAGCTCCCTCTACTCTTTTATATATATTTATTATATTGTTTTTGTGTATGTAGGTATATATGTATTTTTCTGCGCCTTTGCACCTATCATGTTTTGTTTCTGCATCACACTAAGGTAGTACAGTGTTTTATTATTTTGTGCATAAAGTTTTAATAAATAAATAAAATGTCTCTCTCATCTTAATCAGCATGCTAATGACTCCCACTATCGTGCGCTGTCTGTCTAGGCGTGAAAGTTAGACAAATCAGCAAATTGACACAGAAAACACACTTTGCATTGAAGCACATGATAATTATGAAGTTAAATAAAATGCACGTACAGTCACCAAAAGAGATAGGTAACCAGGCCCTCAAGTCTGCTATTACAATAGTGTCAGATTGGTCTACCATTGATTTCATAATTGTTAATTTTGACGAGTTGGTAATCTACTAGAATAATGGCTTCATTATGACTTTCCAATGGTCAACCACTGACACGCCATTGAAAGAAATGATATAGAATGGTAATCTCGTACAAAATGATAAGTCAGTCATTCAACTGACTTATCTGCTTAAATTTTGACAGTTCCTTTGATCAGTGACCTAACATTAGAACGTCATTGTGCAGTCAATGGTCGACCATTATGAGTTTAGCAGATTACGAACTTTTTGCAAAATGACAATGGGATCGTGTTGGAATGACGAAATTATAAAAATAGCAGACTTGGCCCCCAGGATGTCGGCAACAGTTCTGTTGATGTTTACTTAGAAACCGGTGAATGTTTTCGTATGAAATTGAATTTAATTAATTACCTATTATTATTTGTTTATTTATTTATTCACTCAACTTAAAATAATATCCTTGCAGTCTAGACCAAGTAAGTACTAAGGTACGATATTGTAGCACACTTAAAAAAACTAATAGTTTCACTGTTGGTTGGTTTATTTTCTATTAATTTTATTTTATTCTTAAATATCCATCTGTCTACGTAAACTTCCACTACATAATTATATACGACTAGCCTGGAAACATCACTTTTAGTGACTGTACATAAGTAAGACTATAAAAGTCAGCAACGCCTAACGCGCAGCTACACATTTTTCTTATAATTATCTTGTTTATTTAACAATATCTCTAAGCCGCTGAGGCTTTACTGAATAACTAAAGACCACTTGACTGTTTTTGTTGAAGTGTCGACATAACAGCTAACTGTTTGGCCACCAAACACTGATAAAGCAGTCAGTCACCTCATTTTTCTGTGACTAGATTTACAGAGATAGTTTTTTTTAATCAACTTCAAAAATGGGGATTCTCAGTTCGACCCGTATGTTTATATGTATGTATGTATGTTTTCAGCGATTATCTCCCGTTTGGCTGAACCGATTTTAATGCGGTTTTTATAAAAGTGTTTGTTGTATTCTGGAGAAGGTTTAGTATACAACAAATAGAAACTTTTTCAGAGCTTTTTGAAAAAATCAACAAAATCAAAAAAATATACATAGAGGACGTTTTCGTTTCTTCCATCTTTGGAGGACTTTAAATCTATATTTTAACTGTGTTGTCGTTTCTCAATGGATTTGGGTGATAAGGAGGAACTAAACAGTGTAAATTAAAACGTTATACAAAAAAGAGAACCGCCTTCAAAAACTGAAAAGTGATAAATAACTTTACCACAGAACACACATGACTTTAGTTTCGGAAGTCGGTGGCAACACAAAATAACAAACAGAAGAAGTCATGGACTTCCGAAACTAAAGTCATATTATTATGTGTTCTGTGCTAAAGTTATTTATCACTTTTTAGTTTTTTTCTTCAATATAATACATATCCTATAACACTCTGAAATAGTGTAACTTTAAATAGAAAGAGTTTTTGTCATCGGATTATTACTTCCAAATATTACCTACAAACTTATAAACAAACAAACAATGTGACCTCAACAATATTAGTTTAGATTATTACTAAACATGTAGATATGTAAGTTCGACAAGATAGGCAAGATAAAACTAATACAAAAACTAGTTCATTAGTCAATACTGTTGACATCGTTTTGAATACTTAACTGATAAATAATAATAATATACGATGCAGATTACAAAGGTTTAAGACCATTTGCGAAACATTAGAAAATTTAATAAAAATGTTAAAATCGATTTTTTTTTTAATATTTAAACATTTCTCCGCAGCTTTAAACCTTTTGTAAGATCCTTTACATACCAACATTGTAGGATGCAAATTCTTTGGTCCCGGCTGTGATTAGTAGATCTTTGACAGTCGTTATGGGTAGTCAGAAGCCACAAAGTCAGATAACCAGTCTTACCAAGGGGTATCGTGTTACACAAGTAACTGGGTTGTACTTGAGGAGGTCCGATAGGCAGTCGCTCCATGTAAAACACTGGTATTCAGCTCCATCCGGTTAGACTGGAAGCCGACCCCAACATAGGTACTTGGGAAAAGGCTAGGGAGATGATGTCAGAATCGACTAAATATTTAAACATTTTCTCCTCAGTTTTAAACCTTTTGTAAGATCTTATAAATACGAACATAGTATTAATATGCGAATAAATGAATACGGATAAGAACCATGACCATATCGACCGTCATGCTCGAATATGGTAATGATAAGGAAGACAAGCTAGGTGTAACTAAAGTAATGATACGGTGGTGTAAGGCCATGCGCACGCGCACATATAGTGATCTCCAGCGGCTGCAGACTAGGGGCACAGTACAAATATTAGTACTACCGTACAGTAGCGACACGCTCCGCCCCCTTCCGAAACACTGTTCCTCACCTCTTCTCTCGTGGAACGTGCTCTCGGAACTGCTTTTAGTTCGAGCGGCGTGTAGACACGCACGCACTCGCATATATTTGTACAGTCTATTATTTTGGTAGTAGAGTAGGTAATTAAATCGTTTCGTTTTGTATGGAGTGTCGTGGGTGTGCTAGGGGACTCTGTTGCCAGAGCAGTTAGAGGCCGTGCTCCGAGCGCGTTTCTCAGGAGGTAGGTAGTGCGGTTGGGGGTTAGGAGGTCCACATGAACTAGCCGGGGAACGCGTGACTTGCAGCAGCGCTTGTGCTCTAGCGACCCAGCAGAAGGTAAACAGGACTTCTTTCCTCTTCCATTATCCTGTAAAAACTTGAGTTGGTATGTTTAAAATGCTAAGCATAATTACCACTGCTACCCCATCGTTCATTACTCAAGTTTGTGTCAAAGTCCCTTATAATGGAAATCGGAATTATTGAATGCGAATACTGCGCACTGGGCAAGCAGCCCCGTAGACTTCCGCTGGTAATGACTGATATGTTTCTCGTCACAGCTGTTAGTCCTGTAGATACTGTGAAGCCTTTTCTTTTTTGGTTCTGGTTGGAAAATCCTCATGGATGTCCTCCGCCCTGAGGCGGGCGGAGGGGTCTGTCAGACTCTTACCCGGCCCGCTACGGCGGGTCACAACTCGGGTCAGGGGGGGAGTGAGGTGTTAGACTCCCCCCCAGACGTCTTAGAGGGGCGCGCGTGGAACACTACGCGCCGCCACCTCGTGTCCTGATGTATGTGGAGGGCGACAGACATCCCCGAGTTTGCCGCCCCTGGACCCAAATTGGGGGGCCGGAAGAGGGCGTTATCCGCCCTCTGCCGACGCCCGGTGCGCCTGCTGCGGGCAGGGTGGGAGGTTGTGTTCTCCCTCTCCCTTTCCGCAGCCTCCTTCTGAGACATGACGTACTGTGAAGCCTGGGGCAGTTCACGGTACCAGCCGTGTATACGTGAGCTGGTGTGTGCCGTCAGAGGGTTTGTTGTAATTGAAAAAGGGAAACCGCAGAAAATACGTGTATTATTTATCTTGGACATCACTGACATCGGTCAAGGAAAACATCGTGAGGAAACCTGGACTTATAATTGATATAAGTCTGAAATCGCCAATCCGCCTTGACCAAGCGTGGTGATCAATGCTCGTGCCTTCTCGGCACGAGAAGAGGCCTTTGCCCTGCAGTGGGACAATTAGAGGCAATGCTGCTAAAACCCAAGCGTGTCTCTTTTCCGCTAAAAAGAGCCAATTCCACCCAGCCCCATCTTTCCGAGGTGTAACCGTGGCGATAACCGACCGATTTGAGCTTCTTGGTGTTACGTTAACTTCTACCCTCAATTTTGGCCCTTTCATAGAGGCAAAGGCTCAAGTGGCTGCCAAAAAGTTGGGAATCCTAGCAAAAGTGAAACGGTACTTCACGCCGGAACAGCTGCTTAAACTTTATCAAGCGCAAGTTCGATCGTGTATGGAGTACTGCTCTCATCTTTGGGACGGATCTGTCAGATACTAGCTTGATGCCCTAGAGTCAATTGAGAAAAGAGCCAAGAGGATCATTGGCAATGATAGGCTCGTCGAGTCAAAGCTCCAAAGTCTTGAGCATCGACGCCGAGTTGCTGGCCTGTCGGTTTTCTATCGGTTACATTTTGGGGAGTGTGCGACAGAATTGCATAATTTAATTACGCCAAGCCCGTTCCATCATCGGAGCACAAGACGTACGGCGATGCGCCACCGGTACATGGCACGAAACGTTTTGGGAACACATTCATTGTGCGTATTGCGTAGGAGTGGAATTCTCTGCCTGAGTCTGTGTTTCCTGATAGCTACAACCTGGGAGTCTTTAAGTCAAGAGTGAATAGGTTACTTCTAGGCAAGCGTGCTCCATCTTAGACCGCATCATCGCTTCCCATCCGGTGAGATCGTGGTCAAACGTATGCATATCAATAGATAAAATAAAAAAGGCTAGTATTATTATTATTAACATTTTATTTCTGCGAAACAGAAAGGACAACGCCACAGCTCTAAGAGTTGGTAAAAAAATGCCCAAACTTAAAAATAAACATAACGCTTCTATCTTTTTTACTTCTAGAATAATTCAGTGTTCAAAAGAAACATTTAGTAAAATGTTTGCGTCTAGGTTGCAATTTGCAAACAACCTTTACAGTACAGGTACTGTAAGGACCCTAGAGAAGCAGACTTTTCCATAACACTCTGCGTATAAACGTCCGTTAGCTGAGCAAACAAGGTACTACAGGCTGAGCGACTGATTCAGTAGGTACAGTCGTTGTCGTGACTGAGACAAACTGTTACAATGATTTCATAGATGGTTTTCCTTATCGATTTATAAAAACATAGTACTTTTTTGTAAGTAACGTTATTCCTCTGTCTGTACTTTTTATGAGATTCATGAATAGATGAAGAGAATAATGTGTGAAACAGTACAGTGAAACAAAGTAGTTTGTTGAAAATCATTGTTGCTAGGAAGTTTAAATTAGATACCTACTTTGTTAAGTACCTATTGTAAGAATTATGAATTACTTATCTATTTTGTTTTCATAGCTCGACAAACTGTGTAATGCTGATTTTTTTAACTAGTAAGTACAACTATACTCCTTCGTTTGATTACATACATTATTTGATAAGTACACAGGTAACAACCGTACTAGGTCAGAAGTCTGTATTTGTTGTTCCCGTAAAAAGATTCGTA
Organism: Charanyca ferruginea; assembly: GCA_947361185.1. Classification (NCBI taxonomy): domain Eukaryota; kingdom Metazoa; phylum Arthropoda; class Insecta; order Lepidoptera; family Noctuidae; genus Charanyca; species Charanyca ferruginea. The sequence continues at coordinate 27,140,813 of OX376068.1, forward strand.
TGTAAATGATTTGTTACGCTATCGTGTAGACCAAAGGTATGCCAATGATGGAGAACTAACGATCAATATAGATTAATAATATCGGAAAGGTTAACGTGAGAAGCAGGCACTTTTCCTTGTTTCATTAAAAATGTAGCATTGAAAATAATATCTCTTTAAATCTGGTAGGGTAGTATTCAACAGATTTCCTAATAAAACAAGGTTTAATGGCATGTTTTCATTAATAACCATTACAATTCATTAAGGTGTTTGATGATGGTCATCTCAAGTCATTTCTTTAACAAAATATCCATGTACCTAAGTAGCTAAAATATAATAAGTACTAAATAGTGTCATTCAAACTAAGGAAAATAATTTTGTGGAATACAAATGTATACGTAAGATAATACTGATACCTATACATACATGTGCACAGACAGAGGCATTGTGTTGTTTCAGCTTATCATTAATCGCACCTGATTATAATCAACTTGTCAAAATGAACGTTTTATAAATTAAATAAATTAAAGGCCATTGATAACAAGTGCGTGAGACTGAAATGGAATGTAATCTTGTGTGTTAGGTACCTATCTATACTCCGTTCACAATAAGATTAGACATATACACAAACCTTTTTTACAGTCCGTTTAACCGATTTTGACTTATATTGCGTTGGTGGAATGACAAATATGGCAGCTGCAAAAAACAGTTGTTATTGTAACCACTTTTTTGCCTCTAATGTCATCCTTAACCCTACGGAATAGAAGTCAAAATCGGTTGAAGGGACTGTAAAAAAGGTTTGTGTAAATGTCTAGTCTTATTGTAAACGGAGTATAATATCTAGCAACTGGAAAGTGCTAAAGGAGCTCGTGGCTAAGTAAATTCCGTACAGATCGATTGGTCAAAGGTTAAGCTAAGCTTACCGCGGTCGGTCTGTAGATGGGTGACCACCCATTTCATACCGAGTTCCCTCCGTGCCTCGCAAAGCACGTAAAGCCGTTGGTCCCGGCTGTCATTCGTAGATCTTTGACAGTCGTTATGGGTAGTCAGAATCCAGAAAGTTTTACAACCAGTCTTATCAAGAGGAATCGTGTTACCCAGTAACTGGGTTGTGGAGGTCCGATAGGCAGTCGCTCTAGAAAAGGCTAGGCAGATGATAAAGCGTTTCAAAATTATCACAATCAAATCCTAATTCCAGACACGAGATTCTCGAGTGGTTGGAATATCTCTAGAATACTCCAGAATATGCTGTACCTACTATAACATACAGACACATATTAGAACATAATATTATACGTGTCCTCCAAGAACGATTAAGATCAGGAAAAAAAGTTATCATTAAAAAACAATAATTTTTAATCTAACACCCTCAGTAATACCTGGGAATACCAAATTTAGGAGAAACAAAACATTCGTATTACATTGTGACGTCCCAAAAATGGCACACTTGGTTTTCATACAGATCGTGATACTTGCGTTATCTAGGTCTATCTATATCTGTGACAGAGCCCTACCATACTCAACACCTAATTACTAATTAGCAAGCGTTTCAAAATTATGAGGAGGAATTAGGAGAAGCTCGTGACTAAGTTAAAACTATACAGATCGATCGATAAAAAATTAAACTACGCCAGCCGCGGTGGGTCTGTGGATGGAGTATCCTTTTCATATCGAGTTCCCTCCGTGCCTCGGAAAGCACGTTGAACCGTTGGTCCCGGCTGTTATTTGTAGATCTTTGGCAGTCGTTATGGGTAGTCAGAAGCCAGAAAGTCTGACAACCAGTCTTACCAAGAGGTATCGTGTTACCCAGTAACTAGGTTGTGGTGGTGCGATAGGCAGTCGCTCCATGTAAAACACTGGTATTACAGCTGCATCGGGTTGGACTGGAAGCCGACCCCAATATAGTTGGGAAAAGGCGCTAAGCAGATGAGATGATGATACCACTGGAAAGTGCACAGGACACCAGCACATGTCGCACACTTACTAATAATAATAATACTTTATTACAGACAATTGGAGTCCACTATGTTAGTAACAATGTTCTTATAAACTAGAGTTAGTAAATACCTAAAACTACCCAGAGTAAATATAAAACACAACAATCACTGCCGCGCCATTCCATGACTAATGGCGTAGCAATGATTGACAGACGATAAACAGACAAATAACAGGAGGAATAAACAGACTGATAACGGTTAAGGTCCAAAATGAGTTAGACTCACAAAGAGATACTAGGTAGGTACGTTTTGACGTCCTCCATTTTTCTATCTTGGATATTTTTCCATTTCTCGTTCCTACACGGAGTAACAACATTATAAACCATTATGTTAATCATTATTGCCAAAACGTTTTTTGCGGTTTCTCAAACTGGTTTTATGAGTTAGGTCAGTCCGTGCATGTAAACATGCGATTTGTCTGGCCGAAAGGTACCTACCTACCTGTATGCAGCCACAAAAAAGAACCGAAATGTAAAAAGACAAAAACAAAACGAGACACCACAGATAAGAAAAACATTACGATTAATTTATTACCCTCACTCAATGCGACACCGGTAGTTGCAAAAAATACAATTAATATTCCAAATACTAGTTAGTAAATGTGCAGCACTTGTGCAAACTAGGTGTATAGACAATGTAATGAATATTGTTATCTTCTGTATCGAATAATGTATTTCCAAGAACACGATGCAGGTAGCAATTTTCGGGGTTTTGCATACAAATTAGTAGATATACTTACCTACCTACATTTTTAAAACCAACAAAATAATATTAGTAAGTGGCTGATCTGAAATAGCCCTTGACAGAGAGAAGTGGCAGGAAAGTAGAGATGCCTTTACCACAGATAAGTATTAGTACTATCGTACCTTTACCCTGCATTGGGAAACTACAGGCTGAAAAAAATAAATAAACTGGCTGGACAACCGGCAAATGATACACATGTCTACCTACCTTTTAAATCTGTATGTACCTACCTATTCTGTAGGTGTTTCCATAAGCTCACGTGACGATGACGTCTGACTGCTGCTGCTCAAATCACGTTCATCTGCCCAGCCTATTCCCAACTATGTTGGGGCGGCTTCCAGTATACCCAGATGCAGCTGAATACCAGTGTTTTACACTGCGACTGCCTATATTATGACCTCCACAACCCAGTTAGGTTTTCAGAATTTTTGGCTTCTAACTACCCTTAACGACTGTCAAAGATCTACGAATGGCAGCTGGAACAGCTTTATGTGCTTTTCGAGGAACATAGTCACCCATCCCGTCATCCATCCAAAACAAAAGATAAGACTAGCAATGTTACAAAAAGCAAGTTATTTGCGATAAACTTTTGTGTTTTTTTTAAATTGGCTTCAAAATGTGTACTCAGTTGTGATAAACTCATTTTATAATATAAATAAATAAATACGTTTCTTTAATCTTTTCTATCTTCATGTAGCAAGCTAGTAGATTTTTGGTGACTTTGTAGTTAAATAGTGAAAAAGCCATGTCGAAACAATAGTAGATAAAACGATCTGACGGCAAATATTCCATAGTTGAAAAGTCCTGTCATCGAACAAACAAATGCGAACCATTCTGTCGGCGAAACATCCATAGGTGAAATGTTCTATCGACGAATCTCTCCAAAACGAAACGTCCAAAGTGAACAGTCCAAAGGGGAAACGACTGTCGGAGAATGCTTTGCAGAATCGCGTAGTTTAACCATATTCGATTGATCCGAGCGGTTTTTACTTATGCAAGAGCTCCTCAAATCACTTTGTATCCCAAAATTCTGTTTTTCAGATGTCAAGTACCAGAATGCGAGTCGTCTCCCCCGGAGTTCATCGCTGGCACCTGGGGTCCCTGGGCCCTACCAGACGCCGGGGGCCGCTGCGAACGTCTGGTGCCCATAGCTGAAGAGTGCAGCCCCTCTAGCTTTAGCGCTAACCAGACCAAAAGCTGCAACGCCTGGGTTTATGAGAACCACAATACTATTGTTGCCGAGGTGAGTGACGGGCTGCTTTGTAATCAAAGGGCAAACATAATTTTATTTTAGAGGTTACCGCAGGTTATTCCAGTACTAAAGCTGACCTGAATGCAGAGCGAAGAGCTTCGCTGGGAGGTCGTAGCTGGAAGAGAGTAGCCAAAGATTGAATGGCTGATTGAAGAGTCCAATGTCTGTGAACAATGATCCTTTGCCAGCCTAGGTCTTCTCAGTACTTACCAGTTTACGGACAGTGAACTACATCTTTAGAGTAGCTACGTAGGTATATCTGTAGTTGAAATGATCTCTATAAAGACAGGCTTCATTCCTCAAGTGCCAAACACATGTTGAGAGGTATCAGCACAACTGGTATTAAATTATCAGCTTAAAGTAAGCAAACGTTAGGTAGATACCACTTAAATTTATTATATTTACAGAGAGACTTTTTGCGTAGCGAAGTCGCAAAGTGTCAACTTGTTTTTAGTTATGAGCTATTTGCTTACAGTTATCATTATACTTGTTAAAGGCGTACTTCGTAAAAAAAAGGAGTACATGATTTTTGACATGTTTCAGGTTGGGGTGGTCGATTTTGATTTCAAGCATAGATATCAATCACTCTGTATGTATGTAGATATTGAGATACTTGTGCTGGACGTTTAGCGAACACGTTTGCTACTTTCACGTGTTTGATTAAGAACATCATTTGATTATTGAGATAGTGGAACACGACTGACGACCTTATCGGTTCATCGTCCCTAGAAATGTTATATTATTTAAAGATATCGTATGCCAAATTGCGATCATCGACTGATAACGTTCTAACTTATCTCTGAACCAGAAGCGCCTGGATATGAAGCCGGTGTCATCTGGTTCACACAAGATCATATGAACTCTATCTTAGAATGGTGTTGTATCCAGAAAATGGGGTGAAGACTGCACCTTATCATAGTATCGTAGATACAGGAAAGTCAACCTCAGCTTAAAACCGAAATAAAGCAAAGTCACTTTTCACAACCGCCTTCAAAAAGTGAAAAATAACTTTAGCACAGAACACACATTGACTTTAGTTTCAAAATTCAGTGGCTTTGTTCTGTTTGTTGTTTTGTATTGCCACCAACTTCCGAAACTAAAGTCAATGTGTGTTCTGTGCTTAAGTTATTTTTCACTTTTTGAAGGCGGTTGTCTTTTTTGTAAAAAGCTTTTTATTTTCCGCTTTTTAGTACCTCCTTCTCATCCAAATCTATTAAGAAGAGATTGAAAGTTAACTACTACAAAGATTGATGAAACTAAAACGTCGTCTATGTAAAATTTTTGGGTATTTGTTGATTTTTCAAAAAGTGCTGAATCAATTTCGATAAAATTTATATGGGACCACCCCTGAAGCATACCCTATCCATAAAAAAAAGAAGAATTTTCAAAATCGGTTTACGTTTGCCGGAGAAATCGCGTAACAAATCGCGCAAATACTTAATGCAAATTTAAGACTTATACGGTTTTCTCATGGATGCCATTGTCAGATCTGGACCAAATTAAAATGGGACCACACGGGAAGCACTAGCTTTCAAATAAGAATCATCAAAATCGGTTCATCCAGTACCAAGAAATCAGGTAACAAACATAAAAAAAAAATAAAAAAATACTGATATGATAACCTCCTCCTTTTTTGAAGTCGGTCGAAAAGAGACCATGCGTGCATGCTATCTATAAGCGTGTAAGCGTGTTACCTCTGGTGATACAATGGTAATAAAGTAAAGTAAAGTAAAGTTTATTTATTTGCATAGATTGTACATGACATAAGGTATTAAATAAACAATAAAATTGAGATTCTTGTACAATCTACGTATTAGGCATGCAAACATTAATGAATGGCGAACTAAGTATCAACATACAAAATTATGAATTACATGGTGTAAAAGAATACCTATGTTAGTATGTCGTTAAATTTCGTAAAAAAATTACAATTACATTAAATTGAATGAATATATTAAATTGAATGAATTTACATTAGGATAAAATAATAAATCATTGTCATTTAGAAAATCGTTAATCGAGTAGTAAAATTTTTCAATCAATAATGCTGGGTATAATAATGTTAACTTCTTTTTAAAATTACATGTTGTGTCATCTTTAAATATGTCAGGTATTTTGTTATATATTGTAGGTCCCATACTAATAACATTTTTTTTGTGTAAAGCAGTATTGCAACTCTTAACTCGTAAAAGATTTTTGTACTGGTTTCTGATTGGTCTCTTACTAGTTTGTAATACTGTAGTAAATAGATGCATGTTACGTTTTACAAAAATCGCCATTTCTAAAATATACATTGCTGGAAATGTTAACAGCTTTAGGGTCTTAAACACTGGAACAAAACTATTAGTCGATTTCATATAACATCGACCTCAAACAACGTTTTTGGGCTCTGAATACCTGTTCCCGCAGGCATGAATTTCCCCAGAAAATTATACCGTATCTCAGAGTGGAAGCAACGAGATCATGGTATTCAATCAAAGTTGTGGTGATGTTAACTTTTTTAGCCAAATTGAATAGAACAAAAGCAGATATGCTCAATTTCTTACATACCTCTTCTACCTGAGGTTTCCACGTCATTTGACTGTCAATTACTATGCCTAAGAATTTTACTTTTTACACTTGGTCTATTTTAGTTCCATTAAATTAAATTTTTAGGGTTCCGTACCTCAAAAGGCAAAAAACGGAACCCTTATAGGATCACTTTGTTGTCCGTCTGTCTGTCTGTCTGTCAAGAATTTTTATCTCAAGAACGCGTGGAGGTATCGAGTTGAAATTAAAACCATATACTCAAGTCTACGGTCCCTTGATGCTGTAAAAAAATCAACCTTGTTAACAAGAAAAAAAGATACTGCCGTTTATGTCGCAAAAGACGCATTTATAATATTAAGTAGATTAAAGTATGGATAGTAGGTATGGATTAGTATAGAAGTATGGATTTGTACCTACTAATATGTACGGAACCCTCGGTGGGCGAGTCCGACTTACACTTGTCCGGTTTTTTTAAATTTGGTGTTGATGTCCGTTGGTAAAAATTGTATTACATTAGTCTTTCCTAAATTAATTACTAATTTATTATCGTCAAGCCAATTTACAAATCATTCGAGACCTAAGGAATGCCAGTTATGAATCTCTCGGAAGATATTCCACTAATTGGTAGAACCTGTGCACGATGGACGTGTGTTTACGTAATGTTTGCATGTTTCAGTTCGACCTGGCGTGTAAGGAGTGGATGCGCACTCTGGTGGGCACTATCCACGTCGCCGGCGTGTTCGCCGCGCTGCCCGTCACCGCCATCGTATCAGACACGTAAGTACTGTAGAGACTCAGGCTTTATGTAATGAAGCCATAACTATTTAGTCTATGGTTAGAACCTTCTGGATACCTTAGAATTATATTTGAATGATGTAGAAGGATAGTTTTTATATACTATGACATGTTATGTCAGAGTGAGACCCAGCTAGGCTCAGAGCTGCGGTCTGGTATTCTTATTAATATAGTCTTCTAAAAGTTATTCGTACCTTTCATTGTAGTACGTAGACTACTCCGGTAATTCGTACTTGGTACAAGTGTAGCACAGGTGCTACAGTACTACTGCAAACGCTGTGTTTGTCCCACATTTCGGACACACACACAAAGTCAAAGTCAAAGCATTTATTTCAATTAAACCATTTACAGGCACTTTTGAATTGTTAAGGAGTCGGTCAGTTAGACAGAAAGTTGAAGCTAGTTGCTCGTTCCAAAACGTAGGTAGGTCTCTATGGAGAAGAACGAGCAAGAAACTCCACGGACACTCTTTTAAACTCAGGTTTTTACAAAATACTGCTTACATTATTCTTGTTGCTTCTATATGTGAAAACAATGAAGGTAATCTAGAAATACAAAATATAAAAAATAATCAAGATAAAAACCATGGCAGTTAAGAGTTGACCAATCTCTACTGACAGCGCCCGTTCACGAACATGACGCGTGAATCAGCACCATTCAGCTCAACCATTTTAGAGGGCTCACATTCACACTCCCACACACACACACACAACACATCACATTTCGGAGAGTGTGCTTTGGAATTGCACAATTTAATTCCCCCATCCCCATTCCATCATCGGACGAACAGAGATACGGCGAAGCGTTACCGCTATATGGTTGAAGTTCCACGGTCTCGAACCAAGCGCTTTGACTCCACATTCATTGTGCGAACTGCCAGACTGTGGAATTCGCTGCCCGCCTCTCTGTTCCCTGATAAGTATAATCTGAGTATCTTCAAGGCATGAGTGAACCGGTTCATCCTAGGCAAGCGTGTTCCAACTTAGGCCGCATTATCACTTAAGATCAGGTGAATTGCGGTCAAACGCAAGCTTATTTGATAAAAAAGAAAACATTTACACGCTTATGGCGACGGCGTATGCCATAGCATTGACTTCAATGAACTTTCAATAAAATGGCCAGTTGTTTTTATAATGGCAATTTCATGGGTAACCGCTAAATATTACCTAGCAATAGGATGCATACATTTACAAAATCATCAGTCTCATCATCAGCCTATCTCTGAACATTGGCATCCTCAACTTCTCGCGCCATTTTGTGTAATTCAAGGAGCCAAAATAGTGGTTACTGTTTATCACATGGCGGGTTTAAAAGCTATTGTTCATGTGACCCCAGGTATGGCCGGCGCACGGCGTTGGTGATCACAGCGGTGTCCCCTGCGGTGGTGGGCATTATCCGAGCCTTCTCCACCTCCTATGTCATGTACCTGTGCTTCGAGTTCCTGGACGCTTTCGTAGGAGCCGGCGTCTATAGCACCGCCTTCATTCTGGGTGAGCATTTGTTTCAAAAGTTCATGTACATGTAGCACAAAATTTTTCTTTAAATTCGATCTTTATATACCTGGTTGTGCTGTTGGTTAGGGCATAAACCACAGTGATTGACTGCTCGGGAGATTAAATTCAGTAGTTTCCGCAAGACGCTTTTCTGAGTCAAAAAGTAATGACGATTCATAAAATGATCTTTATTTTCATATTACAGCTCTTGAGATGGTGGGCCTGGACAAGCGTGTGCTAGGCGGCAATCTGATGTCCAGCACATTCGCTCTAGGGCAGGTGGTGACCGCCACCGTGGCCTGGCTCGTCCCCTACTGGAGGAACTACACCCTGGTTCTCTACGCACCGTCATTCTTATTCATCTCATATTACTGGCTTGTAGAGGAGAGTGTTCGCTGGCTTCTCAGCAAAGGAAGAAATAAGGAAGCAGCCAGGATTATTTTTAAGGCCGCAAATATGAACAAAAAGAAACTATCTTCAGACACCATTAAACTATTGACCGAAGATCCTGAACAAAAGAAACCTTCTCTAACAGATGACAAAACTGAAATTGAGAAAGATAAAGGATCTATCCTTATACAAGTATTAAGATCGAAGAAAATAATGCTCCGTATGCTCGTGTGCTCGTTCTGGTGGATAACCTTGACGTTTGTGTACTACGGGCTGTCCATCAACTCGGTGTCTCTGGTGGGTAACCGCTACGTGAACTACATTCTGACGTCGCTGGTGGAGATCCCCGGGTACTGCCTCAGCGTGCTCACGCTCGACAGGTTCGGCAGGAAGAGCTCCACCATGACAGCGTTCATTGTCTGTTCGTTATCACTCATAGCGATGCCGTTTGTGCCAACGTGTAAGTTAGCTTTTTATTGACAGGTATAAATATTCGCAAGCATGTTGTTAGTTATTTCTTTTTTGCTAGCGGACTGAAATTAACAAGTGGGATTGCAAGAAATGTTATTTATATATTTATTTAGGATCTCCAACAATTATTCACAGATACATGCCATTCGATACAATGTGTTTTTGTTAAGAGTACTCCTTCAATTGCAGGAGACCACATCATGCACATTTATATCATTTATTCTAGGTTAATTATGAACAGAATTTGTGAATTACATTACAAAACTAAAACTAAATTAATTCAAATACCATTAAAGATAAAGTTAGAATTAATGCAAGTCGACAGTGGCAATTACAATTATTGAATAGAAATAGTCACCTCTGTGTGTGACTGTTTGTCTGTTTAAGTGTTCTGTGTGTCTGTAAGTTTGTGTAAACTTATGTATCCTTGATTGCAGCGTTAGCGTGGCTGCAGACGACACTAAATCTTCTAGGCAAGCTGTGCATCAGCATGGCGTTCAGTAGCATCTACATCTACACCGGGGAGCTGTTCCCCACGCAGGCGCGCCACAGTCTGCTCGGCGCCTGTTCCATGGCGGGCAGGATAGGCGCGCTGGTGGCGCCACAGACTCCGCTACTGGTCAGTATTGATCTTCATCGTGGGGATTGAAACACCAGTGAAATACTTGACGGTTTCTTTCCTATAACTAAATATTTTTAAACAACTGAATCGACTCCCTGGTTAAGCCTAACCTCCAAAGACTTGAACATCGCTGCACCATTGCCAGCCTCACGGTCTTTAATCGGGTACATTTCGGAGAGTGTGCTTTGAAATTGCACAACTTAATTCTCCCATCTCCACCTCATCGGACAAGCAGAGATACGGCGAAGCGTCACCGCTATACGGTTGAAGTTCCACGGTTTCGAACCAAGCGCTTTGCTTCCACATTTATTGTACGAACTGTCAGACTGTGGAATTCACTGACCGCCTGTCTGTTCCCCGATACATATAATCTGGGTATCTTCAAAGGTTGAGTGAACCGGTTTATCCTAGGCAAGCGTGCTCCACCTAAAGCCGCATCATCACTTAAGATCAGGTTAATTGCGACCAAATGCAGGCCTATACCTAAGACTACAAAAAAAAAGACAAACATGATCAAATTCAAGATTTAAATTCAATAGACCTAGTACAAATTCTTGGCAAAGATTATTTTAGTGGATTAGTCCGGTGTTAACTTTCCATGTTTTCCAGATGGAGTACATGGAGGCGCTCCCGTACCTGGTATTCGGAGTGATGGCGGGAACCTCAGGGATGCTGATGCTGTTGACGCCGGAGACGCTAAAGGCGCATCTCCCAGACACCATTGAGCAGGCGGAGAACATGAGCAAGAAGAAAGTCGCCGCGGAGTAGGACAGGAATACATACATGTAATACCTATGTACATACGTATTGTTAGTTTAAAGGATATTTTTTATGCAGTTGGATCATTTTGTATGTGCTTATTCCGTGATGTCAATCGAACAAATCAGCTAAAAGCAGAACCATCTAGGCTTGCCCTAATTGCGTTCAACTCTCGGTCCCTTCTTAATACCTATCCGTTAGTTGCAACGTGCTGCGTTCATTCATTACACAATTCGGATCAGTCAACTCTTACTCGTTTCATTACAATTTCTGACTCACGTTGCATGTAGGTATTAGATTCTGCTTCTCTTCTAAACACCGGCTGACGATTTACCTGCATCCTCCAAAGGTCTGATTCTACTCGACAAATTAATCATCTTTCCCAATGAAATTGAATGTGTATGAAAACATTAAAACCCAATCCAATATGAGCATTTAAATAATTTTATACCTGAACTTCATTATTTTTACAATAAGTGACACTACACCGGAGTACCTGAAAAGGATTGGCTTCCCAAACGCACGTGGTACAGTCACCAAAAGAGATTAGTAACCAGGGTCGTCAAATGTAGTTCATATAGTTGAAGTTTACTTGGAAACCGATGGGTGTTTTTGAATAAATTAAAATGATATTAATAGAGAAGAAACAGCTTAATGATTTCATTAAGTTTCATTCGAAAACATCTATCGGTTTTTAACTTAAACAATTTTCGACGACGTGGATACTTATCTCTTTTGGTGACTGTACATCTCATCATCATCAGTAGCATACAGCATGTATACTGTAGGACTTCTTGCTATGCTGTCGAATACATAAGATTACATGGGGAAAGTTGTTTAACATGAAGGGTAGAATCACACCCTCGAAGGGTGCAGGTGACTAAATCGGCATCCTGTAGGTACCTTCAATAATAAGTATTTTGTTACATATTTTTAGACTCTTGACTGTTGACATGACTCTTGGAGTCATACTGTCATTGATTGATTGTCTGCTAATTGGACAGTTGAGTTCTTAGGTAATACGTAGATATATGAGTAGATCCTGAAATAGTAAGAAGTGCTTAGTAATTTAGCGTGTAGTTAGTTTGATAACCTGTCATATCCGAATACACATAAATAAACACACACCATGTATTAAGTTATAACAACCGAATAGAACAAAAGACGTATAATCCAGCTATCCTGTAAAAACAAGTTGAGAACCTATTGTTGAACCGACTCGTAGTTCTGTTGTCGGAGTCAGGTGTCAGTTAAAGGCTTATTACACAATACAATTTGTAGAAAATCTATTTAGGAAATCGGCAGGTGTAATCGCAGTTAGAACAGATTGGATCCGATTAAGTATAAATTGGTGGTTTACTAAATTGAATTCTAATTTGGTCTAATTTAGAATTCAATTTAGTGTAGTGTGATCACTAGCTAACAACTTTGGTTCTTAAATAGATTTTCTACAAATTGTATAGTGTAATAAGCCTTTAAACAGAACATTCGGTGTGTTCCTTTTAGTCAACAGTGGCGCAAGATGTGATGCTCGTGATATTTAGTTTTAATTAATATAAGAATTGTTGGTGTTCGATGCTTTTATAATTGACCGTAAAACAACGTTGCACGCTCATATTAGACGATGATTATCGTGGACAAATGTAATGTTTGTTGACGTGGAACAGCATGATGGAAAAATTTGTAGCAACTGCATTCAAATTCCATTCATCTTGCTTCCATATTGTACCGTGACGTGACGTAATTTACTACGGTCAATCATGAAAGCGCCATTAGAAATGGATGTATTAGCAACTGATTAATTATTGACTTATCTTTATTTATTTATTTATCTTACAAAAACAACAAAAAAGGAAACAATAGTCAACAGAAAGCCAATTACAAGTCTTCGCGTTTAGGAAATCAATTAGGAATTAGGAATCAATTAGGAATCAATTTGGGTTTAGGATTTATTTAAGTATTGTTAGTTTAAGTTTCCAGTGATAGTCGTCCATTAACCGCCCTCAAACTACATTTTAGCGTCCTTGTGCTGTAGCACTTAGGATGTTACCATAAGTTCGTGACGTGCGGTTTACGTATGAAATTGCTTGATTTGCCAACACGAGTACAGAAGGCTTTGTTGAGCTGCAATTAAGTGAATTTATGTAAATAAAGTAGATAAGTAGGAATAAATAAAATAATTAGTGACAATTTGTTTAGATTAGACATCGACATTCGTTTCATAATACATTTCAGTGACAAGTATTTACAATCATACATAAATATTAATAAATTCGTTGTCATTTACTTGTTTCACCTCTGAATGTCTATTAACCTTATACCTGACCTATTCCATTTTTTTTATAATATAGGATAGTGTAAATCTTCACTGTTGACGAGACATAGTATATGACAACGAATCGACGTAAGTACAAAATAATGTTGTTAACTATTAAAATATATATTTAGGATGTAAGAAACCCTGAAAAACTATTGAATAAATGTAATATATACTAACATAAACCGAAAAGTTTTACTTCTATCAGTTCCAATAGATATTAATATTATGTAGTTTATAAAAATAATGTATAATAATTGGCAATAAAAAATAAAATAAAAATAATAAATAAAAATAATGAATTAAAAAAAAATAAAGATAGGTCATACCTATCTTTATTTTTTATTATTTTTTAATGTTTTGGATTGCTCTTCACCTATATTGTTTTCACATAGAGAAGCAACGAGAATAATATACCAGGATCTTTTTAAAACTTGATTAAAATGAGGGTCCGTGGAGTTTATTTATTTATTTATCTATTTATACTTCATGCACAAAGGTACAAAGGAGGACTTAATGCCAAGTGTGTAAAGAGATAACTAATAATTGTAGCACGTAAACCTAAGAACGCTGACACAGCATGCTCTTCAGCACTCTAGCTACAGCTGACATTTAAATAATCTAGGTCACTATTGACTCCAATCTAAATTTCCGTAAACATTACGACTTATTTACCAGCAATTTATAATAATTAGTTGTATATTTAGATACGATTTAGTTTTTAGTTATTAATGTTAAAAAATGCTTTTTCTCAAAATTATTAAGAGTCTATTTTATATCAGTTTAACTTTATAATAATGAACCAATATAATTTGAATGTAAAGTGATGGCCTGAAACACAGGTTTGTAGTTACCTAGTTCAGGCGGGTCGCTACCTAACATTGTAATTCCGATTCCTCATAACTTGCACCAGTTAGGTATATAACTATTTTAGTCTTAGTTTATTTTTAGGCAATATATTTGTATGGAAAATATTCTACTATTGTACACTTTTTTGTAAACAATATTTAATAAATAAATTATTATTATTATTATTATTTATATGAAAAAAAAAATATTAAAAAGTTCTTAAGGAGTTTCTTGCTCGTTTTTCTCCGTAGAGACCTACAATACGTTTTGGAACGAGCAAATACCTTCAATTTTCTGACTAACTGACTCTTTGACTGTAAATAAATGCTTGAAAAAGAAAATTACTGATTCATATTGGCGTAACTCGACAAAATGTATGGCAAATAATTTTCGTCGAGTTTTCAGTTTTTGAAAGAAAAAGTTGTTGTTTATGAAGTTAGTAATAGCGTTCTGCGTAGTGTTCTAGAAATTACTCTGTGGAACACAGAATGTTATGAAAATTATATTAATAAATTATTCAAGGTTGGCACATATTAATAGCACCTATCGATCTTGGGTAGGTGCTTAAGTACCTACTTCAATAAATTACCCTGCTACTGGTGCAGTCGCGTAAATATACTATTAACACTGATTAATGTTATTTTGCAAGGTACAAGTAACATTATTTATTTATTTAAAACATTGGCACGTCAACAATATAAACAATTATAATTAATTAATATTTGAGTGGACTTAAGGCTAGTGTTTACACCTATTACAGACACGCACAACATTAACTAATCGCACTGTCAGTTACAAAATTAATTCATTTATTAATTATAAAATGCATGCAAAAATATATATATATTGAATATTTTTTTTTTTTTTTTTTTAATATCTGGTGACATTTTCACACACGGCCATCTGACCCCAAACTAGGGAAACCCTGTACTATGGGTGTCAGACAGCTGATATACATACACAAATACATTTTTTTTTTGTAAATAAGTACATACATATATAGATAAACAACACCCAGACACAAGGCAAACACAAATGCTCATCACACAAATGTTTACCCTGGGCGGCAATCGAACCCGCAACACGCTGCGCAGCAGTCGATCTCTCAGCCCCTGCGCCAACCGTGTCGTCATTAAATAGAAATTTAATGACGACACGGTTAGCGCAGGTATAAATAGAAAAAATATATAAGAGGATTAAAATAGGAAATGCAAAAATAATAATTAATCAACGATAACCAGTTTAAAAAATACTGTAAATAGTTCGAAATACTGTCAAAAAGGTCACAAAAGAATAACAATACCAAACAATGTAATATATAATAATGAGATCTTAAAAATAAAAAGTTGGCAATTAATAAATACAACCAAATAAAATTATAAAAAAAATTAGAATCAAATGTAGTAAAATCAAAATTAAAATCAAAATTAATATCAAAATTAAAATGAACATCAAAATTAAAATCAAAACTAGAATTAAAATTAAATAGGTAGACAATTATATTATACAAACAAAAACAGTAGGCAAAATAAGTACAAATTACACATCACAGCTATCTTTCTTTTTGTTAGTTCCTAATAACTTTCGCCTAAACTGTGTGGGGTGGTCGTGAAAAATGTCTGGTCCATTAGTTTGCACCAGTCGTTATATGTTGAAGGCAGCCTTGCGATTGGAGAGTTTAACCCAAGATTGGTTTTGCTGCTTTTTCTACGGGCATTTAGTTTTGGAACACATATCCCAATGCGCCCCAATAGTACGTCATACGACGTGGAACCATGCATAAGTTTCTGCAGAAACAGCAAGTCCAACACGCGTCTACGATGCTGTAGGGTGCACAGTCTGAATAGTGACAGTCTTTCCTCGTACGAACCGCCTGTGCCAATAATAATAATAATAAGAATAATATAATTTATTTCGGGTAACAAAAGACCAAACCCAAATGCCAGGGGTAACAAACGCTAGGTGTCTCGTGAATGATCTTTGAAGGGACTCAATACGATCAGAGTGCACAGTATAATGTGGATTCCAGACAACACTACCCAAGCACACTCTGCACTGAGGCATTAAATAATCTTGTCTTAGTGGCAATATGCCTGAATTCTCTAGTGTTGCGTTTGATAAATCCCAACATTTTAGCACCCTTCTTTACCATGCTGCTGTAGTGTGGGATGAAACTTAGTTTGGAATCGAGAATCACACCCAAGTCGCTAACTTCTGTCACAACAACGATTTCCTCGTTGTTTACTTGGAAACCTGTTTCAAGCAGGCAGCACTGTTCTCTTTCGTGTAATCGTAAATCGCGAATATGCTGGCATTTTGAGGCGGTAAGCTTCATTTTATTGTCGTAACACCATGCATGAACTCGGTCCAGATCAGCTTGTATCAAGTTGGCATCTGCTGCTGAGTCAAATTGTCGCGATTTCAAATCATCGGCAAAAAGAGAGCATTGGCGGTGGTGGATCTGATGGACTATGTCGTTGATAAAGATCAGAAATAGTATTGGGCCTAAATGGGACCCTTGAGGAACTCCGGATGTAGAAATATATCTTTCTGATTTATAACCACCAAGAACTACCACTTGTTCACGATTTTCAAGATATGATTCAAACCACTTCAGCATTGATTCTCAAATACCGAATTTGTAACTTACTAATATATATATATAGTTTGTGGTCTACGCAGTCAAAAGCGCTGGCGAAATCAGTTGTAGACTGAATCGATTTGCTGGTTTTTGTCGATGCGTCCATAGTAGGCGTTATGAGCGAGACGAGATTAATCAGCACTGATTTATTTTCCTGAAAACCATGCTGTCTTTCTGATATCTGTGACCTAGTGTGCCTTGTTAATACCGGGCGGACCATGGATTCAAATATTTTGGAAAAACATGACATTATTGAAATAATTATAGATTATTGTTATGTTATTCTCTAAGCTTGTCAAATATACCTACTGAGTACTGTTATGTCCACTGCAACTTAATAATTTACGACAAACAATAAAATGGAACAATAAATAAGTAATATAATAACTTATCGGTGACGCATTCATTTAGTAGAAATTATGCAGTAGGTTTTAAACAGGAAACATTTAAATAATGCAGATTATCTGAGCTTAACTTGTTAGATATCGATAGGCACTTATTATATTAATCTTATACATACCTATCGATTGATTATTAGAGATTAATATACAAAAGTACCTAAATTAAAAATAACAAACTGTTTTCAATAATGTTAAGGTCGGCTTCCAGTCTTACCAGATGCAGCTGAATACCAGTGTTTTACTTGGAGCCAACGACTTTATGTACTTTCTGAGGCACGGAAGGGTCTCCGTATGAAATGGATATTCACCCATCGGCTGACAGACCGCAGCAAGTGTAGCTTAACCATGATAAATGGATTCGTACGTTTTTCTACTTAGCTACGAGCCACTCAAGTACCTAAATAAAAAAAAAAGTGTTCAAAGTTAAAAACATACATATGAGAAAAAAATCCCGGTATTGCACTTCATACTTGACAAACGTACCTAGTCTAGCCAAGTAATTAATCTCGACGAAAGAAAATTAAGATAGGATAAGAGCAATAACCTCTATGATCTTATAATGCTTGCTTGATTCGCGTCAAATAACTCAATTTTGCATACATGGTTCGGTTTAAAAATCATTATTATATTTAAATTAAGTTTACAAAATTCCATCGAGTTTAATTGCAACTGTTATTATTTTATAGTTTACAATGTTTATTTCAAACAAGCTTTAAGACATTTACAAAACTTAAAAACAACAATTAATAATAATAAGTACAATTTCAAGAAAAACGGAGGGGAGCTCAAAATGCATCAAAAACCAGTCCACATTGCTGTTGACGGGACACGTGCCCAACAGGCTGGCTGATTATTTGGCTCAAGAATACCAGCCTTCGGGTCATATGAAGAGTCGACCAGCCGCTTGGTAATGTCCCGAAAAATAAGATGGGCAGTAACCATAAACAGCTCAAACATACATAGGTTCCAAGAAGTCTATTATATTTGCGCCGTTTGAAGTGTTCGGTACCTGCAGCAAGCATCGCAGCACAATACGTACGTTGCGCTAGGAAGCTGAGATGGCGCAAGTGTGTCGAAACATGTTGTCAAATCCTACACCAAATGCCTACCCAACTTCCAAGGCATTATGGTCATCCCATCAGGTCTCTTCCCATCGTCGCATGCCAAACCATTGGGGTCCAAGAGCACGACGGAGAATGTCATTAATGCTGCCGTGCCGTGCCATTCGGTCCGCGCTCCTACTGCATGATAGGCCGTGATGTCCGAGGCAGTCCACAGCTTTACGATACTGACAGTTATGTGGAGTGGAAGGTTGTATCATCCAGCAAAGTGCCTATGTTAGGTGACTGAAGTGCCCGAAACGCGTGACCTTGACCGTGACCAAATTTAGCCTATCATACAATTTTGTGTGAACCACGAAAGTTCGAGGCCAGGTGCTGATACGCGGCGCGAGTAGATATTTCCAAAAATGCTATCTGTTTCATACCGCTCGCTCTGCCTCCCTCCGGGTGAACAATACAAATACGATATGGCCCTGCCCCCCGACCCGCATCGTGCGATAGAGAGTGTTGCAAGTCTAGGAGACAATTACCTACAATTTCGCCCCCCCCCCCACAATTTTGATGTCTTTAGATCCAGTATACCTTAGTCTAGGTCTGTACGTTTTTTTTAAGTGATTCAGTATAGTTTAATTTAAAAAAATAAAAACGCTCGAGGATTGTTTTAAGTAAAAAATGTAAATATTTAGATGATAATTACTTCTATCCAACGCAATAAAATACGTACAGGCCTAGTTTTTCATTATATCTACAACATTTCCTAAAAATAGAATAAGTTTACGTGGGGTACGTAAAACGTTATTGCTTTTTGTATTACTCTTATGAAAATCGAAGAGGTCGGCATTATTATTATGCTAAAAATAACCAAAAATATTAAGTAGTTGCAATAATATCATTATTTTGAATAATTTGTTTGTCTCACTGTCTCATCCTTGATAACGTATTATCAATCAAATCAGGTAGGTACTAACCTACGTAAATGTTTGTTATGTTTGCATATAATCTCAGAAATTCCAAATATAATAAAAAAGATGAAGATAATAGGGTGGTTTACCCGGTTTGCAGGTCACCTCTGGTTTTTGACCAATACGTAGTTATGTTTACATTTATAATAAGCAAACATTCCTTACTCGTTTAAAAAACGTCACCTTTTGTTTTATTGGTTTGGAACTTACAACTTTTGAATTTGGTAGCTTTTGCAGTGACGCTCCGAAAGTCTTATAGTGCACCCGTGTTGAAATCATCGATAAAATAAAAATAGTGCGCGTGTGATTTTGGCACGGTAAAAGTTGTTTGTTGCGATATCATTATATTTGTACGTGAAGAGAAAACTTTGTAAACATCCCTTTTTAAGCTATTGCGCGCACGTAGGAGAGATTTTGGCAAGTGAATATAACATCATCACTACAAAAATTATAAAACAAAGTTCCCAGCCGCGTCTGTCTGCTCCTATGTATGCTTAGATCTTTAAAACTACGCAACGGATTTTGATGCGGATTTTTTAATAGATAGAGTGATTTAAGAGAATGGTTTTAGTATATAATTAATTTGTCAAGCAGGCGAAGCCGCGGGCATCAGCTAGTACATAATAATATGGAGAAGACGCGTAAAATACTTTCAATTTCGATCTCTAGGCGACCACTACACTTGCGACAATCTAGATGTACGATTTGACGTTTCTCATTACACATGCTGCGATAACTTTGTATGAACATCTACTAAGTAAGAATTCGAAAAATGAAATTCAAAATGCTAATTGATTACTATGTTACGCAAATATTTTATAAACGAGTATCCTTTGTAAACCACAACCACTTTATTTTGCAAAAACGCACTCAAAAACATGAATTAGGTAATTATCCATACTAATATTATAAATGCGAAAGCAACTCTGTCTGTTACAGTTTCACGATGAAACGGCTGAACAGATTTTGATGAAATTTGGCAGGAAGATAACTTGAACCCCGGGGAAGGACATATAGGCTACTTAATTCGCGACAACTACGCGGACGATGTCGCGGGCAAAAGCAAGTTTACTCTATTTTTTTATGTTTAATTTAAACATATAAAAAAATAAGTTTAAAAACTAAAACGTGACTACAACAAAAAGTGATCTAAAAAGTACGAAACAAGAAAATATTTCACACAGAAATCAAGACATAGGTACAAAATGGTCAAGGTAAGCCGTGGTTGCATGCCTGTATCCCATATGAGTGCGATGAACATGAATATAATGGCATGCAACCACGGCTTACCTTGACCATTTTGTACCTATGTCTTGATTTGTGTGAAATATTTTCTTGTTTCGTACTTTTTAGATCACTTTTTGTTGTAGTCGGGTTTTAGTTTTTAAACTGATTTTTTTTATTTAAACCATTTTGGAGTCACAGCTAAGTATTATATATTTAAAAGGTACTAGCGAACCCTTTTCTAATGATACTAAACACGGTATGCGTATCTTAATTTATTTGGTAATCTTTCCTTTTTTTAAATAATTTGTGACAAGTCACAACTAAATATTATATATTTGAATGGTACTAGTGAACCCCTTTCCAAAAATACCAAACACGGTATGCTGGTCTTCATTTTTTTTTTTTGCTTGGCTTTTTTGTCCGCCAGACGGCGCCACATTGGATTCGGTGACACGTCATATAGCCTATAACCAGCGGACAATCAAGACGCTTCTAACGATACCTGATTTGTTCAGTTCTGATAAGTGATTTAGGAGCTATGAGCGAACAGATGAACATACATACATACATACATACATACATACATAGCCTGTCAAAATCATAACCCTCCTTTGGCTTTGCCGTAGTCGGGTAAAAAACACATTTCATTTTATTTTGATATTTAACATGTCAATGGTCCGCATAGTCTCACGTCATCTTGGATCTTTTTTTACTCGGCTATTACTTTTGGACTGTTATCATATTCATTGACCTTGACTTGCTAACTCAGTACTTTGATTACGCATTACCTGTTATCGTGTGAACTCGTCCACATGGCTAAAAGGGAACGTAGGTACGAACCACCTTCGTGATATGGTTTTGGAGATACATGATAAAAACAAAATATTTGAGCGAAGCGAGATACAATAAATATCCTCTATTTGTTGAATCTCGCTCAAATATTAAAAAAAAGAAATAAATAAATTCAACCGTCCTGACACACCTTGTAATAAATATTTTTTTCACAAAGGTACAAAAAAGTTATCTAAAAAAAATTAACCCAAGCTATAACTCTCCCTTTTCATCCCTTTAGGGGTGAGTTTACAAATATCCTTACGTAGTGCTCGCCTATATCATAAAAGGAAGTTATGTGCAAATTTTAGATTTCTAGTTCCAGTAGTTTGTAGTTTAGATTTTTCATACAACAGTTTTTCACCCACGGAGTATCCAAATAACAATGGAAAATACATTTTTATGTGTTTATCCGGAAAATTAAATACCTTTTCTATCTTTAAAATTAACGGATTTCCGTCCCATTTATAAATTGTTTATCCCTTATTCTATAGGATAAGTTTCCAAAAAAAAACTGATTTACATTTTTATTTGTAATCGAAAATCCAATCCAATCCAATTATCATATTTCTAACATAAAGAATAACGGATTTCCCATGTATAACCTTTCATCAAATTTTATCACCTCAGGAGTAGAATTACCAGAAAAGCGTAATTATTTTTGACCGAAAAGCTAAATACCTACCAAGTTTCATGTCTCTACTCGTAGCTACAAAAATGACGGACTTGCATAAAAACTATCATCATTTACCCACTTAGGGGTTGAATTCCTAAAAATGCTTCCTTGATTCTGGCGGCGACGACTCGGTTGGCGCAGTGGCTGAGCGATCGACTGCTGCGCAGCGTGTTGCGGATTCGATTCCCGCCCAGGGTAAACATTTGTGTGATGAGCACTTGTGTTTGCCTTGTGTCTGGGTGTTGTTTATCTATATATGTATGTATTTACAAAAAAAATAGTTATTTTTTATACAAGAGTGCAAAGTTGCTTTTTAACCGCGTGTTCAATTTTGATGACCGAGCAAGCGAAGGATTCTAAAATTGAATCACGAGCGCAGCGAGTGATTCAAAATTAGAATCCTGAGCGTTAGCGAGGGAATCAAAAGAGCACGAGGTGAAAAATCTTTGCACTCGAGTGCAACACGTAACTTTTCATTCCACCTCAGCGAGGAAATGACTAAATGCAAAAAAAAAACGTTTACAAAGTCTGAGTTTTTAACAAATTAAAAAAAAGTTGTATGATATATTCGGCACCATAGAGGTAGCAGTAAATAGGTTTAATGTTTTTTTTTAATTCACAAACTTAGTGCACACGATGTTCTAAATTCAATTTACTTTATCCTCTAGAGAATAAAAACGGCTTTTCCACTCAGATATTGAAGATAAATTTACTTTATCCTCTAGAGAATAAAAACGGCTTTTCCACTCAGATATTGAAGATTAAAAATACTCTTTCCGAGATGGTGGGATGAAAAATGTATTTGTGTATGTATATCAGCTGTCTGACACCCATAGTACAGGGTCTCCCTAGTTGCCGTGTGTGAAAATGTCCCCACATATTATGTATTATTATTATTAGCTTTTCTTAAAAAAAGACAACCGCCTTTAAAATCTAAAAAGTGATAAATAATTATAATAATTTTAGCACAGAACACACGTTATGACTTTAGTTTCGGAAGGCGATGGCTTTGTTCTGTTTGTTGTTTTGTATTGCCACTGACTTCCGAAACTAGTCATGTGTGTTCTGTGCTAAAATTATTTAAGTATCACTTTTTAGATTTTGAAGGCGGTTGTCTTTTTTGTAAAAAAGCTTTTTATTTTTCACTTTTTACTACCTTTTATCATCCAAATCCATTAAGAAACGGCAACACAGTCAAAACAGAGATTGATAGTACAAGGTTGGAGAAACTTAAAACATCATTTATGTATATTTTTTTGCTTTCTGTCGATTTTTTCAAAAAGTGCTGAATCAATTTCGATGAAATTTATATGGGACCAACCCTGAGGCACACCCTATTCATTAAAAAAAGAATTGCTTTGCGTTTGACGGAGAAATCGCGTTACAAATATACAAAAAAAAAAGAAACATACAGTCGAATTGAGAACCTCCTTCTTTTTGAAGTCGGTTGAGAAGGAAGCCTTGCCCTGTACAAAATTTCACGTTCCTAGTCCCAGTCGTTTTAAAGTATTTGTTTGGAAGCCCTAACAGATTATCATAATTATGTGAATATTTAGCAGTTCTAATAGATAAATTACATACACGTGTCGAAGTGATAACCTCCTTTTTTACACTTGGCCGCTCACGCTTCTGTTGGTAGACCGTCCGGACGCCATTAACGAACTAAAGAAACTTACATTAATTATAAGGTAAGTTATAAGAATACATTTTCATGAAGCTGTGGATTTTGTAAAAACCTACTTACTTAAAATAAATATTTTATTAAAAGGTACCCTACCTATTATGTGCCTCTTAAGATTTCACGCAAACAAAACATTACTGTGCAAAAAAAATTGTTCCTGCGTGAGCAAGCACAGTCACCAATAACAAAATGATAATGTAGCTGTATCTAACCTAATAGAATATAGGTAGTAGATATCTAAAATCATCAAATTAAATGAGAAAAATTATATTCATTTACACATTTGATGATTTTTTGACACCTCTATGTGTCAAAAATCAAATAATAATACATTATAAATGTTATTTATTTAGCTGATCTGACCAATAAATTCATACGATTTATTGTGTCGATATCTAGATTAAGGCCCGACGGTTAAGGCGCCACTCATGTATGACAACTGGGTTCGATACTGATACGCAGATACCATGCATATGCAAGGAAAAATTATGTGACTTTTCAGTTTATGTCTATTTCTATTATTATTATTGTATTTCTTTTATTTTTTTACGTGCTGAAACGTGGAGTTGCGGACGCCAGCCCGTTATACCATACTACTCAGATTATAAAACAAAAGGCAGATACACCGCGCGGAACACTGAGTGAAGCCAAAAAAGCAAATACAAATTCAAAAGCGGATACCTATTTGATTCGCTTTTTTTATCGATGCTTTGCTTCGTGCTGTACTGATTCGTGTCAGTACAGCGCGAAGCGAATTGTAGGTATTCGTTTTTAAATTTGTATTTGCTTTTTGGGCTTCACTCTTAGTGTTACGCGCTCTATCTGTCTTTTGTTTCAGAATCTGAGTCATACCATACCATATGTATTTTTAATTTCTCGTGCCTCGGAAAGCACGTAATGCCATTAATTTGTGGTGCGAGTACCAACTCATCACTAGAGAACTTCTTGAAGGAAGAATTTTGGCCGTCGGGTGTCTTGTATCGGCGTTTTCGCGGAAGGTTACCCGACACCACGACTCAGCGCAATACGTCGCCGATTCAACGTAGTAAATAGATTATTTTGTAAACGAGGTTAATAATTATTATGTATTAGTTTATGTTTTGTTTATTTAATTTGTGTATTTTTTCTATGGGCCTTAGTAGCCTGATAATAAAGAATTATTATTATTATTCGATTCCCGCCCAGGGTTAACGTTTGTGTGATGAGCACTTGTGTTTGCCTTGTGTCTGGGTGTTGTTTATCTATATATGTATGTATTTACAAAAAAAAATGTATTTGTGTATGTATATCAGCTGTCTGACACCCATAGTACAGGGTCTCCCTAGTTTGGGGTCAGATGGCCGTGTGTGATAATGTCCCCGCATATTATTATTATTATTATTTGTGGTTGTCTTGTTTGTTCTCAGCTCTTTGGCTGGTTTCAACTGCATTTACGGGCCGGAGCCAAGTAAATGTAGCGTGTGGTGTGTAAATGTTATGTTGAGGGTGTATTATGTTGGGGTCCTAATTCGTGTTCATCAATCTGCATGAACTTTCTCTATTATTATTATTATTAATGGTCCCGGTTGTCATTCGTAGATCTTTGACAATCTAAGGTACCTAGTCAGAATCTAGAACATCTGACAATCAGTCTTACCAATTGGTATCGTTTTACCTAGCAACTGGGTTGTGGTGGTCCGACAGGCAATAACTCCATGTAAAACATTGGTATTCAGTTGCATCTGGGTAGACTAGAAACCGAGACCAACATAGTTGGGAAAAGGCTCGGCAGATGTGATGATAATGGCGCCGATTCCCTTGTTCACAAACTAAATTAAAATTAGGCATTTGGCATCTCTTACTGCCAGGCAGCTGAAGAAAAGGACAGCGACAGACAAGGACTAAGTTAGAGATGTCAAATTAGTTTTTTTCTACTGTGAACTTCGCAGTGTTTTTAATCAATACGTTCTGAAATGACAACTGTAATTGTATGAACATTTTAAGTTAATTTAAATTATCGGTTCTTACCCTTGCCCTTGCCCTTGCTCTTGGCTCTTGACTCTTGATTGATATGTCACTTTCTTGTTTTATTGGAGAGAAAGAGATATAAACAGCTTAAAATTAATTTAGTTCGTGCACAACAAAATTGGCACCAATGTATTTCTAAATTCATCTTATACAGCACTGACATCACTACGTAAGAAGAAAACTTGAGGAATCCTGGACTTATCTATCATCATCATATCAACCTTTAGACGCCCACTGTTGGGCATAGGTCTCCCCCAATGACCTCCACCTGTGTCGGTCCCGCGCCGGTTTCATTCAGCGGCTGCCTGTGGCTTAGACCAGCTCGTCGGTCCACCTTTTGGGGAGTTGTCTGCCGACTCTGCGTCTGCCACTCCAGGACCTTTGTGTCCCATCGCTCATCGGCTCTGCGGGCACTGTGCCCAGCCCACTACCAGCTGAGCTTGCCCATTTATTTATACTTCACTAGCTTCTGCCCGCGGCTTCGCCCGCGTACAAAGTAACTTTCCCAAGATACAATTTTATCCAAATAATCGTCCAATGGATATACGCTTGATTGTGTAAAAACATGGAAATTATCTTAGTCTTAATTTAGGTTTGGATCCGGAGTGCTGAATTTGCCCGGTCCAGTACCACATTATTGGGCAATCCAGATCCATCTTCCATAGGAACAGGTGAAGGTAGCTGTTGGAACTGCCTCGTGTGGGGCGGATCAGGGATACAACTCTCTTGCGAATAATCTCTGCAAATATTTGTATTCATAAACATACCTGATGCGCTACAGTAGCGAGGCGGCTTCATCAGCGCTCTAAAAGCATTATTGTAGAGAACACGCAGGGCTATGTACGATTTTTTTGCATGCTTGACTTGTGTAAAACGTTCGGCCTTAATAATATTAAAGGGATATTACAAAACACAAAAATACCGATCTCCGAACTACACCACACTCCGAAGTACGTGCAAGTTTTGGGCACTTGATACTCTCAAATAGCTGACCACGTGAAAAACATGGAGTGCCCTTATGAATTCCTGCTACTTTCAGCGTTCGGCCCTGGGATTTATGTCATTATGAATGCTAATTTTAGCGGAAATGTTTAAGAATTATTGAAATGCGGGAAATCAAAACCTTTTGGCTGCTTCGGTAAGAATAGTGGTCTTTATAATATTTCAGTAATGCGCAGCCTGGTGCCATTGCACAATTTCGGTGCATCAAAGAAATGCATCAGTAGAACTTGGACACCAACCTTGAGCTCTAGTTTATGGAAAGGCACACCCGTAACTCTAATTAGAAACTCGACGGGGTAGGCAGCAGTGTCGTCACTAGTGATCACTGTGTTTATGGACGTGTATATCATTGATCTCCAGACGGAGATCAATGGTATACATATTCATAAAATATTATAAGCGGAAGTCATAGTGTCTAATATTTTTGTTTTGATTTTAACATTCATATTTATAATATTATTCTTAGGCGCGATCTAAATCGACGCCAACGCCATCTAGTGAGAAAATCGGAACTAAGATCATAACAATTTGCCATATTAAGTATAACTCAATCAAAATAACATTAAAATTGAACTATTATCCCATTGGAACGCATTACCAGGATAATAGAGCATTCTGTGGTTAAGGCAATGCCAGTAATAAAGTTCAAAAGTTAAGATTTGTTAAAATAACAATAAAGTTGAACTATAGCATAGTTAACGCACGCACACATACACTTACACCTATACTCACACATACACGTACACCTACAATACACAACACATACACAAGTAACAAGTTTTATTAGAATGTGCTAAGTAATTTTACTTTATAGAATGTTTAATTTGAGAAACGTAACACGAATGTCCAACCACTGTTATTATTGTTCAAACTTTAGGAAGTATGTGCACTGTGACCTGAAATACAGGCTCAGCCTAGCTCAGGCACAGTTGCTCACCTTTTATTACTAATAATTGTTTCAATTCATTTATTTCTGTTCTAACGTTACACTTTTATATAAACAAATAAATAAATATAATTATATTATTATTATATTATCCCAAGGGAACACATTACGGGGTAAAAAGTATCCTATACCCTATGTGTTAATCCAGGAAAAGGTTTATCTATGTGCCAATTTTCATTCAAATCTGTTCAACGGTTTACGCGTGATTGAGTAACAAACATCCAAACATCTTCACAAACTTTCACATTTATAATAATAATAGGATGTGTACGAGCTACGCTGTACATTGACCCAAACTAAGTTGTCCTACTTACAGTGAAACGTTGCTGTTTGTTAATACAACATTCATTGTACATTATTACTTTAAAACATGTTATTTTTAGTAGCAATAAAACCTTCATACCAATTGGTTGTTTACTCATTCAACATAACATTTAACATAGTATTCCGATACACAACATTAACATAACATTTTCACTGTTGGGAATTACGCCCCAACATATGGTCCTTCGAGTAACTTAGTGTCGTGTGTTTTATACCTTTTACGGTCGCGAATCGGTTGGACTGGTCTCTCACAAGCGAGTCGCCCCAGTAACCAATTGAGAAGGCGCATATCGTAGAGGGGAAAGGTGCGCAACACAAGGAACCAAGAGTGTGGAACAACAGTCGACGCTCGGAACAGAAGAGTTCATCTTGAAGTCAACTAGAAAATCAACATAACAAGTCGTCAGCTGATTTATACCAGAATCAGAACGAACTCTACGACAACATAAAGAAAATCGGAATAAATATCAAGAAAGATGGTTGGGACAGAAAAAACCCTGACTACTTCAAACGCCGTAAGGCAATGCTGGAAAACTTGTGGTCTGAATTTCAATTCAATCATGACCGCCTCTCTACGGAACAAAGTGTAAGTCATCCCTACTTTACAACTGACTGCTATAACATAACGCTGCAGTGCTATCATGAAGTAAAGGAACTTATTCTTCAACAACACCAACAACTCGCGACCCTTGCTCGTTCTCCAAGGGAGCAATCGGTTCAAACAGGAACATTGGGAGGTGCCAACCAACAAACAGGGGAAGGTACCTCATATCAAACAAAACAGGAACAAGAAGCTTTGAAGAGTGAGGAGACAGAACAAGCTAGCGATGACATTCGAGATAATCGAAACAGAGAACCATCACCTCCCCCCACTCGGCAAGATCAACAAAACACTGCAAAAAAGGATACGGGATCCAATAGCAAGCTGGACGACATGATGCGCAAACAGACGGCAAACTTCAAGGCCTTCATGAGAGCAGTTGCGAACATACACGTGGAGTTTCTATCTGAAAAATGGGAATTTCAAGACGCTCTGCAAACACTTCAAACACGCTGGTCAGCTATTGACAACCTTCACTGGGAGATAGAGTGTGAAACCAACGGAGAGAAGATGATAGTGTACGAAGAACGCTACACCAGGTATGAAAATCAGTTCCAGGATCTGAAAAAGGCTTTGAATACCAAAATGTGGTCCGGCGCTCATCGTGAGAAAACAACACCGAAATTGGAGATACCAATCTTCCACGGTAACTACAACCAGTGGATTCCATTTAAAGACCTTTTCACGGAAGCAATACACAACAACAATTCCCTTTCATCTGCTCAGAAGATGCAGTTCCTGAAGAGTAAGGTGCAAGGAGAACCGGAACGCTTGATTCAACACCTACAGATAAGTTCAAATAACTACCTCGTGTGTTGGGAAATCCTCAATCACCGATATAACAATGAAAAATTTATCTTCACATCGCACATCAACATGATTTTCAATCTGCCAAACATGCAACAACAGTCAGTGACCCAAATAAAGAAAATCCATGACGTCAGTATAGAATGCTTACATGCGATAAGGAATCTAGGAGTGAATGTTGACACTTGGGACCCGATTCTTGTACATATATTATCGCAGAAATTAGACGCAGATACACATTCAGAGTACAACGACTCGCTGAAGAATTGCCGAAAGCTGCCAATATTGAAAGATCTGCTCGATTTCCTAGAAGCGAAGTTCACATCGTTGGAAACATCACGGCGCAAACAAGAAATCAACCAAAAACCAAATACGTCATCAAGTCAACATCAAAATTCTATGTATTCTAAAAAACAATACAGCAGTAATCAAGCAACTAGCAACAAGAAAATTACGAAATCATTTCATGCGTCAACATTTCGATGCCCTCTTTGCGATGACGAACATGGCCTGTACAATTGTGCAAAGTTTTTAGAAATGCCGAATCACTTAAAACTTAGCACAATAAATGAAAAAAACCTTTGTGTAAACTGCCTGTTCAGCCACAACGGAAAGAAATGTACGTCAATTTACCGATGTCGCAAGTGCACGGGTCAACATAATACATTAATACACGATGCATGTATTAAGAACAAAACAGAAAAACAAACAAATTCTTCCCATGTATCAAAGGATGATGATACTTCGGAGATACTGCTAGCGACCGCTGTAGTAAACATATCAACAGCTGATGGGACCCAAATCAAGTTGCGAGCCCTAATAGATCAAGGGTCTCAGATATCTTTGATCACGGAACATGCAGCTCAACTTCTCGGTGTCAAGCGCGAGAGATGTAAAGGTGTCATCTTTGGAGTTGGACAGAAAGAAAACCACTGCAAAGGAATGACAACAATTACTTGCAGTTCTCTCTACAACGACTTCAAGTTTCAAACGTCTGTCTTAATTATGAACAACTTGATTAAGAACCTGCCAAATAAGACCTTTGCAAAACCATCTTGGTCCCACATACAGAACATCCATCTAGCAGATCCAGACTTTCATAACAGCCGTCAGGTGGATTTACTATTTGGAGCGGACATTTATTCGCAAATCATGCTAGGAGGAATAATAAAAGGCGATGACGTCACCCAACCGATCGCACAACAAACCTACCTAGGTTGGCTTTTATGCGGCAATGTCAAAACCTTTCACTGCAATGTGGTCATAAACAATCTGGAAGATATCAAACAGTTCTGGGAAACCGAAGACATCTCGGATCAATCCAACCTATCGGTAGAAAATGAAACATGCATTGCATACTACACCAACACTACGCAACGCTTGGAGAGTGGGAAATATGAAGTCAGACTGCCAATGAAGAATGAACTTGAGAGCAGACTGGGGTCATCCAAGCCAATGGCTATCGCCCAATTCAAGACTTTAGAAAGAAAGTTGGAAAAACAAACACATTTGGCAAAGGCCTATAAAGACTTCATGGCTGAATACATTGATCTAGGTCATATGAAGCAATCAACAGTGAGTAACAAAACACTCGAGTGTTACTTACCTCACCACGGCGTACAACGCGCTGAATCAACAACAACAAAGTACAGAGTGGTGTTCAATGCGTCAGCAAAAACATCTACAGGATGCAGTTTGAACGACCTTATGTACAAAGGTCCCAATCTTCAACAGGACCTACAAACATTATTGATGAAATGGAGGCAATACAAATATGCGTTTACAGCGGACATTGAGAAGATGTTTCGTGCTATTTGTGTAGCCCCTGCAGACCAACACCTGCAACAAATTGTATGGCGGGAATCACCGGAACAACCCATCCGCTCATATCAATTAACAACCGTAACATACGGTACCAAGGCAGCGCCGTTCCTAGCCATGATGACACTCAGAAGATTGGCAACAGATGAACGTGAACAGTTCCCGGAGGCTTCAAAAGTGCTGGAAGAATCATTCTACATGGATGACTTCGTTCATGGGACACACACAATCGAACAAGGAAAGAAATTGATCAGTGATCTGAAACAATTATTAAAAAATGGAGGATTTAATCTTCGAAAATGGTCAGCCAACCATCAAGAACTTTTGGAAGATATCTCCGAAAAACACAACAACGACAAGATTGTCTTCAACTTTAAAACGGAAAACACACAAAAAACGTTAGGGTTGTGCTGGAACTCAAGTGACGATAAATTCACCTTTCAATGCACAATTTCGGACGTGAAACAGAAACAGACCAAACGCAGCCTACTAGCCGAAATATCTAAACTATTTGACCCACTCGGCTGGCTGGCTCCTGTGTCAACAAAACTTAAATTACTATTTCAAAAACTGTGGGATGGAAACTTACAATGGGACGACGAAGTGTCCGACAACATAAATACGGAGTGGTGCAAGATACAAGCGGACGTAAGAGCGATAAACTCTTGCGAAATACCTAGATGGCTTAAGTGTGGCGCGAAGCAGACAATGGAGCTACATGGGTTCAGTGACGCCTCCCTGGACGCCTACGCCTGTGTCATATACGCAAGGGTCCACTCATCAACAATACTTGTAGCCGCGAAGTCAAAGATTGTTCCACACCGAAAAACAACAACATTGCCTCGACTGGAATTGAATGGAGCGCACCTTCTATCGCAACTAATGCGCAAAGTCAAACAGTCATTGAATCAATATGAAGTACACGTCTATGGCTGGACTGATTCCATGGTGGTCCTGGGTTGGTTACAAGGAGACCCATGCCGTTGGAAAGCTTACGTGGAAAACAGAGTACGAAGTATTACTGACGTCATACCACGATCGTCGTGGAACTACGTCAAAACAAAGGAAAATCCCGCTGACGCCGCAAGCAGAGGTCAATACGCTAGTCAGCTGAAAGAAAATCAACTGTGGTGGCAAGGGCCTTTATGGCTACCATCACTTAAAACAAAGAACATAGAAAAACATAATTATAGCACAGACCAAGAAGAAAAAACAGTCTGGAAACAAGCCAACGTATCCCAACACAACATAGAAAATCCGAGTATTGTGGAACAATTATTGCAAAATCACAGCTCTATCGAACATATTATTCGCATTGTCGCATGGTTACTCAGACCATTGAACCCGAAACGGCGACAATTACCGAGATACCTGACATTGCATGAATTGGATAACGCAACAAAAGTGCTCGTAAAACAAACTCAACAAAAATCATTTGACACAGATATTTGCTATTTACAAAAACATAACACGGTGCAATCTAACAGTAAAATAAAAGCGCTCACTCCGTTCATCGACCATCAAAACATCCTACGAGTGGGAGGAAGATTGAAAAACGCCATGCTATCCGAAAACATGAAACATCCAATGATTATTCCACACGACAGTCGATTAACACATCTTCTCATCGACCAAGCCCATCGAATGACGTTTCACGGCGGCCCGAGACTCACCCTATCACACTTACGTGAGAAATATTGGATCGTCGGCGGAAACCGAACAACTAAGATGCAAATCAGAAAATGTGTGACGTGCCGCAAGATCAACCCAACAAAAGAACAACAGCTTATGGGCAACCTACCGAGCGCAAGAGCAAATCAAGCGCCACCTTTTTACCATACAGGGGTGGATTACACTGGATTTGTGGACATCAAAATGAACAAAGGCAGAGGAGCGAGAACAACGAAGGGCTACATAGCCGTCTTTATATGCATGGTGACCAAAGCTGTGCACATTGAACTGGTATCAGATCTCACCAGTTCTGCATTTTTGGCAGCCTTAAACAGGATGGCAGCAAGAAGAGGCGCCCCTCGTCATTTATACAGTGATAACGGGACAAACTTCGTCGGCGCAAACCGCCAACTTGTGGAACAATACGAGGAAATCGAACACTCATACAAAAGCGACTTACTACAAAAGGAAATCGCGGAGATGAAGATAGAGTGGCATTTTAATGCCCCCGCGTGGCCATCAGCGGGAGGATTGTAGGAACGAGCAGTTAGAAGTCTAAAACACCACTTGAAACGAGTAGTGGGTGAACAAAAATTAACATTTGAGGAGTTTACCACAATCCTTACAAAACTGGAGGCCTGTTTGAATACCAGACCTCTGTGCCCATTAAGTGAAAACACAGACGATCTAGACTGTCTGACGCCGGCTCACTTTTTATCAGGCAGACCGGGGCTGACAGTCATCGAAACAACTGAAGATGCAAGAACAAGATGGGAGCTAACAAGAAAGATCTTCGTAGAAATCTGGAAGAGATGGAGGAATGAATACTTGTGCCAACTAGTAGCCAGATCAAAGTGGCAAGAACCACAGAAAAATCTGAAGATAGGCGATTTGGTGTCGTCAAGCCCTACTGGAACGGTATAGCAGTATCCAGTAAATTCACCCAACATTTAGAAAACATCTGCGAGAAAATAAAACAAACAACACAATGTAACGTAATTTTAACACAACTACAGCACTCGACCGATGAAATAGGACACTACAATCATATGTTGCTGAATCCGCAAGGTCGAGTGAATACGAGAAGCAAACGTGGGCTTATCAACGGTGTCGGTTCCATCGCGCGCTCCCTGTTCGGCGTATTAGACGACGAATTCGCAAAACAATATCAAGAAGACATTGACCTGGTCAAGGCAAACGAGAAACACCTGGCACTGTTGTTAAAAAATCAGACATCTGTGATCGAAGCAGAATACAATTTACTGAAGAGGTCGGAAGATGCAGTTGAAAAACAATACAAAATGTTTAACCAACATCTGCTAAACCTTGAGCAGTTTACGAACAACGTCAAGAAGGAACTGGATTCTCAAGAACTGTCCATCGAATTTGTGATGTCCGCTATTACGGCAAATAGCCTGATTGAGCATCTCAGAAACGTCCAGGAGACTCTTATCGATACTGTAACGAACATCTATAACGGCAAGATGAATTTACATCTCATCGCACCGGAACAGCTTCGAGATGAATTGAACATAATTTCGGGTCAATTGTCCAAGGACTTAGTCTTACCTATCACCAACATTCAAACAGAGTTATTTCGCCTGTATCATCTTCTACAAGTAAAGGCAAAAATGACTGAACGATACCTTATAATTGAAGTCAAGGTACCCTTAATCAGCAGGGATAACTTCGAGATCTACCGAACAATACCAATACCGAAGAACAAGGACGGGGACATGGCTACCCTAATACCTATTGCTGAGATGTTAGCAATAAACATTCAAAAGGATTCGTACATACCAATGACTGAATCCGAAATACATCAATGCGTACAACATGACGCGACAACTCGATTGTGTCCCCTACAAAAACCTGTATACCGCATGAAGTCTGACGAGAGCCTCTGTATGAAGAACAAGGAATCTCTTCACTGCGAAACCAAACATGAAACCTGCCGAGACAAGTGGTTGGAATTAAACAATGTAAATAATTACCTATATTTTTGCTGTCAACAATGCAAGCTACGTATTATTTGTGGGCATCAAGTTTCAACGCAGCTACTACACAAGGCCGGTGTCATAACACTCAATGACGATTGCATAATTAGTAGTGAAACTTTTGCTGTTTATCCTCAAAGACAACAAATGACCAAAATCCATGCCCAGGTCGACGCAGGTCCGGCAGAAATTCCTTCAATCAACAATATCATAAATCTACCGTTACCGGTTTTAAAACATCTTCACGAGAATGAGACACTAACAGGACAGAGAATATTACTGGAACAGCTTGGCAAACAAGTAGAACAAATGAAAGCCGCAACATCAGGAGACATCCTGTCAGATCACGCAACATACCACGATGTCCATCAATACGTTGCCATATATTTATTGGCCGCAGCAGTAGTGATAGCAGGTGCAATATACGCTTACCATCGACTTCACAACTATTGTACGAGACAACAGAATCCCGAGGCTCCACCTGTTCCAGAACCAGCGCCTCGGAGGAGATCTACAGCTAGCATCGTGGACACCGCTACATTTGACGTCACAAACGACAGCAGTGTAGTGCACTTATCGAATGCACGCACACTCAATAAAGCAACGTCGCCTATTACGCGTTGTGATTTACAGTTATAAGGCTTTTATTGTATTTCTCTTTACATTTTATATTTTAACTATATTTTTATTATTTTAACAGTTTTCCAAGCATTACTGTACCTTTTGTGAGGGGGCAATATGTACGAGCTACGCTGTACATTGACCCAAACTAAGTTGTCCTACTTACAGTGAAACGTTGCTGTTTGTTAATACAACATTCATTGTACATTATTACTTTAAAACATGTTATTTTTAGTAGCAATAAAACCTTCATACCAATTGGTTGTTTACTCATTCAACATAACATTTAACATAGTATTCCGATACACAACATTAACATAACATTTTCACTGTTGGGAATTACGCCCCAACAGGATGCACAAAAGTACAAATGCGGACTTGATGCCTTAGGCATTCTACCAGTCAACCTTGGGTGGTGAAGAGATATCGTGGCAGGTGCATTACAAAAAGTAATAATTTAAACAGTAAAAACAAAAAAATATGAACTACACATGATATATAATTATATTCTGGAATATATACACACCGAAAAAATATATAACCCATTCTTTTCTCTATGTCGGTGACTCTGGTTCTCCTGCGGATCTCCTCATTCCTGATTCGATTCCGGAGAGAAACTCCGACCATAACTCTTTCCATTGTCCTCTGAGTGACCTTTAGACACGTTACGAGGCCAGAAGTGAGTGACCATGTTTCCGAGCCATAAGTCATCTTATCATACTGGCAACACACACTGGTCAAAGACTTTCGTCTTGAGACACTGCGATATATTGGACGAGAAGATGTTTCGCAGCCTCCCGAACTTTTTCAAATGACTTGTCTATGCCATAATACTGTGTACTTATATACTTACTAATATAATAAAACTGAACAGTTTGTTTGTTTGTTTAATTTGTTTAAACTCGTTAATCTCTGGAAGTGCTAGACTGATTACACAAATCCTTCAACTGATAGAAAGTAATGCTATTGTCAAGTATGTATCAATATAGGTTCATAGTAAACGGAATACCACTAGAACTAAAATCGAGTTGCAGAAGCTAGTCTCTATCTATACTAATATTATAGAGAGGGAAGATTTGAATTTTTGTAAGTTTGTAACGAATAAACTCAAAAACTACTAGTCCAATTTCAAAAATTCTTTAACCAATCGAAAGCTACAGTACCTATCCTTGAAATACATAGGCTAAGGGGTCCTTAATAAAATCATGCGGACGAAGTCGCAGGCACAGTGCTAGTAATATTAATTTATTAGTTAATTAATTAAAATTAAAAAATCATTGATTCATAATAATTGTTCCTAAAATATTTGCACGCCATGATATTTGGCAGACATGTTGTGACCTACTCTTATTTAAGATCTTGCGTGCATGTATTATTGTAATTCTGTATGTATACACATGTTTGAAATAATTTTTCTTATTTCTCATTCTCATTTACTGACCACTCATAATCATGTAAGTTGATACCTACGCTAAATGTTCCATATCTACACATAAACACAGATACTTAGTTATCTAATAAATGGAATTTAATTTTATATCGTATCGTACAGGAATACTGAAATACCTGAAATTGTAATTAACATAACTATAAGTCGTGATAAAAATTAAATATTCGTCTTTGTCTGTTAATAAAATTAAATGTTCTTGTTTGATATAAGATCTGAAAGCAAAAAGCGGTAAATGAGATATTATTTACACACTGAATACATACAATCATAATGTATGGTTTCTCTCGGTGGCGGCGCTAAGTTTGTATGGGGGCTAAGTCATAGACTTAGGCCCTATACAAACATATACATACTATACCCAACTACGCCTCAATAAGTTTCGCAAAACATTTTCCTTGTAAAATTTATATAGATAATTAAATAATTAATTAATGCTATTAGCGAATTCCATATCTCCCCCCATATTCCCATTATCTTCCCGTGGGTGTCGTAAGAGGCGACTAAGGAACTCACCAGAGAATGGGCAGCAGCGTTCTATGTGCTTTTGTAACAACTATACTGCGATCGCCAACCCGCCTGCGAAGCGTGGCGATTATGGCAAAGCCTCCCATTTCTTGGGGGAGGAATATGTCCAGCAGTGGACGTCATTCGGCTGAAATGATGATGATGATAAGCGAATTATTTGGAGTATTCCTTAGAGATGTATATATTGGTCGAATATGTGAAAGATTATCACTAAACTATAACCTCTGAATACCTACCATATTTGATGCAATAATTGTGATTATGATTACTCTGGAATCCAACCGTATTATTTAGAGCTCCACGGTCGGCAGGCTGCCTGTCGATCCACACCTCTTATCGGCAGCTCTGAAACGACTCTTAGCCAATATCGTCTCCACGGTACCCTCTCTCGTGCGTTTCTACGATATTTAAACAACGTAGGTACTTACTATCGCTAAAATCTAAACAGCTTATCGTTAAATTAATATATTATTATAATCCTCAACATTTATCTGATAAGACTTCGTCTTGTTTCGCTGCGATGAGCTTTGGTTCACTTCTTCAGGGCACATGGCTCTAAGCGCCGCATGCTCTCACTGAACTATCCACGA
Source organism: Charanyca ferruginea (assembly GCA_947361185.1). Taxonomy (NCBI): domain Eukaryota; kingdom Metazoa; phylum Arthropoda; class Insecta; order Lepidoptera; family Noctuidae; genus Charanyca; species Charanyca ferruginea. The sequence continues at coordinate 27,178,852 of OX376068.1, forward strand.
AATATTAAATAGTCATGGATAATGAGCGGAAGGAGAGTAAGGCCGGCGGTCCAGGCAGCCGGAATGGAAGCACGTTTGAAAACCGCAAGGGCAGTGTGTTCGAGAAGCCCCTGGACCTGGACGATGTGCTGGTGAACGAGCTTGGCCAGTTCGGCCGCTACCAGATGCTGAACTTGCTGCTGGTCTCTGTTCCCATCATCATGTCGGCGTTCATGAGCGAGTACATCTTCTCTGCCGCCGCCATCCCGCACAGGTACGTAATATGTCACTCAATGTGGCCCAGTCAAAGCATTTATTTCAATTAAACCATTTACAGGCACTTTTGAATTGTCAAGGAGTCGGTCAGTTGGTCAGAAAATTGAAGCTAGTTGCTCGTTCCAAAACGTAGGTAGGTCTCTATGGAGAAAAACGAGCAAGAAACTCACGGACACTGTTTTAAATCAAGTTTTCACAAAATATTGGTTACATTATCCTTGTTGCTTCTGTATGTGAAAACAATGCAGGTATAGAACAATACAAAACATAAAAAAGAATGAAGATATAAGACATGGCAGTTAAGAGTTGACCAATCTCTACTGACAGCGCCCGTTCACGAACATGACGCGTGGATCAGTACATTCAACTCAACCATTTTGAAGGGAGCTGAATGATCCAACACACGCGCCACCATCAGCGAGATATTTGAGTGAGCATGACAATGCTCTCAACCGCCATGTTTATTTATGTCAAACACATAGGTATATACCTATTTATTACCTAATTTACTGAATAAATGGTTCCATGGTATTTACGTTCACAAAATTGAAATAATGCTGCTAAATTATATGCCAGTCTATGTCTAGTCAGAATAACTATTGTTTATCATGTCACTTCACTCCGTATCAATGCACTACGAACGAGCCACAACACCTTTTTGAAACAAGATGCATGGATGTACAATTTCTGTAGAGAGGTACTTACGCAAGTTTTATGATGCCTAGGTCAAAGTCATATTCCTTTCTGCTACATGTGAGACCAAAACTAGCCTTAAACCTCAAAAGAAGTGACCACAATTGACATTTTCAAAATTTTCAGATGTCAAATTCCCGAATGTGGAGAAACCAGCAAAAGCGAATTGTTCAGGCCAGATTGGATAACTGACGCGATACCAGAGGCAGACAACTCAAATGGATTTCAGTCTTGCTCCCGGTTTGTGCCCACTGGCGTTAACGGCACATTGAACTACTGCCCAGCAACACTATTCTACGATAGAGAACAGGACTGTGATGGCTTCGTCTACGCTAGAGAAAACTCTTGCGTGTATGATGTAAGTATCACAATTATATATGAACACAGCAGCTCCTTCGCAGCTAATTTTTATCCGTTTGAGTAAACTATGTTGTAACTTTTTGGAACACAACCTTTAATTATCAACAATTTTATAGAGAAAACATCTATTGCATTGTATTTTCAGTTCGACCTGGGCTGTCAAGATTGGCTGCGAGCTTTAGCTGGTACTCTTAGCAGTGTGGGCACATTGCTAGTATTGCCCATTGCCGGCTATATCTCAGACACATTTGGAAGACGTGTCGCTCTGGTCATCAGTGTCACCAATCTGGCTATATTCGGCATCATCAGGGCCTTCTCCGTCAACTACCCCATGTACTTGGCTTTTCAACTACTGCAGACCACATTTGGTGCCGGAACCTTCAGTTCTTCGTACATTTTTGGTAAGAATAACTACTTATAGTGAGTTTTTTTTTGATTCCGTGCTTTTTCATACTAATTAATTTTGTCGTGTCGCTTCATTCGATCAAGGTTACAATTTTGTTTTATTCTAGCTACTGAGTTTGTGGGGCCCAAGTACCGCGTGTTGACCAGCGCTACGTGTTCTTCTATGTTCGCGGTTGGTCAGGTCATCCTCGGCGGAGTAGCCTGGCTCATCGAGCCCTGGAGATATATGATCTTAGCTCTACACATCCCATGCTTCCTCATTATCGCCTACTACTGGATCCTTTCGGAGAGCGTGAGGTGGCTACTATCCCAGAAGAAGTACGACAGAGCAAGGACGGTGCTGAACCGAGTGGCCAAGCGTAACAGGACGCAGATCAGTGAGAAGTCAATGAATGCGTTATGTAACCCGCCAGAACCGGTGAAGGTCAGTTATCAATAATTATTATTTATATTATCAAGATAGATATGGATATGTCGTGTGGTGCCGACTGCGAATAACACTCCATTTCTACCCGTGGGTGTCGTAAAAGGCTACAGAGGGATATTGATCAGAGGATGGGCAGCAGCGTCCTTCTGAATACTATAACATCTACTGCGACCGCCAACATGCATCGGCCAAGCATGGCGATTACGGCTGAATCCCCTTTGGGGTAGACTTATGCCCAGCAGTGGGCATCTAAAGGTTGACATGATAATAATAATATGTGGGGACATTTCACACATCATGGTCACCTGACTCCAAACTAGGGAGACCCTGTATTATGGGTGTCAGATAGCTGATATACATACACAAATACATTTTAAATACATACGTATATAGATAAACAACAACCAGACACAAGGCAAACACAAGTGCTCATCACACAAATGTTTACCCTGGGCGGGATTCGAACCCGCGACACGCTGCGCAGCAGTAAATCGCTCAATCACTGCGTCCCCGTGTCGTCATATCCGTTACTTAGATACCTTTGAACTACACTGATTTAACAATATTATATTTTGCAAAGTATGCAACCTTAATAGTTTTTTGCTAGGTGGTAGGCGACGCGGAAGAAGTTAACCTCTTCACCGCCATCTTCCGATCACGTGTGTTACTGCGCCGCATCTGCACCACTCCTATCTGGTGGATCACCACCACGTTTGTGTACTACGGGCTGTCCATCAACGCCACCAGTCTGTCGGACACCATGCACCTGAACTACATATTGACCTGTCTCATCGAGATCCCCGGCTTCTACACCGCAGTCCTCATCCTTGACAGGATAGGCAGGAAGCCCACACTATCTGGAGGGTTCTTGTTCAGTGCCGCCTGCAACATCGCATTCGCTTTCATACCGGACGGTAAGTTTTGTAATGACACGATAAACATCGTGTGTATCATGTTTAATGTATTTTACGGAAATTGTACTATATTTTATTGTTTTTACGTACAAACAGTATAAAACGTTGTACCTATATTGTGTTCTTGTTAATAAGTAGGTCGGTAAGTACCCGTATCAAAATTGTTTTTAAAACCAGGGGTTTGTTCATCTCTAACTCCTTGCAATTAAGTTGTTTCTCATATTTAGGTAATATCTGTAATACTTACTTCATGGTATTTGTCTAAGCTAATTTCATACAATTTCGAAATTGAAATCTAAAATCGCAAAGCTGAAAATGAAATAAAACGTGACATATAAAATTATGTTAATTTAAATATTGAAATATCCAATTAACAATGGTAACAATGTTTACAAAACAATTACCAATATCAAATAGTTTTAATCTAAAGGACCCAGTAAATGCGTCATTAATTCAAATCATGCGTCTGTGATCTATCGTTAAACCGTTATCATAATCTGTGTTGATTGATATTATTATAATTTTATCATTCACGATTATTTGATTCGGTAATCTTTAAATTATAAGATAAATATTATAATAAAATGTGATAGTGAGTACCAAGTATCATAATACCTCAATGCTCACGTGTGAACTTGAAAATTATCGAAATTGGTTAATCCTTCAAACGGCGCCTTGCACCAAATATGAATACCTAACCTCGATAAACCATTCATAAGCGATTAAGTTATTGATACGGTTAGTATGTGTACCTATATTAAAGAATTAAGTATTAAAGTATTATCACGTTAACGAGGAATCAAAAATGCATATTTAACAAAAGTCGGTAATAAAAATTGATTATTATGATGCTTTGTAGCAATGCAGGTAATTAGTGATTCAAAAACAATCATACCGATCGACAATAAAAACAAAAGATTCCAATCTTAGTATTTTGTGAATTCCCGCGATAAAATACCAAAGTAATTAAGATATCGCGGTGAAAAGCAATTACTTTTGGATGCGATATCTGTGTTAGATGATAGCCATGATAATATTAATGTCACGGGTGAGAGGCTACAGGGGGTAGGTTATCCACTGTAAGGTTACTTAGACTTTACAACGATGTTGGTAATGTATTACAGACCTGGCGACGCTTCGTCTGATCATCTACCTGCTGGGCAAGTTCGGCATCTCCGTGGTGTTCACGTCGCTGTACCTGTACACGTCGGAGCTGTACCCCACGCAGTACCGTCACCGACTCCTCGCCTTCTCCTCCATGATCGGGCGTATCGGTTCCATCACCGCTCCTCTCACACCAGTACTAGTGAGTGTACTTTGTTATTACGATATGCAACATTTTTGATGTGTCAGCTATACTAAAATTAGAATCGTAGTAAGCGTCGGGCCTTGAGGTACGCCAATTTTCACTAAAATTCTAAAATTGATTTGCCTGGTTTTGCTGTATTTTGAGAAGATTTTAATCTGTCAGGTTCAAAATTGATATAATCAAAATATGATAGGTACCTAATACCGTATCATTAAAATTTTAAAATGAGTTTGTGGGTCATGTTATCGAATGCTTTTGACAGGTCAAAGAAGATGCTAACAGCATCCGCCAGCCTCTCGCAGGCTTTAAAACATGTGTGTAGGGTTGAACTCAATAATTAATGAACTAAGTTAAACATTTTCTCTTGAACAGACGACCTACTGGGAAGGAATACCGTCAGTGATGTTCGGCGCTATGGGCATCATCTCCGGCGTGCTGGTCCTCACGCAGCCTGAGACTCTGGGCACGCGGATGCCCGACACCCTGGCAGAGGCAGAGGCTGTCGGTACGCCAGAGTCTAAAGTACAAAGAAACTGAAAACATACTCATTGTAAATAGTAGATTTAAGGAGTAATGTGACTCGGTTGTACGTCGCGACATGTTTTAGTATTTTTCTTTAGATTTTGACTTTTCTTTTGTATGTAAAAAAACAGTAACAAGATTCGTGATTACAATTTAGAATTGGAATTACTTAGATGAATGAGTTTTACAATTTTGAATTCTTTGGAATACTGAAAGTTCGAATTGAATACCTATTAATGGCGTACAAATACCAAATATATGTCACTTACTCGTAGTTTTAATTGACATTGTAAAGATTGTAAAAAGTATAACGTAGCAGCGATCATTGCAGCGGTGATCAATTTACCTCTGTAGGTACTTCAAATCGATCATAATTTAATCTGTAATATTATTTATTATATTGCTCTCTTAGTATTGTATAATGTACTAATTTATATACTTAGTTTATAATTTGTAAGAGCGGGTTTAGCTGTCCTGTCGTCATTTCTTTATAAGTTAAATCGACTCACCATGCATTAGGTCTAAAATAAAATAATGATGATTCAAACAAAAAGTTTCTATTCAGCTTTGATGCCGATATATACTGGCCATCAATGTGTGGTTATTAGGTATTATTTCAAAAGGCAGATTCACGACATAAATATTATTTATTTATCCCTTCACCTTAATGCAGGGGGCCCAATTTAGGAGTCCGGGAGTGAGTGTATTAAATTAATTATTAATATTTTGTCCTTATTATTAATACCCTTGTGCCTGAGTGCGAATTATTGTTGTGATAACGTTATAACTACTATCACATTTAAGCAAATAACTTTATCTCAGAATAAAATAGGTATGTCTGAAGACAGAAATAGTGAAATGTCATCTTGGTTACGACGCTTAAGTAGGTAATATTTATTATTATTTGACCGTAGTGATGTTACTATCTCATTGTGAAATGAATCTGATCTTGGAGCCGCTACGTGGTCTACAAGGCTCAGTCACACACAAAGTACCTAGGTACCTACCTAAGGTTGCGGCGCGCCCCAGACAGAGTCCGCTTAGAACAAACCGTCATTTTTGGTACGCACACATTGACATTACGTTTATAGGCAATCTCAAGCAGTTTCAAGTAGACTTCAGTCTCGACTGTCTTGACTAGCGACACGTGTTGTCAAAATGAATAAGCGGTATTATTACGGTTGCAGTGTATTTGGTTGTTTAAATACAACTAAAAACTGTGCATACACGTTCTTCAGCTTTCCAAAAGATATTGAAAGGTAAGTAAAACCCAGTTTTCTCTATTTGGTAGGTATAGGTAGGTACTTTTTGAAACTAGCCGCTTTGATAACGGTCAATCATTTCACTTTATCTCAAGAGTGTTAAAAGCAACAAAAGTACTACAGTTAAGAGACGCCAGTCATCATCATCATCAGGTCGCCACGAGACGCTCGTCATTAAATCCCAAATAATATTTTACTTGCAGTAATGTTTCTTTATCTAGACGCACGGCAGTGTGTCAGCCAAGTTCGGGAGAGAACGGATAACGCAATGTCATGTGTATACTTACCTGTTTTATATTAACCTCTTAATCGTAGGAGTGACTTATGCTATTTTTTTGCGAAAAAATAAATGTACCTAGTTCATTAAAAAAAATCACATGTATTCTTTTCAGACGAACCTTATGGCTACGTTTAATTGACAGAGACGATGTAAACAACAAATGGTCCACATATCTTCGAGTTTGTGAGGTCCACTTCGAAATTGATTCTTTAATAAAGGGATCAACCCAAACTCTTTTAAAACAAGGCTCCGTTCCTAAACTTTTGATACCTGTCAAAAAACTTGAAAATAAAGAATCACAAGCAACTGTGGAGACTACCGAATCATGTACACAATTTGAAAAAGTTCAATGTGACTATAATTCACAAACTGCAACTCACCTTTCTGCTAATAGTCCTAGAAAAAGAAAGCTTAAAAACGATGTTCTTGAGTGCAGAAAAAGGCTCAAAACCATGGCTGCACCAGAAACGATACCAGATACCAGAAATGATAAGTTGTATAACTTTTTTAACTAAGTACTAGCTGATGCCCGCGACTTGCCCGTGACTAGCTGATGCACACTACAGTGTGGGGTTTTACAGAATGATAAACACCTATTTTCATGGTTTAAACTACAAAAATGACGATTTTCCATACACACTTTCATCCCCTATTTAACTCCCTTAGGGGTTAAATTTCGACAAATCCTTCCTTATTCCTTGTCTACATTATAAAGGGAACCTCTTGCAAAATTTCAGCTTTCTAGGTCCAAGGGTTTGGGCTGGGCGTTGATGAGTCAGTCAGTCAGTCAGGACATTTTATTTTAACTTGATTTGATTACACTTTCTATAATAAATTTCAACTCTTTTTCGCCGAAACTGGCGCCTATTTACATTAAATTTTTTGGTGGGATTAAAATGACGTAATTGTCATTTCATGACAAACAGGAAGATTTGGTCATAAACAACTTGCAAAGAGTTTCAACCAGTGTCCTCAGATTATGAAACAAAAGGCAGATAGACCGTGCGAAACACTGAGAGTGAAGCCAAAAAAGCAAATACAAATTCAAAAACGAGTACCTACAACGCGCTTCAGTGGCACGAGTCAGTATAGCACGAAACGTCGCATCGTTAAAAGAAACAAATAAAAATACAAATACAAATTCAAAAGCGAATACAATCACGAGATTGTGGATATTCACTTTTAAATTTGTATTTGCTTTTTTGGCTTCATTCTCAGTGTTCCGCGCGGTCTATCTGCCTTTTGTTTCATAATCTGCGCCAGTGTCAATAAAATTAAATAATAAATTTTCAAAAAAGTTTCGAAAATGGCGGGAGCGGCCCTTCTGTATACTTTATATTTTGTGGCTCAGTCCACAGACGATGCTACGAACGACCAAGCAACAAACTCTCTTCTAAGCATTGGGCAAAGTAGTGACGTAAGTAACTGTAGAGCATGAAGTGCTCTGAGACAGACAGTGAGATAACAGGCCAATAATAAATGAAACAAACACGTTTTTGTAAATAAATATAAATTATTACGAACACTTATAGAACTAGATAGGTAAACAATACTTTACTATACAAGATTTACAACATTATCATAATCGAGCTACGACGACGACAGCGTGTCGCGCTTCGTGTCACTGACGATCATCATCGCACGCGCATGTCCACAATGTAGAAACGCACAGAAGACCCGCCACTGTGATCACAAGTCTTACAACACATAACGTACGGACAGCGTCATAACTGGTTACCCCCTTTTAGAAGACATTTTAATGCGTCAAACTACACGAACGAAACAATAATAGATATAGATAAAGCATATTAGTAGGTAATATCCATGCAACTTAAATCTATTGATTTATTTGGCCGAAGGACCTTAGAGGTTAGGAATTTGCGCACAAGTAGGTAGGTACCTTATCTAAACTCTACTACCTCTTGCTAACCTGTAAACCTGTGTGTTGTAAACCTGTTTTGATATGATCTTTTAATTTTTCTGTAACTTTGTTTTGTGTTAGATAATTTAAGTTGATACATGAGTTTTTCTACTGAGCACCTACAAACTAATAACTCTGGGAATAAAAGACATGTTATCCACATAACAGAGCGATGGTGATAGCACATAATATTACTTCTAGTCTTACTCTATAATCTGAGATAACTACATTTACATTTGCCTGGGTGCATTTTGTTCCATCTCCTTTTGTTTCTAGTTGCTCAAACAATGGCGGTTTGCTATGTGTAAACTTTAATTTACAATAAGTTTTCTGCACTCGTCTATGTTGTGGCAGCCGTCAACAGAGAAGTAAATAAATACAGAATATGCATTATGATCATCAGCGCACGAATTATAAATGTCTGAAACATATTCAGGTTACGTTACATGTTTAAAAATAGGGATACTGGGTAATGTTTATATGTACAGACAGCGTCATGAAATGGTTACCCCCCAAGCATTAATTTCTTCGCATAGGGGGGAACCAGTTGAAGACGCTGTTCCGTACTATAGTCGCTCTGTTAAAAGTACTGGAGTGTTTGATGTGGGAAACTGTCGTGCACACGACGTTCGTTACTGGACTGTTTTCGACTGAAATGACAAGTTTGTGTCAGTCTTCATTATGGTTTTGCCAAAATTTAATACCTACTCCACGCCAGGCGGATAGGAATTGTTTTGTATTTGTAGGTTCCTAATGGGTCACGTAGGTGTACCGTGTTAAATGTAATTTGATGTATGTAGGAAACAAATATTTTTATATACCTACAACATGAATCGAATAAAGAATGAATTAAACTATCGGGAAGATACGGCATCAGCACATGTGTCTTAACCGTCTAGAAACAGTCGTCTACACTACGTTCCTTATCCAAAACTTGAACCTGTTTTCTGCTCTACTTATGTTCAATCTGCCTAAAGAATTCATATAAATACTTAAATAAACTATTATAAAATGATATAATTTGAAAATAGAAAACCAATTCCTGAATCGCATAGGAATAAGACAGTTATACAATATAATGATATGTAGAACGTAGATTATGCTGAATATGTTTCACACAGACTTCGCACAACACAGAGATCGTATCCTCGCAAGGAGTTCAGAAAGGCTTAAGTTAGATATTTATAACAATCACTAGTACAACACTACAGTATAAATATTACATTACTTATAATTATAATTTTTTAATAATATGTATAGGTATATGAGCCAATAGGTCACTTTACATAATGTATAAAGGTTTTTGTAATGAGCTTGCTATTTTCTTTATAATAGGTAGACAAGGTGCAAAGTATATTTAAGTTAAAGAAATTGCATTTTTTTAATAACATCTATATACACACTTTAAATAAAATGAAGCCTTTATAATTAAAAGCAAATAAAGTGGAAAAAACACTCTTGAATAAGTACAAAGATTGCGAGTATCTAATGACTTTATGCGACAACTACATCTTGTCCCAATAACCAAATATCACAATAACCTTAGTAATTAATTTGCAATACGCAATATCACATCAAAGTCACTGCGGGCAACCGTCATGGACACCGACAACACCACACGAGTTCTCAACTCCTACAAACATTCCGAACACTTCAAATGTTTTCACTGACCGAGATTCACTAATCCATTCTTATAATTAAATCACTGCACTTCAGTCTTCCAACACGAATTATAAATATTAACACATGACTTTGTTTATTTTTCTCCGGTGACACTAACAGAAAGTCTTGGTACTTCGTCATGTTGCGTGTTATTATTGTGTATGTGTTCGTCTTCATGCGACTTGTCTAAGTTCTCAGCATCCATGACATCATCAGGGAGTGCTGATTGGCTGGTGTCGGGCAGCAGTAGTGCCAGCATTGCGGGGCCCAGAGCGACCAGACCGAACACTATGCTCGGTAGACCAGCCATGTATTTCTCCTGCAAGAAATCAGAAGATTTAAATACAAATTTTAGCACGAAATGCCATTTAATGTAGAGTATTGTCAAGGATAATAAAATTGTGGTAGCCAAATTGGTAGGATATGATGAGATGAGCAGGCGTTAAACCTTTAGTTGGTAGTGGTGAATCAGGAAGGAAACAGTAGCCGCATATTTATAAATGGTACATCAAGTTTTAGAACAGTTTGGCTTAGAAAACCATCGCCGCTGTGCAACTGTGTATTTTCACAAACTCGGTTCTATGTTATTGCCCAGATACTATACATAATACAAAATATGAGTAGTCTACTTACCAGTAGGGGCGCCTGCGGGGCGAGCACAGAGCCCAACCTTCCGACAGTGTTGGCGATGTTGGTGAGGGAGTTCCGTGCCTTGGTGGGGAACACCTCCATGGCCACAACATACATTGAGAACACGCCGTAACTGCTGCACATCTTACCGAGCAGATAGAACAGCACCGATGCCCACCAGACCGCTGGAAGAATTATCAGATTACGTTAGACTTGTGTCAAGAACTATTATAGTTAAAAAAAATAAACAATCAATGAGCACATTAACAATTCATTTGTGTCTTATTGCATTGTTTAAGATAGGTTAGAGGTTCTCAAATTTTTTAGTTTTGATTCCCTTTATATAAATTTAGCACATGCCTAATGTCTCCTTAAACAGATAGATCCGTATCTAATGACCTTATAAAGTGTCACAGATCTTTATCATTGTCATTAACATATTATGTGCGAAGTAATTTAACATATACGACGCAATTAAAGAATGCTATATTATAAATCAATCGAGGACATACAAATCTACTAAGGTAGTGTCGCCGAAGATGGCCCGGCTCCTAGGATAGCCCACTTTTAAAAAAATACAGTTATGATTATTCGAAACATTTGAAATTTCGTGGGTTTATGCTATTGGTACTATAGACCATAGTGCAAGTGTGTTTCATTACCGGCGCGTCGCCATTTTGAAGACAGATGGCAGTTTGCTTGTTCATGTCAAGACGATACACGTTTTGTTACCTGCATTATCTAAATCCTTTTGAAAATTAACGAATTTAAAACAAATCTGTTTGCTCTAAAATGTGAAAATTCATATTTAATCTATTTATAAGCGAATTACAGGTGAGTGTTATTATTTTATTTCCTTTTTTTGTATTTTTACGAGATTATACTCAACCCGGGTGTAATTTCCTATCATGGCCCATAATATAATTCCCTTAATGAATGACATCAAAAAAATAAATTTTGGAAAAAAAAACTGATTTATTTTTATTTTTGATAAGTTACTTTCAATATTGATCTCGAAGTTCAATTTTATTTTATTTAGTGGTTTGTTTTTATTTTATAGTTGATTTTCATTTTGATATATTTAAGATAGCCCACATTTAAATTTTTGGTTGATTTTTTACCTTTTATGAATAATGTTATGGGAAGTATGTGTTTTTATTTCGATGTTTTATGTTAAAAGTGTTTAAGAGTTTGTAATGCATATACTTTCATTATTATTTTTCGGGCCATCTTCAGCGACCAGCTTCCCAAGATAGCCCAATATCAAGTTTCTAAAAAGTGTTTACATTTGTGTTAAAATGCCAAAAGCTGTACTACATTTTTGGATATCTTGTTTCTCAAATGAATATATTACAACTTTCATTATCTTTTTTCTTTATTTTACTTATCTGCAAGATTTTACGAGGTTTTGAAATTAAGCGGGCCTTCATTGGCGCCTGTACCTTACTTTCAGTGATAATATTTCACCGAGTGTCGTGATTTTGAAATGGTAATCAGATACAAGATACAATTTTCATCCAGTATACATTTTTATGGCTTTTGCACACATAGGTACCCACATGAAAGTTCAGCAAACAATAACAAAAAACAATTACTTACACTTAGGTATAAAAGCGGATGAAATGAAGAACACACAACACAGCAAATACGCGACACAGATGGGGGCCTTCCTGCCAAACCTCATGAGTGTAAGTGCCGTGATGATTCGAGTGGGGACTTGCACGAGAAGTAGAGCGGAGAAGTTGATATACTTGTTGCCAGACACGCTGGTCGAGTTGATGATGGTGCCGTTGTACACAAAGGTACTGCATATAAAGCAAGCCGCGATCAAAAGGACGCGGAGCAAGATCTTTCTTGAACGAAGAACGGAGAGGAGGTGCAGACGTTCCGCTGGTGGGTTCTCTCCAGCCTGAAAATAGAATAACATTCAAATATGTTTACGATTGACTAGAGGATGGGCAGCAGCGTCCATCTGAGTATAATAACACCTACTGCGATAACATGTATCGACCAAGCATGGCAATTACGGCTTAACCCCTACTTGGGGAAGACCTATGCCCAGCAGTGGTCGTCTACAGGTTGATGTCGATGATATGATTAAATGGAAACCCTTGAGCAAATAGTCTAGCAGATCATCAACTATTGTAATACGAATTCGTAGTAAATTAAATCTTTTAGTATTGTCCATATTTAATAGCAAAAGCAACCAACAAAGAACTTTTTGGTTGATTGCTTTGAATGCTAAAGTTTAATGACCTGCATGGTACGCATTGTTGACTTTGAGGCTAAGTAGTCCAGTAATCGTCAGCGGATGTAATTCCATTGATGTCCATACAAAAGCCATACAAAATAATAACTCAGCAGAAGGGTAATTGCCATGCTTATGTTACTTGTAGGAGTTTCATCTCCAATTCTGAAAACACATCATATCAATACTACTTCAGCTTAATTAAGGAGGTTACAAAGGCATACCTCTTGAGACTTGCTGTCACCAGCCATCTTAGTCAACATCTGTTGCGCCTTCTTGGACAACTGTATATTGTTGATCTTGGCGACTTTGTTCAACACCCTGGCGGCTTCGTGATTTTTGTTGTGAGCTAGAAGCCACCTCACTCCTTCGTCTATTAGGAAGATGTAGAACACTACAATGAGGAGGGGGGCATAGATGGCCCTCATCATATGTCGCCAGTAGGGGACCTTCCACGCGATGAGGCCAAAGCAAGCGCTTCCGATGCTCGCGAGGATGTCTGCGATGCAGGAGAACATTACTCGCTGCTTTTGACTCACTGATTCCAGAGCTGAAATTAGGAAAGTTAAGAATTTGGTTACACTGCAGACTAAAAAATAAATATTGATTTAGAAATTTCTAAATAACGATAAGTCATTACATAGAATACTGGGAGGTAATACAAAGTCAAAGATATAATTATTACCTACAATCTTTTCATCAAACATACTCCTCAATTTACTACAGCAAACAATCGTAATGACAATGCACAATAAACTCAAACGGCACGTGCTGAGAAAGTGCCATGATGTATAATGTAATAACTATGTCAGATAATTAAGATGAATTAATGAACGAGGAGATTGTGCAGCGAAAGATCATTGTTTACAATCACTAAGTAGGTACGCGTATGTAACATGTGACAAATCATGAATACAAAAGTACCTACGGTTTAAAACCGTACTGAAATATATATTTTATTTACCTACTAAAACTAATTAATGATATGCCCTCGCCATAAATTGAATGAAATAATAAGGTATTTAATATTGATTCTAATACAGGAAAGTCTTTGAAAGAAAGAACAGGACAATTGAATATGGTAGGAGTAAACCGCAGTACCAGACACACAAGAGATATGGTCATTGTTTACGTCACTTGACGGTGTCCCCCATCTTAACAATAGGTGACGTATTGCGACACGTGCGCATCCTGTAACTCCCATGACGACAAGGATCATTTGTATGTGGATTTGAAATGAGTCAAGGTTAAGGCCAGAAGGAAAATTTACAAACAATATTAATTAGTTGTACATATGTAGTTGATTGCAACAATGACCAGGAACCTGTATGAACAGGATTTTCATTATAGTTGTTAACAAATCAAATACGACATTTCTGCGAAGTAGCAGGTTCACTAGTTTAATGAAAAAGGCGAAAGCGACTATTAATTTTATTGTTCTTATCTTTTATTCCCAGATTCTCACTAAATATCATCTTCCCTTCATTAGCTAAGTATAGACACAGTTATTCACGGATACTTACATAGCACCATAGACGCGTTGCCGTACCCCAGGGCAGTCTCGAGGAACTCGAAGACGAGCAGCATCCAGTAGTTGACGGAGAAGGACTTGATAAGGCCAGCCACGCCCACCACCAGCGGGGTGCCCACGATGATCACCTTGCGACCGTATCTGAGGACACAAACACTGTTAATAACGTTCACGTTAATAGTAACAGTCTGTGCCTCTTGGCAGGGCCAATATTTTGACAAAAGAAGTCCTGGAGAGGTACATTCGTGAAGGATGACACCAGGTAATAGAGGATACATCTTGAAGTTCGGAATACATCAGAATAGGCAATATGTATAAAAATGATATATTATTTTGTAAAAGGATAGCAAGAAACATGAAACATCCAGAGATTTAAACCAAAATAGAGATATTATTATACTTTTGTCACTGCCGTTGCCTTAATGCTGTACTTACTTGTCTGAAATGAGTCCTGAGATGACGAAGGAGAAGACTAGCCCCAGGTTGTGGACGGTGCCGATCAGCGTCCTCTTCCAAGGTTGACAACCCAGGTCGAACTGGAAGTAAACGTTGTTGGTGAGTTTGATCAATAACATTGACACGTAGGTACTCGATTCCACCGTGACCACACCGAAAACTACATTTAATTGTTATACTTTTACGGTATATTATCAATTTGACACCTAGTTTCCAGAAGACCCTTAGCGTCGACCATCACAAGTATATTATTAGGGAACGTGAATGTCTCGTAATGAATGGTTGTACAACAAATTGTCATGCTATGCTAGATATTAGTACTTTAGTCATAAGGAGCATGCTTAGACATGTCACCGTGACATGCCTGATGACAAACCATTATAGGTATGTTTTACAAAACGCTACATTAAAATGACTATCTCATTGAACCGAGTACTCGCAGACTCCTTGAGCAAATAAGTAGGTACCTAACAGGATGGTCGTTCTGTAGTTTCTGTCCATAGGGTCCATACCATAGACCGTCGCTGTACCCATGCTATGTGATACTATCATGTGACCCATGTACAGATAGACGGTATCTAGTGGATTTCTATTTTTCAGCATTTGATCGCACTGCTGTCCTGCCTTTAGTTTTGTCCACACGGTAACTACATAGGCATGAAGTCACCGTAGCGAGCACATTACTGGTAAACACTATAATGCGTGGTGTTTACTCGGCAGGCGGCGCGCCCCCGTGCGTGACGCGGCCGTGAACTTGCACCACGCGACAATGACCATCATTTGGAACGCTCACAATGGCCAGCTGATAGAACTAATATTATTTTTTTAATTTTCAGTCTATTGTGTTGTTGTAACGATGTGCAAAAAAGATGATTACGTATGTAAGTTAATTGAACCCATATTTTGAAAAGTCATAATGTCGTTTCCTGTGTGACCTTTTCGAAGAAAATCTAAGACAACTAAATTGACAATAACATGTTAATGTACTGTAACTTAATACTTGTTATCTTAGAGACCAGCATAAGATTGACACTCTCAAAATTACTTGACGCCGGCCGTGGACTGCCACTTCTGTGTTGACTTCTCATGCTGGCATTTCTCATGGCGTATTTGTGTAAATATTCGCCTTATTGGATAATACAAAATGTATCTTTATTGAATTAAAGCCAATTTCGTTAGCGAAATAAGGCGAATATTTGGACAAATACGTCATGTGAAGCGCCTGGCATCAGGATACAGTATCTAAAATAATTCGAGTGCGTTAAAGGAAGTGCAATACTCACTTCAGCCACAATACTGTTGTAGTCCTCGTAGACCACCTTCTCACAGGGCATGGTGGTGTTCCAGGCGAAGTTGTCGGGCGCGCACGTGTACGTGAACTCATGACTGAGCAGGGAACCGTTGTTCGCCTCCTCGTAGGGTGTCATGCGGAGACACGTGCCGGTCTCGTTGGTCAGCGCGTACGACGACCACGACGCGTTGAAGCGGGAGTCGGCTGCCTCGCACTCCGGAACCTGGCACCTGAACACAACATGGAGGTTACAATACTTGACGCCACGGCTGCTGCGCTGTATGGCTCGGATTCAATTCTCGTACGTAACAATTATTGGTATAGCCTAAATTCAAAGGCAACGTCAAAGTTTAATCATTTATTTCAATTGCGTGTTGCGGGTTCGATTCCCGCCCAGGGTAAACATTTGTGTGATGAGCACTTGTGTTTGCCTTGTGTCTGGGTGTTGTTTATCTATATATGTATGTATTTACGAAAAAAAATGTATTTGTGTATGTATATCAGCTGTCTGACACCCATAGTACAGGGTCTCCCTAGTTTGGGGTCAGATGGCCGTGTGTGAAAATGTCCCCACATATATTATTATATTATTATTATTAATTAAACCATTAAAAAGGTACTTTTGAACGTCATATTATAAGAAATTTTGATTCTAGTTTCTCCTTTCAAAAGGTAGTTTCGTATGGAGAAGAATGGGCAAAAAAAACACCATACTAACTGTGTAAAAAAATATGTACAAAATTTTGCATTGACAGTTTATAATTATACAATTACTAGCTGTCCCGACAGACGTCGTCCTGTCAATTGATTATTCAATTGACAGGACGACAGGGTCTGACTGTTTGTGTGAGTTTGTACGTTTGTAAATGCACCCATGGTACAGGATAAATTCCTAGTGTGGGGCAAGCTTGAATTATAAAAATAATTACTAAGTATATTAAAGTGTCTTGAGTATCTTTAAGTATCTTGAAAATTGGTTGCGCCGGCGCCGGTTACAAATGTCTAGCAGATGAAAATAATGATTGTTATCTTTTAAATGCAATAATTCAGTAGATGTCTTGCTAGAGCATTTAAACAGGCGGTATTAGATGAAGTGGCCTACCCTGAGTTTAGACTAAACATCACGATGATCTATGATTATAATAAGGTGGTCAGTTGGGAACTGCTACAGGCTGACGATGATGATGAATATGTTTCATAAATATAAAATGTATAATTTATTTCACACTATTGACTTATAATTCCAAGACACGACTTCTCTAAAAAATACTTTAGATTCCCCCCCGGAAACACATTGTTTTTTCGTTTCAATTAACTGTAAAATTTGATTTTTAGGTTTTGTAAACAATAAATAACTGGTCAATATGTGACGTCACATTTTACTATTGCTATTGCCATACAATACCTATGGGGGGATTCTATTTGTCCTGTGTTTTGTCCTTTGTCTACCTGATTTTCAGTGATGATGCGGCCTAAGGTCGAGCACACCTAGAATAAATCGGTTCACTTGTGCCTTAAAGATACCCAAATAAAATGTATCGGGGAATAGAGAGGCGGGCAGTAAATTCCACAGTCTGGCAGCTCGCACAATAAATATTGTTGTTTCGAGACCGTGGATTAGAGTTTTAACCGCCCATAAAAGTATGTAGGTTGAATAGTCACCACCATTTAAACTATATTAGAGGATAGTTACGTAGTAACTAAATTGAATTTCTAATGACAAGATTACAGAAAACTCCTCAAAATCTACGCTGCATGTTTAGTGGTGCTGCGAGAAATCCTGCCGTAATGTTTCTTCCAACTGCGGACTGATTGTAATACTAGGACAGATGTGTCGTGCGTTCGACATCGCGTCGCTTCCTGCTCACGACTTGTTTGTGTACTTATACACTGCACAGTGACGGATGGTCCTCCGACGGTAAAACAATAACACTAGTGAGTACCTGGTCGAGGCGGAAACTGATAGTTCCGTCTCATGTTACTCGTTTACTATCCCCAGTGCACTTGCACTCTCTATAGGAAAAGGCATTTCATTCATGCACTAAATGGTCACATCTTAAACCACATATTAGAGCATATTGAAAGTGGCGTCAGTGAGAGAAAAGTTGAAAGGGAATCGCTTGTATGGGTATGTGAAGAGAAGGGATGAAATGCATGTGACCAAAAGAGTTATGAATATTAATTTGGATGGATGGAGAGGGGGAAAGATATAAGTATATATTATATTAGTTACATTGTATATATTGTTTAATATTCACTCTTCCTATGTTGTTCTTTTTAACTATGCACCTGCCATGTTATCTCTTCACCACCCTTGGTTGACTGGTAGAGAATGCCTAAGGCATTAAGTCCGCCTTTGTACCTTTGTGCATGAAGTATAAATAAATAAATAATAAATAAAGAAAAGATGGATCGATTGTGTGAATAATGATATGAAGCAAAAGGGAATCAGAGAAAGCATGATGGTTGCTAGGACGGAACGGAAGAAGAAAACATGTTGCGACGACCCCAAGTAACATTTTAAATGGGCAGGAAGGTGATGATGGTTTAAACTACATATTGTAGCAATTATAAGGACCATTTTATTCTACTATTTTCTTACTTTTATATTTATAGTCAAAGTAGCAATTTCTTTTTTGTGTTTTTCTTACGAATTCGTACCTACCTATTTCAAGTGACATTAGTTACTAAACTTTTTTCCAAACAAACACAATTCGCTCAGCTGATAGGTGCCGCGAATCATAGAGTAATTTGTTAAAAAAAAAAGAAAATTTTGGTTATATTTGTTTGTAAAGAGTTTGTCTATCTCAAAAAATTACGACTTTGACTTTCAATACCTCCAGAACCAATGGATTAACAGGTATGTCCTAGAAGAAAAAGATGATCCTAGCAATTGGTAGAATATGTGGTTTAAGTATCTGTCACTAACTGCGAGTCACCCTGTATAGCTGATCACCTGTATCCATGTGATGTTATGACAGGTGCGCAAGAGACAGTGACCGCCGACCGCCTGGACATACTTCATACAAACCATTCACACAGAGTGCGTCATTCATTACACACGTAACTTAATGTTTACACAAGTTACAGTAAGCTATTGTTTGACATAGTAATAGAATAAAGACCGTTCGTCGTGGTACGCATTGATGTTAAAAACTAATGGAAACAAGTAAATTATTGTTCTATAGAAAAATACATTATGAGTCGGAACTATATTTATATTTCTATCTACCTTCTCTTTTGTAGTAACTTCATGATGTTTATTTCGCTGTTTACGAAAATACGGTTACATCATTCTATCAGTCATGTGACTCTGTTGTTATGAGACTTTAGATAGGTGTAATGAATAAGGAAATTGATTTCAATAATACCAACTGAAATCGGAAAAGCATTTTCAGTTAACAGCAATTTTACCGTGTAAGCTTCTTAGTGGTTTAGGAGGTCTTTATCGACGATGCACACAAAATATAGTTTAAATAGGAAGATCACTTCTATTAGTAATGTTCTAAATGACAATGCCAGATCCTGCCCCACCCATGTACAGAAAAAGTAACACATGTACAGAAAAAGTAAATTAATGAAAAAAATTGTAATGAATATAGAACCTTTCTATACTAAACTGTTTTTCTTTAGAACTTGCGGATTACGAAATACCTACCCACAAAATACAAACTCGTTTTACCTAAAATACAATTTAACCTATAATCAATGTTATTATTGTTTTTAGGTTTAAACGGAAACCGTAAGTTCTACAGTCACTAAGACTAATGTTTAGTTATCAGCAATAAATAAACAGTAAGATGCTACATATTGCACATGACTTTTTTTGAGTGGGGCAAAGTTCTATAGAGTTTCTGGCATTGTCCTTTATTAATAGTCATGTAGTTATTATTAAAAATGAAATTTCTAGGTAGGAGATATCAAATCAGCACTTGTAAGAGAGTTTTTAAAAGATATAGTTTTCAAAATAATAAATAATATTAATTAATAACTTTTCAGAGGTTAGTCTGTACCAAATTATAATAATATTAGTAAAACTTGGTGTATATCTAATTATATAGATTAGTGCGTAATCAATCAATAAATATACGCTCTTACTATCACTTGCATAGCGTATGTATATACTTCAAGGTGGTAGCGGCCATTGTACAATAACATGCATATTATTTACTGCTTGTTAAATACTTTCATGACTGTTTCTATGTGCCACTGTAACAGTTTTTTTAAACAAGACAAGCGGGGGAACTGGTTTAGACGATGGGTTTTCAGTTTAATTTCTCCCAACCGAATTTTGTCAATGACGACTTGCCAAGTACGCAGGAAATAAAACAGTGCACAAGCACAGTTTAAATATTAGTACTACCGTACAGTAGCGACACGCTCCGCCTCCCTCCGAAACTGTTCCTCACCTCTTCTCACGTCGATCGACTGGTACTGGGAACTGCTTTTAGTTCGAGCGGCGCGTAGACACACACACACACGCACGTATTTGTACAGTCTGTTATTTTGGTAGTAGTGTAGGCAATTGTATCGTTCGTTTCTATGGAGTGTCGTGGGTGTGGCACAAGTGTGTGCGTAAAGTCAGATGCATCGCCTCTTCCCTCTTCCGTCACTCTCATAGTCCAAATCCCGGTCCGTCTCACTGACACGATGGGGAGAGATCAGGTGCAAGACCAACAGCTTTACGCTTTCTTTTAGGTCGGTATATGGATGCATCATGAGTAGGGTTGCCATATTTGGCAAGCCTCGTGTCGGGACGCAAAAAGAAATATATATATATATATACATTGAAATTTTAAAATAAAAAAATGTTTGCTGTAATATCTGATTTATTTCGATTATTGACACTTTGTCTATTATTGTAAAACAAATTCCAATTGGACTGCAGAAATATGAAATAAATACTGATCTGACTTTAAAAAAAAAATATTTTAGGTTTTCTCTTTTCAGCGTTAAAATAGTTTTTTAGTGTGAGTCTAAAGTTTGAGAATCCTCTCAACCGCGGGCATCAGTGTCATCTTGTTGTTAAATGCGACAATAAATTTTGATGATTGATCAATATCAACATAAGCGCAAAATTCCTTCAGCTTCTCAGTCCTAACAGTGTGTGGAAAAATAATTAAATAATTTCCCTCTCTTCGACGACGCCTCTCTTCCCCAGCGTCAAACTCGCAACATCGCAAGAATTTGAATTGCCGTGATCACCCGAAAAAACGGGGCGTATTAGTGCTTTGTCGGGATGTCGGGACAGAGGCCCCAATGACGGTGACAGTTCTGATATATCGGGACGAATGGCAACCCTAATCATGAGTGCATAGAAACCGTACCTACAGCCCTTCACATTACCTAATCGGGGAAACAGTGATATCAATATCTTTTCCTTCCTGATCTATGATCATCGTATGGTAATGTGATTTCCTATAATGTAGGTAAATCTTTTTCACCATGGATTACCTATTAAATATCTGAATCATACTATGATTGTTTTACACATACCTACAAGCTACCACGTTATACATACCTACTTAGTATCGTCACGTATTGTATGCGTCGTCTTTTATGGAACTATTAAACTTACGAGAACAAATTGTACTTCTTTTGCTTATGTTTTTTGATATATATATTTGACTCTTTTTTTATACACTGCTCAGGCTCACATACTGATTCATTGTTTGTTAAAATATAAGGAGTGGTCGTCTACTGTTTCAGCATTAATTGTAATATGTGAACACTGTGTATCTATGTACATATAACTTAGTCTGTCATTCCTTAATCTGTGATACTTTGTACACACTTTCAAATACCTAGTGTTTTTATGCAAGGTACATCGTATTCACGTATAATTATATAATTCCTGTAAATGCAAATATTGTTAACATCGTTTTTAAAAGAGTAAGTATGGAGTTTCTTGCCCATTCTTCTCCATACAAAACTACCTTTTGGAATGGGCACCTAGAATCAATTTTTATTTCTCATTTGACGTTCAAAAGTGCCTTATAATGGTCTAATTGAAATAAATGATTTGACTTTGACTTTGATAAATTGGTAAAGAAATCACCACACGAACACCATCTTTAAGCCTCTATCTACACCAATATTATAAAAAGGTAAAGTTAATCGATTGGTCAAAGGTTAAGCTACGCTAGCCGCGGTCGGTCTGTGAATGGGTGACCATCCCTTTCATACCGAGTTCCCTCCGTGCCTCGGAAAGCATGTAAAGCCGTTGGTCTCGGCTGTTATTTGTAGATCTTTGGCAGTCGTTATGGGTAGTCAGAAGCCAGAAAGTTTGACGACCAGTCTTACCAAAGGGTATCGTGTTACCCAGTAACTGGGTTGTGGAGGTCAGATAGGCAGTCGCTTCATGTAAAACATTGGTATTCTGCTGCATCTGGTTAGGCTAGAAGCCGACACCAATATAGTTGGGAAAGGCTAGGCAAATGATAATGATATAGCAGGTAATCGCTGAAACTTTTCATACGATTACAAAAAATATTTCACTGATTGAAAGCTGCACTATATTATTTTATAGTATATTTGACGTTCACGCGAACGAAACGTAAAGTTAATTATCTATTCTAATATTATAAAGCTAAAGAGTTTGTTTGTTTGTTTGGTTGAACGCGCTAATCTCAGGATCTACTGGTCCGAATTGAAAAATTCTTTTTGTGTTGGATAGTCCATTTATCGAGGAAGGTTATATGCCCATGCGAAGCCGGGTCGGGTTAGCCGGGTCGCTAGTTTATTATATATATCGAAATAACTCTATCTGTCGTTGTCTGTGTGTTATGTAAATCATCACGGTTAAACTGCTAAACCGATCGTGTTATCACTTATTTGACAAAGAGGGAGCTAACGATCTGGATAAAGACATACACTACTTTTTAAAGTTAGTTAATTCTATGTCATTTATGAAGAAAACCAAAGGACTAAACTCAACTGAGTCTTAGTACCTACCTATTAAGGATGCATTTGATACGGGAAAAAATGCCGATGATGATGAGAATTACCTCAGATGATGTAAATTAATTAACTTAATTTTAAAAGGTAAAAGTTAAAGTTGAAATTGGAGTAAACAGTGGCCGAACACGTGTGCGTTTTTAATATACTTAGATCCTTATTTATTCCCAACGTAATCCATACTAACAATATAAATTAACTCTGTTTAACTGTTACGCTTTGAATACAAAATATTGTAAACATTTTCTTTTAAAAGAGTAAGTATGGAGTTTCTTGCCGATTCTTCTCCATACGAAACTACCATTTGGAATGGGCAACTAGAATCAATTTTCCAAATATGATGTTCAAAAATGCCTTTTAATGGTCTAATTGAAATAAATGATTTGACTTTGACGATGAAACAGCTAAACCGATTTTGATGAAATTTGGTATAAAGATAGCTTGAATCCTGGGGGAGGACATAGGCTACTTTATAATCCGTTACTTTATCTGCATCCGCGGTAACCGACGTTCACGCGGACGAAGTCGCGGGCAAAAGCTATGTCCATACTATCCATACTTCCATACTTAATATTATAAATGTGAAAGTAATTCTGTCTGTTACGCTTTCATGATGAAACGGCTGAATGGATTTTAATGAAACTTAGTATGAATCCCTGGGGAATTACATAGGGTACGATTTTTCCGACAGATAATATCTATGAACCAAAACAAATCTAGTTACCTGAAGTCAACTTCAGCGGCGGTGAACACATAGTTAAAGTTGCACATGGCGAGGAATGAGTCGCGGAAGGCAAGCAGCAGCAACAGCAACAGCTGGTACTTGCCGAAGCTGCCCAGCTCGCTGAGGATGCCGTCCAGGTTGAACTGACCTTCCTTGTTGTCTTCTGACACCTGCAAGAAAGACATTACTAGTATACTTTACACTCTCTTCTCTTCTGTGACAACAGCGCGGATCGAGGCAGTCCTGGCTTAGAGTGTTGTAATTAAATTCTCACTGTAACTTCTACTCCACGTCTGAGCGCATATTTTGCGTACGGTTGGGAAGTAGATCATTCGATCCACCCCAGCTCTTCAAGAAAGAAAGACCAGTACCGCCTTGTCTACTCGCTAGTATTACTGTAAGTACCTACAGACATTTATTTAGCGTAGTCAGAAGTGTAAGAAATAAGTCACAAACATCTCTCAACAACAACATAACAACATACCAAACATAACAAACAGTTTACACCAAAAAAAATCATTTTTTTTTAATGTTGTCTGTCTATCTGTCCGTTTGTGCCAACTAATCTCTGAAACGGCTGGAGCGATTTTGACGGGAATTTCACTGGCAGATAACTGACGTTG
This sequence comes from Charanyca ferruginea, assembly GCA_947361185.1. Classification (NCBI taxonomy): domain Eukaryota; kingdom Metazoa; phylum Arthropoda; class Insecta; order Lepidoptera; family Noctuidae; genus Charanyca; species Charanyca ferruginea. The sequence continues at coordinate 27,203,322 of OX376068.1, forward strand.
TAAGGAGTAAATAACTTTTATTTTAGAAAAAAATTAAGGTTCTGCGCATAAAAAAATTAAAACCCCTCTGACGAAAACGAAAATCACGTAGACGAAACTGCGGGCATCTGCAAGTCAATTAACTAAAACTGTTCAACTTACCCTAACACTAGTTTCCTTGGACACCATGGCGGCTGCTGTGAGTTACTTGAAACAACTGAGTCTGTTCGCACTGATGAGCATCATCCCTGAAACAACAGTAACATTGTACCATTCAACTCTCACTTCTATGGACGCGGTTTACAAAGACACCAATAAAATAATTGATGTCAATAATTACGCTCATTTTACACGACTGCAGGCCTCAGTTACCTAAATTTCCCTGTACTTACAATAAGCTAGGTATATGCCCCGCTAGGCTGCGTTTCCTGTACTAATGTGTGGCAGAGGATTACTGACTACTTATAGTAATAGTTCACTTACTAACTATTGTCATAATTTATTGGAGAACTTTCCTCGGCAGCCGACGAGTGGATAACACAGGACGTCATCATGGGTGACTTATGTTCTTAATGTCACTCTCTCGCAATCATTTACTTCTGAATGACGTTTAGCTAGTTACATGAATGACGAACGATTTACTATTTACATATTCACAATGCAAACAATATCGTATTTGTATGTTTTTCGCACGTTTTTAACACCAATCACGAGACTGTGTTTCTGATACATCGCGTGCACGGTAACTCTATAAATTTCTTAATAGAATTTATAAAGAGCGTAAAAAGTACTTATTTATATATTTGTGTATGTATATCAGCGGTCTGACACCCATAGTACAGGGTCTGCCTAGTTTGGGGTCAGATGGCCGTGTGTGTCTGACCGACAACCAACCCCTGGTAATGTTCACAATGTCGGTCAAACTTTTTATTATTTATTAGTCCAAATGTTTTCTGATATAGTTTAACTTGGCGCTCAATTAAAATAAAATAACTGAAAAATCTTAAACGTAATATTATTTTTATTTATTACTTGTTGTAGGTATTTTATTTTTATTATTGACGATACATAAACAGTTATTTAACATTTTGCGTCTAACTTTAAACCTGATGTTGAAAAAATTTGGTCATACAGTTGTACTTTAATAAATTCTATTTGACACGAGTGTTTTATTAAAGTTTTTAATTATTGTTCAAACGAATGCAGTAGGTACCTACTTCCTTATCGATTTGAAGTATGAACGCTAGCAATATATTCGTAGCAAGCAACCAACCGTAGTGATACGATATAATTTTTTTGATACTAGTTACAAAGAATGAGTTCCTTCATTTTGGTTGATGTTTTCGATTCCTATAGAAATGTGACATGCCGTGTGGTGCCCGCCGCGAATAGTACCTCCCCATTTCTGCCGGTGGGTGTCTTAGAAGGCGACAGAGGGATATTGACCAGGGGATGGGCAGCAGTGTCCTTTTAAGTACATACCATAAAACCTATGCGATCGCCAACATGCATCGGCCAAGCATGGCGATTACGGCTGAATCTAATCGCATCGAACTAACATAGTATAGAACTATAATAAAATAACCGAACTAATGAGCAATTGCTGTAGGGTTTTTCGCACAAACGTTACGTCGCACCAATATAGCATCGATGGAATAAAACATCGTACAACTAAGTGATCGACACACCGTGTTCGATATAATAAAAATCGAATCATAAATTTTCGAAACCACGTAGGGAACCCCTGTTAAGGCGTAGGTACAGTCGCCCGGGTCCAGTCGCCCATCCCACGTGCCTGACTGTGATGTGTTCGCGGACGAATGGAAGGCGATCTTGTCAGTATGTTTGGATTATTCTGAGATGAGCAGGTGGAAGTCATTAAGAATAATTATAATCATATAAGTCTTTTCATTTTTTTATGTTAAAGTAAAAATAAAAATAAAACATTTGCCAGCTCAATTGACTAGGTATCTATTTGTTATTTAATATAACTATTTTATAGTGAATTGAAAATGAATCGGGTTTCAGGGCTAATATCAAGTGTTCAAGTTCTGTCTTGGAACTTTGAGTATGTTTTTTTACCTGAAAATGATAATGTTGAATACATTATCATTATATCCTCAGATTCTCAGATATGTAGCGTACGTCAGTACGGTACTTTTCAGTGAAAATTTAGCATAAATAAGTAACGATCTACTTACACGTATAATTTTTTCACGAGTAGGTACTTACATAAAAAGAAAACCCACTTTCAGTTACAATGGCAAAAGAAAAGAACCAATAGTGTAACCACACAAAACTGAGCTGTACACACAACGTGGTGGGTTCTTATATGTAATACTGAGCATTCAGAATATTCAATTCTTAGAAAATGATTATTTTGAAAAGAAATACAAAAGAAGTATGAGTGTCAGCATTGATCTTGAAATGATTTGTTTGTAATGACACGTGACTCAGGACTGTTGTGAATAAGTATGTAACATGTGGTTGGCTGCATGGTCTATTCTTGGGTCAAAGAATCAGCATGCCATACAACGTGGCAATGCTGCCAGCCTGTTGGGCACGTGTCCCGTTGACAGCGATGTGGACGAGTTTTTTGATGCCCTTTGAGCTCCCCCCTCCCCTTTTTCTTGTACATAGTATTATTATTATTAAGATTTGTAACATTTTTGGTTTATCTAAACTTATAAACAGAAAAGATAAAATTTATTGTATGTCTGTTTGTAATGGGTAAACTCAAAAAATACTTAACCGATTTTAAAAATATTTTGTCAGTAGGAAGCTACTCCTGAGTGCCATACTAATTTTATAAATGTGAAAGTAACTCTGTCTGTTACGTTTTCACTGTGAAACGGCTGAACCGACTTTGATTGAATTCGGTATGAAGATAGCTAAAGGCTTTACGTTTTTATCAAAAAATTTGAAATCTGTAAGACGAGTGAACGAACGAAGTTGCGAACAAACTGATAGTTAAGTATGCAATTATTATTGGTAACATTTTCCTCTATCGTAATATGTACTTTTGGCTTATTATAAACAGTGTTTTGAAGATTCTGGTATTTCTAAGATACTGACTAATTAATAATTATGGCCACGCTGAAAAACTGTCGGAACTGTCGAGTCGAAGGTAATGAGCGTAAACGCCTATTATTGTTATGATAATGAGCATTTTTCACAATACAACATGTCTCACTCATTTGAGTCATTTTGTTCCTGATTAAATATGACAATCGTTATGGTTTTATTTTATTTTAACAAAAGTCCGTAGATAACTAGGTAACACTGTTTCTTTCTGTGTTTACATGAATGCAATGCAAACGCCTTATTGTGGGCTGAGCTACCTCCCACCCAAGTAAGTTAATAGATAATAATAGGGTATTTTACTCTATACGAGAAAAAAACTATAAATATGTTATTGACACAGTTTAGGTATAAAGCAGTCGGAAAATGTAAGTTTTAGTTCATAAAATAACAAAACAAATTTTTAAATTAAATTCAAAGTTTTCAGTATTTTTAATCTGTTATAAAACACCATGAAATAGTAGCGGCCATGTTATTACGCCGTACGGCTGTGTAAACAAAAAAATGTCAACTGTCAGTCAACCGATTGGCGTAATATATATAGGCTTTGTACTTTTATTATTCTCGTAAGCAACGTATTTTTTTCATAATTACAGCTATTACAAAATATGCTTTTATTTATTTTTAAATGATATACAATTATCATATTTAATATGAGCTCATTTGATACAAAACGACCTGACGTCATTTATGCTAAGCAATATGGCGTCCAGTAAGAGGCGTTTTCGTCAAACTACGCGCGAAATTTGAACATTTAAAATTTAAATGCATTTTTATGGCACTTATCGAATTAATAAAAATTTTGTGTTTTTTTTTTGATGGCATATTAGCACTACAGAATTTCATTGAGATACTTTTCAAAAATGGGTGGAATACCCTATTATCCTTTTTAACACACTTGTTCTTGAAGTGACTCTTACTGTGTCGCAATGGCGCGTATCACGCACGCGTGTCTTTTAACTTCCATTACCTTAATTTATTATCTTTTAACCTCTCAGCAAAGTGAATAATTGAGATGAATAAATAAATGAAATATCTATGTTAATTTATATTTAGAATAGGAGAAATCCCAGGAGAATTCGATTTAAAAATGGTTTATTCTTCTCATGTTTATGTTTGATGCTATTGTAACATGTAATTTACAAGTAGTTACTGGTGTGTTCCGCTCCTTAGCCTCTTGCGCATGTCTTTAGCCTCTTTCATTATTTTCTTTGGTCTTAGTAATAGCACGATTTTACCTCGTTATAACAATTTGTTTGTTTAATTTAAAAACATAAACAGAACATTGAATATGTGTTCCGTTATTGAGGACCTATGAATTATCTACACTAATATTATAAAGCTGAAGAGTTTGTTTGTATGTTTATTTGATTGAACGCGCTAATCTCAGGATCTACTGGTTCGAATTGAAAAAATATTTTTGTGTTGGATAGTCCATTTATATATTCGCTGGTAAATAACCTTTCATTTTAGTTCACTAAGCTAGGTACGTTCTCCTTCCACTGTAATCTTATCCCTAACTGAAAAAATATTTTTTTAAAACAGTTATTTGCTGAAATAGGTAGATAATCAAAGTCCTACATAACATTTCAATAAGGTATACTAGATTCCAAACAAAGTGTTCCCTCTGGGAGCGCGTCGTAACGAGAACAAACAATCACTCTGTACTACACAAACATCGCACACTTGTTCAAACTATTAACAATAATTTTATGAAAAAATATCAACATAAGTACTTAATGGTTGTGTTTGCAAACTGAACAATTGATCTATTTTTTTTGAGTACAAGTGTTACGAATTGACCGCTTTAACATAATAATGAAAATTGTGTTTTTTGTACAATCAATTAAATGTTATTTTTCGTTGTCATTTTAAAACTAGGCTCACACCACCGTAGCGCTCGCTCCCGGCCGGGTGGCCATGCTACGAGACTCGTAGAGCGGCTACAACGCGGCGGACACTCACTCAAATAGACAACACAAGAAGTGTAAATAACATTGTTTGTAAATACTTACATTACTCCTAACCAAGATAACTAATATTAAAATATCCGTTTTGCTCTTTATGTCACACACACAAACCAAAATATTTCATGATATATTATTTAACTGAACATATTTGAAATGATGAACTTTTCCAATTGAAAAGGTCATGGAAATTGGAAAGGGTATCAACAAATATTTTATTAAGAGGGACACCCAAGAAAGAATAAGATGTTTTTGTTCACTAACACACACGACTATGACTTCGGAAACCAGGTTTTTGAAAAAACTTCATTATCACGTAATCACTTCACTTCTATTCAAACTCGTAACACTCCACAACACAACTATAGGTAGATGTTGTTAATCAGCTAATTCAGAAACACTGTAAATTGATTGCCAACGTTATCTGGCGACACTAACCCACTTCTTATTGTTCAGAGCAACTACACAAAAAGCTATAACTGCAACAACAACGGTTTCTGAATGGACTGTTCATGACAAGTGGAGAGGGGAGCCTTGCGCACGCGCCAGTTTCAGTGCTACTGCGAGTTGATTGTTCATTATGTTTGTTGAATTTTTGGTTTATTAATTTAACGTATGAACTAAAATTTCTGAAAAGTTTTCGGATTTTGGTTTAATTGTTATTCTAAATTAATAAGAATTTAATAACGAAGAGATTATCAGCGATAATATAACGTGAAACAAGATACTTGAAGAGCCTTGAAATACCCATGTAACTAAATATTTTGTATCACGAAGGTAGTGTATGTATGTAGTAAAGTTGTTTATAAAAATATCCAAACTAAATAATTTATGTATTTCTTCACAATGAGTGTATTCAAGATTTCGTAAAATAACTGATCGTTGTTACCGCTGATCGGGACTTTTTCAAGATATTTTACAATGCCTGAAGATTCGTCACAACATTTCATGTTAAAGTTGCCAAATCATGAAAATGTTCCGGATTAAGAACTCATTCAATATCACAGATTGCATTGAAGATATTATTAGTCTCACAGTTATTTTACGATTTTGAAGATTATGAATTCTGGTTTTTGATTCTATATAATATTTTGACGAGGTTTCATTTGTTTGAATTAACTGCGTTAGCTAAATAGAGGCTTCATCCCCGTTTATCAGGTTTGAAAAAATATTTTAGAGCAATTTGGCCGAAAAGATTTTTTACCGGCAAGTTTTCCAAAGCTCACACGAATGCTAGTTAAGTATATTTTGTTATGTTATAATAAAATGATTACAATAACACTACAATTTATCAATAAAAAAAAGCTCAAATGAACAATCGATCCCTAATCGATCAGATAGCTAATCGAATAACGACTCCAATGAAATGTTTTCTCCGCGAAGAATATCGATCTATTCCGTTACACTCGCGATAAATGAAAACTACTTACACAACAATGGCTGGCTCGGATCGTAAGCTCGTTCTTACGTAAAGCTATTACAACACCAGAGACCAACTGAAAGCCACCGAGCATTTCCCTACGTTTATATACACATTCGTAACATTGCCATTCTTACACGTAATTACCAAGTTACTTACACAAGTGGGCATTGTTGTGACCATGCATCACACACCAACCGCAGGCGACGTTGGTGGAAACCCTTTCCTATGACTCATTGGAGACAAAGGAACAGCTGCTCCATCTGCTGTCACTACACCACCCTACGAGCACTCACCAACAACGTATGGAACGAACTACACTAGTGTATGTGTTACAGTCAAAACTGTTAACCAATCAAAACCATTTTTGACTGGCTCCAGTCAAAACACTTATAAAACGCGTTTGCGTTACAAAAACAAAAATACGGATCGCCCTAGTTATAAAAATCACTACAAAACAAAAGTTCTAAAAGAGTCACAAAGAAATCCTACCAACCTAGTGGGTTTCTAAGTATAAAGTCGGTCACATACGTAGCTATAATATAATAATAAATTTTCGTCCTTATTACGTCTGCGATCGTTGTTTGTTTCACATTTTTGAAATATATATTAATATGCCTTGCTATATCTGTCCACATATTTTGGAGACGTAGTACAAATATATATTATAGCTACGTCTGTGACGGGCTTTAAGGATAAATTTAAACCGTTCAAAAGTAGTTTTGACTGAATAGTGTAGTCAAAAAGTTTTTTCAAAAAAAAGAAAACCGCCTTCAAAAACCAAAAAGTGATAAATAATAAATAACTTTAGCACAGAACACACATACTTTACTTTCGGAAGTCGGTGACGGTGGCTTTGTGTTTGTTGTTTTTTATATCCACCGACTTCCGAAATTAAAGTAAGTGGGTTCTGTGCTAAAGTTATTTATCACTTTTTAGTTTTTGAAGGCGGTTTTCTTTTTTTTTTTTAACTTTTTATTTTACGTTTTTTATTAGTATTGTCGTAACATCCAAAGATTGAAGAAATTAAAACGTCATCTAAGTATTATTTTTAGGATTTTGTTGATTTTCTCAAAAAGGGCTGAATGAATTTTAGTAAAATTTATATAGGACCATTTCGGAAGAAATCCCTTGCGAATAAGAAAAGAATTCTGCAAATCCGTCTATATATGATGAAAGTTATGCCCGAACATACACAAAAAAAAATAAAAAAAATAAAAATCGAATTGATAACCTCCTCCTTTTTGTCGGTTAAAAAGCAGTTTTGACTGGTTAAGAGTTTTGACTGTGACATATGCAATGATTGTAACATTCATTTAGATTTCTGAAGTCTGTCTGTATGTATAATTAATAACATTAAGGAACATTATTGAAGGAACATTTGGTCGATTGATATTCGTCAAGTTGACTGGCATGCGTCACTAACTAAATGACTGCAAGTTGTATTACTAATCGCCGACCCTATTGTTATTAAAGTCTGAATCAAATGCAGTTGATAACAATATAAGGATATAAAACGAAACGTATTTACCAAGTCGTGTACGACTTTATAGTTGCCATCCACAAGTTCTATGATTCATATTACATATTACTTATCTATAATTAATATTATTACTTAAGATTACAACGCAGAGATCAGAATGATGAGCATTCAAAAACCTAGATCTTAAAACTTATTCAAAATATACAATCAACATAACCCATCACTAGCCTCCTGCAGATCATACGCTCCTTCTACTCTGTATCATAAGTTCTCGACATCTCTATACCTGTCCAGCGAACATGTAGATTAAATTGAGTAGCTAAAGTTCCTCGTTCCTAAGTAAAACGGATGGTCGATGGGCCGAAAAGTTCTGGAGTAGCGACCGCGAACCAGAAGACGTTGCGTTGGAAGGCCTCCTACTAGATGGACCGACCTGGTAAAGGTTGCGGAAATCCGCTGGATGCGAGTCGCACGGGACCGGTCAATATGGTGACACTTTGGGGAGGCCTATGTCCAGCAGTGGACGTCTTTCGGCTGAAATGATGATCATGATGATGAAAGTTCCTCCAGCAAAAATCTGTTGGGACAAACCTCGATAAAAACCACTAGTTCACCAAATAATCGATAAGCAAAGCTATGAGAACGCGTAGAGAATCCAACGTAAACTTTGAGACGGTCAACTTGAATCGAAGGAATAACAAATGATATGGTCGCCTCTCCTTTGAACCTACTGTAGGTATTAGTTAAGTAATACTAGCGTTAAAATGGCGCGTTGATCTTCGAGAAAAATTAACTGACTTGGTAACTTATCGGAAGCCTTAACTTCCTTTGAGTCTTACAATCAACATTAAACATTACTCCAATGATTTTCACGCCATAATTCGCAGAAAAACAAATTCCATCCTGTCAAGAGTGTGGACTAGTTCTAACGGCATACTTGGAAAAGTACGACGCATCTTGGTTGTCGCATGCTGTGGATGTGTTGGTCAGAAGTTAAGCTAGCAATTTTCTTTTTTGTTTCTATGTTTGTTTACTAACAATAGTTTTAAGAGCATTGATTGATTGAGCACTGGCAATTGGGCCTAGTTGCCGTAAATAAGCGAAATATTATTATTATTAATAATACATAGTTTCAGTCCTGAGAGGCATGTGTGACTAGATGTGATCGAACATGTAGACGTCGATCGCTGATGAAGAAAAAGCGGCCAAGTGCGAGTCGGACTCGCCCATGAAGGGCGGAACCCTTCATGGGCGGCTAGCAGCAAGCAACATAATATAAAAGTTCTTATTTGAGCTGATTGAATGAAAGGTAAATTGCGGTTTACGATTTATGACGTATTAAAAAATAATAATTACTAGATCTCGTTCAAACCAATTTTCGGTGGATGTTTACATGGTAATGTACGGTCACCAAAGGAGATAAGTATCCATGTCGCCAGAAACAGTTGAAGTTTACTTAGAAACCGATAGGTTTTTATGAATAAAATAAAATACAACTTATAGAGAATAAACAGTTCAATGATTTAATAAAATTTCATTTGAAAGCCCCCATTGGTTTCTAAGAAATCTTCAACTATTCCCGACGACATGGATACTTATCTCTTTTGCGTACTGTACATCACATATTTTTTTTAGTTTTATCACTCTTATTTTAGAAGTTACAGGGGGGGCGACACATTTTACCAGTTTGGATGTGTCTCTAGCGCAAACTATTCAGTTTAGAAAATAATGATATTAGAAACCTCAATATCATTTTTGAAGACCTATCCATAGATAACCCAAGTGTGGGTTTGATGAAAAAAAATTTTTGCGTTTCAGTTCTAAGTTTGGGGAACCCCCAAAAACTTTTTGTTTTTTTTCTATTTTTGTGTAAAAATCTTAATGCGGTTCACAGAATACATCTAGGTATTTACCAAGTTTCAACATTACAGTTCTTATAGTTTCGGAAAAAAGTGGCTGTGACATACGGAGACAGACAGACATGACGAATCTATAAGGGTTCCGTTTTTTGCCATTTGGCCACGGAACCCTAAAAAGCAGTAGGTACAAGCGTAGCACGTGGTTCTGCCATAGGAAAAACGTGTGAGTTTATCGTGTGCTACACACTTATATAACAAGTTCAATCTAGATTTTTTTTCAATCGGACAATCCCGCCACACTATTGCTAAATCACTGTAACTTCTGAGAGCCAAAATCAACGGTGGCGACCACTAGAAAAGCGGCGCCACCAGAGAAACATTACAACTGTACCCGTAACGAAAGTTTGTTCAAACTAGATGTTGAACAACACTTAGAAAAGTTATATTTAGAAAAGAAATTGTTACTATTTTAAGTGATCAGAACCCTAATAATTAAGTAATGTTTTACTTTTATTCTGTTTATTTTTATATCGTTCTTCCTAACAACTAGTACATCTGTTTGGTAATATGTGGATAACTTTGTGAGTAGTGTATTTGTTACCTCTATTATTAAGTTCTTAACTATGTGTACTTATTATTACACTGCTGTTTGTTGTCCCTTAGTAAATAAATAAATAAATAAATAAATAAACACTTTTTATCAATAATTTTTGGTGTATCTTCCTCTATTCGTCGTAACTGATTGTCAGCATGGAGACCCAGCCTACTGGTCGTCGGCGTGTTTTGAGAAGATAAGTGTAAAATCAACCACACTGTGATTACTTACTATACGTTGGTACATGTAACAATAACATCCTATAGTTTTACGAACGACCTGTTTGCTACACTTAATCACGATTTGAGATTAAACAATGCTGATGAGTGCGCACGAACTTATAATCAATATCTAAAGGCATGCTTATTTATTATATACACCTAGAGCATTTTTGTTTCTTTATGTGAGAATTATTCCTACCTTTTTTTTTTGTTTCGGGGTGGAAAATTCTCATGGATGTCCTCCGCCCTAGGGCGGGCGGAGGGGGTCTGTCAGACTTCTACTGACTATAAACCACCCCGGTGTTCCATCTCACACCTACGTCGGGGGTGGCGGGAACTAACCTGGGAATTATACCTACCTACCCCAACCCTAGAGCCCCCAACAAATGTTGATACAGGGCTCTTCCACCAGGGTAAACTGCGCCACTGGCACTACTAGAGTCCAGTCACTGTACCTGACTGACTATTCATAGATACTCGGTGTACGTTAACTTTACTGAATATTAATATAATAATAGTCAAAGCCGCATTAACCATGTTGGGGCCCCTTGGCAATGCAATTCTCAGGGCCTCTTTTCCCTTTTCTAACTTTCTAATTTACATATTTTCTACCACACTAAGACTTAATTAATAATTACGCAATTTTTTTACTACACTGCGTTTTTGTTTTTAACATTTTCACTAGGTATATTTTTTCTCAGTGCGCGGGGTCCCTGGCGTTTGAGGGGCTCCTAGGCGGTTGCCTTATCTACCTTAAGGATAATCGGACCCTGATAATAGTAATACCAAAAACATATTGTCCCACTACATGGCAAAGGTCTTTTCTCTTACAGAGAAGGCACAAGCATTGTTTTTAAGTTTATTGTTTTAAAATATGTATTAGTTTATAATAATTATTTTTATGCTTCTGTATGTTATGTATATGTATATTGTGTTTTTTGGGCCTGAGTTGCCTGAAATAAAGGATTAATAATAATAATTGTCTCTTGCGCAAGGTGGATTGGCGATTTCAAACTTAGGTATATTAACAATCTTATAAAATTAGAAGAGATAAATTAGCATTATCTATATGAACGCTGTGCTCAAACAGTTTTTACGAACAATATGCGGCGTCAAAGTCAAAACTATGCACAGAGTACTGTTGTGTCGTCTACGCTTTGCATGGTTGCTTGTGCAAGTAAGGTGGAACAAGTAGCCGCGGTATTGCAGTTAGTAATACACTAGATCTATACTATATGCGGTCCCTTTAGAGGCGTTGGAAGTGAACGTTACAAAATATCAGTACATACATACATAAATATCAGTACCATATAAACAAGAACACATTTAGCTAAGATGGTATTTGTCAAACAGGCCAATCACGCCGAAACCGCGCAGCATTGTCAGGGCTGACAATACTGAGAAACTTTCAGACCACAGATGGCTATTGGCAGTTATTTAGTTTTGTAAATATCAAACTGATCCGCGTCAATTTTTAAAACATATGTATACGCACTCGCATTCTTATGAAAATATTGGTTGAGGTACCAATAACATTATTATACATACCTTTATTATGGTTAAGGTAATGTCACGGGTACCTACTACAAACCATTACCTAGTACGTAAGTAGGTACATTACATTATAAATATTTGCATTCTGTCGTTATGCTTGTTTGAATGAATGATCAACATCAATTCTTCATCAATCGGCGTGTGTGTTAAGTAATGTTATTCCAGTAACATTCTTCATCATAATGTCTATGTAATGATATGATGTGTCAGGATATTGTTAAAACTACTTTATTGATGATAGATTTTTCCAATGCGTTCAATACCGCCACGAAGTCCTTTTAGCCATCCTATCCTATCTAATGGTATCTCGTAAGGTTTTGGATTGGTTTTCTTCCTAGCTTCGGGGGCGTCAGCAGTCAGTGCTTGCGGTAGACTCTACTTCCAGCTGGTGTGACCTTGATGCTGGCATCCCTCAAGGCGGTATTTTATCTCCACTTCTGCTCTCTACCTTTATAGATCTTATAACTGCCGAGCTTCAGTGTGCGTATCAATCTTTACGCTGAAGACCTACAGCTCTCTACAGTCAGGCAGGTGTTGATAACTTTTCCGACGCGGTTTTTATTATAGAAAAGACATATACATACTAAAAAGACAACCGCCTATAAAAACTAAAAAGTGATAAATAACTTTAGTGGCCAAGGGCGAGTCGGACTCGCGCACGAAGGGTTCCGTACCATTATCTATACAACATTAGACATCGAGCAAAAAAACGGCAAAAAACCACGTTTATTGTATGGGAGCACCTCTTAGAATATTTATTTTATTCTGTTTTCAGTATTTGTTGTTATATCGGCAACAGAAATACGTCATCTGAGAAAATTTCAACTATCTAGCGATCACGGTTCTTGAGATACAGCTTGGTGACAGACAGACAGACGGACAGTGGAGTTGCGAGCGGAGAGCTATTTTTACCGCCAAAACATAGACAAGTCTTCCTAGACTTGTCTATGTTTTGGCGGTAAAAATATCGTAAATGCCTGAAGATACTCTTTAGGTAGCCAAGAGTATAAGAATTATAAATAATATATAATATATGTATATTATGACTTTAGTTTCGGGAATCGGCCTCAAAGTGCAATATAGCCTATAACTAATGCTATAGCAGGGATAACGTAGCTTCCTATTTGTCAAAGATTTATTGAAATCGGATAAGTAGTTGCGAAGATTACCTCCTACATACAAACAAACCTAAAAATATTACCTCTATAAAATATCGGTATAGATGAAGCCTCTACGCGATTCCTACACAAGCGTAGCGGCTCCTGCGCCTCGTAGCCGTAGCCAAATGTAGTGTCTACGAATTTTGGTAGGCACTGTAAAGGTTGCATGCATTTGTCATGTTGGCACCTTTAACTATGGCATCGTCGCGTCGGAACACACTGGAAGACTCGATACAGAGGGAGGGGATGGCAATAGCACAAAAAAGGATCATGGTAGGATTTGGTAATTTGGTGTTATTGTTTTTATTGAGCATTAATAATATTAAATTATGACGCCACAAGTTGCTGCTAGTTATTTTGGTTACATTTATATGGTCTTTAGAATATCTGATTGTTTTTTTAATTTCATTTTTAGAATTTATTTGATAGTTTCAAAATATTCTTATGAACTAGTATTACCAGTATTTTAATGTTTTGTCGTATCGCCGTCCCCACCTTGTAGATATTTAAAATAGGACATTAGATTTGTTTATATATGACATACGGAGCGGTTTCCGTCAGAGAGACACGTATTGTTAGTTTGTCTGATTGTAGTGAATATCTTAAATTATATCAACGTTTTAACTCTAGTAGTTAGTTCCGGCCCCACAGAACTTACTGTTGCAGATCTGCCAACTGCTTATACAAATGTTTATTTGTATCGATAACTTCTCTACGTAATATAAAACCGTCCGTTTCCGCCGTATCTTAGATCTTTTAAACTTCGCTACGGCACTCATTAATAGATAGAGTGATTCAAGAGGAAGATTTAAGCGAGGCGCTTGTACTGTTACAAAATGTCGCGAATGTACGCATTGCTTTAAATCTACCTATGAGAAATAATGTGATAGTCGTATTTACACACATTGGTAAAGTAGTTAGTGTTTCCGTAATGTTACTAAGACGCAAACTACAAAAAGAAAGAGCGCTTAAGTAGGTATAAACTATTTGTTACGCTTATCAACAGTTTGTACTAGCTCGCTTCAGCGCAAGACGTTTACGATATCGCAATAGCAGGTCGTAGTTTTTAATTTTTACTTATTTTTTTATTGTTTTCTTGTTTAAAAAGAAAACATAAACAATTAAACAAGTTATAAACATAAACATCACAAAAACCTCAAAAGGTTTGTCCGGATGCTGAAACACTTAACTTCTAACACTTTTTAAACGACATCAATATTTTACGAATATAAAACATAAGTTTCTAATTCTAATACAATAGGAGGTACTTAATAAATAATAACTAAGATAAGCAGTACAAAAAAAACGACAATGGCGCGGGTCAAGCAGTGCGTCGATGCTAATTACACATTATAATAATAATAATAATAATAATAATAATAATGCTTTATTGACATAATAGGTTACAAAACTTTTTTGAAGCCTCTGACTCCCGAACTAGGTGTACCTGTATGTCAGGAGTCAGCGCCCTCTCCCATTTATTTTGGCTTAGATACTAATGTCAACATAGGAATACACAAACATGTGAACTAGAATTATTGTGGATACAATTTTAAAAGAAGCAAAAACAGAATAATATTAAATATAAAATACAATACTATAAATAAAGTTCAATCAAAAAAGAACAAGATAGAAGCTTAACTTAAACTATGTATTATAATATTAAATCGTGGTGTGTATGTGTGTGTGTGTGTGTGTGTGTGTGTGTGTGTGTGTGTGTGTGTGTGTGTGTGTGTGTGTGTGTGTGTGTGTTTGATAGTTATGTTCTATGTAAGTATGTGTTCCTTTATAAAATTAGATTAATTATTTATTATTTTCTCTACATCCTCATAATCAAGAGTAAAGAGCCAGTTCTTTAATTTAGATTTACACTCGTGTAGTGTTAGCGGATAAAAATTTATGATTCTATTAATTTTGTTGTATAAATATACAGACAGATAAGCGTTCTGTCGTCTTGCAAAAGCCGTGCGACACTTAACAGATTCAATTACGTTTGGAGTTGTTCGCTTATTTCGAAGTTTACCTGGATCGTATGGGGTAGATACGTGTTTTTTAGTAATTACTTGAAAAATAAAAAGTTGTCTTACTGTAAATACCCGGCACAACTCGTATAATGTCTTCGTGGGAAATCTATATGGTTTGAATGACATTATTTTTAGTAGGGACCGTTGCGCTCTTTCCAGGCGTAAGAGATGGGTTTTACATGCGCCACCCCAAACCCCAATACAGTAACCAATAATCGACTGTGCCAATACGTAATAAACTGTACGGAGGAGATCGCTGTCAGCTACATGCCTCAGATTTTTAAACACCCATGTAAGTTTTCTGACTCGTGTTGAAACCATCTCGATATGTGGTTGCCAGGATATTTTCTCGTCTAGGAGAACCCCAAGGTATCTGACCGTCTTAGATTTGCTCAGAGTTGTACACGAGCACTGTTGAATGAAAGGTGATTTGCATGTGTGAATCTGGACAGTCACATCGGGCTGTTTTATGCGGGCGTTAGTGAACTGTACAAATGAGGTTTTCGAAATGTTGAGTGTTAACAGGTTATGCCTCAGCCACAAGCTGACTTTTTGGAGCCCTATCTCAGTATTTTGTTGGGCTACATCCCAAGTCTCCCCCTGAAACACCAAGGCTGTGTCATCGGCATAGGTAAATATTTTGCCTTTATTCAGTGTCATTTGACATAAGTCGTTTATGTATATCAGGAAGAGACTGGGACCGAGAATGCTACCCTGTGGGACTCCATAGGTGACTGCGACGTCCGAACTAACAGCATTACCTACTTTAACTCTCTGCAAACGCCCAGTAAGAAAGTCTTTATAGATTTTAAGTACCGTTCCCCTTATTCCACACCTTTCCAGCTTTTCCACAAGGGCAGAGATCGAGACAGTGTCAAAGGCCTTAGCCAAATCAATAAACACTCCAACACACTTTTGTTTATTGTCTAGACAACCTGTTACATAATCTACTAATGAGCTAACGGCTCCGTCTGTACTTTTACCTACCCTAAAGCCAAATTGGGAGTCAGATAATATGTTATTTTTTTCTAAGAATTTTATGAGTTGGTTATTCAATACTTTTTCTAACATTTTAGAGAGCGCTGGCAACACAGAAATTGGTCTGTAGTTTACATTGAATGAAATTTAAACAGAATGATGCATTTTCAAAGGGAATCAAAATATTTTTTGCATTTAATTTTATAATTATTATTTGTTATTTCTGAATGAATTTTTGTTGGAATATTATTAATTAGAGTAGGTATTAAATATGCGTTCGTTCGTTTCCCGTAAAAGTTTTTGTATCTCGATACTACCAATTTTGAATGAGCATGAGCTGCCATTCTTGTTGCTATGCTATGTTCGAATTTAATTTCTATTAATAACCACTTACGTATTTTAGTGTGTATTGGGAGAATTTTACAGTATTTAAAAATACTGAAAAGACATGAATTGCAGAAATAATCTTTACTTAGTATAAAACAAAGTCGCTCCCGCTTAGATCTTGTTTTCAGCAATAGATAGAGTGATTCAAAAGGATGGTGTAGATGGATAGTTTGATCTACATTGTAGTATTAGTAATTTTACAAAATGTTTCGTTACTGATCAGTCCAGGGTCATATGGAAAATGCTTACAAATAAAATTTAAAAGTTAATTCTTAATATTTTAGATATATTATGATGACATTAGTGAATAAAAACAATTATAAATCAATGTCCGAATGGGTATTGTAATGAGAAAAAAAAAGTTGGTCAAAGAGATGTTTACTGAGGGACTCGTGGTTGAAAAGCCGTACGGATCGATCGGTCTCGGTTAAGCTACGCTTGCCGCGGTCTGTCCGTAGATGGGTGATCATTAATTTGAATGTCAATTCTCTGTTTTTTATGTATGTTATGTATATGCTGTTGGTGTACCTAGTTATTGAATAAATAAATATGCAATGTTTGTATGTAAGAAGGATAATGTTTAAAAGTTAGGTAATTAATTAGTAATTACCCACCTTAGTTCAATGTTGTACCTATATGTTTATCCTTGATAATATTGTAACTTTCATATAAGTAGCTACCATTCAAATTCTAAGAAATTGTTAGGCACGTACACACGGAAAAGAACATGGCCCCAACAATGACTAAAGATAGGTTTAAGAATTAGGTACGTTTGGCAACATGGCGGCGCCTGAAGGACTGCATGATTATCTCTATACTTTAATGATTAGAGATACTGTCTGACACCCATAGTACAGGGTCTCCCTAGTTTGGGGTCAGATGGCCGCGTGTGAAAATGTCCCCACATATTATTATTACTATTAGACTCTCTGATACTCTCTGATTACTATACTCTATGGACTGATGTAGTGAGCGAGAGAATTACTTATTTATCATTAAACGAAACGTGAGTATTGTTACACACACACAGTGAGTTAATTCGGGTTTTTCAATCTATAAGGATTAGGTAGGTTGTACGTATGTAAGAATTGTAGCATGTGAAGTTTATGTCATGTCATCTCTAATATTACAATTATCTCGTGTCATAGTATTTGCTATCGAACTCCTCTGAAACGGCTTACACGATTTTTATGACCACTATTTTTTGTCAAAATAATAAAAACCGGACAAGTGCGAGTCGGACTCGCCCACCGCGGGTTTCCTACAAATATGTATAGATTTCAGATTTTCCTTGTAGTATAAGGCGATATTACTTGCCATATTTCATAGTAGTCAACGGAAAGTACCTTATAAATTTTGATTTCTTTGAGAGTGTCGAAATGTACGTTTTTTTGCGTTAAATTAGAAGTTTGAGTTATTCACAGCTTCAAGGGATTGTAGACTTGAGATATAGTTTTAATTTCAACTCTTAACCTCCACGCGTTCCCGAGATAAAGAATCTTGACAGACAGACTGACGACAGAGTGTTCCTATAAGGACTCCGTCTTTTCTTTTGAGGTACGGAACCCCAAAAACAATAATTTTGGAGATACATAAATTTAATACACTGTGTTCTCTACTACCCCGTAATCACCTACTATTACTAAGAGTAAATATTACAATAGAGCTCGGCCGTGACATTGTACACAGTATGACGACACAAGCTCAGAGAGTCAGCCCATCCTCCCACTGCTTCTCCTCTGACGTCATGCGAATTGAAGTTAACAATGACTTGACGTGTTAGCCGCATAGTAACCGGTGACGTAACAGGACATAGAAGCAGATGAGACCAACACATACGTATGGGTATCACGACTTTACCTAATAGGCAGGCAAATTGTGTCACTTACGTATTTTGTGTGGGCTCTAAAGACCAGCAATTTATATGACAAAAACTTAGAAGTAAAAACCCATAGAGATAGGAGAGTGACCAGAACGAAGTGGATTACAATTTAAAAGATAGGATATATTGAAGGAAAGAGGAAGACTTATGTTTACGCAATACTATGACCACCAACACAGAGCAGGAAAGATTCGAGAGGAGAACAGTTACTTTACGAACGACACGTGCCCAGCATTTGAGTTCGATCAATACGAAAAACTGTGCGAGATCTAATGTTATCCTTTAAATATAACGTCACATAATAATAATAATAATAATTTATTTCATAAAAGTGGTACAGTCTGTTACAAAGTTGGATGACAACTTAGGAATAGTTTACGTCTGAGATGAATAAGTAACATTACAATTTTACGATCTGATGTCCTAGCTAGGTTACTTAGTAACCTGTATTAAGGACAATCAGCCCTCATTTCCCGAAAATAGGACAAAAGTATTGCTTAGACTGTTAATTTTTAACAAAATATAGTTTAAAGTAAAATAAAATAATAAAAGTTGAATACAATAAAATGTGAGTGCGCGCGCATGATCGTGTTTGTGTGTGTGAGTGCGCGTGCGCGTATGTGTGTGTGTATGTGAGTGTGTGTGTATATTTTATAGGTTACTTCATAGTTGTAAGAAGAGATTCGGTATCTTCATAATTTTTGGAAGAAAGAAACTCTGTAATCCGCTTTTTACATGTTAGCTTACAGCATGTTTGCAGTGGGATTATTGCGTTTATTCTATTATATAGAAATGGTCCTTGATAGAAAAAGAATCTTTTTGTGAAACTAAAATATGGATATACATGCGCATCGTCTTCATCTCCAACTGTTTCATAGTCATTGGTCATTCCATTCGATCAAGCTAACTGTTAACGAATTTTACAAATGAAGATATTATTACTTATTGTTTTAAGTAGGTATTGTACAATATTTACAAAAATAATAAAAATGAAAACCTAAACCTATTAAAAAAAGTAACACAGGCACCATTAAATTCGTCCACATCGCCGTCATCGGGAAATGTACCGAAGAGACTGGCGGCATTGCCACGTTGGATGGCAATGCTTAATCTCTGACCAAAGTAAAAACCAGGGGTGTGATTCTGTAAGACCTCATTCTAAACTTCGAATCTGAATCCGCTGTGAGTTTTTTGATTGGCATTCTAAAAACTCGGTTGATAATTCGAATTTACACTAGCGCCACCCTTGCGAGCGTGTCAGCGAGTTGAACTAAATTGACAGGGAGATTTTGGCAGATAAAGTATGAAATGACGTAAGAAGTGGCATTCTGTAAGGTAATTTCCCCGTCACTTCGACGCTCACTTCGCACTCGAACCCGATTCAAAGTGTCAAATATATCAAGGTCATTTTGAACGTTATGCGAAGTGAGAGTGAATAGCGAAGTGAGATGCGAGTTGTTGTTTGAATTTTACAGAATCGACCTACAGCTCTTGGATCACAAATTAATTACTACCATAAAATCTATGGTTACTACCTATGTTCGATAGGCAAGATGACACACATATCCAGTCCGGAGGTTAACCCAACTGTGCTACAAGTCAATGACGTCATTGATAGGTGCTGTGGTCAAAAACTTATTTACTTACGTCAAAAGACACACCACGCCATAGTCACACTTGGAATTATGTCATATTTTATTGTACTTTACATTACGTACGATATTGTCTCAGGCCTAAGATTCATTTAATGCAATTTATCCTATAATCAATTTATTCTCATAATGTCCAGCTATTTCAGACAGTGAACGGAAATTATTTCCGTTCACTGATTTTAGATAATTTCAGTTTAGCGAGATGCTACTGAATTCAGTAGGTCGATTCTGAAAAATTAAAACAACAACTCGCATCTCACATCGCTATTCACTCTCACTTCGCACAACGTTCGAAATGACCTTGATATATTAATTGACACTTTGAATTGGGTTCGAGTGCGAAGTGAGCGTCGAAGTGATGGGGAACTTACCTTACAGAATGCCACTTCTTACGTCATCTCATACTTTATCTGTCAAAATCTCCCTGTCAATTTAGTTCAACTCGCTGGCACTCTCTCAAGGCTGGCGGTAGTGTAAATTCGAATTATCAACCGAATTTTTGGAATGTCAATCGAGAAACTCACAGCGGATTCAGATTCGAAGTTTAGAATAAGGTCTCACAGAATCACACCCCAGCACTTTAAGGAGATAGGCGCTACATCATCGTCAGAATCATTTTTGATGACGATACTTAATGGTGCTTCTATCACGTCGGTGTCACTACTTTCCAGTATATTTCGGTAACAATACTTTTAATGTCAGACGGTGATAAAATACAGTTTTTGTTAAGAAGATATTACGACAGATTGACACTGACTCTATAGATTAAAAAAAGGTTTCACTCTTGATGCTACATACCTTTAAATCAGCAAAGGTATATACGCCTGAATCTTTCGCTTGCTATAGGTATAACACCAAACTTACTTATGTGTTCAAACTTTCTTACTCACATAAGTGTTTTCTTTGCTAAACTTTTTAGTTTTGGATTTTTGAGGATTGAGTAAAGAACTAAAAAAGTACTAGAATTATTCACAAATCATGGACACGAAAATAGCAAAAATTGGAAACGGATGTGAACGAAATAAATGTGGCATGGTGTCAAAGGGCTCACTGCATGCACTCGTGTACGATTACCGACGTAATCTATATTTACATAATCCTGATGTTTACAATAACACTGCATCGCTCACGCGTGGACCGTTTATTTTATAATAAGTAGATGTCTTTAACATTATTATTATGTGTTTACTTTAAATCTATACATTTTAGATAGGAACTTCATCATAAAGGTGTTTCACACACACCAGAGTCAGGACCCCTTAGGCTTCGGATGGATTTTTAACATCTACTTGCTACTCATGTATACGGGTTTGAATAAAACTACCTTGATACCTTTTAATTTGAAGGTATCCTTGGTAATTTTATCTATCTTTTTAATAAAAAATATTTTAATGTTTATTTGTTTATTTATTTATTTATACTTCATGCACAAAGGTACAAAGGCGGACTTAATGCCTTAGGCATTCTCTACCAGAATGTAATGTTTGTTAGTACTCGTTATGTTAATAATTTTAATGGAACTTTGTTGGGTTGTTCTACGTACGTCCGCGATGGTTACTGGGCGAAGAAAGAAATATACAACATTGGGAGCGAAGTCGCGAGCAGCCGCTAGTTCTAAATAATAATGACTATTAAAGTTACTTTAATGTTTTAAGTTACATTAATAATAATGTTGGGACTACCAACCAACCATGTGTCATCATCATATCATATCAGCCTAATTGTCGTCCGCTGCTGAATGTAGGTCAACCATGTGTAAGTGTTAGCAAAAATTCTCAATCATTCCTTCCCAATCATTGGCAATGACATTGTTCCCTTTGGGTTTTAAAAGTTACGCAATTATTTTCATACGTCACAACAATCCTTGATCTCTAAGGAATGTGTTTTCCTTAAGGAATTTCCGAGAAATGCGTGAATTTTGAACGTTCGCTTTCATCACTAGTTCACACGTCACGCCTTCAACACCTGTTCTATCCACAACATGATTCATAATGATACCTAGCTATCAAGTCACGTCAAGTCACGAACTTTGCGGTTCACGATGGAAGGTCTTCTGGCAGAAGGTTTTTGTACGTACCTCTTCGTAAAGGTTTTAAGTCAGACATTAGATTTAGTTACTTCTCTATTTTCGTTTGTATAGATTTGACAGGAAAGCTAGTCTAAATATTAGAGTATGCCACGTCACACTCGCTAGAAAATTGGTCTTCTGTGTGAGGTTTTATGGTTACACCAATCGACAATACCAGCCTATGCTGGTTGACAAATAAAGAAGACAGCAGGGATCGACCAGGGCCTCAAGTCTGCTATTACAATAGTGTCAGAATCGTCTATCATTGATTTCATAATTGTTGATTTTCACAAGTTTGGTAATCTACTAATATAATTGCGTCATTATGACTTTCCAATGGTCAACCACTGACACGCCATTGAAAGAAATGATATAGAATGGTAATCTCGTACAAAATGACAACTGAATGACTGACTTAGGCGATAATCTGCTAAAATTTTGACAGTTCCTTTGGTCAGTGACCTACCATTAGAACGTCATTGTGCAGTCATTGCTTTCAATTCGACCGACCAATGATCGACCATTATAATTTAGCAGATTACGAACTTTTAGCAGAATGACAATGGGATCGTGTTGGAATGACCAAATCATAAAAATAGCATACTTGGCCACCAGGTAGAAGCTAATAACCGGGACATAAACACCTATCCTGTTTGGAAATAAATTCGATGAGACCGTTATGTGTTATGTACTGGAAAAGCCTTCGGGCTTCAGGATCGGATCTTTATTGGAACAAGCCCACCACACTATTTATTCCGAACCACTGCAACTCTTGAAAGCCAGAATCAACAGTGGTGACCACCAGAGATGCTGACCCGGAGAAAACATTCAACTGTCTCGGATGGAAAGATGGAAGAAACGAAAACGTCTTCTCGGTTTTTGTTGTTTTTTTCAATAAGCGCTGATTAAATTTCTGTTTGTATACTTAAACCTTGTCCAGAATGTACCAAACACTTTTCTGAAAACCGCATCAAAATCGGTTCTGCCAAACGGGAGATAATCGCGGACAAACATACATACATACATACGGGTCGAACTGAGAACCTCTTTTTTTTTAAGTCTGTTAAAAATCATTGCCTATTATTACCAAGTGATGTTTTGTGGTAGGTATACATAACTACCACGGGGATGAATTCATGGCTAATCAGGAAAATGTGCAAATAAAGCAATGATTGTACAAATAATGTGTAGTAGTCACCTACTGTAACTACGTAGAAATAGGTCGTGACATAGAGTCGTCTGCGCACATATGTAGGTACACACAGGGTGAACTCTGCCCGTCTTTATGTAACTACGATTTATAGTCGATTAAAAGTGTTGTATTGTTCCGATAAATGGTTGTCGATTATAATTTACTTAATATTGTCTGTGCTGTCACTGGTGTATGACTATGTGTGCATTATTGACTCATAATTTATTGATTTATTTATACTTCATGCACAAAGGTACAAAGGCGGACGTAATGCCTTAGGCATTCTCTACCAGTCAACCAAGGGTGATGAAGAGATACTATGGCGGGTGCATAACAAAAAGAAATAATTAAAAAGTTAAAAAGATGTAAACTCATATACATAATTATATATAAACATATACATACATACATACATACATATATATATAAATATATAAAAGAAAAGGGGGTTTATGAGATAACTCTGCGATCTTTGAGATCTCTCTGGGGGTTAATGAATTGTTCCAAACGGTTGATGTATTCAATGTGAAAAAAAAATGGTTAGAGTTCCAGGCAACACTCTTTGATTATATAATGTCTAGATGGAGCGTCGCCCTACAATCATAACAAAGAAAACGAGACAACAATTTCAAGAATGTGTGCGTGCAGGCGTCGTTTTACACTGTGCATCTACATCTCTGTGTGCGTAAATAATGATTATTATAAGCAATTATGTATATAATTATACATAAGTTAATATTATTATACAAATATTAATCATTTATTATTATTATTACGCATTTGGGCTTTGATTATATAAGCACTTGTCAGCCAATAGTTGGCTGACACTTTTTGACACGTTTGCGTGCACTTGACGCTCCATCTAGACATTATATATAATCAAAGGCAACACTATAATTATTACGGTTTGTTGTACAAATGCGACTAAAATTAAAATTATTTGTGACTAAGTGAAAATTATATTTTTAAATAGCATTTACACGTCGATAATGCAATTAAAATAAAAAGAACAAATATTGTACTTATTGTAAGAAAAGATTGCACCTGACACCCAACATAATATTATAAACATTATAAGAAAGTATGTGTGCATTACTATTAACAGTCACATTGTGATCTAACCAGCTGTGTTTACAGAATACTCGCAGTGATGGCCGTGTTCAGTAACAGTAGGCTTGACCTCCACACCCTAGTTATTGGGTAACACGATACCTTTGGTAAGACTGTATAGTATATGCTATACTTACTTACCATTGTCATGAATATTATCCCATTTATCATCTTTTTTATTGTTTTTTTTTTGGATACTTTTCGTATCCAATAGGGTATTTTATTCTATACGAGAAAAAATCTATAAATATGTTATTGAGACACTTCAGGCATAAAGCAGCTGGAAAATGTAAGTTTTAGTTCATCAAATAAAAAAACAAATTTTAAAATTCAATTTAAAGTTTTCAGTATTTTTAATCTGTTATAAAACACCGTGAAATAGTAGCGGCCATGTTATTACGCCGTACGGCTGTGTAAACCAAAAATTCTCAACTGTCAGTCAACCGATTTGCGTAATATAAGCTTTGTACTTTTATTATTTTCGTAACCAACGTAATTTTTTCATTATTACACCTATTACAAAATATGCTTTTAATTATTTTTAAATGATAAACTCAAACTCAAAATCATTTATTTCAAATAAACCATTTACAGGTACTTTTGAATTGTCAGAGTCAGTCAGTCAGAAAGTTGAAGCTAGTTGCTCGTTCCAAACAGTAGGTTTCTATGGAGAAGAACGAGCAAGAAACTCCATGAACAACACTCTTTTAAACAATTATCATATAATATGAGCTCATTTGATACAAAACGAACTGACGTCATTTACGCTGAGCAATATGGCGTCCACTACAAGGCGTTTTCGTCAAACTACGCGCGAAATTTGGAAATTGAAAATTCAGATGCATTTTTATAGCACTTATCGATTGAATAAAACTTTTGTATTTTTTTTTGGTGGCATATTAGCACTACAGAATTTAATTGAGACACTTTTCAAAAATGGGTGTAATACCCTATTGTGAACTGCCTGGTCTCCGTCAGCTTGCTTTCAAAGTAACCTTCCTTTCGAATTTAGTTATTTTCGAATATAGTTTTTTGTTCATGCGGCCATATAATCATTCCATCTGACAAGTATAGTCGGCCAGGATATCAAGTGTAGCCGGCCGGGATATATCAGACCTCCTTCATAAAACCATGAGTGCGTAAAGAATTTTATAAATATAGTTTACAGTTAAGTTATTTAGTAACAATCGTAATAATTGCGATTGTGGCTGTGTTAATTACATATAAAACACAATATTTGAGCTAACCGTATTGATGAAAATTATTTAAGTTATATAGGCCAAAAGCCAGACCAGTAAGAGACTGAGAAATAAAAAACTAACTGACAGTTGACATCTATCATACAAGTCATAACAAAATAATAAATATTGTTGACGACACGGTTAGCGCAGTGGCTGAGCGATCAACTGCTGCGCAGCGTGTTGCGGGTTCGATTCCCGCCCAGGGTAAATATTTGTGTGATGAGCACTTGTGTTTGCCTTGTGTCTGGGTGTTGTTTATCTATATATGTATGTATTTAAAATGTATTTGTGTATGTATATCAGCTGTCTGACACCCACAGTACAGGGTCTCCCTAGTTTGGGGTCAGATGGCCATGTGTGAAATTTCCCCACATATTATTATTATTATTATTTTCATTTATTTATTTTATTTACATGTTGTATTATATTTTTAAATATTAGTAAAAAAAAAACATAAAAACATTTAAAAATATAAAAAATAGTAGCCCACGGATGAAAAAAGATTGCACGTAGCGGAGATGAGAATGTTGAGATGGATGTGTGGAGTTACCAGAATGGATAAGGTGAGAAATGAATACATTAGAGGAAGTTTGAAAGTGGCGCTAGTGACAGAAAAGTTGAAAGGGAATCGTTTGTCTTGGTATGGGCATGTGAAGAGAAGAGACGAAACTCATGTGACCAAAAGAGCTATGAATATTAGTTTGGATGGATGGAGAGGGAGAGGAAGGCCAAAGAAAAGATGGATGGATTGTGTGAAGAATGATATGAATGAAAAGGGAGTCAATGAAAGCATGACGTTGGACAGGACGGAATGGAAGAAGAAAACATGTTGCGCCGACCCCAAGTAACATGGGATAAGGGCAGGGAAAAGAAGAAGAAGAGTAAAAAAAAAACATAAAAACATTTAAAAATATAAAAAATAGTAGCCCACCGGTATCGGGAATAGGTTATTATTATTATTATTATTGTATTTCAGGTAATTCTATGAAAACGAAAAGTAACTAGATCTTTAAAACAAGTAGTAAAAAAGAAAACAATAAAAAAGGATGATAAACGGGATATGCATGACAATGGTAAGTATAGCATATAGGTACTATAACTGATTATCAAAATTTCTGACTTCTGACTACTCATAACGACTATCTTCTTTATTGGGACAATCACGCCTCACTATTCACAAATCACTGCAACTCCAGGAAGCCAGAATCAACAGTGGCGACGACCAGAAAAGCGCTGAAGCAATGAAGCTCGACGAGTCTCGGAGAAACGATCAACTGTCTTGGATCCCGCAACGAAATGATTCAGAAAAGAATAGCCGAGAAGTAAGATAAACATATTATTTTCCACTACTAGGCCAATATGCACAAAGGGACGTTGACAACTGAAAGAAGCCACGGATTATAATTGATATGCATGAAATAGGTCATGAAGGAAATACCTAAATTACAATGTTAGCAGCGTACCCTATTTGCACATCTGTAAATGGCCACCAAAGCCACAACCACCCCTAATTAAACCACAATCATTGCCAAAAATGTTACAATTTTATCAAATAAAGTATAATGATGTCGACTTTAGTTAGGTGGTTAGATAGCTAGGTTTCGCGTCAGGTTGTTTTCTTTGCCGACAGAAACCGTCGCTATTGGCCGCGCGCCATTTTCCTTGTACGGGTACTGGGACTACAGAAAGCAACTGCAAGCACTGCAACTTTAAAAATGTACTAATTCGGTGTGGACCGCCACATCGAGTTAGTACATTTTACGATTAAAGGGTTAAAGTAAGTGAGCAAAGAACCATTGTGAAATACGTTGTTTATAATTTTGCCACGAATGAGTATTGTGGTCAAAACTCGTCAATATTCTAAAGTGAGACATTTTGCTTTTCTTTTTGCAAGTCGTGGGTACTTGTCGCCACTGATTAATATGAGAACGAAAGGAGAAGTGAAACCACCGATAGGTAAAAGCACACTCACTTTTATTTGACAAGCGACATCAGTTATCGGAGTGACAAACACAGATATATACATATCCATAGATTCTACATAACACGTAAGTCTTCCTTTTCGTGTAACTTTCCCTTAAACCATGCAGGCAGAAATAGCCTAGCACACTCCAACCGAATAACATTAGTTCAAAAGTGAATAAAGTTAATTGTTTTTGGATACCCTGCATGGGGCTGATATTTTTCTGGTACTTTATAATTTGGTTAGGTAAAGTATTTCTTAGTCTAACTATACGTGGGGGTCAACCTATACTAATACCAACATTAGTAGGAGTAGTACAAAAGCACGTAAAACTATTGATCCCAGTTGGTATTCGTAGATCTTTGACAGATTATAGATTGAGAAAAACGGATTCACTCACTGTGTTGCCGAGTTCGTCCGACAGACGACAGACAGACACACGACAGACACACAGACGTTATGTATAGTCAGAAGCCAGAGAGTCTGACAACCAGTCCTACTAAAGAATTAGGGTTACTAGTAACTGGGGCTACGATCACTCCATGTAATACACTGGTCTAGAAGCCGACCCCAATATAGTTGGGACAAGGATATCAAGATGATGAGTATAGCTTGCTCTTGCTTGTAAAAGTAACAGACTGAAATAATATTGGTCCAATGACAGTGGCTGATAATGCAGACAAACCTCAGAGTTAAAAGACTCCGGTCATCTGACCTTTCAGCGGACATGAAGTTGGGTCAGTTTCGATACAGTACAATACAGTATACCAATGAGCAAACCTGGAATAGAGTGCCACATACTACTGAGTCAAAGCCTGGATCTAAGTGAAACATTTAGACAGGTCAGGTGGGCTAATTCACGTAACTAAAGAAGTGCTGTTGCAGTGCAGTTGCAGTTAAGTTTCGATCAAAACAACGCTTTTCGTATTATCTACCGCTGTCAGACACGCTCGCCTCAAGTTCGCGTCACGCGAGCGCAATAACGGCATTCAACTGTTGCGGGTCTTGGTGCGTGCTTCGGAACGCAACATGATCGGTATTCTACGATTCGTTTGACATCTCAAAATGACAGTTAAAAAGCACTAAAATCTGTACTGGGGTATTATTTTAATATTATAATAACGTCATATTCAAATTCTATTCAATTATTTAGTGAGTAATATTTTTTCTCTCATGTGGCTACACCTTAAGTAAGTTTGATGAAGTTTGGTTGTCATACAGTTGACGTGCAGTTCACGCGCAGCTTACGCGCAGTTCAAAGATTACAAGAATACCGTTTATCACCCAAACTTGAACTTAACTGCAACTGCACTACAACTTCATCGCCGCGCCATAAAATTACGTGAATTAGCCTTCTGGTCGGTACTGAAATATTTGTTTACAATACTCGTATTCACGTAGGTAGTAGGAACCTTTGTAATCGGTTATTAAATTGTCCAAATGTTATGCAGTCGTAACTGTTAACTACCGCAGCTGCAATTTCGGAATCCCAGAGATTTATTGCAATAGGCACCTTGAAAGTACACGTGTAGTGAAAACTCGTAAAAATGTGCGTATACTGGCCGTACGTCACACATCATGGCGAAATTGTTTGAGGTTGTACACCTGGGTAATTGATGTCCAATTTTTCTGACGTTTTCAGCAAAGATACAGATGTACTATTAAGGTGTACTGCGTTGTTCTACAAGCATTCAACGTAAGGATTTCACGGAATGTCAGTTTAAAGCCTTTCTATGTCCGAGCCATTCGGTAATGTCAAAGACTTAAGGTATCAAGCAGGCATAATTAGGTTAAAACACAACTCTCTTTAGCTGGTTGCATACTCATCTCTATTGTAACAGTTTAGAGAAAATGAACTGGCGGAAAATGCATAAGCATTATATATAAAATGGTTTAGACACCACTCCAAGAAAACTTTACTATTGTGGAGTCGGTAAAAAGTCATCATCATCTGCCTAGCCTTTTCCTAACTAGGTTGGGTTCGGCTTCCAGTGTAACCCGATACAGCTGACTACCAGTGTGTTAAATAGCAGCAGATTGTGCAACAACCTGGTGCTATTTAACACGATACCTCTTGGTAACACTAGGTGTCAGACTTTCTAGCTTCTTACTACCTGTAACGACTGTCAAAGATCTACGAATGACAAAACTGTTGGTCCCGACCAACAGTTTTACGTGCGGGTCTTGGTATGAAATAGGTGGTCACCCATCCGCGGACCGACCGCGGCAAACACAGCATAACCCATCATGTCTGGCCTGGGCTTTTACTTAGCTTAGCTTAGCTTAGCTTAGCTTAGCGAGCTTCTCCGTCCTCCAAAATGCACTTGTTAATATTGTGAAACAATATTTTTTGGACGTACCATTAATTCGGAAGGTTTTACCATTACCTAGATAAAGCATGTTAGCAAGTAACATGTCGCTATTACACCAAACCTGTCACACTGTATCGATCTAACTACATTCGCAGAAACAAATACATACTTCTTAATCAAGATCAAGCTTGTATTCTCTAAGGTCATATAAAACAACCAATTGACCTCAAAGATAGCATGCAACTGTGACCTTACCAATACAATATCACCCAAGATAAGATAAATTAGCTCATCCACTATGCAATCTACAAAGTACGTCTATTCTCGAAACAAAACACTGAACTCCAGAAATGTTTTTTTGGGGATTTCTACGTCCTCCGTCCTCGCCACCGAGACCCACCGTGACGACCCCGTACGTCCCCTCCCCGACCCTTGCTCGTGAGCCCGCGCCGCTGAGCCTGTAGCTTTAAATTCGTCCTTTAATAATAAAAATCCGATCCAACCTGTCCCTTTGCTGTCCTGCCCCAGCGACGCCTTAAGCTGAGGCTCGTACCCCACAGAGGCTGCCCTTAGCGTGTAGTCGTTTATAATAGTTTGTAGGTTTTTTGCCCTGGCTGGAGGCCCTAAAAATAATATTTTTAAGTCACCACAGGAAAAGCCTTTCGTCCTAATAAAAAAACGAAACCCTTATAGGATCACTCGCGTGTTTGTTTCTTTGTCTGTCATAGCCAATATGCTCTGAATCTGCAGCACCGATTAGGTTATTAAGGTTAATACGACATCACAAACAAAAGATATCCCGTCACGAAATCGAAGCAATTAAGAAAACATTGACAATCAAAATATAGAGCAGTCATTGCCCCTATTTTATTTAGGTATATTGATTATTTGAGGTCATTGGGTTGGAGCTGCCCGCTGTATCGGCAGCGCGCGTCAGAAGTCAGCAAGTCTCGGGTCAACGAGGACCTGATAGCAGCACGCTTGTTCGTGCTCTCTATCAGCTAGTAGCGAATACCGAGAGGAACGTGCATGCAGAAGGCTAACTCTACGCAGCTCGTGATAGGGCCTTCGCACTTACAGTGGTGCTAACACACCATGCAAGCGAGTTCAAGTTGCTTTAGCTTCAAGATATTTAGGACCATAGTCGGGACTCATGACCTCATTATAAAGATAAACTTTTGGCCAAAGTAAAGTTTTCAAGACGTTTGTTTTACTCTATTCAAGATAACTTGCAATTGATCTAATCTTAAATGATGATAAGGCCTAAGGTGGAGTATGCTTGCCTAGGATGAACCGGTTCACCACGTGCAGTTCACGTGCCTTGAAGGCACCCAACTTATATTTATCAGGGAACAAAAAGACGGTCAGTGAATTCCACAGTCTGACAGTACGCAAAATGCATTTGGAAGCAAAGTGCTTTGTTCGAGTCTGTGGAACTTCAACCATATAGAAGTGACGCTTTGCCGTTTCTCTGTTCGTTCCATAATGGATGGGGGAATTGAATTGTGCAATTCCAAAGCACACTCTCCAAAATTTACCCGTTATAAGACCGATAGGCTGGCTCTGTGCGGCGATGTTCATGACTTTTAAACTTAGCCATAACAAGGGAGTCGTTATCAATGAGCCTCCTGGCATGTCACTCATCCGACATAAAGTAACCGCAATGTAAGCTGAATCTTCTGTAAGCACTCTGTCCCTATACAATTTGTGCAAGTACTAGTGATACGATAATATTAAGGTATTAACTACTCTATATGCATACCTAGTGCAGTTGTGGCAAACTGCAGTGTCATAGCGCATGCTAATGCATGTACTGAATGCATGAGTATGCGGTAGTCGAGTGAAACTTACATTATTTACATGAAATACTTTGTGGACATGAAAACATATGACAAAATTAAAGACTAGGTACATACGTATAGTTATAAGGGTGCTACTACACCAATCGATCGATTATCGATCGATGCCATCGGTCGACGTCGATCGACGTTGATCGATTGGTGTGGTAGCTTTAATTCATCGACGGATACCGGTCGACTAACATCGATCGATTGCCGGTCGACGTCGATCGATTAACCCCGGCTATATTCCATCAGTTTCTTTCGAAATGTATTCACAAGAGGACGCGTTATTGTTGACCAGTACGATGTTGCTCGTACTGTTATCACGGAGACGCAAATGAGGGGCGCGGGCAGGCAGCAGGTCATAGTGAGGAGCGGACGGCGCGTGGCGCGTCTAATCAAGCTCGATCGACGTCAACTAATCCAAGCTAACATCGATCGATGCCGTCGATCGACGATCGATCGATTGGTCTGGTAACACCCTTACATTTCTGGAACGAGCGTCGTTCATTGCAGTTTATACCTTACTAACTTTTGCCCGCGACTTCGTCTGCGTGAATGTCAGTTACCGCGAATGCAGAAAAATTTCATCAAAATCGGTTCAGACGTTTCGTTGTGGAAACGTAACAGACAGACAGAGATAGTATGGGTACCATTGACGAGTCAAAAGAGGCGAGTTTCGGGAACTGCAAGTACTAAATTTAATATTTTACTACATGGCTTAGGAACCACTGACTGGCAGAAGGTATTTTTCTAAAAGTGTGAAAACTGATTCAACCTAAAAAAAAAGTTTTTTCACAAAAAAGAAAATCGCCTTCAAAAACTAAAAAAGTGATGTGGCTTTGAGTTTTTGTGGTTTTGTATTGCCACCGACTTCCGAAAGTAAAGTAACGTGTGTTCTGTGCTAAAGTTATTTATCACTATTTAGTTTTTCATGGCGGTTTTCTTTTTTGTGAAAATCTTTTTATTTTTCGCTTTTTAGTGTTGCCTTAACATCCAAATCCATTAAGAAATGGCGACACACTTAAAAGAGATTGTAAATCCTCCAAAGATTGAAGAAACTAAAACGTTGTCTAAGTATTTTTTTTGGGAATTTGTTGATTTTCTCAAAAAGGGCTGGATCAATTTTTGTAAAATTTATATGGGACCATTTCGGAATAAACCCCTTTCGAAAAAAATAGAATTTTGCAAATCCGTCTATATATGACAGAGTTATGCCCAAACTATGAATAGTGATAGATAAAAAAATACCCATTCGAATTGATAACCTCCTCCTTTTTGAAGTCGGTTATAAATATACTGAAAAGAAAGTAAGTAATCGCTTGCATATTTAGGAGAATTAGTTGGATTGAAAAGTCCAGTCCCTTCGCGATTTCTCCGTATTTTCACTGAACTACTACGGAACGCTACAAAGTGTGGAAAATTGTAACTACTTTCGCTTCACTTGCATTCATAATATGCGCACCAGTCGCTTGTAGATACATAGCATTACAAAGTATTACTTAGAGCTACACATGTCGCCTGCAGGTGCTCGGTACTGTAGCATGTGTAAAAAAACTGTATGCATATACAGTTGACTTGCGACGGGTAACAAAAGAGAGTGTTAACCCTAGATTGAAACATTAACATTCGTTAAGAAGTTGTCCAGGGGTTAGAATTGATAGCATTCAGTTATCAGGGTACCCTACCCGGGTTCAGTTTAATGACACATGACAAAGCCAAGTCCCTTGGTTTGGTTTCTTGATATTATGTTTATTTTACTACCTACGTGTACAATAATTAATGTGTATAAATGGAGAGAGGTAAGGAAGGTCAATGAAAAGATGGATGGATTGTGTGAAAAGTTAGAGGAAGTTTGAAAGTGGCGCCAGTAAAAAAAAAAGTTGAAAGGGAATTGTTTGTCTTGGTATGGGCATGTGAAGAAAAGGCATGAAACGCATGTAAGCAAAAGAGTTATGAATATAAGTGTTGATGGATGGAGAGGGAAAAGAAGGCCAAAGAAAACATGGATGGATTGTAAGAAAAAGGATATGAATGAAAAGGGAGCCAGTGAAAGCATGGCGGTTGACAGGACTGGAATGGAAGAAGAAACGGTACATTTCGGAGAGTGTGCTTTGGAATTGCACAACTTAATTCCCCCATCCCCATTCCATCACCGGACCTGCAGGGATACAGCGAAGCGTCACCGTTATACGGTTGAAGTTCCACGGTCTCGAACCAAGCGCTTTGCTTCCACATTTATTGTGCGAACTGCCAGACTGTGGAATTCACTGCCCGCCTCTCTATTCCCCGATACATATAATCTGGGTATCTTCAAGGCACGAGTGAACCGGTTAATCCTAGGCAAGCCTGCTCCACCTTAGGCCGCATCATCACTTAAGATCAGGTGAGTTGCGGTCAAACGAAAACCTGTAACAATATATATAAAAAAAAAGAAACATGTTGCGCCTACACAAAGTAACATTTTGACAAGGGCAAGAAGTTGATGATGACTACCTACGTGTAAAGTTATCGAGGAAGTTATTATAAGAGTCAGTTGAACGCGTATTATATAATTCTTTTCAACCTATTGTTAGCGACAATTTATGTACAAACTCATATAATATCGACGAACTAATGAGGGCGACGCATGCATCCCCACGCCGCATGCATTGCAATAAAAATATTGGACAATGATTCAGTTTTATGTAGATGCTAGGTACCTACAAGTGTTTGTTGACTCATTGCAAGCTTTTCTAATAGCTGTTACAGTTATAATGTATTCACCGCAGTGGTACACGGTCACTTCTTTGTTGACGAACCGTATGGCTGCCAAATCTTGAAAAAAAAACCGTTATCCAACATAGGGGTGGGGGGGGGATACCTTTTACCACTTTGGTAGTGTCTCTCGCGCAAACTATTCAGTTTAGAAAAAAATGATATTAGAAACCTCAACATCATTTTGGAAGACCTATCCACAGATACCCCATACGTACGGGTTTGATAAAAAAAATTTTTGGGTTTCGGTTCTAGGTATGGGAAACCCCCAAAATTTGTTTTTTTTTCTGTTTTTATGTCAAAATATTAATACGGTTCACAGAATACATCTACTTACCAAGTTTCAACTGTATAGTTCTTATAGTTTCGGAAAAAAGTGGGTGTGACATACGGACGGACAGACAGACATGACGAATCCATAATTTTGCCATTTGGCTACGGAACCTTAAAAACTGAAAATATAACGGATGGGGTTTCTAGGTTCAGCATCATCGTAATATTCAATCCTAAATTGCATGCAGCCTGTCGATTTAGCGAAAATACAATGTATTTCTGCTTCTCTTTTAATCTACCCTTTAGTAACTTGACTTTACAATAAACACTTACGACCTTTGATCCCGATTGGCCTAATGACGAGTAAACTCTAGTTTATCTATTCGTTTACTATCTGTGCTCACGTGTCCAGTTGAATAGTAGAGCGAGTAAATAGACAAAATAAGTATCATAAGCTTGTGCGAATACCGCGTCCCCGGCCATAAGCAGAGGTGGAAATAAAAGGCAGTCCCATTTTGTAAAAACTGGTGTTGTAAGGAACTGGTGTTGTGTGGTAAGGAAATTTGACAATTTGGTATGACTTGATGTGCTAAACTATCATACAAAGTGCGAGTTCTTCTACCCGTTGAATAACCTGTGGGATGGTATTATCCCCAAAGCCTAAAGTTTATCTACTCAAAAAATAGAAAACTAGGGGATTATTTTCGTCCATCAGCGACACTATGTTAAAGCAAAA
This sequence comes from Charanyca ferruginea, assembly GCA_947361185.1. NCBI lineage: Eukaryota > Metazoa > Arthropoda > Insecta > Lepidoptera > Noctuidae > Charanyca > Charanyca ferruginea. The sequence continues at coordinate 27,239,057 of OX376068.1, forward strand.
CCTTACCTGGGCCTCAAGTCTGCTATTACAATAGTGTCAGAATAGTCTATCATTGATTTTCATAATGACGCCATTATATTAGTAGATTACCTAACTTGTCAAAATCAACAATTCTGAAATCATTAATGATAGACCATTCTGACACTGTTGTAATAGCAGACTTGAGGCCCTGTTCGTGTACGGGCGCTGTCAGTTAAGATTCGTCATCTCTTAACTGCCATGGCTTCTTATATGTTAACTTTATATTTTTAATTGTTTTGTAACTCTTTACCTTTAACAAGATCCACGTAACCAGGAAGTTGTAAAAAAAACTTTGTTAATTAAAGGAGCAGTTCCTTGCTCGTTTTTCTCCATAGAGACGTACCCTACGTTTTGGAACCTAACTAACTAATCGACTCCTTAACAATTCAAAAGTGTCAGTTAATGGTTGGTGGTGGTAACTGACCAGAGGATGGGCAGCAGCGGCCTTCTGAATACGCGACACCTACTGCGATCGCCAACATGCATCGGCCAAGCATGGCGATTATGAATATACCCCCCCTTGGGGGAGACTTATGCCCAACAGTGGGCGTCTAAAGGTTGACATGTTGATGATTATGATGATATAAACGGTTTAACTGAAATAAATGCTATGACTTTTGAAGTTATTTTAATCAAAATCAATTCAATACTTGTTTTGGTTGTAATTCGTTTGTGTAGCGAGGACGCGCCCGCTTTGTCCCTTTACACTACGATATCAAAATCAGAGTTATTACTACGATATTATTGGTAATAATTATTATAAACAATGATGCAATATAAGGAAAGGCATTATGTTATTCTCTGTTATCTTTTTTGAAAGAAAGTATTTGTCTCGCTTTTTAGTGCCTACTTCTTAATCAAGAAATGGAGGCTGGACAACCCCTTGGGGGAAACCCACAGAAATCTAATCTATGGGGAGACCTATGCCCAGCAGTGGGCGTCTAAAGGTTGATATGATGATGATGAACACCAAACGAATTAAGGAATATTTTAATTTTTATATGGGACTTTGAGGTATACCTACACTATACCTACATTAAAAAAAGAATCGTCATCGAAATCGAACTACGCTGTAAAAAGTTACACGCATGGCCAAACAAAAAAAAAAGCTTTTTACAAAAAAGACAACCGCCTTCAAAAAGTGAAAAATAACTTTAGCACAGAACACACACTGACTTTAGTTTCGAAATTCAGTGGCTTTGTTCTGTTTGTTGTTTTGTATTGCCACCGACTTCCGAAACTAAAGTCAATGTGTGTTCTGTGCTAAAGTTATTTTTCACTTTTTGAAGGCGGTTGTCTTTTTTGTAAAAAGCTTTTTATTTTCCGCTTTTTAGTACCTCCTTCTCATTCAAATCTATTAAGAAGAGATTGAAAGTTAACTACTACAAAGATTGATGAAACTAAAACGTCGTCTATGTAAAATTTTTGGGTATTTGTCTTGATTTTTCAAAAAGTGCTGAATCAATTTTGATAAAATTTATATGGGACCACCCCTGAAGCATACCCTATCTATAAAAAAAAAAGAATTTTCAAAATCGGTTTACGTTTGCCTGAGAAATCGCGTAACAAATCGCGCACATACTAAATGTAAATTTAAGACTTATACGGTTTTCTCATGGATGCCATGGTCAGAACTGAACCAAATTAAAATGGGACCACACGGGAAGCACTAGCTGCCAAATAAAACAATAATCATCAAAATCGGTTCACCCAGTCCCGAGAAATCAGGTAACAAACATACAGACGAATTGATAACCTCCTCCTTTTTTGAAGTCGGTTGAAAATATATCTTCTATTATATAAAATTTCGTGTCATGGTGTTTGTTATTGAACTTCTCCGAAAAAGCTTGACCGATATTTATGTTTTTTTTTGTGTATTTATTTGTTTATTTATTTATATTAGGATCTCCAACAAAAGATATACACTAAACATTACAACATATTGTTAACAGCCAAAGTATTTCGTAGGTGTACTTCTTCAATTATAGGAGACCACAGCTTGCACAATAAGATCTACAACTAAACTAACAAATTAAATAGCTAACAATAAAGTGAATTTCGAAAAAGACCAATAAGTTCTGCAGCATATTAAAATAGCTGACTTCACCATAAAAAGAAAGAAAAAAGGAAGTACTTAATACCGTTGAACAGTTACCATTACCATATTCATCTTTACCTACATTACTATTTTAAGACATTTCTTAAACTTAACCAGAGACTGACTGATATCTAAGTTAGTTGATTTAGCTAGCATGTTGTATTGCCTACAAAGTCTTGGTACAGCGGCGTAATGACCTAGATTTGTTTTGGAGCCTGGGATGTAAAAAAGATTATATGTGTTAGACCTGGGAATCCGAGTTGCTATTTTGATTTCTAACGAGCCTAAAAGTTCACTGCAGTCTATCGACCCACTCAGTATCTTATGAAGGATAAATAAATCCAGTTTCGCCCTACGACTAGCAAGTGTTTCCATATTATAGTGTCTCAACCTTTCGGTGTAGCTAGTTAGTTGTTTAGCCAAGTGATCTCCGTAGCATAGATGGTAAAGGAACCTCTTCTGCACACTCTCTAATCGTTTAGTATAAACCTCGTAATGCGAGTTCCACACCACTGAACCATATTCTAAGATTGGACGGTTAAACAGCTTAATTTTCGTAGATGCTCTTTTAAATTCTTTGCTATTTCGTAAAACAAACCCCAGTACCTTAAAAGAGTAAATTGGATAGGTCTGAGAAAAGTTCGTAGCAGGTAATTTATTTTTAAAATTTAGGTATATGGCAAAACAACGTTTGCCGCGTCAGCTAGTACCTATATATATATACGTTTTAATTGAGAACCTCCTACTTTTTTGAAATCGGTTAAAATAGATTCAGTCACCACACAATAGCATATATTCAGTTAATAAATCATTTGTTTAAAACTCTTAAGGCTCGCATTAGCGAATATAAACGCACTATAAAATTGCAAAACACTGCACTGGTACATTTACGGTATATTTTCAAATAAAATTGAAAAGGAATTTCGTAACAGTTTTTCAGCTCATAAAAATATCATAACAATCCTTTCTCAACGTCGCACCTGTTTTGAACTATTGTGAAACACAAAATATGAACTTGCTTACCAACCAGTCGTCAACAGAATATCACTATCACTGCACTATTTGTTCAATAATATTCATAGAATTTCAGGCTTATGGTGACCGAAACTTGTGCGTAGTGTGTGTGTATGTGTGCGTGCGTGGTCGCGTGTGCGATCGGCGCGCGCGCCTCGCACCGCTGTACGACGCGTCTGCGGACTGCGCGTGAGACGCAAGTTCTACGAACGCACTTCATTATTGTGATTTTCGCATGTTAATTCTATTATATTAAAGTTACAAGTGTATGCTTTCATTATAGATAATAATGAATTAAAACGCACCTTAGAATATACATTACTTGTCTAAATGGTTTAGCAACTGTTTTAGTTTTGTGCATTTCACACATTCAGGATTAACGAAATTTATATTTCATTGAAAGGAAAGTATTTACAAAGGCATGTCTTTATTTGGGTAATGTGTGGTACAATACCAATCTGTTAGACTTGTGCCAAAAACTTAACTCACAGTTAGTTACTAACACGAGGTTAAATTACAAATACGTCACAATGAACCTGCATGCATGAGCATAGGCGACATCTTGTTAACTTCAAGTTAAGATATAACGCTGGCTAATGCAAGCGGGACTTAAAAAGAATACGGTTTGCCACCCCACTAGCTGCACTCCGGTTCATTATAACAACGTGGTGATATTAAAACAACAATAGCTGCAAGTCTGCTAGTGCAGCTACGCAAACATGCAGCTCATAGATTTACAAAACAATGTGTACACCATACACACAGGTATCGAGTAAGTACAAGTGACTGGATCTACAAAAAACAAAACAATCATTATTTAAGCGAGTACGGATGACATTTTAACTTCGAGATCATTTCAGATTACTGAAAAATAGTCTAGTATTACATCGCTGTCCACATTAGTTCCTACCAAATTGCTTCTTAAATAAATAACTAGCTATTGCCCGCGACTTCCTCCGCGTGAATGTCCGTTATTATAATAATAATAAAACCATTTATTTTCAGGTAACAAAGACCCATAGAAAAATACCTTAACTTAAGTATACTTATAACAATTTAACAATTGTGTTAGTAAATAAAACTTAAAACTATGTTAGTATCACTTAGTTGCACTGCCACGTGCCGGTGGCACTTGTCCGCGAAAGCGGCGGAATATCCTGTGGCCAAAAGCTTTCATCCAACACCTGATGCAGGTAGCATGTTGGTATGCGCACCACAGACGCCTTAAAGTTGACGTTGCGATGCGACTCCAGCAACTGCACTCTCGGAGCGTACTTCAGCCTTAGTTTGGCGTACGTACTTCACGATGTCTTCCGCGACGTTCGCGTGCGAGTGCAAGCAAAGTTGCAGATTAAAACCTTAAAATTGAAAAATAACTTTAGAACAGAACACACATTACTTTAATCTTGGAAGTCGGTGGCAATACAAAACAGCAAATGGAATAAAGCCACCGACTTCCGAAACCAAAGTCATGTGTGTTCTGTGCTAAAGTTATTTTTCAGTTTTCATTTTTTGAAGGCGGTTGTTTTATTTATGTAAAGCTTTTTATTTTCCGCTTTTTAGTACCTCCTTCTTAACGAAATTCATTAAGACACGGCAACACAGTTAAAACGAGATTAAAAGTACTCCAAAGATAGAAGAAATCAGAACGTCGTGTATGTAATTTTATTGGGTTTTTGTTGATATTTTCACAAATTGCCGTATCAATTTCGATAAAATTTGCATACCTTATCAATTAAAAAAGATTTTTCAAAATCGAATTACATTTACCGGAGAAATCGCGTAATAAACATACAATAAGAAAAACATACAGTCGAATATCATGTCACTCTGTCTGTTACGCTTTTATAATATTAAGTATGGAAGTATGGATTATACCAGCCTATAACTATCCCACTGAAGGGCAAAGGCCTCTTCTCATACAGAGAAGGCATGAGCATTGATCACCACGTGCGCTCAAGGCAGATGGGAGATTCCAGATTTCCTTCTTAATTAAAATAAAATCTGGAACAGCACCTTCAACCCTACCTGAGTGGTAGGCATAAGCTCCACCTGGGCCACTGTTTCATCTGTGATCGGTGTAGTGAGAGGCGTGGTGAGACATATTAGGGCACGCGCTATGAAATACATAAGTTTTAATGGGTCGCTGTTATAGAAATCCATAAGGACAATATTAGTAAATACCAATCACCAAAAATGTTCACACAATAACATACAGTAACGATCTGGAAACAGCTACGTAATTTTGTAATCTATTACTGAGTCACAGTATAAGACAGTATTAGTACTATCGTACAGTAGCGACACGCTCCGCCCCCCACCGAAACACTGTTCCTCACGTCTACCCGCGCCGCATTGGCTCTGGCAACGTCTTCTAATTCAAGGGGTGACTCGTGGCGCGCTGAAACGTGTATTCGCTCATTTGTGAAAAAGAAAATCGAAATATTTTATATAAATATTATAATTTTTAATTATGTATGATTATTAATTATAACTAATTAATAATATTAAATATAATAATAATATAATATAATGTAATATATAATAATATGTAATATAATATAATATAATAAAAAATAATAATTAATATAATTAATAAATGATAATTAATTATAATTATTTATGAAATTATGTAATTTTTATCATATTAAACTATGACGTATACATGCACGTATCTGTTTTAAATTAAATACCATGAAATACAGGTTGGAAGAAATAAATAAAAAAATTTAAAGTAGGTACTGTAGAATACTGTGTAAATCATTCCCTCATCAATCGTCATTCCCTCCTAAATTCAATGAGGAATAATTACCGTAAGGGAATGATGAATTTTAACTAAAGCTACAAACGTCTTGGTAGGTACCTACTTACCTATTTGGAAGTTCGAATTTCTAGGATCGAGTACCTACATGAGAGAGAGAAACACTCGTGTAGAGGCCGGTATCGCGCGCTCGCTCGCTCTCGCGCGCTCACGGTGGAAGTGGCAGCCCTAGCGACATTAACGCACACACACGCACGTATCTGTACAGTTTGCTATTTTGGTAGTAGTGTAGGCAATTATATTGTTTCGTTTGTATGAATTGTCGCGGGTGTGACTGAGCTAAGGCCTAGGCTATTGTCGTAATAAAATAGAAATTACAATAAATTATTTATTTTATGGTAAAAAACGTAATCTTAACATTAAATCACAAAGATCTTTCAACGTTTGTACAATTTCAGGAAAGGCAGATTTCTTAAAGGGGCCGTAGCTCGTATTATTTGTGATCGTTACGTTGTGTACTTTTCCTCTTTGGAGGTGCCCAGGTTGTTAGCCTGCTCCAAGGTGTCCGGCAGTTTAGTTCCGAGTGTCTCCGGCGTCAGGAGCACGAGGAACCCTGAAGTGAAGGCTAGCACCGCGAACATTATGAATGGCAAGTCGTCAAAGGTTGCAGCACCCTGGAGAAGACAACGTTATGTGTTAGGCAGATGGAATTATGCACCCAACCATTTGCTTTTAATTTAATCGCAACAAAAATACAATCAACAAAAAAATCTTTTTAAAAAAACATTGCTCCACACTAGGAATTCCTCTTGTATTGTGGGTGCAAACAATAAACAACCGAACCCGGAACGGTTTTGTGTTGAGATAGTTTTTAAATGGTGCATTCTTATAAATAATAATAATAATAATAATATTCTTTATTTCTCCTCACAATGACAAGCTTATTCTAGATTTTACATAGTTATTAATTTGTCTAATACTCAATGTGAGGAGCTGGTGTCTGAGTTAGGCATACAATGCCTGTATTACAAATCACCAGGTCCCCACCCCACGGAAGAACAGATAGTTTAAAAAATAAATAAATATGGTATTACAATCTGAGGTTATAGATAAGGAGATTTAAAACTAAAACGTAAAACTTAAAATTATTATAATTTTGAGGGTAGAAGTAAAAACGAAACTATAAACTAAAAGTAAATCAGAGGGCGCCTATATCTGTGTGTATGTGTGTGTCTAAGAGAGTGTATGATGTTCAAGTCTATGTGATGTCGTTGTGTAGTGTTGAGTGTCAGGTGTAGTGTGCTGATGTGTACGTGTGAGAGTTTGGTGTAAGTTATAAACTTATGTCGTATTAAATTAATTTGAATTGAGTAAATTTTCTGTGAACTCGTAATCCAATGTTTGTAACCAATCCACGACCAAAGACTTACATTTGGTTTTTGGTAAGGGGTATATCGTTAAAGCCCGATTTAACTTATTGTATAAATTTGGACCCTGGTAACAGAAAAACCGATGTGCAAACTTAGTTTTGAATGACGATGCTGAACAAACTTTATGTTTGCGACGTTTGTTTCTATATGTTTCTGGTTCAAATGTTGTTAGGGAATGTTGTTTCATAACCGTTTTTAGGATGAAGAGCTGTCTCACACTAAGTACCTTCCATTTTGAGTAGAGATCAGTTGTTGGGTGATAAAAAGGTAGAAACAAGCTTACCTTTAGGAGTGCTCTTTGTGCTCTCTCAACTTTTAGGAAATGCGTTTTACATAAGCCACCCCATGTGGTGATACAGTATTCAAGCTGAGACTGACAGAGAGCATAGTAGACCGATTTTATAACAGATTTTGATGCTGTGTTTCTTAAGGCTTTAAATATTACTGTAAGTCTACGCACTCTCGCTGATAGAAGATTAATATGATCGTGAAATTTAAGGTTTCTGTCAATAATTACGCCTAAATACTTGGTGGATTCAGTATGTTTAAGGTTAGGACACTGACATACTGTGTCATTTGCAGTTGAGCACGAATGGGAGACAATGCTTAAAGAGGGATCCGGTTTGTCATTGGTTTTAATGGAAAACGTTATGTAGGTCGTTTTGTCTACATTTAGCGTAAGCAAATTCTTGTTTAACCAATTGATCACAGTGTTCATTCCTATCTGTGCTTTGGCAAACACTTCATGCCAGGAGTTACCACTGAGAAGTAAGGCCGTGTCATCCGCAAATGCAACAATTTTCGAATCTAGAGTCCCTAGCTGACATAAATCATTCATATAGACTAGGAACAGCGTCGGTCCTAGAATATTGCCCTGTGGAACTCCGAAAGTCACTGGAACCTCTTCACTGGTTATGTTACCAATTTGTACACATTGTGTTCTGTCAGTTAAGTAATCTTCAAATAGTTTTAATTGAAGATCTCGGACACCAAGACCTTCGAGTTTTTTTAACAGGATAGGGACAGAGACTGTGTCAAAGGCCTTTGCTAAATCTAGGAATATTACAATGGTTTTTCTCTTTGAATCAAGGTTGTTAACTATATAATTAGTTAGTTCTAACACAGCTTCGGCGGTGGATCTCTTGGCTCTGAAACCAAATTGTGCTTGTGACAGAAGATTTTTATTTTCCAAATAGTTAACAAGTCTTTTGTTAATGATGCGCTCTAAAATCTTTGATAGGGTAGGGAGAATTGAAATCGGTCTATAATTATTGACACAGCCTCTGTCACCACTCTTATGTATCGGGTGAACCCTTGACTTCTTATAAATCTTCGGAAATACACCGGTCGTTAGAGACAAATTACAGATGTATGTTATAGGCAATGTTAGAATATCTGTATTTGATTTCAAGATGTCGCTAGATATCGTATCAAGACCTATCGAACAATCACTCTTTAACCCTGCTATTAACATTCTGATCTCATCTTCATCCGTCGGTAGGAGACAAAAAGAATGGCTACACAAGTTTAAAGTGACGGGTTCCGTTTGCGGATTATTCTTAGTGATTTTTTCTGCTAACGATTTACCAACATTTGCAAAGTATTGGTTTACATTATTTGCGGAGTTTTGGGGGTTATTGGTGCTTATAAGTTCAATCGGGCTGTCTTTGGGTTTAGTTAAGTATGTTATCTCTTTGACTATTTTCCAGATTTTCTTACTATTTTTTCCTGCATTTTGGAATTGCAGTTTCTCATAATCTCTTTTAAGTTTTTTTAATAAAGATGAACAAAACTTACGGTAACGTGTATATGTAGTTTTGTATATCTTATTGTCTGGGTGTTTCTTTACCTTTTTATATAGATTATCACGGTTTTTAATGCATTTAAAAATACCTGGAGTTATCCACGGTTTTAGAATTCTTTTTCTGTTTGATATTTTGACTTCTTTAGAGTTGTTTTTGATAGCCGTGTAAAGAATACTCTGGAAGAAATTAGCTGCCTCGTTGGCGTTTTCAATTGTGTATAATGGACTAAAATCAATATTTTTAAGTTCCGCATTTAAAAGGTTATAGTCTAAGTACTTTACAATTTTGCCAGGTTTTTGTTTAGGAACACCAGCTATGTACAAAGCAACACTATTATGGTCTGTAATTGTTGTTTGGAGTATAAGGCAACGAGCTGTTAGTTTAGTCCGTAGAAAGGTGTGATCCAAACATGTTTTATTGTGCGTAGGTGATGTGTATGCAGGCATCATTCCGTGGAATGCCATCATATCTAGATATGCACAAACATTGTTGTCAGCACTGTGTTCGGCAATGTTAATATTAATGTCCCCTAACAATATGACATTTTGCTTAGATGAATATTTCAATAGTATATGATTAAGAGATTGTACAAAGTTATCAATATTTCTATACCCGGGAGGCCTATAAATGGCCAAGGCTACTGTATCATTATTTAAGGTAATCACAAGACAGTTTGCGTCGTCAATCCCAGGTTCTTCAACTGAGATAAACAAATTGTTCTTGTAGTATACAACAACACCTTCATTCTGCGTACGGTTATTAGTAGTCGCAAAACTATCATATCCATCCAATGAGGGTAAAGAAACGGTTGACGGCAACCAGCACTCTGTCAAAACAATGCAGTCCCAATCCACCCCAGTACTAGCTAAAATCGGTAATAATCCAGGTAGGTTACATTTTACACTCCGAATATTTTGTTGAAACATTTTAAGGCATGCTTTGGAAATTGGTAACAGACCCGAGCAGTCCTCCGCATCACAGATGATAGAATCAGCAACATTAAAAGAGTCTATTTCACTTTGTAAATGATTTAACTCATTGAATTTCGCTTAAGTAATAATTTAGCAGGATCATATTTGTGGATTAATTTGGCCATAGTATTATGTGCTGTTATATTTTTATGTAGAATTAGATTAATACGTATGAATTCTAATCTTGATGAATGGTTGCGAATAGTATTAAAAATAGTATATGGCCCGACATAATATTTTAGAGATTGTATGATATTTTTAGGGCGTGGTTGTGTTATGTAAGTATGTTTTGATAAAATATAGTGCAGAGTATTATTAATCAGTTGGACTGTGGGAGTAACTGTTTTATTAATACGTGTGCAGTGTACGTGAATAGAGTTATGATAGGCGCTTACTAAACAAAAAACATAAAATTGAATGCATGCAGTTGGTATGTAAACAAGTTTTTCAGGAAGGAAAATTAGTCAAATATTTTTTTCAATGTTTTGCAGATCTTCTTCGCAATATACGCGTAGACGGGGTTGATCTTCATTACGTTTTAAATACACCTTGCCAAACGAGGTCCAACAGTGATCGTAGTTATGTTTTTTTGCAAATAGTCTGGTAATATAGTGAAGACGTCTAATTGATGCAGTGAGCGATTCAGCCACGTATATTGGTTTTGCTGGTCCAACTATATTCAGATTAGTAGTATTCAATCTTTTTTCACGATTTGCCTTATTGTACAACCCATTAGCTTTTATAAACTGTTCTCTCTTTATGGTTGATGTGAAGTCCACGATTATAGGGCCTGAGGGTTTACCTTTCAGCTTTAGGCGGGTTATATCCCGAATTTCGGAGTCCAGAATTGGAACATTAATAACATTTCCAATCTTTTTTGCCATCTCAACTAGCTGTTCCTTGTTCTCAGATTCCGCGACGGGGACGTTTCTTAACTCAATCATGGTAGACCGTGTATTTTTTTCAAAATGTTCCATTTTCGCATCCAAAGTCTTTATATGATTCTTTAAAGAACAGTTTTCCTGCTGAAGATTTTTCAAGTCAGTAAGAACGTCATCATATTTCGCGGACAGCATCGTCATCGATTTATTTATTTCAGCGTTTTGGTTTGTTAGCTCCTTTAGAGATAGTTCCAGGGTGGTAAATTTAGCGTCTTGCTGCTTTTTTATTTCGTCCATTTTTGTTAACAAGTCGGACATTGAAATATCTGCTGTGCTTGTAGGATCATTAAACCGGCGTTTACTACGCTTTGTAATGTTCAAATCTACTTGCTGCTGGCTTTCAGGTGTATAGAGCGCAGGATCCGATCCAAATTGACTGGGAGAGATGAGCTTAGTACTACTTTTCGGTGGGGTACGTGAGACAGACATTGCATTTAATTCCAGCTTTTGGTGGTATTTGTAGTGTACGTAAGTACAATTATGTTATTGTAATAATATTACACCTTAAACTACGGAGCAATATTTACCCGCCAATCGCTGTCGCTTATGAACTGCGGCAAGCCTCAATGCGCTTGTACTAGTGAGGTGCTGCTGTGTGCCGTATGACGCCGCGTACGCAGTGTAGCTCCTAGTTGCGTCGCCCGTTGTTGTCCTGCTCGTGCCGCTTTACTGCTTAATTGCAATCACCGTCAGCGTACTGCGCGCCTAGTACTTGTATTAATATTTCACAGTTTATTTTCAAAAATAAAGTATTTTAAATGAAATTTTGATAAAGTGGACACGTCTATACTCGTTCGAGATCCGGGGGGGAGAGCCTCTTATATGTGACCATCATCAGCAGTAAGAAGTCCATTGTTGAACATAGGCCTCCCCATAGAACGCCATAACGAGCGGCAACCTGCCGCTTACATCCACCGGTTACCCACGACCTTGACGATGTCGTCGGTCCATCAGAATCTGGTGGGAGGCCTACCAACAACGCTGCGTCTTCCGGTTCGTGGTCGCCACTCGAGAACCTTTCTTCCCCATCGGTTATCGGTTCTTCGAGCGATGTAGTCTACCCACTGCCACTTCAACTTGCGTCCTGAGATGTGTATGAGTATGTATAATGTGGATGTGTTCTTTGGTAACTTTTAAATACTTTGCATAGTTTGCATCGACGGAAATATTCAGACACAATGTAATTTGTTATTGAATAAATAAAATGAATCAATGAACTATAATCTATCTGTAGGCCATACAAATATTTGTTCCGTGCGGGAATCAAACCCGTGACACGCAACGCACCAGTCAATCATTATCAGTTTGGAATTAAGCACTGAATGTCTTGACAGTGATCACGTAGAAATCCAAACGCGATAATAGTGTGCTATGTCTGGAGCCAGCCAAGACAGCACTTATGCGCAAAAGTGTCTACTGCATGGCGCCAGTCATATACAACAAATTACCAAAGACATGGAAAGAGCTTCCGCTTCCATTATTTAAAAAGAGACTCCGCAGCTTTTTAGTGGCGAAGGCATAAGGTAGTGTCGCCGAAGAAGGCCCGGCTCCTAGGATAGCCCACTTTAAAAAAAATACAGTTATGATTATTCGAAACATTTGAAATTTCGCGGGTTTATGCTATTGGTACTATAGACAATAGTGCAAGTCTGTTTCATTACCGGCGCGTCGCCATTTTGAAGACAGATGGCAGTTTGCTTGTTCATGTCAAGACGATACACGTTTTATTACTTGCATTATCTAAATCCTTTTGAAAATTAACGAATTAAAAACAAATCTCTTTGCTCTAAAATGTGAAAATTCATATTTAATCTATTTATAAGAGAATTACAGGTGAGTGTTATTATTTTATTTCCTTTTTTTTGTATTTTTACGAGATTATACTCAACCCGGGTGTAATTTCCTATCATGGCCCATAATATAATTCCCTTAATGAATGACATCAAAAAAATTATTTTTAGAAAAAAAAACTGATTTGTTTTTATTTTTGTTAAGTTACTTTCAATATTGATCTCGAAGTTAAATTTTATTTTATTTAGTGGTTTGTTTTTATTTTATAGTTTATTTTCATTTTGATAGATTTAAGATAGCCCACATTAAAATTTTTGGTTGATTTTTTACCTTTTACGAATAATGTTATGTCAAAGTCAAAGTCAAGTCAAAGCATTTATTTCAATTAAACCATTTACAGGCACTTTTGAATTGTCAAGGAGTCGGTCAGTTAGACAGAAAGTTGAAGCTAGTTGCTCGTTCCAAAACGTAGGTAGGTCTCTATGGAGAAGAACGAGCAAGAAACTCCACGGACACTCTTTTAAACTCAGGTTTTTACAAAATACTGCTTACATTATTCTTGTTGCTTCTATATGTGAAAACAATGAAGGTAATCTAGAAATACAAAATATAAAAAATAATCAAGATAAAAACCATGGCAGTTAAGAGTTGACCAATCTCTACTGACAGCGCCCGTTCACGAACATGACGCGTGAATCAGCACCATTCAGCTCAACCATTTTAGAGGGAGCCGAATGACCCAACACACGCGCCACCACCAGCGAGACATTTGAGTGAGCATGACAATTCTCTCAACCGCCATGCTCATTTAAGTCAAACACATAATAATTTACTTAAAATATGGCTCCATGGTACTCACATTTACAAAATTGAAATAATGCTGCTAAATTATACAAAACTAAGGTTTCCAATGTTTCTAAAATGTCGAAAAAGTAATTAAAATATATATTTGTGTATAATAATAACGATACTCGTTACTCATGTCAATAAAAAAAAGGGGTAGGAAACAACATTCCTCCAATTAGGAAATTCCCTAAACTGCCTGTGGAGCAGGACCAGCATTTAGCCAAGCATTTTTATCATTGATGTAGTCATCTAATTTATAATATGCTTGTCTACACAGTGTGCGTTTAATACATGTTTTAAATTGTCTTTCATTTAGTTGTAGAATATCAAGAGGTATTTTATTATAAAATTTTACACAGTACCCCATAAAAGAAGTATGAACTTTTGACAATCTGAATCTTGGCTGATCTAATTTGTTCCTATTTCTAGTATAAACACTATGTCTGTCACTTATTTTATTAAAAAGATGAAGGTTTTTTCGAACATGCATAATGTTTTCATATATGTATTGACAAGGTACCGTCAAGATGTTAATCTGTTTAAACAATTCTCTTAGAGACTCGCGACTGCTGAGATTATAGATGGCTCTGACAGCCCGCTTTTGCAGAATAAAAATAGAATCAATATCTGCAGCCCGCCCCCAAAGCAAGATACCGTAGGACATGATGCTATGAAAATAACTAAAATATACAAGCCTAGCGGTATCCACGTCTGTCAAATGCCGGATTTATCTGACAGCGTAAGCGGCCGAACTCAACCGCCCTGCAAGAGATGTTAAGTGAGGACCCCATTGCAGCTTTGAGTCAAGCGTAATCCCTAGGAAAACAGTATTTTCGACGAATTCAAGTACATCCTTATTCAATACAACGTTACATTCACTACTTTTAACATTCGGTAAAGCGAATCTTATGCATTTAGTTTTCTTCTCATTTAATACTAAATTATTTACAGTAAACCAATTATGAACCTTAAGCATAGCGTCATTTACGTCGTCATGGTGCTGTGCCCGTCTATTAACTCTAAATATCAAGGAAGTATCATCAGCAAATAGCACCATTTGTGGTTGATTTTTCAGCAAATAAGGTAAATCGTTTATATAAACTAAAAAGAGGAACGGACCCAATATTGAGCCCTGCGGTACCCCCATTTTTACTTTTAAGCCCGATGAATTTACACCGTTTACTTGAACTTGTTGCAGTCTATCAGTCAAATATGATTTTACTAAGCTAAGCGCTAGTTTACCCAGTCCGTAATGCTCAAGCTTTAAAAGTGGTGTTTCGTGATTCACGCAATCAAATGCTTTGGAGAGGTCGCAAAAGATACCAATAGCATCTTGAGATTCCTCCCAAGCCTTAAATATATGCTTGATTAAGGTGACACAAAAACTTAGGGCAAATAGTTTTCGTTTTTTTCTTAAAAATATTATCAAACTCTGTTTGCACAACTGAAAAAAAATCTTTATCCAAAATATTACCATTATTCATATTCAGTTCCTGAACGGGTAACTTACTAATTAAAGTCTTATTAAATTTATCTAAATTACTAGATGTTATTGGTCTTGACTGTATCTGTATTTTTTGCAAGGGTGT
The DNA here is from genome assembly GCA_947361185.1 of Charanyca ferruginea. NCBI lineage: Eukaryota > Metazoa > Arthropoda > Insecta > Lepidoptera > Noctuidae > Charanyca > Charanyca ferruginea. The sequence goes on from OX376068.1 coordinate 27,254,324, forward strand.
GTTGGACTCAAAAGCAATGGTTTGACCGCTGTGATCTGAAGGGAGATAATTTACAATAGCTTTATCTAAATAGTCGCAGCTACAAAAAACATTATCAATACAAGTAGCAGAGGTTGCAGTTATTCGTGTTGGTTCTAAGAACACATTTGACAAATTAAACGATTTAAAGAGGCTTAATAATCTACTGCTATTTGCGTTATTTTCTAAAATATTAATATTAAAGTCTCCACAAATTATTATTGATTTATTACCAGTTGCAAGTTTAGTTAGAACATCCTCCATTATAGACTCAAATATAGAATATGTTTGATAATTCGGGGGTCTGTAAACGCACACTATGACATGCCTATCTAGCTCAACACAGGACAGTTCAATAATATGTTCAACCGAGAGTTCAACTATGTCATTGCGAGACTTAGATTTAATATTACTTTTTAATATAATTAGTGAACCACCACGCAGCATCGATTTCCGATTGAAACAACTGCTCACAGTATAATTTTCATAATTAATTAACATTTCATATGATTTCAACCAATGTTCAGTTATACAAATAATGTCGAACATTGTTTTCTCTAAAAACAATTCAATTTCCAATTGCTTGGAAGAAAATCCTTGAATATTTTGATGGAATAATTTCAAAGAATGTTGCTTAGCCCCTTTTTTTAAACTTGCTGATTGATTGCTAGAAGATACCTTGTTATTGATAAGTTGCATTAAATTGATATTGGTACCTTCTGTTGTCTTGCTAACTAGTTTAAACAATTTGGGCTTACCACCTTAATATTAGTATTATTACTAACTATTGTGGAGCTAATTACGGAACACTTCGACATATTAATTATGTCTGAGTTAATATTAAATGCTAATAGCCATGCTATCTGACGTCTAAACCTAATAGGCAGATACACTGTATCCCTAGTCGATTTCAATTTTTCAACAAAAGTGTTGGTGTCAAGAAACATAAGCTTGTCATTATAATGACTAGCTAATAAATGCATATGATTATTAAGCATATGTATGTTATTATTTGTCCTATTTGATAGGTGCTCAAAGTAAGGAAAAGCGCACAATATTATTTTCTGACAATTAATTTTCAATATTTCAGTGACACTGTCAGTGATATCATTTATTCTAACACTTGAGCTATTACCTACACATACTGTAATAATGGTATTCGGATCATACTGCTTCCTAGTTATGGATGACATTATTTCTTTATAAGAAGACCCAGGCATGCAATAATTTAAAGCAGAACAGCTAGTCAGGTTGTTATTTAATAATTTTCCTAATCCTTTCCCTAAACTATCTGAAAAAATAATAGGACGATAACCAACCTCAACACAAGGTACACAACTACTATCTGTCTGAACAATAACCAATGAATCTAGTACAATTTCTGGTGTTACAATGTTTGTGGACAAACATTCCCTGGCAGAATGAGACAAGTTCTCCACTATCTCCGGCTGTGAAGACTCAAGGTATGATTCCTTTTGTAAGGTACATGGAGTGGTGTTGATAGGAAGTGGGTCCACTTTGTCTACATTAGAGTTACACATACCCACCAACTCATTAGTGGCAAGGATATGCTCTTTTATTTGGTTTTGAGAGTGCACATACTTTGTATAAAGAGAATGTAGCGACTCTTCAAGAACCTGAATTTCAGACTGTAAGCGTTGAGTGTCAACCTCATAAATATTTACACTGTCTTCTAACTTTATTTGAAAATTATTCAATTTATTCACAAGAAAAACACGTTCTTTCCTTAATTTAATGTTACTGGAATAATGTTTTTGTTGTTTCCTGAATTTCTTACATTTATTAATGATTTTATTTAGCTTAACATATTTTTTTATTTTGTTATGACTCAATTTATAATTACTATTACTATGTTTTATTAAAGAATCTTCTGTAAGGTCGATTGTTATTAAGGAATTTTGATTGCAATTACTACTTAACAATTCATTATATAAATGGTTGGTGTCCCTAACCTGAGTACATTCTTTTTTCTTTTGTAATTTTGTAATGCACATTTGCATGAATTAGTTCATCCTCTAAGTCCCTAACCTTACACAATGCCTCCTCATATAAATTGCTACAGCTGGTGAAACCATCCGTGACCACCTGAAGTTTGTCCCGTTCATCAACAACATCTAGGTATTGTTGATGAAGGTCTACAAGTTCCCGCTTTAACTTTGTGTTTTTGTCAACAATTTTCTTAATTTCCTCTTCACCTTCCTCTCTTTCCAGTAATAATTGTTGACATTGGATGTTGGATGCCTTGAGATCTTGTAGGGCTGTTCTCAATTTAAGCTCCATATCCTGAGCAGTAGCCTTACGGGTCATCACTGGCATGGTTTCAGGAATAGTTACTGAAATTTAGAATTGAAGAAACGGTGAGAACTAATTAAATAAAAAAATGAAAAAAATAGGAAAGGTGGAAATAACAGGAAAAGATGGGAAATTTAGCGTTTAAGGTGAAGGTATAAGTGTGGGAGGCTGCTGATTAAAAATCAGCTACTCTAAATACATTAAATGCGAAATTAAATTAACTTACAATTGACTTATGATTTTATTTTTTCCTATGTGGGTAGGATACTTAGATTAAAATTATAGTTTTACATCAAGACTACAATGCAAATTAAGGGAAACACGATAATGCTATTATGTATTTTAATTTAGAGAAAGATTTATTCTGTTTGGAAACTAAGTTTTGTCTTTTGTATGAAAAACAATGTGACAATGGCCTATTGCAAAGTGTGAAATCTACCAGAATAAATGATGCAAAACGAGCGTGTTACAAAATAATTGACGATCGTATGCTAATATATGGCTACGATAGAATAGAAATCAACAATACTCCCCGTTTAAATCCGCAGGTTGACATCAGCTGTTCGGTGTAGGTTACCGGTAACGGTGGATAACCCAAAACACTGTGTTTACTTTGTTACTTCGCAGGAAAACATTAATCCTGGTTTTTATACAGTTATTTTACTTAAATATATGATATTACACCTTATTTATACTTATTTAATAATTAAAACTAATTTTTAAATACGGTTTTTTATGGGAAGTATGTGTTTTTATTTCGATGTTTTATGTTAAAAGTTTATAATGCATATACTTTCATTATTATTTTTCGGGCCATCTTCAGCGACCAGCTTCCCAAGATAGCCCACTATCAAGTTTCTAAAAAGTGTTTACATTTGTGTTAAAATGCCAAAAGCTGTACTAATTTTTTAGATATCTTGTTACTTATCTGCTCTTCTTCTTTACTTTACTTATCTGCAAGATTTTACGAGGTTTTGAAATTAAGCGGGCCTTCATTGGCGCCTGTACCTTATTATAGTATTAAGGAGTTCCTAACTGAGAAACTGTTATGTTAGGTAGTGTAATAATTGAATAATATTTTAACATTGTAATTGTTGTTGTTAATTATTTAGTTATAAGTTGAATGTTTTTAAATACTTTTGCATGCCTGCATGGTAAAATATGGCTAAACTCTTTTATTTTATCATCTATTGCTGTTACCCATATTTGCAAAATAAAATTATCTTTATCTTTCTCTTTAATAATAATAATAATAATATGTGGGGACATTTTCACACACGGCCATCCGACCCCAAACTAGGGCCTGGACCCTGTACTATGGGTGTCAGACAGCTGATATACATACACAAATACATTTTTTTTTGTAAATACATACATATTATAGATAAACAACACCCAGACACAAGGCAAACACAAGTGCTCATCACTCATCACACAAATGTTTTACCCTGGGCGGGAATCGAACCCGCAACACGCTGCGCAGCAGTCGATCGCTCAGCCACTGAGCCAACCGTGTCGTTAACTATGGGTTCTATCAGTAAGCTGGACTGTGCTCACGAGTCTCTATCCCCACCCACGTCTTTGTGTAAATAATGTAAATAATAAAGATTTAGTTACAATAGCTGGAGTAAGCGGGGCCGTGATGGAGCCGATCCTGCCAACCATGGAGGAGTAGGCGAACAGGTTGTGTCGGCACTGCGTGGGGTACAGCTCCGCAGTGTACATGTACAGGGATGTCACCACCGCGGAGATGCTGCTCTTGCCGATCAGGTACACCGTCAGCGATACACCGAACAAATCTGACACGAAAAAAACAAAAAAGTTGAACAATATACCGCGTATCTAACGCGTGCTTCAACTCATCATGATCAGATTAGCCTTTTCCTAACTATGTTGGGGTCGACTTCCAGTCTAACCGGATGCAGCTGAATACGTACCAGTGTTATATCGTCTGCCTATTGGACCCCAACAACCCAGTTACTGCATAACACAATACCCCTTGGTAAAACTGATTGTCAGACTATTTATAACGACTGCCAAAGATTTACGAGTGACACTCGGGACCAACGTTTAAGTGCTTTCCGAGGCAAAGAGGGATCTCTATATGAAATGGATGGTCACCCATCCAATCTGATCGCGGCAAGCATAGCTTGACCATGACCGATCAATCCGGCTTAACATAGCCACGAGCTTCTCAACGTACTTCAACAGCTTTGACTTAATAAGTATTACAGAATAAATAAAAAAATAAACTGGTTAAACTCACCGTTTGGCATGAGGATATAAGCTACTTGACACGCAGCGCAAATCCAGAAGCCAGCTATCAGCACCGGCTTCCTTCCAACAATGGGTAGCAGCAGCACAGCTATCCAGAACCCCGGGATCTCTGCAGCCGACACGGCCACGTAATTGACGTAGGCGTTACCCGACATGTTGACCGCGTTGATCGACAGGCCGTAGTAGATGAGCGTCATGCTGATCCACCACAGAGGAGACACCAGACAGCGGAACAGCACCCGCTTGTGCTGGAACACCTTCACGATCAGCCACGGCTCGTTGATGTTCTGTTCCTTCTCCCACGCCTTTTGTTCTTTTTCCGATTCTGCGGTTCTCCTCAATGCATCCAATGACTTCTCTGATAACTGCTTCTTGTTCACTCTGGCAACTTCTTTGAGCAGAGTCTCTGACTCTTCATATCGGCCTTTACTCATCAGCCAACGTACAGACTCCGGTACGATCCAAAAGTATGCTAGTGTGAACAGCTGTGGTATGTAGAGGGCCAGAGTGAGAGGTCTCCACGCTGGCACACCCCAGGCTATGAGCCCCATAATCATTTGGCCCACCGCAAAGAATGTGTTCAGGGTAGCTCCGGCGATGACACGGTATTTTGGACCCACGAGCTCCAAAACTGTAAAAGATTAATTATAGTTTAAAGGTAACATAAATAGGAGCCCTACAGAGAGTTTGTCTAGTTAAAGTTAGATTGAGGCTAGATGTTCTTAATTTTGTTCACAGAATAGAAAAACTGGACGCCAGAACAAGCTCGACAATTGAGGAGTCCCGCCGACTCGGACTGCTGGGGTTCGTGTTTATCGACATTTTTTTTTTTCGTTTTAATCTTGCGATTAGTCTTTCTAACTATAAGCATATGACATGGTTCCGATGTCATGTTAGGTGCTACTCCCAGTAGAGTCTGCCCCATTGTTTACGAAGTTATGTTTCTCACTAACTGTTCCCGTTGAAACAATCCTAATGCTTTCTGGTATAATAAGCTGCCCATTGAGCATATTCGGATGCTTTACCAGTCGGAGTTTGTATGGATACCAATGTCCAGATTGGTTTTAGTATGGTCTTGTATATTAGGGGTTTGGTATCTATCGCCAGTTTTGAGTTTTTTCCAAGCAGCCAGAAAAGATCTGTGTATTTCAGGTACATTTTTTCACTTTTTGTTTCGATGTATTTTCTCCATGTGAGCCTGCGGTCAAGATACCCATGTACTTCATAGACTCGTGGTGTGGGAATTGACTATCGTGAAAATGCGTCATTATACGCGTTGTGCCTGTCTGTGATGTAAGTATGTCATTATTTTATTATGCATCATGAAATTGTGTTAAAAATATTGTTAAAATTAACTAATTTATTATGTAAATAAATAACAACCCAAACATTTTATCAAACACTGGTTCGCATAATGTCAACGCTATCCATAGATTTGGCATACCAAACTATATATTGTTCCCAGTTGAATATGAACCTTATTATTATGTAATAAACTTGAAATCTATCAAAAAAATTGTCAGACTGCTGTAGCTTGATGGCTTTCATGCCTTACCTAAAATATAGATACAGGAGAAGACTCCTGCCCCGAAGGTCGCCTCAACGAACTGGGAGATCATAAACCCCATGTAGGTGCCGGCGAAGTACCGCGTGAGGCCGATCCAGCCGGTGTTGAACGCGTTGATGGCGAGCGCAACTCGCCGGCCCCAGCGGTCCGACACATAGCCGGTGATGGGCAGAGCCGTCAGCGTGCCGAAGGTCCGGACGAAGCCGATCAGCGTGCGCCGCCATTCGTCACATGCTAAATCGTACTGCAAAATTAACAATATAAACTGTTTAAAATCTTAAAAAAATAAATTCTCATTAGTTCGAAAAAAACTTAAAAAAAAAGACAATCGCCTTCAAAAACAAAAAATAACGTTTGTATTGCCAATTAATAAACGATAACACCAAACACACAAGAAACAAATTAAGTCATAATTAATTTTTCACTTTTATAGTTGAAAGGAATATAAGTATTTGCATGAAAGATTTATATATGGGACCAATTTTGAGGTATACACTATTCATCATCCTCGAAATCGGACTACACTGGTAACACTGTAAAAAATTATGTATGGTCAAACATAAAAAGCCTCCTTTTTTTGAAGTCGATAAAAAAGTCATTTAGACGTCATTGCAAGGCATGTAGCCTTGCAATGTCGTCTAAATGTCCTTTTTTTGTCAAGCCTAGCGCTTGGCTACGGCGTAGCAGCTGGGTCCGTGCTACGACCGCGTTGTTTCCTCATTTTATAAACTTTTCAGATAGTGGTCATTTATTTATAATCCATACTAATATTATAAATGTGAAAGTAACTCTGTCTGTTACGCTTTCACGATGAAACGGCTGAACCGATTTTGATGAAATTTGGCATGAAGATAGATTTAACCCCGGGGAAGGACATAGGCTACTTTTGCTAGGCTGGACCGATTTTGAATGATTGTCTTGCAAATGAACAAACAATCGGTCAGTTTCATTTCGTATAACAGTTACTCAACTTTTTTTTCGTTCGTAAAGGACCAGCAATAACTTGTTTTTTTTTCATTTCCCTGTTTTATAAACATTTTCATCCCTAACTCTGCCAACACAGCCAAGAACATTATTAGAGACTAGAAAATGTTACTTGCATCATAAACAACAGTCAGCTGGTTCTCATACACATACTGTTCGCACTGCAGCAGGGTGTTCCTGTCAAACAGTTCTGCAGGGCAGCTGTCAGCTCGCTGGATTGCGGAGACGTTGCCGAACCGCTGGCAGTTGTCGAAGGAGTCTTCGGTAGTCGGCACGGCTGCGGCGAGCCAGGCTGGCGAGAACTCGGGCTGTTCACCATCGCACTCGGGGATCAGGCATCTATAGGTGCAAGACACATTGATATTATTTTGCTCGGATTATAAAACAAAAGGCAGATACACCGCGCGGAACACTGTGAGTGAAGCCAAAAAAGCAAATACAAATTTAAAAGCGAATACCTACAACGCGCTTCGTGCTGTACTAACACGAGTCAGAATAGCACGAAACGCCGCATCGTTAAAAAAAAACAAATAAAAATACAAATACAAATTCAAAAGCGAATACAATCACGAGTTTGTAGGTATTCGGTTTTGAATTTGTATTTGCTTTTTTGGCTTCACTCTCAGTGTTCCGCACGGTCTATCTGCCAATTGTTTCATGATCTGAGGTATTTTGTTTTATTATAAAAAATAATACCAGCCTATAATTGTCCCACTGCAGGGCAACTTCTCATACAGAGAAGGCACGAACATTGATCACCACGTGCGCTCAAGACATATAGGGTGACTGGTAATTAGTGTACGATATTTAAACACGTGATTGTGTTCATGATAACAAACAACTTTCCCAAAGAAAAAAAGTTTTTTGTACTGGTTCACTTTTATCACAATAACACAACAGCCGTATGAAATTCACGCGCGCGCACGCCTGTCACCTAAAGTGAACCAGTACAAAAAACATTTTTTCTTTGGAAAAGTCCTCCTTTTTTTGAAGTCGATAAAAAAGGCATTTAGACGACATTGCAAGGCTACATCAAGCCTAGCGCTAGGCTACGGCGTAGCAGCTGGGCCCTTGCTACGAGCGCGTAGCTTCTTCATTTTATAAACTTTTCAGATAGTGGTGAAAGGCATTTATTTATATAGCAGCGCACGCCTGTGACCTAAAGTGAACCAGTACAAAAAACATTTTTTCTTTGGGAAAGTTGTTTGTTATCATAAACACAATCACGTGTTTAAGTATCGTACACTATATACCAGTCACCCTATATATTCATTACAAGTCCTGGTTTCCTCACGATGTTTTTCCATCCATTTCATGATGTCCAAGATAAACTTAGAAAGTATTTATTATTAAATTAAAAAAGTTACCTTGGTATTTGCTTGTACCCGGTTGCAAACCCACAACCTCGTGCATGGAAGGCAACCGGGCCATCACGACAATTAACAATAAGAACATATTCAACTTAAAACATACTCATTAACCTTGCTAATATTTGCGTCAAAAATCTTGTGATCAATTTCAAAAGTGATTCAAATTCAAATTCAAAGCATTTATTTCAATTAAACCATTTACAGGCACTTTTGAATTGTCAAAGAGTCAGTTAGTTAGTCGGAAAAATGAAGCTAGATTAACGTGTTTGTGCCTCGTCGTACCTCAGGATATAATAAATCTTGTTAACCAGTAGGTCGATTCTGTAAAATTCAAACAACAACTCGCATCTCACATCTCTATTCACTCTCACTTCTCATATGGTTCAAAATGACCTTGATATATTTGACGAAATTCGAATTATCAACCGAGTTTTTAGAATGCCAATCAAGAAACTCACAGCGGATTCAGATTCGAAGTTTAGAATGAGGTCTTACAGAATCACACCCCAGCACAATGGGAACACACGTTATTATGTAGTACAGAGGCCAGCATTCAATTGTGACAATTTTACAGTTTGGTGTGGCTTGATGTGCTGGCGTCTGTGTACATATTATGTGCGTTCCAAACATTAGTTCATTATACATTTATACCATACTAATAGCAAAACAAGTACTTAATAAACATAACATAAGAAATATATAACATGAACAACTGTTTTCTTTCTAAACACGTGCTAAATGTGTGGACACTGCTATACCATGTCGAAAAGCTAACAAAACAAGTAAGTATTTCCTTTATTTAATTTGTACGGCATGTGCCACGCTTTTTTTTCAATTGTTGTGTTTATTCTTTATTTGTACAATATTTACACGAATAATACAAAAAGGAAAACCTAGAAATTTAAACTAACATATATTCTCAATAGTCTTCCTCTAAAAACAAGGGTAACTAGTGTCAAGAAATTTTCATAAGAAGCTCAGAAGCTTTATAACTTTTTTGTACCAAAGTTGTAGGCAGTTCTTTATGAACCATCTGAAAACTTTGCGTTCAGTTCACGTCAATTTCTTACAATTTGTAGTTGTTAGACAAAAGCGAAAAAAACCTGAAAAAGTGTTACAACTTAAAATCAACTCAGTGTAGTATCGACCAAAAGTTTTCGAGGTCAAAATTGTTACAAAAAAGCTAGTTTATCCTCTTTCAAGGAATGCTTCGAATTACTAATCACTATGTATAACTGACGTTCAAATCAAGAACGTCTGTAAGTAAGGTACCTTTTATTAAACCTGATATGTGAAAAAGGGCCCGGCATTGAAGCTAGTAAGTACACATTAATTCTTAACGACAGATTCCACTATCTATCCTCAAAATCTCAACAAAATTGAATCAAAATAGCCGCTCTTCTTAGCTAATTGTAAGTATCGTAATGATGTTCATTGCTATCTATAGTATTGTAACATATGTCTCATTTAATTAGGTATACTATCCCGCGATACACTGTATAAAAACTGTGACACACTGAATGCAATGTTCCTAATCCCTCATTGTAAATAGCGTGATAATATTGTGTATAGATAATATGAACAGAATCTTTTCAATCCTTTTTTTGACAACTTCGGCCATACATCTTTATTAGTGATCGATGATAAAAACAAACTTTTTCAAAATATTCAATGCACAGGTTTGACCTTGCAATGATTTTATTATAGGTAAGATCAATCGCCAAACGTATATAGACCAACATTCTCGACAAGAAACTCAGCCTTACTTTTTCGTTGACGTATTATTTTTCAGCTACATACCTAGACTCGATCCTTGCCGTGGTGAACACATACTCGGCATGGAAGGCAGCGAAGATCACTACAATGAGAGTCAGCAACAGCGTCCGGAGCTGAAACCTGCCGAACTGACCGATTTCTTCCACCAGGATAGTGTCTAAGTCCACTTGGTCCTTGTATTCGCGCGCCATCTTCACGCCGTGCAGCTGCCACGCACCGAATTATCTCACAAACTATAAGTATGTGCTGTTGATAATATTATATCTATTAATATTTTTGTGAGCTATAAAATGTTTCACTTGCGATATGTAGTTTTAGTGTTCCGTGCAAAATCAGATATTGTGAGACCGTCAGTTTGTGGCACGAGAAGTACAGAGCCCAGCGAACCAATCTACAACAATCTGTCCTTTTATAGATTTCCAACTTTATCATAAAAGATCAAGGTTTATATTCAATTGGGAAAATTTGACAGTTTGGTATAGACTTTGATGTGTTGGCGTCTGTACTTAGGTCCATAGCGATACAGGTTTCAAAAAGTTTTTTCAGCTCGGCTTTGAGTTTGTTATATGTCGGTATTGCCACCGACTTCCGAACGTAATGTAATGTGTGTTCTGTGCTAAAGTTATTTATCACTTTTTAGTTATTGAAGGCGGTTTTCTTTATTTTTGAAAAAACTTTTTATTTTTCACTTTTTAGTGTTGCCTTAACATCCAAATCCATTAAGAAACAGCGGCACACTTAAAAGAGATTCCCCAAAATCCCCAAAGATTGAAGAAATTAATTTAACTATTTTTTTCGGAATTTGTTGATTTTCTCAAAAAGAACTTGATCAATTTTGGTAAAAATTAATATGAGACCATTTCGGAATAAACCCCTTTCGAATTTTGCAAATCCGTTTATATAAACGACAGAGTTATGCCCGAACATACATAAAAAAAAATACAAACATTCGAATTGATAACCTCCTCCTTTTTGAAGTCGGTTAAAAATCAACTGCGTCGATCACGTTGTTCAGGTGTAGTTCTTCATAAACTCCACAGTTAATAATAATATATGAATATTGTTTACCTTACAATTTGTTCCTAGAGAGTTACTGGAGGCAATGATTCAAAGTCTAGTCTGTTTAAGATATTTCAGTTGCCAAGCAGATACGGAACCATTGACATGACTAACTATATTGAAAAATCTCTAATCGCCGTCGTCATTTATTGCACTTTTTTATTGTATTTTATGTATGTGTGGCAAACAATAACATACTTTTAATAACTCTACTGTAACTATTCCACTGTAATATTTGCTCACTACTGAAGAGTCTCAACAAATCGGCAAAGTGTGAGTCGGTCTTGAATACCAAAGGTTCCTTAACCTTGGAAGGAAAAATATTCTTCGATTATCTAAGTAAAACATCCCCTAGTCCTAGTGGTTCCTTTTGACAAGAATAATAAAACAACAATAAAACATTTTTAATAACAATAATAAAACATTTTTTATTCTTTCACTTAAATTTTTTTTTCACAGATTTTAAAACGGGTCACTTATTTTAATTCTTCATAGACAGAGAGGGCCGACATTATTTAAAATCATTCCTCAAATCGATAGGTTTTGTGTTAGTAGTTGCTGATAGACAAACCGACGGACAGAGGAAGTCGCACGATAGGTGTCTTTTCCCCCTGTTAAGTGTATGTGTGTGTGTGTGTGTGTGTGTGTGTGTGTGTGTATGTGTGTGTGTGTTGTATTAGTAGTAGATTTTTATATCTTATATCTTATCTTAAGTACTATTTTAGTATTGATCCCTAAAAATCATCTTTATCTGTGATCCCGTCAGATACCTGTTTATCTAAGAGTTATCGGATGCTGTAATGCATTTCAAAGAGTAAAAAGTATTGTGGAATCTCCACAGTTCGTTATCTTGACATGTACATACGTACTTGATGCAAATCAGCCTAATCTTACCTCAAAGGTGTAACATTGTTATCTGAAGCGTGCAAAGCTACTGTCTTGCAAATGTTCTGTTTTGTTCCAGTCTAGGCTGCTGTATGAGCTGTATCCTATCTCATTATGTTTTTGAGGAAAATGTGAATGGAATTTGAACCACTTTTACTCCACACTTCATCCACAAATCGCATGTTTTCGTAGTAGCATTTATTCTTATAAGTGTAAATACCTATATACATTTTTGTTTTTCTTTTTCAACAGTCACAATGTCTTCATCACTTCTTTTAACATTTAGTACTTTTAATACGTCGACAATGGTGTGGGCTGTTATATCTAGGGGTTTTTATGGAATATCTTTTTTATTATTATATTTGTGTGCAAATGGTCTGTGTCAATAAATATTTTTTCATCCCACCATCTCGGAAAGAGTATTTTTAATCTTCAATATCTGAGTGGAAAAGCCGTTTTTATTCTCTAGAGGATAAAGTAAATTTATCTTCAATATCTGAGTGGAAAAGCCGTTTTTATTCTCTAGAGGATGAAGTAAATTGAATTTAGAACATCGTGTGCACTAAGTTTGTGAATTAAAAAAAAAACATTAAACCTATTTACTGCTACCTCTATGGTGCCGAATATCATACAACTTTTTTTTAATTTGTTAAAAACTCAGACTTTGTAAACGTTTTTTTTTTGCATTTAGTCATTTCCTCGCTGAGGTGGAATGAAAAGTTACGTGTTGCACTCGAGTGCAAAGATTTTTCACCTCGTGCTCTTTTGATTCCCTCGCTAACGCTCAGGATTCTAATTTTGAATCACTCGCTGCGCTCGTGATTCAATTTTAGAATCCTTCGCTTGCTCGGTCATCAAAATTGAACACGCGGTTAAAAAGCAACTTTGCACTCTTGTATAACAAATAACTATTTCTTTGTTTCTTCCAACATGTTTGATAAATCTTGATTTAAGCATTGCTATATCATTTGAAGCTAATAAATAAATAAATACCTACTCAAATAAATATGCCTGTATCTAAACTTACCATATCTAACCTCAGGTGTAAATGTATTTAATTTACTAATTATGGCAGCTAGACGTTTAATCCGGTTTTATCGTAAGCGCTTGCTACTAATCTTATCAAATCGTTAAAATGGCTTAACATTTAAATCGACTTTGAATCGCTATATATTAAATTGATTTAATTGTTTATTAACGATTAATCAAGGACATTTCAACAATATTTTGCATCAATAACTACTGATAGGTGCACAAAATAAAACACATAAATGATGATTCATGGCGTTAAAAAAACGTTTGGTTTATGTAGGCCGTAGGGCATCGTCTTAGTCATTCATACCTGTCTAAGATATAGATGACTAAGACCGAGACAAATTCTTAAAAAAAAAACATTTATTTTATTACTTGATCGATAACATTAGCCATACTCATTCAATTGAATGACTAATAATATAACAAAGGGCTGATAGCTCCATAAGTCGATATATAATATACCATATGAGCGGTTTCCCCGTGTTTCGCAGACAGAAATTTCATAGAATTTCGTTTCCCAGAAAATGTTTAACATAATATTTGGTTCTCGTATTTTTATTTCGACTATTATTGTTTCAAAGACTATTTACTTCAATGAAAAATATTTCACAGAAACACAATTCATTGAATTTTTAATCACATTTTTTTGTTTAACAAACTTATCAAAAAGTAGAATTGTTTTTTAACCGACTTCAAAAAGGAGGAGGTTATCAATTCGAATGTGTATTTTTTTTTTTATGTATTTTCGTGCGAAACTCTGTCATATATGGACGGATATGCAAAATTCTTGTTTTGTTCGAAAGGGGTTTATTCCGAAAAGGTCCCATATAAATTTTATCAAAATTGGTACAGCCCTTTTTGAGAAAATCAACAAATTCCCAAAAAAATACTTAGACGACGTTTTAGTTTCTTCAATCACTGGAAGACTTACAATCTCTTTTAAGTGTGTTGACTTTCACATTGATTTGGCCTTAATATCCAACTCCATTAAGAAACGGTTAATGGAGTTGGATGTTAAGGCAACACTAAAAAGCGATATTTTTCGCTTTTTTTAACAAATATTGTTTGTTTGTTGTATTTTTCCATGGAATTTATTTCAACGAAAATGTATAGATAAATAGACAAAAACAAAAATGTTATCTTAAAAAGTCAATATGTTGTGCTACCAAAGTTAATGACAGAAACGAATCGCTGCGAAACCGACTCCACGTAGTCTTGTCTGCCCTACGCCTAGAGTGTAATTTAAATCTGCGTAGGCGTGGAGGGGCGAGGCGGCCCGCGAGTTGAGGAGCAGGTGGTTTAACGCCCGCCTTACGCCGAAGCTGCGGTGGTGAGCGTGAATACCATCTGCGACGATAAGCTCGCGTGGGACCGCCGGAGCCCCGCAGCGCCGGAGCCGTGACAGAAACTATGCCTGCTGCATGTTGCTGCATGCTTGCTTACATGCTGCATGCTTGCTTGCACGCTGCATGCTTGCTTGCACGCTGCATGCTTGCTTGCACGCTGCATGCTTGCTTGCACGCTGCATGCTTGCTTGCACGCTGCGTGCTTGCTTGCATGCTGCATGCTTGCTTGCACGCTGCATGCTTGCTTGCACGCTGCATGCTTGCTTGCACGCTGCATGCTTGCTTGCACGCTGCATGCTTGCTTGCACGCTGCATGCTTGCTTGCACGCTGCGTGCTTGCTTGCATGCTGCATGCTTGCTTGCACGCTGCGTGCTTGCTTGCATGCTGCATGGTTGCTTGCACGCACGCGCAGTAAGTTTGGTTAAAACTGAGAGTCCCATTCTTGGGAATCAAATTTATATTAAAAAAGAATATAAGGATAAAGAATATTATTTGATTTGTTATTCTATGATATGATAATTCTAACAATAAACTTTATGTGAAACAAAATTCAATGATTTGAAAATCTTGAAAGTAAGTATTCTGCGTATTGATTATTCTATGAAACGATACTATTAGAAAAAAAATATTTGAAACGAAATTCTATAAAACTGTTAGCTATGAAACAACGTACAACCCATATGAGCGCATGGATGAGAAAGTAAAGCTTATTGTGATCAGTTCTTAGTGTCATATTGCTTGTCGCCGATACGCTCCGCCTGCTCGAGGGTGTCCGGTAACGCGGTGCCGAGCGTCTCCGGCGTGAGGAAGATGAGCGCTCCGGACAGCAGCGCCAGAGATCCAAACAACACAAACGGCAGTTCCTCAAAGAATTGCGCGCCCTGCGAATAGTCAAGCGTTTTTACACATCTTAGTCGTTGACCACGCTAAAGCGATTGCGGGGAGCGGACGCGTTCTGCGAAAGCGGGAAGAGTGAAGACGCAGCGCATTCCCGATTACCTTAAGTTAACTTTATAATGTGTTATAAAATAAATATATAAACTGCCTAATCTTTTTGGATTATCTTATTTATGACCTCTTACAGACATTATAATACAGGTATGCGTATCAGTTTTTACAAAAAACATAAATATTGTTCACTAGTTGCAGCTGTCAAAATACGATTAAACTAGTGGACAGAGTTGCAAGTAGTATGGCCACGTTGAAGCGTCTGCGACACGTGGTTTCATTCTATCTTGCTATTATTTTTGCGTGGACTAAAAATGGTTTTCTTCTAAATTGAAACTTTTGCGTTTCTACTACGCAAGTTTCAATTTAGAAGTAAAAAATATTTTTTTAGTCCACGCAAAAACAATTGCCTCCGCTACCCGCAGACTCTCTAGCGTGGCAAACAACAAAGGTCTGGAAATAAAGTTGAAATTTCAATACACGACATGCCTAAGCATACCGCGGTATTGTTTTTGTATCCGCGACGGTTAGCATTGAAATTTTAACTTTATTTCCATACCCTCTTAGTTATAGTTATATTCGTCACATAAAAACACTGATGCACGGCAATGCCGACAATGGACTTGAATGGATGGAATGGACAAGACTTTAGTTGTCCAAAGATCTACAAATGACAGTCGGGACCAACGACTTTACGTGCTTTCCGAGGCACGGAAGGAACTCTGAATGAAAGGGATGGAGCAGTCCAATCTCGCTGCAGCAATAAATAAAAAGTTAATCTTACAAAAGCAGGTGTGAGCGGTGCCAGCATGGAGCCGATCCGGCCGATCATGGAGGAGAAGGCGAACAGGCTGTGCCGGTGCTTGGTGGGGTACAGCTCGGCCGTATATACGTACACCGATGTCACCACCATCGCGATGGAGAACTTAGCGTTTAGATACACCACCAGCGACACCAAATACAGTTCTAAAAAATGAAGTCACAAAATTAATATAAATTCCTTATACGCAAAAGCGCCGTAATACTATTAAAACATACCTTTGGGCATGAAAATATATGCCACCTGGCATGCGGCACACATCCAAAAAGCACCAGTCAATACTGGCTTTCTTCCAATCCTGCTCATCAGGCAATACGCGGTCCAAAAGCCCGGGATCTCGACTGCCGCCACAGCCACGTAGTTCAAGTACTTATTGCCTGACATGTTCACGGCGTTGAGCGACAGTCCGTAGTAGACGAAAGTGGTGGTGATCCACCACACGGGGGAGACGATGCACCGCACTAATATCCGCTTGTGCCGGAACACCTGCACTATCAGCCAGGGCTCGGCACCACGACGCTCAGCCTCCAACACACTGGCACTTATCCTCTCCTCTGCAGTGTGACGTAATGCTTCTAGCGATTTATCTGATAATTCTCGTCTGTTAACTTTTGCCACCTTTTTAAGCAGAGCTTCTGATTCCACGAAGCGGCCCTTGCTCATGTACCACCTCACAGACTCGCTGATAATAAAATAGTAGAAGATGGTGATGAACTGCGGGATGTAGATCGTCAGCGTCAGGGTCCTCCAATCGGGCACACACCACGCTAGCAGTCCTAACGTCATCTGTCCTACGGCAAAGCATGTTTTAAGAGATGCACCGACAGCTACGCGATAATCTGGCCCAACCAGTTCCGTTACTGTAAAAAACATAAATGTTCTTTAGGACACGTGTATGCTTCAGAAGCAAAAACGAACCGGTACAAAAATACTCACGCAAAATGTAGATACTAGAATACAAGCCGCATCCAAAATTAGCCTCCGCAAACTGAGATAGTATAAATCCAAGGTACGTGTTAGCCCAGTACCGCGTGAGACCAATCCAAGCTGTGTTGAACGCGTTGAGGACAAGCGCCACCCGCCGCCCCCAGCGGTCCGACACGAACCCAGTGATGGGCAGCGCCGTCAGCGTGCCAAACGTAGTCACCGTGCCGATCAGCGACCGCCGCCATTCGTCACACGCCAGCCCGTACTTTGTTGACAAAAAAAAGCTTTTTCAAAAAAAAGAAAACCGCCTTCAAAAACTAAAAAGTGATAAATAACTTTAGCACAGAATACACATTACTTTACTTTCGGAAGTCGGTGGCGGTGACTTTGTGTTTGTTGTTTTGTATTGCCACCGACTTCCGAAAGTAAAGTAATGTGTATTCTGTGCTAGTTATTTATCACTTTTTAAAGGCGGTTTTCTTTTTTTTTAATAAGCTTTTTATTTTTCGCTTTTTAGTGTTGCCTTAACATCCAAATCCATTAAGAAATGGCGACACACTTAAAAGAGATTGTAAGTCCTCCAAAGATTGAAGAAACTAAAACGTCGCTTAAGAAATTTTTTTGGGAATTTGTTTATTTCCTCAAAAAGGGCTGGATCAATTTTGATAAAATTTATGTGGGACCATTTCGGAATAAACCCCTTTCGAACAAAAAGAGAATTTTGCAAATCCGTCCATATATGACAGAATTATGCCCGAACATACATAAAAAAAATATATATATAAACATCTTTTTGAAGTCGGTTAAAAACATCGGTTACAAATCGGTGTCATTGAACATTTCATGAAATATCGCAGCGTTTTGACTCACGTCGTAGACGACCGTGTCTGTGTTCTCGTACACGAAGGAGTCGCAAGGCAGGCGAGTGTCGTGGTCGAAAAGTGTCGCTGGGCAGGAGTCGCTATCGACTACCCGCGGTACTGCGGACGCGTTGCCGAAGCGCTGGCAGGTGTCGAAGGAGCCTGGACTGCTGCCCGGCGGCACCGCGTTCTCCAGCCAGTACGGCGAGAACTCCGCAGGCTCGCCATCGCACTCCGGGATCAGACATCTACAATAGAATGTGAACTGAAAGTAATTACATAAAATAAAGTACTTACTTGTCGTGGGGACACCGACATATTATTAGCATTGTCCTCTCGGTAAATCTTTGCAATATGATAAGATGATTAAATGATGTGTTCACTATTATAAAATATGTGGATGGACCGATAACTGAAACAATACGATACTTTAAAAAATTAAACTTTTTCAATAATATTAAAATAGGTATTTATAGTTAAATTGCTTATTTCTTGTGAATCTCATATCGACGGTGAAGTGCCAATACCTACTAACTGAATTTTTTCGAGAAGTTCACTTTTTGATAGTTTTGATTTTAAAGGTGATTTTTAAAGGTAATGCAAATGTAATGCTCATGTTTTAGTGAAATCTCCTAAGCGTATTTTAGTTGCAACACCATATTAAATGTGGAAATACCTCCCAAGGCCCAACTAAACCAGCGGCTGCGTGTGTGTCTATATTAAAAATGTCAGTTAGGAGTTATTGGCACTTCGCCGTCGATATAGTGACAGGCAAAGCGGCGGGCTTAAGGTAAAGTTTTCATGTCAGATGTCGAGACAACTGAAACTGCGTTCAAGAGGCACTCTAACAAGTCACAAACTGTAACAATGAGTACGAGTGGGAGATGATTCACTAGATATTGACTCAAAGCAGCCTCCAAATTTAGGCACTTAAATAAAAGGTTTTATTTATTTTCAACGAGCATTCAAACTAAAAAAATGTATCTGTTTATTTACTTACACAGTACATCATGCACCCAGTAGACATTACCTGCGTCATCATTATCAACATGCAACCATTGGTTAGTATTTACCTGGCATTAATGCGAGCTGTACTGAAGATGTACTCCAAGTTGCTCCACGCCACAAACACGACCAGCACCATGGACAGCATGAAGGTCCGCAGCTGGTACCTGCCGAACTGGCCGATCTCTTCCACGAGGAGAGTGTCCAACTCCACCTGTCTGCCGCCACTTGACTCAGGAACCACGTCCTTGTCTAAGCCCGCCATATTACCAGCAAGGTGCACACAGCATCAACTACCTACGTACAAATAATCTTCTCAATATTTCCAAAAAATATTTATAACTTATCTTAAACACGTTTATCTAGTATATTGACTTATGACTGATATTTGAATTGAAGTATCTTAAGTGTGCTTAGTTTGAAACGTTTTCGTAAAATTTCGTACCTATCTAACTGTAAAAAAAAAATCTATGACGCTGATGCTTGATCAATGATCACCAAAAAATTGGTTTAATACAGCAAAGATAGCAACTAGGTATATTTTGTTATATAGATAACACCCAGACAACTGCGAGCAACACTCGTCCTGAGGGTTCCACACAAACCCAATTATGTATGTCCACCAAACCAATCATCTAACCAACTGCAACTGTCTGTTTGCATCCTTGCAACTGGATTGTGGAGGTCAGATAGGCAGTCGCTCCATGTAAAACACTGGTATTCAGTGGCATCCGTTTGGACGGGAACTTTACCCCAACAAAGTTGTAAAGAGATTAAGCAGATGAAATTGATGACAATTCATTACCCCAGGAATCACGAGTCTCCGCGACGTTCTTCTGTTTCCAATACCGTCTATCAACAACTCAACACTGCTAGCGTCACTTTAACTCTTCGAGTAAGACGACATCAGACTCTGTAATACATTCTGATTCTGCATTTGGGGAGTTGACACCAATTAATAATTCCAAGGCACGACTTCTCTAAAAATCACTTTACCTTGAAGACCCAATTAACTTTCAATCGACAGCAAAATTCGAATTTTAGTTGCTTTGTAAACAATAAATAGTTGATCAATTGAGTTGGCTAAAAAGTGACGTCACATTTTACCATCGCCAAACAAAATCTATAGATGGATCGCGTTTTGACAGGTCATAAGAATTATGTCAACTGAATATGGTGTCAGTATCCAATTACATTAGCACAAGTTCTCCCTGAAGGTAAAGTTCTATGTGCTCACTTCTCAAGCTCAAGACTGTAAAAACCAACTAGAGCCTACATTTGGCGACAACCGACAGCGGAATAACTGAGTTGTTATGAATTACTCTGAGATTTATTGAGATAAGATGACGGTCACTCTACTACGGACATTCAAAATATGACGTCATTTGCACGACGCCTTCTCTTGAGTACTTACACTGATTAACAAGTGTAAAAAAAAGAAACTGTAATTTTATAGTATTGATCGACGTGCCCGATCAAATAAATTTATTTCTTCTAAATAAAATAGCGTCTAAAATAATAGAATATGTGGCAAAGTCGTGAAACGGCCTGTATATAAAAACAATCTGCTCTGTATACGCAGCAAAAATATTTTGTTTAAGCTGTGCTTAATTAGGTACACCAAAAATGAAATTCCAAGCAGCTCCAGCTTCTATCTAGTAAAAAAAAGTTTGTAATGTCGGCAACTGTTAGTAATGAAAATAGTCAGTAATGATAATAACGGAACCACGGATATGAACGGAACCCTGTCTCTCTTAAAACGATCTATTAACTATGAGCTCGAGATTTACTACCTGAACGAAGCCTACCTTTTTTCCTCATCATCGACATCAGCATCCAACATTACGACCGGCAGATCTGTGAACCACAGCACAGCCTAACTCGTCTGAATTATGGTGAAGTGCGGGATAACCCACGGGTTATATTTTAATATGTCGGTGAATTCTAAGTGGCGTTCTTACACGTAAGAACGCCACTAAATAATATGGGTACTTGGGGTAGGAATTCGTAGGTAGAGATCGTCTAGCTCTAGCCCTAAAATGCTTCTCAACTTTATTTTTTCGAATACATTTTGATTTTCCAAAAAAGATGAATTGATACAGAGGCGCGCAATTTTTCATGAGACCATAGGTAATCGAAATCCTTCCTTTCATAATCTACATTAATATTATAAAGCTGAAGAGTAGATTTGTTTGGTTGAACGCGCTAATCTCAGGATCTACTACTTATTTCGAATTGAAAAATTCTTTTTGTGCAGGATAGTTCATTTATCGAGGAAGGCTATAGGCCCATGCGAAGCCGGGTCTAGACGCTCGCTAGTAAATAATAATAATAGAAATCTTTATTGTCAAAACACAATTGCACAGTTTAAAATAACCTTAGTCTCCACACTAGGATTCCCTGTGTCGTGGAAACTAGTACCCTTCGTCTTACAAAATTGCGGGGTGAAATGGTACACACATAGCTAGTTAGTCAACCCGGCGGTACTCGCTAGGTGTTTACTTGCACGAATACTCGCTACCGGGTAAAAAATACCACATTGAAATTTAAGAAAAAACGGGGGTTATTTTAGGGGTATTTAAATAAAACATTTTATATATTATATTTTGTTATATTTTAAATGGAACAAGAAAGGAACATAGTATTTAACTCTTAGTATAATGTATATATATTTTAAATTAAAACACAGCCTAAAACTTCTACCATTTTGCACATGGCACATTATAAAACAAAAAATATACTCTAATCTCATAAAAAAACTAAAAAAATGAGATCGATATTGAAAGAACATAACAAATCTTTACTTATAAGCATAATAGCCAAAAAAAAATAATGTGTCAATTTTTTGAAAAAAAAAACGTATAAAAATCACAAAGAAAACCATCCAACATAACAATGTCTTAACTTTTTGAGCACATACTTCACAAGGCACTCTTCTTTTTCTCTTTCACGAAGGGGAAAATGAGGCATTTTGAAATTCTAAAACAACGAAATCCAATGCACAATATAGAAAAGTAATAAAACACAAACAGTCGCTACTGGGTAAATAGTGCCCGTACGCACTATAAAAGTCTGCCGTTTCTGAATGCCGTGCGCCTATACCACAGTAAAGATATGCCGTCTATTCAAAATTGCGGACCGTCGTACATCTGTAAAAAGGTACCTAAAACGACGCTGCACAAAAATACGCAGAAAAAAATTTATTTCCGAACCTCCCGCCGAGTTAAAATGTGTAGGTATGGCTGTTTAGTGTATGTATGAAGTGTAATGAATGAGCGAGTTAAGGTGAGTTTAAACCAAACAACTAACAAACATTATAATTTTTGTTTTTTTTGGGTTTGTTGGTCCATTCGTTGCTCGAGAACCCCTTAGGGCGTATCCACATACATTTGTCCGATGATCGTACAAAAACCGCCTCTAAATGGAACGGGCCGTATCGCGCGGTGTATCAAGACTGCGTATCATGATCGCGTATCGTCCAGATAAGCGATCATACTACGCGTCGGCGGCGATACGGAGACGGTGATTGGATCGGGCAAATGACCATATGTGGACACGCCTGGCATTCTCTATCAGTCAAACAGACGTGGTGAAGACATTCAAGTGTCTAGTCCATGCAGGCAGCACGCGGGCAGCTGGCCTAGCACTAAAAACGTAATGTTATTGAAAATGCTTGAATACAAGATGATTTCTATTTAACGTTAATATTTTTGCTCGTCGTTACTTACATAGATTTCCGATAGTTGCCCAGATAAGGTGTACGAACCGCATCCTCCGGGAAACAAGACCACAAGCTTATGTTTGTGTGATATTTCTTGCTTAAACTTTGTGTTTAGTACTAATTCAATAAACAACAAACTTACACAATATAAAATAACAATTTATTTAAATAATATCGAGACTTAGGTATTAGGTACTAAAGCTATTATAAGAGGAAGTACAAGCTATCGAGATCACGTGGTTGGTTTGGTCTTGCCGAGCTGCTCCGCATCCTCGAAGGTATCGGGCAGCGTGGTGCCCAGCGTCTCCGGCGTGGTGAAGATCAGCAAACCTGACAGACACGCGAAGCTACCGAACAGCACCGACGGGAACGGCTCCCATACCTCTTGAGCCTGCGAACATTAGAACAAACGTCAGACACTGTGAGGTTAATGAAGGGGCAATTCGGAGAGGAGCTTTAAAAGGGAACATGAACTCACACCTTTTAACCAACCACACAAACTACAGAACGTATTCCATCTGCACGCATTCTACACTGATTCCACGCAATTATTTTGTTTTGTCCAAGGGAAACAAACAAAGGTCAATTCCCGTTATTAAAAACGTTCTAAATCTGGTCGCAATTTCATCACGTCGATAATCAATATCAAAAATCTAAATAAGAGGTATTTTTGACATTGTTATTTTTCTGAAAATACGAGAATTCTCCCTCAAGTCACACACGACCGTCATTGCAAGTAGTACCTACGTCACACCTGAGCATTATAAAGCACATAATTATTAGACATTTCCATCTTCCATCTTGTAACTAGATATCTTCTGTTAATCATCTTTCATTCATCATGTTGTCAACATGACCAAACCCTCTACTAAATGTCGGTCTCTGGCAAAACGAAGACTTACGAGTGCAGGCGTGAGCGGCGCCGTGATGGATCCGAGCCGGCCCACCATGGACGAGAAGGCGAACAGGTTGTGGCGGTACTTGGTGGGGTACAGCTCTGCCGTGTACACGTACACTGACGTCATCACGATGGCTATGCAGTACTTGCCGAACAGATACAGAGCCAGTCGCAAGCCGTCGTTACCTGAAACAAGAGCAGTTCTTGCATCAACATTTATAACAGAGGTTCGGTTCCAGTTGTGCATTAGAAGCGACATCGACATCATTTTACACTCTGTGCTTGTTATTTACTGGTAATTAATTATTGAATAAAAGCAAAATACATGTAACAAATTCAACTCATTCAAAATTTCTAGTGGCTAGTGGTTTTGTTTCTAATGGCAAAACCCCCTTGGGGAGGCCTATGTTCAGCAGTGGACGTCTTCAGGCTGAAGTGATGATGATGATGAAAATTTCTAGTTCCTACAAGTAAAAACTGTTCTTGCACAAAGAGAACAATTGGACATGACACAAAATATAATCATGATTACCGTCAGGCATGAAAGCGAACGCGAACTGGCAGGCAGCGCACAGCCAGTAGGCGCAAATGAGCACGGGCTTGCGGCCGATGCGGTCCAGCAGCAGGATGGCGGTCCAGTAGCCCGGGATCTCGATGGCCGCCACCGCCACATAGTTCAGGTACCTGTTACCCGTCATGTTCACCGAGTTGATGTTCATGCCGTAGTACACCAGCGTGTTCGTGATCCACCAGATCGGCGACACCAAACAGCGAGATAGAATCACGCGAGATCTGAATACCATTACTGCTAGCCAGGGTTCCTTCGGCTTCACCATGTGCTTTTCTGCTTCAGCTGTAGCACGCAATGCTTCCAAACTCTTCTCTGAGAGCACTGTCTTATTAGCTTTGGCGACTTTCTTAAGAATCTGTTCTGACTCTTCATAGCGGCCCTTACTCATGAGCCAGCGGACGGATTCCGAGAGGATCCAGAAATAGCTGACGACGAGGATTTGTGGCGCGTACAGGACCTGCGTCAGCGGACGCCATGCCGGCACGCCCCACGCTATGAACCCGAGGATGACCTGCCCCAGAGCGAACAAGGTGGAGATAGTGGCGCCTGCGATCACACGGTACTTGGGGCCTACCAACTCCGTTACTGGAATAAAAACATGATTCAAAGTGTGTTGATTTTGATAGAAATTTTCAAAAAATATCCATTAAACCTAGGTTACACTACAGATAAAGCCAATACAAAAAGGAAGTCGTAATGACAGGAAGGTATTTTTATACTTCTTAGTTTTCAAAGACATTAAGAACCATGAGTGTATGACAATGATGGCTAACGTATTGTTGTTGTAGGTAATCTTGAAGCGAGACAGACCGTTTTCAAGTATTGTCAAAATATTAAAAAAACAAAATCCTTTTCCTTCTGTATATGTACTCAATGCATCCTCACCTAAAATATAGCAAGAGGAGTAAGCGCCAGCGCCGACCGAGGACTCTATAACTTCGAGCGTGAGGAACCACTCGTAGGAGTTTACGAAGGACCTCACGAGTCCGATCCAGCCGGTGTTGAAGGCGTTGATGGTGAGCGCGACCCGGCGCCCCCAGCGGTCGGAGATGTAGCCCGTGATGGGCAGCACCAGAAGCGTGCCGATCGTGCGGATGGAACCGATCTGCGAGCGCCGCCACTCGTCGCATGCCATGTCGAACTGAAATTAGTAGAAGCACATCGCAAATGTTACAAATATTGCATCTTCCTCATCAACATAAATTATCCTTACCAGCTCTGCTGTAAGATTTTTTTTACATATCTATTGGAATATCTCGTCATAAGATCCGGTTAATAGGGGATATTACTGCAATGTTCTGACACCAGAGTGCAGCACTAGCATAGTCCGTAAACAGTTTATCGACGAGTCGTTCAAAGCGTAAATTCTGCCTTTAATTGAGTTCAAAATTGGGAAGTGTGATAAATTATACAATAATGTATCAGTGCTGTGTATTTCGATGAAGAAATGAAGGGAATTATTCATTTTCAAAAGAAGAAAATGTTCGAAAACTTTGGGAAGCAGCTAAAAATCACTCTAAAATATGTTCAGGTTAAGTATTCAGGTGAGATAGTCGCATTAACGTTCACATTTGTCACGTAAGACAACCAAATATTATTTTATTCTGAGCATAACCTAGAATCCACTTTCAAATGGTCGTAGGACGCCATAATATGGTTAAGTACAGTGTAAGTAAGATTAATTAAAACTTTGATATATTTTCACAAAATACCTGGTTATTACAATTAATAACATATTATAACAAGAATACGAGGTTATGATTTATGGAATGTGCTACTGGCGCCCTCTGCGCCGAGTTTCGCGTAATGTTCCCTATTATTCGGTAGATACCTCATTCCACTATTATATGTATAAAATTCTCGTTCAAATTATCTGAACATTTTGCAACTGGCTCTTAACATTATAAGTTTGCTACCACTTTTTGACTTGCAGAAGTTGAACCAGGGTTGATGTAAGATCTACAAAATGTGATCACATTCAGTATCATACTCAATCCAAGACAAGTGAATCTTCGATAGCTGAGTGCATTTAGCGTGAACAAGTTAATGAAGAAAAGGGATTTTCATGAGCCTTTTTTGTTGAGGAGGTGAGAGAAAATTGAAAATAATAAAATAACATCAGAACATCGTCGTGCTAAAACAGTGAGCTTTTATTAATTTTTTTCTAAGAGTGAGCGCGCAAATTGTCGTAATGAATTCTCTATTTTAATAGGAATCTAACGATATCTAAGATTTTAAAGAAGTAAAGTAAGTTTGGATGTAGGAGGTAATCTCTAACCACTGGTCCCATTACCTACAAAAATATATTCTCTGATGGAAAGACAATAATACACTATTGACGATTGTCATAGGATATTACTTATTGTGTTTTATGGCATACTAGCTTTTGCCCGCGACTTTGTCCGCGTGAATTTCGGTTATCGTGGATGCAGACGAAGTGGGGGATTAAAAAGTAGTAGCCTATGTCCTTCCCCAGGGTTCAAGCTATCTTCATACCAAATTTTATTAAAATCGGCTCAGCCGTTTCATCGTGAAAGCGTAACAGACAGAGTTTCTTTCACATTTAAAATATTAAAATAAAGTAAAATATAAAGTATGGATTTGACTTTCACGCAGGCGATGTCGCGGGCAGAAACAAGTAGTTATTGTAGTTTAAAGAAATATTTTGATATATTCGTTAGCTAAATATGACAAAAGCAGATGAGAAAACTTTTCAAATCATCATTTTTATCCGCATGACTGTTGACATGACTCTTGAAGTCATACTGTCATTGTTTAACTATTGTGTCTGCTAATTGGACTGTTGAGCTCATATCGGTATTAAACTTATTGGTACTAACACTAATTAATGATTACTTTATCTTTCATTTCTGTCCCACGTGTTAATACGATTATATTATGCTCTAACCTTCGATCAAGCTCTTACACACTATGGTAATGCGCTATCGATGTCAACCATGACATATATACTGTTGTTTATTCTTATTCAGCCACACTAATACCTACCTAAAGATGTTGAGCCCTGTAAATAGTGTACTTTCGATGAAAAATCAAGGTTCAAGTTTTGTCTTATTTCCTTTCAATACTAAGTGAGTTCTATTTTTGGAATGGTCTTCTCGAGCCCTTTATTTTGATAATCTGTAAGACCATAACAAAATAGATAGTTTTCTAAAGTCACTTAAAGAAACTACAAATGTCTCAAAATTCGACCGCTTTAATGCTTCCTTTCACTTGAAAGTTTGCGAGGTATCTCGGGTGATCTTATTGCACTCTGCTATGACAGCAGCTTTGAATAATAGGTAAGTACTTACCTACATAAATAATCAGTGATTATTTCAACGATTAGGTGCTTTGACGGCCGGATTACGATAAGTCACTCAAATCCTCGGCCCTATCAATAAGTAAGTACCTTAGCTACTTAATTACTTCATTTGTATGATAGGTAAATTACGCTCGTCGGCATTCCTAAATGTAGTTTCAAAAATGAATATATGGGTAGACTACCCAAATACTGAAATATTGTAATGAATCATTTTTATTGAGACAGAATCATCATCATCATCATCATTTCAGCCGAAAGACGTCCACTGCTGTACATAGGCCTCCCCCAAGTGGCGCCACATTGACCGGTCCCGTGCGACTCGCATCCAGCGGATCCCCGCAACCTTTACCAGGTCATCGGTCCACCTAGTGGGAGGCCTTCCAACGCAACGTCTTCCGGTTCGCGGTCGCCACTCTAGAACTTGAAGAATTGCCAAACTTAAGTGGCAGTGGGCAGGGCACATTGCTCGCAGAACAGATGGCCGATGGGGTCGAAAAGTTCTAGAGTGAGACAGAATACATCAACAAAATTCAAAAAAACCGTCCAAATTAGTGGCTATATAATGCTAACCTCTACCCGTGCTACGCGGAGTTATAGTAGATTAGATTCAGGTGATCGCTCGTAATCATTCACCACGAAACTGATCTAGTGAAGTTGGTTCTAAAAACTATAGCTCGTAATCGTGGACTGTGACTAAGGATGCCAGATCCTTAAACCGGCAAGCCAAACAGAACAACTTGTTTAGCCGGAATTCTCGGTCAAAAATTAGATTTTGTGTGTTACGTTGAAAATGTATTAAGTAACATTATTGTATTTAACTTGTTTCTTCCTAAATCAATCGTCTTAATTTTTACTGAGGTAACAACAAAAGTGAATAAATGAATCAGTGTTCAGATCTGAGAACGCCTGACAAAAATATTATGGCAATCCAAAGGACACTAATTAGTTGCCACCTCGTCTATCAAAGGAATAACATATTCACATTAACATATTATACTCTTTTCTTTTATTAATATAATATATTTATAATATAGGTATGTATATATTTACTTCGGTGTTTATGTATTCCAAGATATAATTATGTATGTGTAGTTTATATAATTTTTTTTTTGTTTAACTTTTTTGAATATTACTTTTTGTAATGCACCTGCCATATTATCTCTTCACCACCCTTGGTTGACTGGTAGAGAATGCCTAAGGCATTAAGTCCGCCTTTGTACCTTTGTGCATGAAGTATAAATAAATAAATATTATGTAGGTACTATTATTATTTACAACCACTGACACTAATTAAATACGTCTTCTTTCTCTCTCTCTCTTTTTGGCAATTCATTATTTACTCTATATTACATGCATAACGGACAAAACAAAAACAAACAATCAAACAAATTGTTTTGTTTTCCCAAAACAATGTTTTGGGAAGTATGAAAAATTTGCGTTTTATTAATTAATTATTATTAATTATTAGTACAACAGTTATTTTATTTAATACTGCTGATAATATTAGGAGTATTAAATAAAATAACTGTTGTCAAAAAAATACCGCGTGTCTAAAATTAAAGTAAAAAGCCTCACAAAACCCAACAGGCCGCGGACACCAGCACGCGTAGCATGACCACTCTATGTCTACAGAAGAATAGACATACTGACAGGAAGAATAGACAAACTGTACTGACTTGTCTATTCTTCTTGTCAGTATGTCTATTCTTCCGTAGACATAGCGGTGGTCATGCTACGCGTGCAGCGGACAGTGATTTGGAGGGAGGCGGGGTGTGTCGCTACTGTACGGTAGTACTCATATTTATACTGTGACATGACAGATACATTATTCCATAGAGTATGTAACTTAGCTTGCCGCCGAGGGTACGTTTTTGTTCAAAGGTTAAAGATCTAACTGCACATCTCCGAGCCAGGATATAGATAGACAACGACGAGGAACAGACCATGAGCAGCTGCGTCTTGCTGAGAGTCATAACATTGGCATCAGAGCAATCATGGAGAAACTGCAGATTTTGCAACCTTTTGTCAAGTATCAACTGAGCATCCAAGTGTGCTCACATGTGCGCTGGACCAGAGTACCAGACCCATTGATGATTTACATATGAATGAATATGTATATATGAATAAGGTAGATACTGTATAGGTTATTTATGCGAAATGAAACCCGCAGTGCTATTCTGTATCAATCTCCCTTGGTGAACATCTCGATGAATCATCAAAACAAAAAGATCGGTTCGAAATCTGGTCGAAAACATTTCACTTAACGTTTCTCCAAACACTCTGAATCATGTTAGAAGTCATTGGAATATAGAAGCGATATTCTTATTTTTTTATAGCAAGGCAGATGTTTGCTGTCAGCTCTTGATGTTTTCTTAATATAAGTATTTTTTTTTTTTTAAATAGTAATCGACTACGTGTTTTTGTTGTGGTTGTGGTACGTCTGAATTGACCATAATCTTACATCATAAACCACGCTGAGTTGATTCTCGTAGACATAGTCGTCGCAGGCCTGCGTCCTGGAGGTGTCGAACAGAGAGGCGGGACAGCTGTCTTCGCCCTCCGGCGCCGAGGAGCTGATGTTGACGTAGCGCTCACATGCTTCGAAGGAGCTGCCGCTGGCGGGGATGGCCTTCAGCACCCAGGGTGGAGAGAACTTCGGATCGGGGCCATCGCACTCAGGAACTAGGCATCTGGAGATTGTCACGTGGTACAGTCAGGGAACTATATTGTTGAGCAGATAGGCACACTACTTCAATTTGCCGAGTTATAGCCATTACAACTGACACAATGGTAGACGGTAGTACTAATATTTTTATACTGTGGTGCTCAGATTATTATCAAATAAAAGGCGGATACACCGTGCGGAACACTGCTATTGAAGCCACAAAAGTAAATACAAATTCAATAACGAATGCCTACAATCTCGTGATTGTATTCGCTTTTCAATTTTTATTTGTATTAGAATTTGTTTTTGTTAACAATGCTTCGCTTCGTGCTGTACTAACTCGTGTCAGTACAGCGCGAAGCAAATTGTAGGTATTCGTTTTTTAATTTGTATTTGCTTTTGTGGCTTCACTCTCAGCACGGTCTATCTGCCTTTTGTTTCATAATCTGAGCTCAAACTCAAACTCAAAAAATACCTACTGATAGACAGTCAATTTGTTTATCAATCAAGTTCTCTGACTTGATGTTTGTTTGTAAACAAGTAACAATATATTTATTTCTCTGTTTTAGCATATATTTGTTTCAAAAATTTTGCAAATGGCTCTAATGTACCCGGAGTTGTTTAGAAAATATCCCACAAGCGCAATTGTTGATGAACCCATATTATATGGGTACATGGGGATATTATATGGGTTTGTCAACAATATGATACATAAGTTTAGGCAGGATACATATACCACAAGCTCCAATATTTCACGAAACCGGCGACCGGATGAGCAACGAGACGGAAACCGGAATCGCCTTGGAAGTCCCTGACGCGCGTCAAACCTATCTACTGCCTCTGCGTTTTACAAAAGCCGAAAATTGTACCTACTATTTTCTCTCCTTATTTTAATATGAAGGTATCTACTTTAAAACGACAAAAACCTCAAAAATGGCTTCCAAGTTTACCGAAGTGTGGCGTCTCAGGGTCGGAGTTGGAGTATACGCTTAGGACACAACGAAAAAAAAAATTTTTTCGTTAAGAAATATTTTTGGGCTAGACCCAAAAACATTATATTTAGGTAAATCGTCAGTTTTTTAGAAACTTTTTAGGATCTGCGAAGCATGGCCCTACGACGGACGCACCGTTTCCGAGATATGGACCATTTTTTTTTTTAATGCATGAAATATAAATATTCATGCCGTTGTTTCGTAATGCTAAGTAATCATCGTGATCTAATCATGAGGCATCCTCTTCTAGGTACGTTAATGATATTTTTATTTTTTGAAACCTTCCCCGCTCTACTAATTACTCCTGTGTAGTGGGTGCCTTTCCATAGACATAAATTCACTTTCATAAACACCCAGACCCGTAACCACAATATTTGTACCGTGCGGGAATCGAAACCACGACGCACAGCCAATGACACCGCCACTGCGCCAATCGAGCCATCTTCACTCCAAAATAATTTATGGAGTATATCATAATTTAATCATGAGGTTCTGTATTGTTCGAGATTCAATCATTCTGAAATGAATTGATTACTGTATAAGCCCTAGCCGTGTGGTGCCGGCCACGAATAGCACCACCCTATTTCTACCCGTGGGCGTCGTAGAAGGCGACAGTGTGGGATATTGACCAGAGGATGTGCAGCAACCTTGCAGCTCCTTGTGAGTACCACATGCCACCTACTGCGATCGTTACCTTGCATCGGCCAAGCATGGCGATTACGGCAGAACCCACGCCATTAGGGAGACCTATGCCCAGCAGTTGGCCTCTTAAGGTTGACATAATGATGATCTTACCTTGTATTTATTCTAGCGGTTGTGAAAATATATTCTCCGGAAGCAAATGCAGAGAATATGACAGGGAAGGCAGCGAGCAGTAGTGTCACTATCTGGTACTTTCCAAACTGCCCAACCTCCTCCACCAGGATGGTGTCCAGGTTCACCCCCTTGGACGGGCCATTCGCTTCCCCTTTCTCCTGGGTCGTCATTGTGACTGGTCCTGCGGCGTCCGGTGCTCTGGTCCTATCTAGTTACACGGCACGCGACTAATGACGGTACTAGATCCATCTAGGCATTCATCAACTCCGCGTCACTGAAGGCTATCATTTAGATTAACCCAATCATACAAATACTTTTATCGCTAACAACAATAATGAGAATAATAATCCATTTGATTATTCTCCATAAAAAAATGCACACTGTTTGAATAATTATATGATAAAACGATATGAGATACTATCGCTTGAAAGTGTTGAAGGTATTTGTATAATCCTTTATAAGACACACGCGAGTAGAGATATGAGCCGTTATCACATTTTAATTGTTTACCCATTATTGATAATGTAATAATTACATTTAAAATACAAGCACAGTTTTACTGTGATACAAGTCCAGGGTTAAAAGGGTTAAAAAAGTATTGCCACAGATCTGATCCTAATTCCCCAGATCTGTGCTCACTGGTTTTAAATATCAAATAAATATTTTATTTTGTTTATTATAATTTTTGCTTCCGAAATGTATTATCTATATTGTTTCTTGTAGGTAATTACTGACATCCTTCAGCTTAGTAAATTACTCAGTTGTTATGCTTACTAATATTATATACTAAAGAGGATCAAAATAAACTGTGAGATGTTCCTTAAAATAATTTATTAAGTAGGTACTAGTTGGCATCACAATCACTCGCTATCAGACTCCACGTTAGAATGATTTTCTCTTTTAAGATTAATGACTTGTCGATCTCTTAATTTCAAACTGTTAATGAGCTTCATGACTTGTATTCTGAACTCAAACTTTGAGGATTCAGTAAGTTTCTTGACAGATGGTGTGATGGACTTGAAGAAGGCTCTATCCTCGTCTTCTTCTTTTCGTATGAGGTTGGTGAGGACTGTGATAATGTTTTCTTCGTTTTCGTCTTTACTGCTACCGTAGTCAAGCTTGACTCGTTTGGGTGGACAGTCGCGGTCGGCTGCCTGCGCGTCTGTGCTTTCTTCTATGTCCACAAACACCTCTTGCAGCCACTTGTGCGCATTGTCGTGGTCACCTTCGTTGTTGTTATCTATCCGCTCTTCGATGAAGCTCTTGTCTATCATGCTCTTCCTGTCTGCTTCACCGTCCAGGTAGATGGGATCCAAGAACTGCAGCTCTTCTGCGTACAGGTACGGCCTTCGTACTCCTGGTTTTCGTGACTTGACGTATGAGTCTCGGACATTGTACCATTTTCTTGTGATTATATTACCTGAAAATTTAAAAAAAAAACACATTAGTACCTAGCGTTTGCTCTCTTTTCTGTTGTCGCTTCATAAATTATTGTCTGAACAATATAGGTGATAAATTCGTAATAATATGAGCTACTATTCATTGTTGATTGAAAGTAAAAAACATGACTGTTGAACATTGTTAGAGTGTTCCACGTGCTGAAACTAGTAAACAAACATCTATATTGATGTTATTATTATGATAAACATTCGTTCTCACATATAACATTCTTCTTGTGGTCATCGAGGGTATCGTAGGCGGGCTCGAACTCAAGGCAGATCTCGTGCCAAGACCTCTCTTTGCTGGCCTTGTCGCGGTAGAAGGGGTGGCAGCGGTCCCACAGGCACTGCTTCTGATGCACCAGTCTTATCAGCTCACGCGTTGCTATCACCTTCTTTGAGAAGTGCAGGAAATTCATGCTGCGCAACATAACAACTAATTATTAATTCGAATGTCCTCCTTGGTCTAGTGGTGACAAGTGCGACCACTACTCATTTGGTCCTGGGATTGATCTTGATCACCAGGTCGAAAAATCTCGGTCTAATGCAAAATCCCAAATGGAATAATCGAATATCACTTTTAAATATTGTAATTTTGGATTATTCATTAGCACTAGAGCAGTCCACATTTAAATGATACACTAACACCTACTTGGTCAAATCTCCTTTAGGTCTTCCTTTAGATCTACTTTAGGTAGGTACCTACTCATTTTCAAATATAATATACCTAAGTAGCAAACACATGTTATACCTATATCTTTATTTATTAACGAGGGTTTGATCACATACCTAGTGAGCATGTCATCCTCATAAAGCAAACACTTGATCAGACACCAAACACTGTCAAGTACATACTTAGGGCTAGGCCGGCTAGGTGAAGCCATTCACCTTGACGAGCAAATCCAATACATTTCGATCAGGATTTTGAAGTTTGCGCCTAGCTATCATTACTTGTTATAAAAAAAAATGAGATTTTCGGTGGACACGGTCTAAACTTGAGGTCTTAACCTAAGAAGTAATAATAATAAATAATAATATGTGGAGACATTTTCACACACGGCCATCTGATCCCAAACTAGGGAGACCCTGTACTATGGGTGTCAGACAGCTGATATACACAAATACATTTTTTTTTGTAAATACATACATATATAGATAAACAACACCCAGACACAAGGCAACTACAAGTGCTCATCACACAAATATTTACCCTGGGCGGGAATCGAACCCGCAACACGCTGCGCAGCAGTCGATCGCTCAGCCACTGCGCCAACCGTGTCGTCAAAGGTTAGGTGTACACAAAGCGCAATGAACTATGTTACGCTTTCACGATGAAACGGCGGGACCGATTTTAATTAATTTTAGTACCTATGAAAATAGCTTGAACCCTGGGGAAGGACTTCAGCTACTTTTTAATCCGCGACTTCGTTTGCTTCCGCGATAACCGACATTCACGCGGACGAAGTCGCGGGCAATATTCAGTAGGTAAGTAAAGTACCTAAGTAGGTAAATCATTTATTGATTTATTTATAACTAGCTTTTGCCCGTGACTTCATCCGCGATAACAGATGAAGTCGCAGACATAAAAGTAGCCTATAGACTTTCTTTTGCTTCGAGCACAGCCTGTAAGTACCAAATTGCATCAAAATCAGTTGAGTAGTTTAACCGTGGAAGCGTAACAATAAACAAACACTTTTGCTTTAGATAATATGTCTATTTAGTTTAGTATGGATTTCGCCACGAGTAGGTAGGTAGGTACCCTATTTTTGAATACCTAGTCTAAAAACATGAAAATGCGAGAAAAGTTCACGGAGAACAAGAACACAAACATGGGTAAACACAGTTGACCTTGAAGTTGAACATTGAACAGTTTCGCGCCAAATACACACCGAGCGACCTTACTCCCCGGGCTTATAGACCATAATAGAACGCTCGCGGTCTTGACTGCAGCAAAGTTCACTGCGACCTTTGTACCATACTTTTTACAAAATATTCTCTACAGCTGGACTTGGGTATGTTTAATTTATTCGAATACATAACATAACAATAGCTGCCGTGGTTACGTGTCCTACGTCATACGAGCAGGCATTCTGACGATCACCCACCTTGTATCCGAGTCCGACATTATCGATGTCTTCAAACTGCTCATCCGGTTTCAAAATGGCGGTTTCACTTGAAATTCCACGTCAACATCACATCAAAGAATATGAAAATACATTAAACATTTGAAAAGGGTAATGAGTTATTGTTGTAGATGAATAATTTGTCGTAAACGTCGTGCAAAAATGCGTATATTCCCCTAGCGAGTTTACACAATACTGTCGGCCGCGGCGGCAGAGCGGAGCGGCAGCCGCGCGCCCGGACGGTCGCTATCCGGTCCGAGGAACGGCAACGTCGCGTACCGGAGTTGGAAGTGTCGCAACGTTGCGCGCCGTTCAGTGGTAGATACATACCTACTTACTTTTATTCATGGGTACGTATGTTGTTGCCTGTGTAGTTATGCATACCGCATCGACCCCTAATAATAAAACATCATGTTATTTAGTACACGCCATCAGCGGTTTCGGGCGTTTGTCCACCGCCCGCCGTCACCGGAATCGGAATGTTACCAAGAAACGAGATTACTCGAACCGAGTATGACGGTCGCGGCCTTACGTCGATCGTGTGTTCACTGCCACTGAACTCGGCGGTTCAGTAGGTATGCTCGCGGATTATGATAGACAAAACAAAAACCGGGCAGCCGGCGCGGGACGACCGGCGGCGCGGGGCGCACGGCAGTGTGTAGATAAGATCAAAATGTTTTCTATTGCTGGAACATCGGTCCGTCACAATCTCGGGAGTTGTACCTAGCGGTAGCGTCGATCTACTCGAAACTCCGGTGGCCGAGGTAACAGACGTGTGCTGAACTTGTGGCCATACTAAATGTAAAATGTATCGCTACTTTGGCGCCGAGATCGCGACCGGCGCGGTGGACAAACGCCAGCATTCACGGTAGTGTCCAGGATGTCAATGGCTAGGACTCGGCGACACGTAGGTATCTGTAGAAATAAGGGCCAATGTCCAGTAAGGTAAGGACCAGTGTGAAGTCGACAGTCTGCATTAAAAGCATTCACGACTAGACTCATTGTTTCTTTTTTAAAAATCTTTAAGAGTGCCCCCCGTTAACTAGGTTTGTTATAGGTTTTATCATGTAGCTTTTATTTTTCAGAACGTTTCCGGCCTTATATTTAGGTATTTTTGGTACTTACAACTAATTTTTTTAAACGTTGCCCCGCTCTAAGAATTACTCCAGTTGTGGATGCACTTACTTACTAACATAATATAAATTCAGCCAGACCCAGAACAACTATCTGTAGGCCATACAAATATTTGTTGCGTGCGGGAATCGAACCCGCGACATACAGAGTATGTAACTATCTTAACCTTCCGTCGTCGGTCACTCTAGTGGGCTAAAGAGCACGACGCGCTAGTTTCAACCGTTTGAAAGAGACAAAGAACTTTAGATTGCGTGTACGCCTCTCAGGCGTAGATTAAGCCCTTATAAGGCTGCCTGTCCACCGGAGCGGAGCGAGGCAGCGGAGCGGAGAAACGGAGAAATATTAACCAATAGGACTGCACAAAATCTCCGCTCCTCTTTAGTGGACAGGGAGTTGCGAACTAGTTTAAAAATTCATACAAAACCGGTAAGCGGAGCGGGGATGCAAGGCGGAGCGGAGAAACGGAGCGGGGAAGCGGAGCGGGGAAGCGAGTGCAGGCGCGGGCGCCAGTTGCGCCCGCAGTGTGCCGCCGTAGTCCGACCAGTGCGTATGTGACCGACGCAGTGAACACAATGGATGAAAAACTTATTGAAAGTGTGAAAAAGTTTCCGTGCATTTGGAACACATCTTCAGAATTTTACAAATGCAACGAAACAAAAGATGCTGCGTGGGACCAAAAAATCATTGAAACAAACATATCGGATGGTAAATAATATTATGTATCTTTATTCTATAATACCCTCTAGTAGGTACATATTGATATCTTTTTTTTATTTAACAAAATAATACCTAAATAATGTCCGCGGCTGGCCAAACTATCCAAATCTGTCACACATCACTGACTATAGATTCTTTTCAAAATTCGAGTATCTTGCCTTGGAACCTTCCCCTGATTATTGAAGTATGAACAATACATTTCGCGAACTTGAAAACCATCATTAATAGAATGTTGTGTTTGTGTAATATCACCAACTGATAATAATGTTTGCTCCATGTTATTTTCAATATTGTTTATATAATCAGGTTGTCTTTGAATTAAATAATTGTGCAAAACACATGTTGCTTTTATTACCTTGTCAACTGTTTCTATTTTGCATTCGAAATCTTTATGATACACGTACCACTTTCTCGTCAATACACCGAAAGTTGCCTCAACAATGCGACGTGCTCTTGATAATCGGTAATTAAATATTTTTCTTTCTGCGTTTAGTCCATCACGTGGGTATGGCCTCATAAAATTTTCCATTAATGGAAAAGCTTCGTCTCCTATAAATACGAACGGCATTTTTGCACCACCTTGATACAATGGTACCGGCTCAGGTAAATTCAATCTCTTCTCTTTTAGACTCTTTCCGAAAATGCTGTTATCAAAAATTCCTGCATCAGAAAATCTTCCCATAGATCCCACATCAACCATTCTGATTTTCCTTCTGGCATCAGCTAAACACATCAATACTACAGAAAATCTCTTTTTGTAGTTGAAAAACGAGGACCCAGTTTTCGAGGGAGCCTTGATATATACGTGCTTGCCATCAAGAGCACCTGTACAATTTTTAAATTGCCATAGTTCATCAAAATCTTTTGCTATTTCTTTCCAGTCGTTTTCTGTTGGTTGCGGCATGACAAGAGGTTGCAATACATTCCATAAAGCATCACAAACCTCATCAATAATTCTTGATACACTTTTTAATCCAATTCTAAAATTTTCTCCCATCGTTGTAAATGAGTGGCCGGTTGCTAAATACCTGAAAAATAAAAGTAATATTTTTTTATAAATAGACCATGGAATAATTTTTTGTGTTTGTTGATTGTTTCAGTTAAAACTGCCAAGTCGCGATGGAAACAACTGAGAGATAATCATCGAGATGCCTTAAAAAGACAAAATGCAACAAGGAGTGGACAGGCTAGAAAACAACGAAAAGAATGGAAATATCAGAAAGCCATGTCATTCTTATTGCCTTACATGTGTAACAGAGACCGGTCATCAAATTTTGCGCCCTTGGATGACTCAGTAAGCGAAACTTCAAATCCGCCAAATACCATTGATGAGAGTTCACGGGAATCATGCAATTTGTTGCCATCAAATTCAAATAATCTTCCTTCTGTCGATGTTCCTAATGATTCAACAGCTTCTGGGCCTCTCCCATCCACATCCAAAAAAAGAAAGAACGATGAAATTCTAGATCTTTTGAAAAAAAATCAAAAACGCCGCGAACTGTTGGAACAAGAACGGATAGAAGTTAAAAACATGATGTCAGCTAGTGATAAGTACGATGAAATAGACTTATTTTTTTTTAATTTGGCTGCATCGGCGAAAAAGCTGCCGTATTATTTACAACTACAAATTAAAAAAACCTGCTTTAATGCGGTAATATCAGCTGAAGAAAGTAATCTTCAACATAGTTGGTATTCTCCGAATAATTATGGTTATTCTACAGCCTCATCAACACCTACAACAGATAATATCAATACTAGTATCGATATCGATACTCCTAGTGCTCCAAATGATATTAACACTAGTATTAATACTCCTAGCGCTTCACAAATTCAAACAACCCAGGATATTGAAACATCTGCAGCAGAGCAAACAGGACCCAATGAAAATGCGGACAACTTTGAGACAGATTATGATTTTTAAATTAATATAACATGGCATCGACTGTATGCAAAAATAAAAGTTACTTTGATTTCAAAATGTGTACTTACTTTAAACACACTGCTAATCTTTCACAGCTACTGATTGAATTTCTGTAATTTGTGTCTTGTTTCCGAATATATGGTTCAATCAGGGAGTGAAGTTCATGAAAAGTACATCTTGAAACTCTATAAGATTTTTCGAAAGTTTCTTCATCAGCAGTTTGGAAAAAAGTAAAATATTCACTGTGTTCTGAACGATGTTTGATATGATTTCTTAACCAAAATCTATGTTTCCTTATAGAATTGTTCAAATAGTATACGGTAAGTAATTCGGTTTCTTCTGACTCCAACTCTTCTTCCTCAAGCAATGTAAGGTAATAACGTATTAACTTTTTCGATAACATGTCTGCTGTCACTGACATTTCGCGTAGAACTAAACCAATCGCCCGCCGCCGGGAGCTCGAAATGACTCGTCGCGTACTCGCGGCCTAGCTCCGCATATTGAAAAACACAGTGGCAACTCCGCTCCGCATTACTTTCTCGCTCTGCTCCGCAGCCTCGCTCCTCTCCGGTGGACAGACACAGTACGCAACTCCGCTCCGCATTACTCCGTTTCTCCGCTCCGCTGCCTCGCTCCGCTCCGGTGGACAGGCAGCCTTACACTTGACTAAATTAAGTCGACTAAATTCAGTCGTTAATGAATTCAGTAAGTAGTAACTGAATTCAGTAGCGACTGAATTTAGTCGACTTAATTTCTCGACATCAGAACCATAAGGTCGGATGTCCCATTTTTGCAAAAATCGTATTTTAACTGAATCTTTATTAAATTTTTTTTCTCTTTCTTTTTGTTTAGTCAACATATTTGTATCTCCCTTTAATAACATTTTCGTTTACGTAAAAATAGTCGGATATCCACCATACATTAGAACCAATGAGTCTGATCTTCATTTGAAATTCTATGGTCGTGAGTAAAATTACCAGAATATTATTTTTGTAGTATCATGTAAAGATAAGTCAAAAAAAATTATTTAAAAAAACAAAAAACCCGACTGCGTGAAAAATTATTAACTCAAAAGATAGAAATAAGTGAAAACTTAAATATTTTTTTGGTTTTGAATCATCGTGGTTGACAGTGTTCACAAAGGCAGTCGGAGGCATCAAAAATGTACAATATGTTTCAAATCCGTTGAAAGTGTCTAAACTTTAACTTGATGCCTCCGACTGCCTTTGTGAACACTGTCAACCACGATGATTCAAAACCAAAAAAATATTTAAGTTTTCACTTATTTCTATCTTTTGAGTTAATAATTTTTCACGCAGTCGGGTTTTTTGTTTTTTTAAATAATTTTTTTATTTTAATATTTTTAGTTTTCGCAGTGATTCAATTTAGAATTTAGAAAACTTTACGTCGAGTCTCTTTACGTTGAGCCGAGAAGCTTGCCTCGCTTCTATTATCCCTACGTCGAGTCTACAACTTCTGTCCCGTTTTTACTCCCTTAACGTCGAGTTTCTGTACCCGCTTTTCCGTGCACTAGCTATCGGAGGGCTAGGCGGTGCAGTGCACCAGGTCCCCAAGCTTAGCGGGCCCCTCGGCCCCAAACCTTGAACTAACCTAAACCTTAAACCGACTGAACTTTTTATTATTTATTTATATTTTTTCTCCTCCATGTTGTTATGTATTGTCCTACTAGTGTTGTTGGTGGGTGGTGCACAGATATTGGTGTAGCACCAAAAGGTTTAATTATACATTAGTCGCATTTTTGCTTCCAATGCTTCCTTTAATTCTTCCGCTGATGCAAGTTTTAGTTCAATTGTGCGTCGGTGCTTCAGTCAATAGAAATACCATTTGTTTAATGTCTGCCATAACAATGTAAGACACCTTTTCTAATGCCAACGTTCACGCCCGTTCTGATTTGTAAGAGTTGGTATAAACCTCAATCTTCTTTCTACCATCTACCCCACTTCCCGGTTTCGTTTTTATCCGTCGCGATAGAATTGGAAAGAAGGAGGTTGTGTTGCTATTTAATTATCGTCGTAGTGATTTTCCTTTAAAAAACATTGCCTCTTCTTCTTCACTTTACGGTGCCTCCCCTGAGTAGGTACCTATTTCCAACACAAGAGAGGGACAGGTCGTTAGGATTAAGTCGAGCCACGTGTCATACCCTAAGATATTAAAACGAGTAGGTTGCAGAGGAAGAACATCAGAGACTAACAGACTCGATGATATGTAAGAGTTCTCGGGAACGACAGGTTGGCTGCCCAAGGTCTGTGTTGAAATCGCCCATGAAGACGCAATGTGCATACACTGACCCTACTGATTCTTAAAGTTGCGAAAGTAGTCAATGGCGGGCGGACATTAATAGACAACACCAAGTAGGGTTTTAACACCTTTGATATGGATAATATCATCCAAAGATAATATCATCATATCAAAGAATATGAAAAACCAACCTCTTCCTTCTAGTGAAGATAATACTTCTGAACCTCTCGGAACCTCTTCAAAGCTGCAAGAAATCGCTAAACTGCCATATTCTCGAAAACCTTTCTTCTTTTTCTCCTACTGATATCATCATAATACGTAAATTATAGTGTAGAGAAACGTTAAAAAACAAATAATAAAACAATATTTTAATGATACTGGTTTTTAATTTATATCCTGACTGTACTTATTATATAAACTCGACGTAACGGAATTAGATAGCGTAAAATAACAATATTTTGCAAGAGCAATAGACTCTCAGACTCGACGTAAAGGAACTCAACTTAAAGGGAATCAACCTTAATTATTTGTTGTTTTTTAGCATTTCTGATTCCAAATTACATTTAAACAAATAGTTGTATATATATTAGTAAGGTATTTATAAAACCTACCCTACTCGATAGGTTTAAAGATTATTTTTTTTGAAAACACTAATATGTCGCCAAAAATTGGCCAGTTTAATTTTAATAATTTTGATGTACCCAGTATCACTCACACAATTAAGACGATTAAAACGACACCTTTCAAGCTAAAAACTCTCAGACTCAACGTAAAGGAACTCAACTTAAAGGGAACGAACCTTAATTTATTTGTTGTTTTTTAGCATTTCTCATTCCAAATTACATTTAAATATATAAGTTATTTATATATTTGTAAGCTATTTATAAAACCCTTTATTTTGATACCCCACTCGATAGGTTTTGAGGAAAAATATTTTTATTTTAAACACTAATATGTCGCCAAAAATCGGCCAGTGTATTTTTTCTAATTTTGATGTACCCAGTGTCACTCACACAATTAAGACGAATGAAACGACACCTCTCAAGTCAAAATCCATTAAGCCGTTTAAGCTACAGAGCGTGCCAAAGAAATTCACATACATACATACATACATACA
Organism: Charanyca ferruginea; assembly: GCA_947361185.1. Taxonomy (NCBI): domain Eukaryota; kingdom Metazoa; phylum Arthropoda; class Insecta; order Lepidoptera; family Noctuidae; genus Charanyca; species Charanyca ferruginea. The sequence continues at coordinate 27,297,210 of OX376068.1, forward strand.
TACATACATACATACACCCGAAAAACATAACCCTCCTTCTGGCGCAGTCGGGTAAAAATAAATGTAATTTGTAGGTCTCGTATTAACAACATACCTTGTAGCTCGGATACTATTCAAGTTCATAAAGTCATTAACTAACAACAGTCTTTATGGCTCGGAGCATAAGTGACAAGATTCACTGAAAAAGAGATAGCACTATAATTATGACTGCGTGGGACAGAGATAAATCATAAACATGCGACGTCACCTCTCCTTCCGCGCGCTGTTCGTCTGCGTCGGGATTGTTTTCGCATTGCTGCGGCGACTTGTAGGATCTCTCGTTTCGATAGGTTTTTAAATAATTATTGTATGTGTGAACAATGAATAATCGCACCCGAAAAATATTACATAAATTGAAAAACAGAGATGACGCTGTCCAATGTAAGAAAATACTATCATTACTATTAAAAGTAGGTAGTATGGAAGAAGCTTTTATCTGACTTCGACTTCGTCAGCAACCGCGATAAGTGACATTAAACTAGTTTAATATACTTTATAAATGTAACTATGTATAACTACAAATTTTGTACTTACTTTTAATAATTCAACAAAAAAATTAGGTACGTATCCGCTATTTTTTAGGCTCATTGTCACCAGCAAGACTCGGTGATTTTGATAGCGAAGACAGTGTAGGAGATAATGATTATATTCCCATTCTATCTTCTTCGGATTCCGATATTGGATATGAGCAAAAAAGGGATAAAGAGAAACGTTTTTCAACCGACTTCAAAAAAGAAGGAGGTTCTCAATTCGACTGTATGTTGTTTTTTTTATCAATTGATAGGCATACGTTTGACCACTATCTCACCTGATGGGAAACGATGATACGGTCTAAGATGGAGCACGCTTGCCTAGAAGTAACCTATTCACTCTTGACTCAAAGACTCCTAGGTTGTAGCTATCAGGAAACACAGATGCAGGGAATTCCACTCCTTAGCAGTACGCACAATGAATGTGTTCCCAAAACGTTTGGTGCGTGTGGGTGGGATGTCCACCATGTACCGGTGGCGCATCGCCGTACGTCTTGTGGTCCGATGATGAAACGGGCTCGGCGGAATTAAATTATGCAATTCTGTCGCACACTCCCCAAAATGCAACCGATAGAAAACCGGCAGGCCAGTAACTCGGCGTCGATGCTCAAGACTTTGGAGCTTTGACTCGACGAGCCTATCATTGCCAATGATCCTCTTGGCTCGTTTCTCAATTGTCTCTAGGGCATCAAGCTGGTATCTGGCAGATCCGTCCCAAAGATGAGAGCAGTACTCCATACACGATCGAACTTGCGCTTGATAAAGTTTAAGCAGCTGTTCCGGCGTAAAGTCTCACCTTTGCTAGGATTCCCAACTCTTTGGCAGCCACTTGAGCCTTTGCCTCTATGAAAGGGCCAAAATTGAGGGTAGATGTTAACGTAACACCAAGAAGCTCAAGTCGGTCAGTTATCGGCACGATTACACCTCGGAAAGATGGAGCTGGGTGGAATTGGCTCCTTTTAGCGGAAAAGAGACACGATTGGGTCTTAGCAGCATTGAACTTGACCAGATTGGCATCGCCCCATTCAGAGACAGCCTGTAAGGCCAAGTTCAAGCGCTCAACCATTGCTTCCCGGAGAGACTGGATCTGCGACCCACCAGCTCGTGCGTCGGACACGTATCTCTCAGCGACAGTGCTGTCGTCTGCATACCCAAAGGTACCGGGTTTTAGCAGATCATTAATATGCAGCAGGAACAATGTTGCCGAGAGCACCGACCCCTGAAGAATCCCGGCATTAATATCCAGCAGTCCAGACGAGCAGCTATCTATGATCTGCAAACATTAGCTGTTTGGATACCTGAACAGTTCCATGACTATTATTATATTTATAAAAACCTACCACACCAAGAAGTATGTGATTTTCCAGAGAATAATGAAGAGTGAGATTTGTTTCGATATTATTATTATTTTAAATCGTTCTAAGAATATTTTTGGTGTAGTTGTGATCTCAAACCTGTTGTGTCAACACTAGAATAGCAGGTACTTATTATGTTTGAGATTGATTGATTGATTCCGATCATCAATCAAACTGATATAGTAAAATAATAATTTCATTTCTATCCCCTACTTACTCCAGTGAAATTATTAGATTTAAGAGGCTAATAGGACCTATTTAACAATAGACTGTATAACAATCAAATAAACTTAGAGCCAAAGAGTCTGATCTGGGGCGAATTAAGGCTTTATATTCGACGATATTAAAAGTATTTTCAAGTCTAAACGAGTCAAATAGTATTATAATTAGATAAGTCCTATTTATCTTTTTTTTTTTGAGAATTTAAAGTCCGATTTAGACATACGTAACAAAATTCGTAATTAAAAAGATCACTGCCCCGAACCATAAAGTCTGATGTTAACATAAATAATGTATTATTTTTATGCGCGTCATTTTTTTTGTTAAACAAATGGTCGGATGTAAACATCATCCAGTATATTTATGAACCTAAATAGTGAATATTACGAGCCATACGGTCTGATTTCAACATAATAGATCCATTTACATAAGATTCTTAGAGGCATATGGTATTTAGTTTATATGGAACTTTTTCACTGTACATCGTCCTTAAAAACTGGGTCTGATGTACCTACCCTTGGATATAAAAATAAGGTTCCTTCCGGATTTATTAGGAAAACCGGCATAAAAACCGCCAACGCCTATTCTCAAATAACCAAGCATAAATAGTGACGGCCTTGTACTCCCAAATCTTCAAAATAACAAAACAAAAAAATATTTTAAATGTTTATTTTTGCTCTCCTGTAAAATTGCAAAAATGGATATCAGACCAAATGGCTCTGATGTCGAGATTTAGCGAAGTGTAATAAGGGCTATAAGTTTTTAGGGTTAAGCTTGTACGGACCCTGCCTATATGTATATAGTATCTTTGTTATTTACTATTTTGGAACGGGGGCCCTCAAAATAGACTTGTTTGTAATTTATACCTATTAAACCTAAGTACAATAAGAGCCACTTTCCGAGCAAGTATGTAAAATAAGTTAGGTATTTTACACTTAAAGTACCGGAGAACGCTTTGAAAAAGGACTGAAGGAAAGAAAATATCAGGTACCTAGTGCTTCTCTGATTAAGTAAGAGGTAGGTAGCTGATAAATTAAAATAAAACACAACACACTATGATTTGTGACTTCATTTGTCGTATTTCAACACAAAGGCGTTCGAACCTTTTTGTATGGAAGCTGGCATATCGGCCCAGTGCTATTTAGATTTTTTTTCGAAATCGCGGCGCAGTTGTAAGTATGGGAAGAGGACTTATAGACGAAAAAAAAATGACAATAATAATCAACCTGGGAACGATTATTTGGATACAATCTAATCAAATGTAAATACTGTTAATAAAACTTAACAGTATTTACATCTGGAAATCATATTTTATTAAAACTCTGCATTAGGCAGCTGTCAATTTCATACAAACCCTGCATTTTAATTTCTAATTAATCGTTTATTACATCATCTTCCGAATACATCATCTTATGTGATTCCGTCGACCAATATTATCAATACCCTTCATGAACACGAAACTTGGACAAGTAGGTACTCTTAACTGGAGCTGGACTGACCCAAATATATAATATAATTAAAATGAATCGTTGTTCGTTAGTCTCACTAAAACTAATTTTGGTCTTGAAATATTTCTGGAAGTCCAGGGAAGGTCTAAACGGTAATCAATTGACAGGACAACCTCTGTTGGGTCAGCTAGTAGTTAAATAACAAGGGCAGAATGCTGACGATGATGTCAGTAGTCAGTATCAGAGTCCTGGTGCAGGTCCTTGGATTTGATGATGCCAAGCTTGGTGGCGAGCGCGGCCACGTTGGCGCGCACCTCCTCCTGCACCAGGTTGAAGGACATGGCCAGCAGCGCGATGCCGAACAGCAGGTACAGGGAACACAGGGCTATGGAGTGCACGGCGTCTGCTGCGTCTCCCACACTCTGACCCTGGAGAGAGATAAGTTCGTTACTTAAATGATCATCACTATCTACCCATCCTTTCCCCAACTACTTGGGTATTTTGGGTCAGCTTCCAGCAAGGGCGTCGCCAAGGGAGGGTAGGTAGGGGCAGTTGCCCCCCCCCCCCCCCCCGCCCCCCTAGAGATCCAATAGCATCATGTGCCTTTGACTGTACGAGTAATTAAAATTTGCTAGCGACGCTCTTGGCTTCCAGTCTAACCGGGTGCAGCTAAATATCAATATTTGACATTTATTCTACATGGAGCGACTGTCGATACTCTTGGTAAGAGTAGTTGTCAGACCGTCAGGCTTCTACCTACGAATGACAACCGGGCCCAACGGTTTAACGTGCTTTTCGATGTACGAAAGGGTCTCAGTGTGAAAATGTTGGTCCCCCATCCACGGTTGCTAAACCTTACTCAACTGACCCGTGAAGCCTTCTTAAACATATCACGCCAATTTTAGTCATTAACATTACGGGGTACGCTATTATCATGTAAATAAATTGTTTTATTTTTAACCGCTGTGGAAGTACATACTAACCTGCGCGGGAACAAAGTCTCCAAAGCCGATGGTGGTGAGAGTGATGAAGCAGAAGTAGGCGGCGTCCAGGTACTCCCAGCTCTCCCAGCTCTTGAACAGGAAGGTGCCCGCCACTATGTAGGAGGCAACCAGGAACACGCACAGCCAGATCGGTACTGGCTTTATCTGGATGAAAATCAAATAGTTACCAGGAATATGACTAAACTGTTAAATGTTACTATTGAAGTGCGTCTTACGAATATTCATAATTTAAAAAGGGAATAAATATAATGACTACCAAAAATAGTAAATGATCACCAAATTTTAGTCACCAAATCTTAGGACCCTTAAGTCCCCCCTCGGGCGGATCCGACATGGTTAGGTTAGAACTGTGACCTCCTACGGACGAGGCGAGCGAGCGGAGCGAGCGTGCCGCGGCAGCGGCCGTCGAGTGCCAGAACCAAATCGCTTTTTACAGTCAAACTCGTACATTTATACAATACTTTGGGTAAAAATTCGTGATCATTTACTATTTTTGGAGGTAATCCATACTTCCATACTAATATTATAAATGCGAAAGTAACTCTGTCTGTTACGCTTTCACGATGAAACGGCTGAACCGATTTTGATGAAATTTAGTATGAAGATTGCTTGAACCCCAGGGAAGGAACATAGGCTACTTTTTAACAGTGACTTCGTCTGCATCCACTATAACCGACATTCACGCGGACGAAGTCGCGGGCAAAAGCAAGTTTACTATATCTGGAGGCTCGTTAAACATAAGCCATTTAAAAATAACATAAAGCTTACAGTCATTTTTGAGCCAAGTTAACAAAAATGTTAGCAATATGCAATTGTTTTTAACCGACTTCAAAAAGGAGGAGGTTATCAATTCGAATGTTATTTTTTTTTTTATGTAGGTATGTTCGGGCATAACTCTGTCACATATGGACGGATTTGCATAGTTCTGTTTTTGTTCGAAAGGGGTTTATTCCGAAAAGGTCCCATATAAATTTTATCAAAATTGGTAGGTACAGCCCTTTTTGAGAAAATCAACAAATTCAAAAAAAAAAAATACATAGACGATGTTTTAGTTTCTTCAATCACTGGAGGACTTACAATCTCTTTTAAGTGTGTTGCCGTTTCTTAATGGATTTGAATGTTAAGGCAACACTAAAAAGCGAAAAATAAAAAGTTTTTTCAACAAAAAGAAAACCGCCTTCAATAACTAAAAAGTGATTAATAACTTTAGCACAGAACACACATTACTTTACTTTCGGAAGTCGGTGGCAATACAAAACAACAAACACAAAGCCACCGCCACCGACTTCCGAAAGTAAAGTAATGTGTGTTCTGTGCTAAAGTTATTTATCACTTTTTACTTTTTGAAGGCGGTTTTCTTTTTTTTGAAAAAACTTTTTATTATCTTACAAGCCCGCCACACTGTTCCCACTGCACCACTGCAGCTTCTGTAAGCCAACATCAACAGTGGCGACCACCAGAAAAGCACCGAGGCAATGAACCTCGTCGAGTCCCGAAGAATCGATTCAACTGCCTTGATCCCGCAACGAAATTAATCAGAAAAGATCAGCAGACCAGTAAGAATAAGACATATTTTCCTCAATATCAAGCAGGAGCCAGAACAGAACTAGGTCAATAGGCACAAAGGGTCGTTTACAACTGGGAGAAACCAAGTCGCCAAGCACCACGGATTACAATTAACGCTGTGCAATGCATTCATTATGCACCTAGTATTAAAACAGCACACCTTGCTTACCTACAATGCTGATCATAATACTAACAAGAGACGGAACGATATAGTATGCAATTCAAATTCGATTTCAAAACATGTCTTTGCAGAAAGGTTTTTTTCATTCCTAGGTCCATTTCTGTACAATAGATTAAATAGAGAACTAAGTATTTATAAGTTGAATTACTTTCACTGTAAAAATATAATTTTTGAATATTTAAAAACTATTTCTTACGAACAGGCAGAAAACTTGCTCGTAGTATGCAAATAATATTACTAACAGATATTTTTTTGTGTCTACATAGGTAATATATAGCTTTACGTTAATTTAAGTATGTTTTTTAATGTAATTTAGTGTTAATTTATTACAAATATATAGAAGCACTTCCTAGCCTGAAACACAGGTTCCACCTAGTTCAGGCAAATGAGCATCTATGTTCTATTTTAAATTCTAAGATATTTTGTGTATGTGCATTTTTATGAAATAAACAATTATTATTATTATTTATTATTATTATTATATTGCAATATTTAAGTTTAAAATAATGCTAACGCAAATAAACTCACTTCTTCTTTGACCACGTCGGAAGTCTGGTATATCTCGGACGCTCGGGAGCCCCATGCTGTAATAAGACACAAAAGTTAAAAAAAAAGGAAAATTATTATTTATATAATTATTGTATCGTATTAGTAATGTGACAGTTCACCTGCAGGCGCTCTGCCCCGGCGAGGCACCACCGCCACCTCGTCACTCCAGTCATCTCTTTCAACAGATGGCGTCTAGAGAGACCAGAACAAATAAAATTTGAAAACCTAATTTTCTATGTTTTTACATTTCCAGGAATGATCTGTAAATAGACAGATAGAATAATAATAATAATAATAAGAATATAAGTACTATGCATTGTTGTACCTACACCCAAAGTTGTGTGATCCTAACACTGTTAGTATGGCATGGCCCAGTCTAAATAAGGGCCGGCGCTGACTGACGGCGTGGCTTGGCACGGCATCGGTGGCATCGGCATGGCAAAGAATTTTATTTTTTATCAAGTTATTTTTATCCTTATTTCATCGAGTTTGGAATTCATATTACTTACTTTATTTCGGTACAACATGCCGCGGCACATCGTGGCGCGTCGCGACGTGCCGTGGCATGCCGTTTCATTCCACAGACTGCTAGTATGCCACCGCGTCACATATAGAATAATGACAGAGCTAAACTAGTTGAAATAAGGTTTGAATGGTGCGCAGCCTGAGTGGAGCGCGGGGGCAAAGGAGGCAAGCCCAGCCACTGGCTTGCAGTGGGACGCCACAACTAGACGCGGGATGCCGCGGCATACCAAAGCGTCCTTCGAGCTGCACGCCGTGCCATGCCACGCCGTCATTCAGCGCCGGCCCTAATTTTAAATTATCTTCTTCATCATGCACAATAAAATGCTGAACTGATACGTAGACTAGTAAGTGGTACAGACATGAGTGCGGTATCTGGTGTCGTCCACAGTGTGCAGTCGCCTCAGCGGGCGGCGCGCAGGCTCGGGCGGAGGGCGCTCGTCGTCCCAACGCTGCTCGTGGTCGTACAAGGCTGAGCGAGCTCGGCGCTGGCGGCGGTTGGAGCGCTCCCACGGCTCCACGCGCTCTACGTACTCTGATCTGCCACGGTCCGACCTAGAACATTCATTGTAACCAACATGTCTAGTTGACATCGCGACTCCCGAGATATGACAACCAATCAATGTAAGGGCCCTTTTCATGTGGATTACCGCCTGCGCGTGGGTCTGGTTCGCATGCTGGTGATAGCACGCTCCTGGCCACACGCAGGACCAAGATTTCGTTTGCCGCTGCAGTGTCGTGCGTGTCGCCAGTGACTAAACTCGTGCCTTCTATGACCATGCGTGTGACCCGCGTCACAGTAAAAACAACACTGAAGGCAGAAGAACGGCGCCCGCGTGCGGTTAGCACGCACGCGGGTTTCTCGCCCGCAGCCAATCCGCGTTCCGCGCGCGTGCTGCCCGCATGATAGGAAAAACATGTATGTACTGATAGGATGCGGGCAGCCTGCATGCGGACGAGATCTGCGTGCGGACGTAAACACGCATGACAGCAAAGGGCCCTAACAAGACACAAAAATTATACCTTAAATCACGTCTCGACCTCCTGCCCTTCGGATAATCAAATTCGTAGTCCTCATCTTCCGGATCATATCCTCGATCCCTAAGAGCGTACAAATCTTCCCTCTCTCTCCACCTCTCTCTTTCCAGCGCCTGTCTTTCCTTGTAATTCTCATAGTCCACATCGTGCAGGTCATGCATCTCGAACATGTCCTTTGGGTCATCATCAAAGTGTCTCTGCTCGTCAAAGTCACGTCTTGGACCGTATTCTGGCTTCGCTTTAGCTGGACGAGGCAAAGATTTGCTACGTAACTCGGGTTTTGATGATATCTTCATGTGGTGGCTCTCTAAGTCCTGCAACGCTGCCTCCAGGTCTTGTAGTGGTAAGGAAATTTTGGGGAACTGCTCTGTAAAACAAGTTATTAAAAAAAAACTTCGGTTATAACAATATCACTTGTCAAGTTATATTAGGAGATAGGTACCTTCTACTTCTTCTTCGTAAGCGTCCCGATCCCGAGCTTCTCGCCCGTACTTCTCGAAACGAACTGGTGACTGGTCCTCTATATCATAATCTCTTGCTGCTAGAACCAAAACAGATAAAGTGCTTCTTCTCCTTTATATCGCTGGCAGGAGTCTTTTTTATTTGTTTGGCCCAAAACTTAGTCACTTCCACCCGTGCCTGCCAGTGGCAGCGCATAATTCACCCCGATCGCATGTGCAAGGGCACAGAGGACGTGACATGAGGTGGAGCATGGATTGCAACTTGCAACTCTGTTCCGTGGTCGAGGTAGCCCCATTTTGTAAGGTTGGCGTTACACCTTCCTACTTGGGTTCTTAAACGGTTCAGGGACTTCTAGATGGACCACGGAAGGTTAGACCTTGCGGGTAGGTGCTCGCTTGGTAATAGATACTGCGTGAGTGGGGGAAAAGTGTCCGACCACAGTTTGCTGCGGGCATCAGTCGGGTCTCCTGACAGGGGAACTACCGATTTTAGGAAGCTGTGTCTGCTTTTTAAGCGCTGCGTCGGTAGTTGTGTGCCGAATAGAGGGTGCCTTTATGATAAAGTCCTGAAGAAAGTTTATTTGAATAGAACTGGAAAGTATTGCAGCCTACGAAAAAACGTCACGTCACAGCATTGACAACTTAACTGCACATAGTATGTGGTGCCCAGCTACAGGTAGCTTACCCTGTGGTCTTCCATGCGGAGGCTGTGACCTGGTGCGCGGCAGAGAGGTGGCGTGCGCGGCTGGGGGGGGCAGTGGCGGCCTCGGCCTGCGCACGCGACCACTGCTGTACCCACTGTCGCGATATCTGAACACATGTATAGATAGATCTGACGATGTATCTCATTAGTGAACATCTAATAAAGGAGTTGATTTAGGTAGAGAACCAGTGAATTTTACAAAAAGTGCGATGCTGCAAATGCCTTTTAGAAAAGAAGTAACGAAGAAAATAAATGGGAAGTATAGCTCTAGGTTCATTTAGTTTTAGAGTCAGAGACAATAACAGTTTTTTCAAACGCGATGGCATATAACAAAACTTTTTAAGCGCGGTTGTTGTGTTTTCTTTCTTGAGGAGTAACTGGGTATTGTAATAATTTGTCTGGCTACCTGCAGTCGGTGTCGGAATGCGCTCGCTCGATGGGTCGCGCCCGCCGTCTCGTGGAGCCGCGCGCGCTGCCGCCGCGCACCGACCGCCTGGACACAAAGGGACGTGGACAACCATTGTTGTTTCACACGACTTGTTTCACACGTACCACAACCACACCACATCACAGCGTCAAAAGGTGATCGAGCAGTGGTTACGTGTGAATAGTGACGCTGCGGCTTTTTGTAGCTGCGTTGTTATACCGACAAAGTGAATTAAACTATTCATTTTTATAAAAAACTAGCTGACCCGACAGACGTTGTCCTGTCCCGATCTACGGGGGATGAAAAAGGGGTGAAAAAAGGGGATGAAAAATAGATGTTGGCCTATTCTCAGACCTACCCAATATGCACAAAAAATTTCATCAGAATCGGTCAAGCCGTTTCGGAGGAGTACGGGAACGAAAACTGTGACACGAGAATTTTATATATTAGATTGTGCCCGACTACGTGTTTTTGTTGTGTTTGTAGTGTGGTTGTGGTTCGTCTGAATAGACCCTTAGAGGGTTAACGTATCAAGTGCTGTACACACTTAGAGACATGTGTCGCAACTTGTCTCCAAGTCCATGTATCTTCAGAGACAATAGACCACATTTACCGTTATGATGTGTCGGGAAATTGTTTTCTATTATTCATGTCGTCATTTCAGGCCTCTGATGTTCTCGGCAAGAACCCACAGCCGGCGGAGTATCATTTTTTTCCCCGAGACGAAGATACCGAACCGAAAATCTTATTGCAATTGTATCATAGTATAACTAAATAGTAAATACTGTATTTAATTTAAAGCTTTTTTGTTTAATTTACGCTGTTCTTTAAATAGGTAAGTACATACTTGCATGACGCTTAATTTGTATGCCATTATATCTGGAGGAACTTTGACTCCTAAAACACAGACTTTTGACCTAGTTTAGGAGTAATTAGTTTACCCTTTAATGTGAGCCTATTGTACAATCTTTTTTTAAATCCTTGTGTATTAATGTATGTTTTTTTATTCTGTGTACAAATAAACATTTATTATTATTATTATACTTTATAAGATTCTATCTCGATAGGTACAATGTCTCGTAGTGAGAAGGTCTCTAGCGAAATAGTACATTGATATTGATAGAATACATAATGTATGAAAGTGACAGTTTAACAGAATTGTTGAAAGGAACGTTATGATGATATAAAACAAGAGTAAAAAGAAGAAGAAGACGTCATGAAATCAGCTGATGCGTCAGGTATTGAGATCCGATCGAGCCTGTCCCTATGCTACCCTACCCCAGCGAGTCCCGTACCTCAAAGGGGGGTAGCTTAGCGTGTAGTCGCTTAGGTTTGTAAGTTTTTTGCTCTGGCTAGAGGCGTTCAATTTACTGAAGAGTCCGGTTAAGCAGCCGACAACCTTTTTGTTGACCAGCAAGATGCCAGCAAAATTAGTAATAAATTCAACATGACAGTGGTGTACCTCGTGGATGCATGGTGTCGATGTCTTCGTTTGGGAGGCCGGGTACACACGTAGCAGCACACGCGCCAGTACAGGAACCTGTCAGTTGTAACATACGCCATTATTTATGAATTAACTATAGTCCTAAAGTTAGGCTTTACTTAAAAGAAAGGTGTATACGTACAGTACATTCATGTTTCAAGAAATAAAGTGAAAACGGTTTTGTGCCAGCACATAAAGCCATACCAAACTGTAAAATTTACCCAATTGAATATTAATCTTATTCTTTCGTAATAAAGTTAAAAATGTATCAAAGAAATTTGACAGATTGTTGTAGCTTGATGTGCTGTGGCTTCTGTACATATGTTATAGTCAAACACCGAAGCAACGCCGCTCTTAGGTTTGTGTAGACAAATCTTAGGTCTGACAAGAACCCTTAGTGGAAGTCCAAACCAATAGTGTGTGTTACAAACGAATTTATGTCTAATCTATAGAAATCTATAGAAGGTAGTCTGGATTATGACGTTTGACATAAAAGTTACGAACTTCTAGAGAGCTACACTACTATTTCGGGGTTTGCCGAAAGGCGTTGGTCACCACCACCTAGGATAAACAATTCGTACCGCGAAGAGGCTGCATCATCTTTGACTATAACACATACATACAGAAATTCTGATAATATCATTAAAAGCGTAACAAAAAAACAACAAAAAGAAATTGCTACAAACAAAAAGTTTCCTAAATAAATCTACATGCAAGCATGTGACAACGCGCTACACTTTGCTATCACAAGAACGGCAGGAACTTCTGATATCCATCCGAGTGATGTTAATTGTTAATAGGGGATATTACTGCAATGTTCTGGCACCAGAGTGCAGCACTAGCATAATCCGTAAACAGTTTTTCGACGAGTCGTTCAAACCGTGAAATTCTGCCTTTAATTGAGTTCAAAATTTGGAAGTGTATTATATGATACAATAATGCATCGGTGCTGTGTATTTCGATGTAGACATGAAGGGAATTATTCATTTTCAAAAGACGAAAATGTTCGAAAACTTTGGAAAGCATCTAAAAATCACTCTAAAATATGTTCAGGTTAAGTATTCAGGTGAGATAGACGTATTTACAGAATAACGTTCACTTCTGTCATGTAAGACAACCAAATATGATTTTATTCTGAGCATAACCTAGAATCCAGTTTCAAATGGCCGTAGGATGTCATAATATAGTTAAAAGTACAGTTAGGCAAGTAAGATTAATTAAAACTTTGATACATTTTCACAAAATACCTAGCTATTATAATTAATAACATAATTAAACAAGAATACGAGGTTATGCTCGTGGGTATGTGCTAGTGGCGCCCTCTGCTCTGAGTTTCGCGTAATGTTCCCTATTGGGTGAGCCGTCAGCTGTGAGCGCTGTGACGTACCTGAAGGAGGAAGCCATGACGTCACCGATATTGGACAAACATAGCAGCATAAGGGGTATGCCCAGGATTGCGTAGAAAATGGTCACCACCTTGCCAGTCTGAGTCTTCGGCGCTATGTGCCCGTAACCTGGATAGACATAATTTATAAAAAAAATCAGTGTGTACTTATGTACAGTTCGCGTCAAATAACTTTGCCGCTCTGAAGTTAGGCTTTCCGAACGACCGCGCAGGTACTATCGCGTAATAAAGATTTCGCTTACGAAAAAATATTTTAAGTGTATACGTAAGATTAAATATGTTATCTAAAATTAAAATAGGTACTCTTATTTCATTTTGATGTACCTAAAAAAAGAAGAAGGAAGAAAAAAAAAATTTTTTTGCGTATAATTCACCATATTTTATTATGAATTAATTTTCTCGCCTGACGGCGTAAAACTGTGCTCCGTTTCGGCATTTCTTTCACAAAACTTAAAGTACAACGTCAATAGTAACAATAACAAAGGAAACGCAACAATAACAACAAACTAAAAACGCGTAACACTTTTGGCATCGACAGTCTACCGTAATGTGCGAGAGAAACACATGTAAGCATCGGACGTATGAGGGCGACTGAGACGGAAAAACCCCCCCTAACCCAACCCTTGCTTCGCTAACCGCGCATGCGCGCTGCTGTTTTATTCCTAAGATTAACTACTGCGCGGTGATTTGTTGCCTACTTCAGAGCGGCAAAGTTATTTGATGCGAACTATACGCGCGTGAGAAGTTATACTTCTTCGAGTCACAAAATAGCAACGAAGGCAGTAAGTAGTTCAGCATGTACGTCAGAGATGGCGTTGTTTACAATTACTCCCGTGAGAATTTTGTGTGACGCTGTGCGCGCGCATCGTAAAATTTCACTCTCATCATTTTTTCATAACGCGCCTAAAGAAGTATAACTTCAACAATCATTATTGTAATTTACATATACCCTGTTCACAATAAGATTAGACATTGACAAAAACCTTTTTTACAGTCCGTTCAACCGATTTTGACTCATATTGCGTTGGAAGCATGATAAATGGCAACTGCAGTAAACAGTTGTTATTGTTACCACTTTTTTGCCTCTAATGTCATCCATAAGCCTACGGAATAGAAGTCAAAATCGGTTGAAGGGGCTGTAAAAATGGTTTGTGTTTATGTCTAATCTTATTGTGAACATGGTATAGTTATAAATAACTTGTGTTGTTTCAATAAGTACGTACCTATTTGAAGGGATTCATTATATTAATGAAATATTTTATTACTAGCTGTGTCCGCGATTTCGCTCACGTTAAGTACAACTTAAGAAAAGAATAGTCATCACATACACACTCTCACATATATTACACACTCACATACGTATACCTACACACACATTACATAACCGTGTTTGACATCGACACTAAGACTGTAATAAAAAGTATAAAAATCAATGAGGTACTATTATACGCTATACTCTGTCCATTGGGTTATTGGTTTTTTGACAGTTTTTCCGATTGCCTTAAGTTAACTTAAAAATGCGTTATAAAATAAATATGTAAACTGCCCTATCTTGTTGGATTATCTTATTTATGACCTCTTACAGACATTATAATACAGATACCTACGCGTATTAGTTTTTACAAAAACATAAATATTGTTCACTAGTTGCAGATGTCAAAAAACGATTAAGCCAGTGGACAGAGTGTAGTAATATAGTTCAATGGTAAAAATAGATTTCAAAAACAGTAGGTTAAGGCAGATTTTACTATAGGAAACGTAAATTATGACGTCATACGAATTGTTGCTACGCTTACGTATCAGTATTTTGAAATCACAGATACAAGCATCGGTGGTTCAGTGGTAGAATGCTCGCCTGCCACGCGGGCGGCCCGGGTTCGATTCCCGGCCGATGCATCTCTTTTTGTATATTAGAAGATATTTTTGTACACAAAATTGTAGTACTTGATTATATTTTTTATACTCGTTAACAACCAAAGACTACCAAATGATTGATAGTTATTACAAATATTACAGTTGCGAAGGCATAATACTTTCTATGTTTGCAACCTAGTTGAGTTGAGCAACACCTTTTACTAGCAGAAATAATGTAGGTAATACAGTTTCGTCATCATCACTTGGGAATTTCAACGTTTGGGCTCGACTAGTAACTCGGCATGATAGTTACTGGAACACAACGGAATACGTCATCACAACACGCGTGGAGTCAACAGACGCTAATAATTAAAAACTCACTATTTTATCAATTTTGTCGCCTTGACATCTCTAAATAAAATTAATGGACGTTTGCTTCTAAAAATGGATTGTTGACTCTATTTCTTTGAAATTGGTCAAAGTTATTATGAATTATATTTTATTCACTGGCTGTATCTTACCTTCCTAAGGTATAGCAAAGGTTTCTAACGCATGATTCGATTAATTACCAGTATTTTAGTAGGTACATAATTACGGGGTATTCCTCGAAGCGCACCTCAAGTAGGTATTGCTCGAAACGCACCCATCCGGTGTGCTTAGAAAATTTAATTAAAAATATTATAATCTTATTCCTCGAAACGCACCCAATGGTCAAGGTGTAGATAGTGATGGGTATTAGTTAACGGAAAATATCGATAACAAACGGTTTTTTTTAAGAGTCCGTAAAAATGATACGGTCTGTAGTACTTGAACTTAGATGGGTTACGTGTACTTCAACCATTAGCTCACTAATGGTTAAACCTTTACATCTTAGACACGTCCTAATTAATGCCCAATTTAATAACATACTTTAGGTAGGCACCTAGTATTGATTAGTATCAATTTAACTCCCTTCCGTGTAACCACAAGTACCTACATCCTAAATGAAGTTTACATTCATGTAATTACGTAATTAATGTATCGTGACCGACAAATCGCAGAAACCTAAATTATAATATGATTATCTGCGATAAATAAACCAAGATAATATGTTTTTTTTGTGAAATCGATCTGTTTCCGTCGTTGTTTGAAACGGATACCACCGAGGTCGACTTCTTGCGACCTCCTCTCCAAATTGTACCTGTAGCATATTATGGTAAGTACCTATAGCACAGAGGGCATAGAAGCATTTTGGAAATGAGGTATTGTCTAAAACGCTGTAGTTATGGGTGCAACTGCAAGAAATAGTGCTAGAACATCACTAAATTGCAACGATCTTAAATAAGGAAGTAAAGTTAAAAGAGTATTTTTTTTGTTTCTGTTCTTTAAGCTTATAGCAAGTTCTTGTCATAGCAAACAAGATGAATATTCTATGTTACGACACTTGACGTCTTACGACTAAGTCATGCCGATCTGATGACAGTCAATATCTCCTAGAACTTGCAACAAACACTCAATTCTATGAAAAAGTTACAGTTTTAAATTTTCTTTTTCTCTCGTACTGTACTGTCTCTCGCTCGTACTGTCATTTCACAGCCTGATCCAAGCTAATACCGTAGTCATAGCCAGTGAACAGTGAATAGGTTTGCAGTATGAAAAACAGCAGTCGCCATTCGCGTCCGCTACCGGCTAATCTCAGCACACGGCTAATTATAAGATAGAACGGTCACTGATAAGTATAATAACAGTAACAATGGACCTCCGATGTGCTGCATAATTGGGTCATCGATAGCAACACAATGCACTGGGCGTCGCCATCGTTACCGATGGCCTCCGTGCTTCCCCACTGACCAGGAGAGATGATCCGCAGTGACACCGCAATCTGCGGATGTTGTGGGACACTCTCGATTTTATAAAGATGATGACAGAGTGGCAGAACAAGACATGCTGCTCGACCTCAAATAAATTGGTTTATAATAATGATGTAGGACATATGGGAGATATAAACCGTATGGGGCAAAGTGAGTATTGATGAATGGAGAGAGGGAAAACCCATAGAAAGGATGGATGTTCATTTATTCTCTCATCTCTTCTAAGGTATGAATGTAGAAAAAGGAGTAAAAGAAAAAGTGATTAATCATCGTGATGGCTGCAGGGGAAAAGGGAAGACAAAACATATAATCTACCCTATTGCTGTGCCCGATCAGGGTCCATAATGATCCTAACCAAATACCTACCACCTAAGCATGTTTGGAAATGCAATAAAGATATTGAGTATATTGCGCCGAGCATAATGCTTCCAAGTAAAATGAGACTAGGGCTATAAAAGGAGGGCGATCAAAATTAAGTAACTATCAAATTAAAATCTAGCTTTAGTGACAATACGTGACGGTTGATAGGACGGCACGGGTAGGAACATGAATAAAGATAATTAAATTAAACATTCTGGAAATCAAACAGACAAACACCCAGTTTCATTGATCCAGACTGCTACCTCATGTTGGTTTTAGAGACACATAATATATGGTACCAGAAATTAAATAAGAGCCGATTACTAACTAACTATCATTTAGAAACATATAACATCAAAGTTTTTAGAAACAATTGTAACTAATATTTATGGTCTGCTGTTGCTATTTTATATTCAAGGAAAATATTAAATGATGCATAAGTAATTATGACCAAAAAGTAAAGAATCTTTCAGGGTGACATTACTCAGGGCTGTTAGTCCATATTAGGCAGTAAGCTTCCCATACTAAGTAGGAATGTCTCAGCACCACCGCGCGTGATGGTCTCCGAGTGGGTGCGCGAGAGCACGCGGCCTTCAACTTACGACACGCGACGTCACAGCAAGCTGCTGCGCCGCTAAGAAGACGCTCACTACCATACACTATCAAGTTGGAAGTAAGGCGCAACCTCGCTCTGGTAAAATATGTGTTTATGGTTTTTCGTGGTATGCTGAATAACCCACAAATATTGGAATCGTTCGGATTGCTTTTACCAAAAGCAATCAGAACCTAGGGCGGAGGGGCTTTTTAAAGTTCCAGCACCCCGTACAAACTTATTAAAGTTTGCACCAGTGATTCGTGCAGTACAACTGTACAAATACTTAATAGTGTCTCTCTGTGATTGGACATATTTCTTGCTCTTTGGCGGGATTCAAGAGGGTGACACTTAGTATGTTGTCCAGTGTGTAATTTCTACCCAGACCCGTTACTTGGGACTGGAGAGTTAGCAATTTATGACTACTTTTGTTAGCTTGTGTCTTACCTGTAAAAAACAAATCTATGTGTTAATGAATATAAATAAATAAATAAATATAGTTTAAATACCAGCATCATGTTTTGGTAATGTAATGTAAATAATAGTGAAATAAAACTCGCACCTTTCTGTATGAGCAGAGGTCTGCTGCACTTGGATCATTAGAAACCCGACTCTTTGAATGCATCGAATGCGATAGACCAACTTAAAGGTTTATTTGGATTTCGTAACAAAGACTTTTCTAATAATGTTGACCAAAACTGTCATAAAAATACGCAATGAGTGAGACCGCTTTGAACTAGGTTAAGAAATAATGAAGCAAATGGTTATTGATCGCAATAGGTGCGATTGGAAACGTGCGCCATTTTAGCGGCGCAGCGTACGCGCAAGTGCAGCTGAAATCAGTCGCGGGCAGCACCAGAACGCGCAGTTACATAACGTAGGGCGAGCAGAGCAGTCGCTCACATAGTTGTAGTACAATAGTGATGTACTGACGTATAATTTATATTAATTAAATGGTCAAAATCCGGAACGGCGAAATTAAGTGCGAAAAATGAATTTATCTAAAATGAACTTTGGTTCGTATTTGTTTATTTTTTTGAGCTTTTCTTTTTGTTATTTTAACGTTAACAAATATATTTTTGTGTTATAATTATTTTAAACTAAAATTAACTACCAAAGAGCTTATTAATTTACCGAGTTGATTCAATATTTTGTGTAAATTGGTTACTCATTACTTGAGTATCGGATAACGTGTTTAATTTATAGTGTTTTAAAATTCAAATTAGATTACCAAAAAAGTTCTAGTCTTCTAGTTAGTCAGCGAATCCTTGAGATCTGCCCTTGCGCAACCCTCTAAGCCGCCCGCCCACGCACTACCATCATACACATCAGGCTTGTTTGCCCTATTGCTGTCTTTAATTTACATAACTGCACGTAAACTATAGTGTATTACGTGTTGCACCTCAAAATAGGCATTGGATATAAAACCACTATTAACAATCATCACAAATATTCATATTAAAGTTGCGGTTGCTATTTAGTTACCACCTCATTATCGTTGGTGAACAAATAGTTTGCGCAAATGTAAAATAATTCTGTAGCAACATTGCCATCATGGGAATAAATTAAAAAGTAAATAAACTCAATGAAATAACAAAATATCTCTGTCTGGTAGTTGCAAGCTCTACTACAGAAAATCAGGTCCGAGGATCGATTCCCAGGACGGGCAAAGTGTTATTAGGTCGTCTGGAATTTTGTTATGATTGTGTTATCACAATTCATTATTGACAAAATCAGTAAACCCTGTCGCGGTGTTGTGGTCCACAAGCAGACTACGACATCAACTGTTTCGAGTTTATACCAACACAATAAAGACATCGTTCAGAATACGCCTGCTTGAATAATGTGCGAATTGGGCATTTTGAAATTAAATAGCTTTGTGTCCTTATCCCATAGCACAAAATGTTATCGAGCTAAATTACTTACTTAATATACTATCGATTCGAAATATGACCAAACTTCTTTTGTAAGGCGCGAGAACCTAAAAGTAACAAATCAATGAAACTCCAGATCACAGACACAGGTGTAAATAAGCATACGTTACGTTCCTGAATTCAACTCGGATTTCATATACGTCAATTTGCGTTTTCAGAACATCGTTTGAATGAATTTGAGAATGATTTTAGAGGAATTTGGGTATTCCTTAATTAGTCTGAATGCCCAAATTCCATTTCAGTAAATAATTATTTCGTAACTAAAATGTATAATGTGTGTGTGTGTGTGTGTAAACTTGATATTGTTTCGTTTTGCCTATTTTAAATTATTTGCCGAATTTCATCTTGACATGGTAAACTTATATTGGTTTTATTAAATGTGTTAAAAATAAATATTAAATGAGTCTAGTCTAGTTTTAGGATCTTTCGAAACTGAACATCTATAACGTGTACCTATTTACAATGCAAATAAAGAACCATTCTATTCTATACTATTCTATACCATAATAGTGTAAACGGCAAGTACCCAACAGCGGATATTTGTAAACTATTCCTCGTTGGATACCTCCGTAGCTCCGCACTTACTCGCATGTACGTAGTCCCGGTGTTTTCATAGTCCTGTGCTCATGAATCATCGCTCATTAATGAAAGATTATGTTAACCAACATCTATAATAATAACTTGATGCAATTTCATGTAATTACAAACGTTCCTTGTGTTTGCTTCCTTCCTGCCTTGGGCATGTTGTCTCTTTCAATCGGTTTTATTCGAATTTTTATCAACTGAAGGTTTATACCACACTTTCAGTATCCACTTTAACCGATGCTCGATCCGACCGATTTGATGTCGACTGCCCCATCCACAGTTTCTCAATCGCACTATCTTCTAAAAAAGTCGCCAGTAGGATAACAGGCATTCAAATATTTCAGATATTGCATTGCCGGTTCTGTTCAGATGTGCTTTATGATTTCATTGCAATAGGGCTTCACGTGATAATTAGAATAGAATAGAATAGAATAGAATAGAATTTATTTATCTTAGAAACAGTACACCAGTAGTAAACATTAAAACGTAGTTATAATTAAAGTACTTACATAGTTTTTAATGTACACTCACTAAGTTTATATGGTACCTACACTTGCACAAATACACAATAAAATCAAAACTTAGATAACGATTATTAAGTATAACAAAATAACAATGCAACTATGTAAATAAACTTGCTTATTAACATAAACGAATGATAAATGTCCATTGACGGTATACATAAATAAAGTTCTTTACCTTCCGCGCTAGTTAAAACTGTGTTACGGCAAGGTAAGAGGTAATTGATCTTCTTGAGTTCAGAATTTCTGATTCATTCAGTTGGTCCATTGTTGTCTTAATACTAGTACAATTGTTACACAAATGCTAAACAATTATAAAAATAATCAAACGATCAAGATATTGTAATTATAGTGACTCACATAAATGGACTCATATTAATGTAAAAAATCTAACAATCCTAAAAAATGGAGTCGTTTCCTCGGACCATTAGCTTTCAATTAAATATCGTCGGTTTCTGTTTTTTTTGTACGTTTGCAAAAACACATAAGTTCTCCCTTTTTTATTTGTTTGCTTTGTTTATCGCGATGGCGATAATGTTGCTCGTGTATAGGGATTCTATTAAAGTAAACTACCTGCCTTCGATTATTATTTAGGGTGCAAAAAGTACGTCTAACGTGCATTTTGAAATTTTCAACGTTTTCAACACGTGTTGTGGTTAGACTTGTAATGTGTTTCCGTAAACACATTAGTTTCGGTTCATTTAAATGTCTCTGTTTCACATTACACGTGAAGGGAGACCTTTCATCGTTATGTATTTCTTCACGATCTTTATCCATATCCATTCAGAAGATGTTGTTTTCATTGTTACGTGATCTCCTGATGTTCTTCCTACTATCTTCAGCTGTGTAACTGTCGATAGTTTTACACGTGTATTTACATTTATTAGGTAATGAGTCTCGCTTCTTATTTATTTTGTTATCCAATGCATTGCAGGAGTGTTATGGTGTCTGCTGCTGCTGGCGACGTCCTGCTCGGGCAAGTGGCGCTGGCCGGAGGGCGAGACAGCTGCATCTGTGCGGATTGACACCAAGGTGCGCTTCATCGACACCGACGGCGACAAGTGAGTTACTTCTACAACGTTTGTGGTCACACATTCCTACTCTTGTCAAAGTGACAACAACAATAATACAACATTTTCGTTCTGGTACAGTTTACTCGGCTACTCTTTTACCCTTTATATTTTGTCTAAGATTATTTACCTATATTCGAAGGTGCTTGTCTGAAAGAAATTGCTTGTAATTGCCGTCGCTTTATATAACAGTCGTGTATCACTACCTACCCATCTTAACTTATATAATTAAATTATAGTGTGTTACCTTCATCGTTTCTGTGTATATCATGAAAGAATATGTAATATGTTTCCATCTGTTATCACTAAAGGTATCTGCGCTATTACAGAGCAATGTCTAAATATTGCTTCAGTTCGTTTACACAATGTTATGCGCGGCATTCCCTAGTTTCACATTGGTCATTAGGTTTTTTATTAATTCAGGAATAGATTGAATCATTGGTAACCTTGCAGCTAATACTTAAAGAAAGGCTCTATGGGTGGGCGAGTCCAAACAAGAGTAACCAAGTCAAGCCAACTATGTCAATAAAACAGGGTTGTGATAACGAATATATTCGGTGAATGAGACAGACCTTCACGTACTTGCTAGCTTGTTGCTACGCCTTTGTGTCAATATTCTACATCTGACTGAGAATACGAACAATCTGCTCACCATATCTTATAGAAGTGTATTCTTTGGCAGAATATGTTAAAATATATTTTGCTTCTTACTCCTCTATTCTTTTCTGATTAATTTTGCTGTGGGATCCAAGGTGGTCGCCACTGTTGATTCTGGCTTTCAGAAGTTACAGTGGTTTGGTAATAGTGGTGGGCTTGGCCCATTAGTCATGTCCCAGAGCGAGTGAGTTGAGGCTTTCCTAACGCTGGCCAAGACTCCGCGCCTTCTATTGTGAAACTCACCAAGTAATAAGTAACGCCTTAGTTAAGCAGTCAATAGTTTTGTTCGAGTGCGTAATGTGTGTGATATTACGACAGGGACACTATGTAACGAGTATGTTCTGTTCTAACGCTTTAGCTATACGTAAGAACATGTTTAGTATGGTACTTTGGAGATCTGGTGTGTTTCTGAGATAATAGCCATTAGATATTATACTCTATGACGGAACACTCAGCAAACTTCTAAAAATAAGTTCAAATAGTAGACTTGTATTGTTTTACATTTGACATTAGGACTTCTTAGCCTGATCTTGTCACGGGCACACTACAAGTATCTTATAATATAAACCAGTACCGAGTTTCAGTGCTTTCATTTCTAGATTAAACTTATTACAATTACGCCATATCCCGGTACCAGTAAGAATCCTCCATCAGGATCTCTTACAGTACCAATAAAAACTATTTGTAAATTAAATAGTAAAACGGTTAAAATAAGTTGTGTCTTGTTATAACTAAATACATAATATTTCTACAGTTGTATTACATGTAATTTATTATCGTTTCAATCACTCTAGTTACTCTGTAGACTGGTTCCTTCTTACACCACTTAAGGAACTGTTTAGTGAATGGCAATGCACCAAACTCACTCATGCGTGACCACTATTGTGCTGTATAGTTGGCCTGTTAGCTAGAAGTTATGACAGATTTTTGTGTAATAATTTGCTAATGAGGCCAACTGCCTAGGTACAGTGTTACCGTTGCCGGTTATAGTCTCCTGCAACACTGAGGACAGCCGTTGTGTTGCCAACCCTAGATCGAGACCAAGAGAAAATGAAGTCTCAACGTGTCTGTAATATTATGTGACGCTGCAGATATTTTTATAGGAGTAGCACATTTAGCTCTACTTACATCTAATATCTATTGAGACGTGTGGTGCCGGTCGCGAATAGCACCACCCCGATTCTACCCACAGGTGTCGTAGAAGGCGACAGAGGGATATTTATTTATTTATTTATACTTCATGCACAAAGGTACAAAAGCGGACTTAATGCCTTAAGCAGTATCTACCAGTTAACCAAGGATTTTGACCAGAGGCTGGGCAGCAGCATCCTTTTGAATACCATAGGTACCATCTACTGCGATCTTCACGGCCAAGTATGGCGATTACAGCTAAACCCTCCTTGGGGAAGACCTATGTAGAGCAGTGGGCATTTAAAGGTTGACGTGATGATAATGATGACATCTAATAATGTATTACTGTTATTATCGTAAGCCGATTTTATTATGTTTGCGTCGGCGTTTGTTTTTGTTATTGACATTTGATACATTATAATTACGAGTATACATGTATGACCTAGATGACAAACTGGGCTGGCAGACGCGTTACCTTGGCCCGCCCGAGGTTTTTAATTTTATTAAACTTTGTATTAAATGGGAAATGTCTCTAGTTGTATCATAATATCAATGCCATTCTCTTAAAGGATAATAAATGTGACCATAAACTTATTTTAAAACAAGCCAAGTAGAATGTAGCGGGAAAACCGATACATCGAAGGTCTGACTTTAATCAGAAGACATCTGTGTCCCAATCATTGATGGCGGTGCTATGCAGTTAGATGGCCTGTTTGTGGAGATTGGGAAGAAGGTGAAGATGGTGGATATATGTATCGTATATTTAGACTAGCCAACACTTCATTTTCTACTTGGAACCATACTCTGTCTCAACGTTGCCGGTAACCTTTTACTTGATTGGATTACTTTATCTAAAAAAAAACCGGACAAGTGCGAGTTGGACTCGCCCACCGAGGATTCCGTACATATTTGTAGGTACATTATCCAACTTCTATACTAATCCATACCTACTATTCATACATTAATCTACTTAATATTGTAAATGCGTTTTTTGCGACATAAACGGCAGTATCTTTTTTCACGTTAACATAGAGGGTTGATTTTTTTACAGCATCAAGGGACCGTAGATTTGAGTATATGGTTTTAATTTCAACTCGATACCTCCACGCGTTCCCGAGATAAAGGGTCTTAACAGACAGACAGACGACAGACGGACAACAAAGTGATCCTATAAGGATTCCGATTTTTCCTTTTGAGGTACGGAACCCTAAAAAACGACGTTAAGTGCCTATTGGTTTGTTTCATGGCGTATTAATAGCTGCACAGTTATAGACATAAATTGTCGTGTGAAGATCTTCAGAAAGTCACCTGCCTAGTCTTTTCCCAAATATCTTGGGGTTGGCTACCAGTCTAACCGGATGCAGCTGAATACGAGTATTATACATGGAGCGATTGCCTATCTGACCTCCACAACCCAGTTGCTGGGTAACACTGGTAACATCCCCTGGTAACATCCCCTGGTAAGACTGCTGGTTGTCAGATTTATCTAGCTTCTGACTAGACCACCTAGAACGACTGTCGATAAACAACAAATGACAGCCGGGACCAACGGCTTTACGTGCTTTCCGAGGCACGGAGGGAACTCGGTATAAAAGGGATGGTCACCCATTCATGAACCGACCGCGTCAAGAGTAGCTTAACCATCATGACCGGTCGATCCGGTTTTAACTTACTATTTATTAACCTTTCGAATGTCTTATGTTATACAGTCCGACATAAGCAGCGGAGGTTTGACCTTCAACACTTTCGCCCGACAGTCGTTGAGTTAATATAAAAGGCTACAAAGATCCACTGTGTCCACAGCTACAAGATCATCAGAAAGTGAATCATAATAATAATACACATTTGTTTAGGTTCCGTACCCACAGGGTAAAAACGGGACCCTATTACTAAGACTCCATTGTCCGTCTGTCTGTCTGGCTGTCTGTCACCAGCCTGTATCTAATGAACCGTGATAGCTAGACAGTTGGAATTTTCACAGATGATGTATTTCTGTTGCCGCTATAGCAACAAATACTAAAAACAGAATTAAATATTTTTTTAAGGGTTCTCACATACAACAAACTTGATTTTTTGCCGATTTTTTGTTCGATATCTAATGTTGTAGAGATAATGGTACGGAACCCTTCGTGCGCGAGTCCGACTCGCACTTTGCCAGATTTTTCTTTAAATTCTTCATTGTTAACATAACATTCACCCGTTCACATTCAAGGATAGCTTTCCCTTGGCACCGAAGCTTCGAGGAAAAGGTGCAAAATATGTATCTCTAAGTATTGGTGGTGTTAATACCGTGTTGTTCCAGTCGGCGGCCGGTACCTTGGCCGACATTGGAGCGGGTATCTGTACACAATGGCTCCCACGACGAAGAATACCTTGCGTCACACTGCACGGGTTTAATTTCGCTAATTTAGCAGTAATTCTCTGTAGGACACAGTAATTGGTACCTACACTAATTTCTATTACTACAATTATGAATGACCGAGGTGGTAACACACCGCGTGTGTGTACAACTCGCGGTCGGCGTGTGCGCATGTGACGTATGTCGCGGCAATGCGCGGATGTGACTCTTTCAGGCGGCTACTGACGTCATTGTCTTCTCAAAAGATTCTTTGTCCATAATAATAATTACGATCATCATCAAGTTCTTTCAAGTCACAGGATGTATAACTCACACAATTGGTTTTCCCTGCGCACACGCAACCTTCATTAAAGTTGCCCAATTAAGTATATAACTATTAGGTATAAGGTAACAACAAGACCCAAATCTAGACACGCTACAAAAATTATTGACTCTAAACATAATTAGTATAATTACCAAACAACTATGAATCATGGCAAATTCGACGAAAAAATTCAAACTAAACTATTTAACAAGTTTTTATGCGTAGTTCGTAAATAGTAAGGTAGCTTTTTTTTTCTAATAGGCTTGCGTTTGGTTTCACCTGATGATGCGGCCTAAGGTGAAGCACGCTGGTCTAGGATGAACCCGTTCACTCTTAGCTAGTTACAACTGAAGTCAATAAAAGCGTGTCAAAAAGGTTGAACCCATAGAAATGTTTAATTGCCAAACACATAAAAGTGAAATAAGTTTACGTTGAGTAGTTCGGCGTGTTGTAACAACGGCCTGATACATTACCAATGTTTAGCATCGATCTGCATTATGTATGTTGCAAAGCTTTTATTGGTCGTTCGAGGCCTTTCAATTCTTATCAAATGAAATCAACAAAAATATTATGTTAGAATAGTTGTTGCTTTACTTTATTTGTTTGAATTTTTTTGAGATTGAGTCGACTCGAATCTTACGACATGTATTTGAAATATAATTTTCTAATGAAAGTCATTTGTTAGTAGATATATGCTAATTCTGACGAGCACATTGCGTCATGAACTACATAGTGAAGCAGTTCAATTGATTCTCATTTTTGCAACGTGCATGCTTCTGAAGTTTACATCAATATCGCACTTTTGCCGTTTTTAACAGCTGAAGCAACGATCTCCTATATACACCGAGGACTTGCAGACATCAAACAAAAGTTTATACACTTCAGAACTCGGTCATTAGTTAGATATTGCGAAAGTTATTGCCATGAGAAAGTTTTGAGCTCCACAAAATTAAGGAGCCATAAACATTATCGTACTTACAAAGAGTAATGTATTCGAGCAGAGGTATACCAGCATCCTAAGTACCGCTTAAAATACTCGCTGTTACGTATTCAAATAAATAGCTTTTTAGCGGAAATATACGTAGTGCATCTTCTCTCGCTCGCGTCGATAATAAGGGTACTGATGCTGTGGTAAAAGTAATATTTTAATCACGTTCTTGTTACTGAAGCCCCACCGTTACTGAATTACTGGCTGGCAGCTGACAGAGTAACGGCACTGACTAACAAGAATCCAAAGAGATTAAAAAACAACATTTATAAGTTCAACTGCTCAAACATGAATACTATTTTAGATCAAATAGCATACATGAGATGATAAAAATAAAAACACATCGTCATGCTTGCCAAATATTAACAATAGAATATATTAGGTTACAAATATTTTATCAAGAATGTCACTCTGAGTCCAATAATTATAAAACATACTGTACTAGAAAACATACATGATATCCACTCCTCAGCTCAACATAAGTGTACGGTCAGCAACGAAAGTCGATTAACACTTCAGATTTTTTAATCATAATTCTTGAGTAAAAGGAAATACGGACAGGATAGAAAATCAAGATATATTATCATAAACTCTTGAGTATGACCCAAAATACTGTAAAGTATTACTTACATCGTATTTGTTTTTGTGCCTTTTTAGAGAATATGAAAATGTAATAGTGTTAATTTACTTTTGTTGCTGACTGTACCCGATACTTGGAAAAGGGCCCACCGTTCAAGCATCGTACATAATATTCCTCTAAACATTCTCAAATATCAGCCATGACCCATGATGGAGTAACGTCCGGAGAGTCTGGGATCTTGGGCCACTACGTTTACCCCGCGCGTTCATGATGAGCTTCTTGAAGGATGTTACTTTACTGCATCCCTCATACCCCTATTTCTAACTACAGTGTAGTTTCAAAATGGTATATAAACATACGAGTAATCTTTAACTTATTTCCAGAGAGGTTCAAAAGAACAGTCAGCGCGTGCAAGCAGACGAGGTGCCATTCCAAGAGCCGGATGACACGGAGGGCTTCTATAACCGGCCGCCCGGCGCCGGACGGTACCCGGTGCGGGTGGAGGCGCACCGCTCGCCCTACCGCGTCGACAAGTATGTGTCAGCACTGTAACCGCCTCGCGTTCTTTATAAGGCTTCCTGTTAATGAGACGGTTTTTCACCGGGTCTAGACACTAGACGGGTTTCAAGCCGTGTCTATGTCCGATCATCAGTTACGCTTTGGAGGTTTGTTAACGATAACGGCGCTAGCGTGCTCGTGAACAAGCATAGCCCGCACCGGCCCGACGCCGCCGGGTAGAAATCGTCTCGTTAACAAGGGCCCTTACTGCCTCTCCTCGTTGTTCTAGCCAGTAGCAGGAGCTCGACTGCGGACCGTGGCGCATTAGGTTCAATCCCTAGGTCATGTAATGGTATTAGGTGTTTTCATTAGTCAGTAACTGTATGGCTACGATAGAGGCACTACTAACTAACAGTTTTTTATATTTTTAATCTGCAGTGTAGCTGCCCAATTGTCGCGATACTGGTGGGTAATGAATTGGTCTTATTTGGTTTCGATTCCGATAAAATATTTACGCCTGGCTGGGTCAAGTGGATAGGTAATTTATTTTGAATCTGTAGACAACCTTTGGTAATTAAAATCCTAAACGTGTCAATAACATTCCATTTCAGTCAACAGCAGCAAAACGTGATATCTGACGGAACGCTTGACTCGCTGCAGTTCTGCAAGTGTGTCTCCACACCGGACTGCCAGCCACGGCCCGACTCCGAGGTAAGGCCTTTGTAACTATATTTTTTTCAAACACCATTACGTTCAACATACAATTCAAAGGAGTTTGGACCTTGCTGTAAACAAGATGGAGTGCATCTTAGTACTGCCAGCAGCACTCTTACTGCTACCAAGCTATAATACAGTAGGAATATGCTAAGGCTAGAAATGAATTCGTAAGTGCTTGACAAGTTTTGTCATCCATGCCTGCCCTGCTTTTTCCAGAGAGCGTGCGGTCTCGGCAAGTTCCTGTGCTGCTACCAGCGACCCAACAGGGAAGGAGTGACATCGCTACACAACGGTAAGTCGTGCTTGTGTTTCTACTAGCTGCTACTCTTGTACTATTGTAATCATAAGTATGCAACACTTTGTTGCGATAGATTCTTGCTCTACACTAACTATCCCATATTTATCGCTGTGTGAAGTTATGAGGTAAACCTTCAATATTTGTCTTTATCGTACCTAAATTCTTCAACCAGTCGCGTCGAGACTACTCCTAAATTATTTATCAAAAAATGTTTTAGTAGATTCTAATGAATAAGTACTGCTAAACGATGACTTTTAAAATTACCTAACAGAACTCTACAATGAAGTACCACAGTACCAACGCCCCGTGTTCAGCCCCGGTTCCAACGGCGCCTTCGAAAGACCGGGAGTACTCGTCGGGCCAGGCGGACCCACAGGACATATCGGGCCAGAGGACAAACCGAATGAGCCCGCAGTTCTAGTGGGGCCCGGTGGACCGACTGGTATCATCGGCCCGGCGCAAAACAACGACGGAATACGAAGCTCGACGGCACAAAGAGGGGTTTACGCTGGTCCTTTCGGATTTGGGTCGTATGGCCGGCGACCTGTCCTAGTGGGCCCCGGAGGACCCACGGGGATCATTGGGCCCGGCAGAGGTGGCCGACCCAACGTGCTCGTTGGACCGGGCGGACCTACTGGCATCATCGGCCCCGGGTACGGCAGGCAACCCAGACTGCTCACTGGCCCTGGTGGCCCCACCGGATCCATTGGGCCGGGCCGCCCGATTTTAGTGGGCCCCGGCGGCCCAACGGGTCAGATAGGGCCTCAGGGTTTTTACGGTAAATAAAACGTGTCATGTGTCGTGTGGTGACTAATTGAACAGAACTAACCAGATACATGTTTGTGTTGTTTACGTTTAAGATGTGAAGTGTAACATAACCAGTATAATATGTGCATAGATGTAAATATTTTGATTAACTATTAATGGATGTGCGTCAAGCACCGCTAGTGGCAACTGCGATAAACTATCAGCTTTGTGCATAATATATGTGATGACCACTCCTCTTGTGTGCGAGGAGTGACGGATGAGAGACTCTTGCAGGCTGTGTGCGCCCCAAGCGGTGGAGGAGCCAGCCGGATGACCTGCCTGCGCCTGCGCCTCCAAACACACGACACACACACCAGCACACGCGGAACAATAGCAAGGAAGGGGAGTTATGTTACAGCAAAAAATAAATCGTTGAAAATTCTTTGTTTTTTTTTTGTTCATCCAGGTCAATTAGCACCTACGTCTAATGTATATGTTATAGGCACAACTCTTAACCAGTCAAAACTACTTTAGACTGGGTTCAGTCAAAACCCTTACTAGGAAAAAACGCGTTTGCGTTACAAAATCAAAAATACGGAACGCCTTAAGAATCACTCACACAAACCAAAATTTTAAAAGGGTCACAAAAAAAACCTACCAACCTAATGGGTTTCAAAACATTAAGGATAAATTGAAACCGTTCAAAAGTAGTTTTGACTGATTTTTGTACTCAAAAGTAGTTTTGACTGGTTAAGAGTTTTGACTGTGACAATAATATACAAACTTTAAACATTTCAAACCCC
Organism: Charanyca ferruginea; assembly: GCA_947361185.1. Classification (NCBI taxonomy): domain Eukaryota; kingdom Metazoa; phylum Arthropoda; class Insecta; order Lepidoptera; family Noctuidae; genus Charanyca; species Charanyca ferruginea. The sequence continues at coordinate 27,327,988 of OX376068.1, forward strand.
GGCCCTCAAGACTGAATAATTAACCTGTAGGAGTAACTAGTTCAGAATATTGTGTCAATAAAATCGCGAAATTAACAAGCTAACATTCCTCGAGTCAGATGTGTCGAATTTATAACGAAAATAAGCGAACGTATGCGATAGAGCGCGGTATAAACAATGTGACGGATAGCGGGCTGGCAGCGCGCCAGGCGACGCGTGCGCACCTCACCACACACACCACACTACGCACGGTGGAGAACAGAAGGCACACACACACGTGGTGCACATTAGAAACATTCACATAATCTGTTGCATCATCATAAACTAAGTAAGCAAGTAGCCCTGTGACGCCCTATCTAGAGGCCCGTATCTGTAGGAGCTCCTATCACTTCGACAATAGGGTATTTTACTCTATACGAGAAAAAATCTATAAATATGTTATTGAGACAGTTTAGGCATAAAGCAGTCGGAAAATGTAAGTTTTAGTTTATAAAATAACAAAACAATTTTTTAAATTCAATTCAAAGTTTTCAGTATTTTTAATCTGTTATAAAACACCGTGAAACAGTAGCGGCCATGATACGCCGTACGGCTGTGTAAACAAAAAATTGTCAACTGTCAGTCAACCTATTGGCGTATACTTTGGCGGCTTTGTAATTTTATTATTTTCCTAACCAACGTAATTTTTTCATTATTACACCTATCACAAAATATGCTTTTAATTATTTTTAAATGATACACAATTATCATATTTAATATGAGCTCATTTGATACAAAACGAACTGACGTCATTTACGCTGAGCAATATGGCGTCCAGTAAGAGGTGTTTTCGTCAAACTACGCGCGAAATTTGAAAATTTGAAATGTTGATGCATTTATATGGCACTTATCGATTGAATAAAAATTTTGTGTTTTTTTGGTGGCATATTAGCACTACAGAATTTCATTGAGACACTTTTTAAAAATGGGTGTAATACCCTATTTACTACTGGTAGCCGCTGGTAACACGCTCACAAATCGTCTGGGGAAGTGGACAATAACACTAATATTTATATCTAGGAACAATTATTAGCTTTAGGTATTTTTTGAAAAGTCACATGTTATATTCAATCGGGCATCTTTCAAAGTAAACCTTCTCAATGTCTTGCTACTCCTTCAACGCGCGCGCACGTAAATCTAACACACTTACATTATACTGGAACTGAAAATCCCCTATTCTGAAATTCTATTCCGAAAGCATCTAATCGTTATTGTAGATCTAGTTTAGGAGTATTGTACCTACATTGATTTTTACTATTGCGCTTCATACAATTCTATGAAACGCAAAAGGCTGCAAGTATCCTGATCATTTTAAGCAATCATTGCTGATTAGCAAACAAATAAAAATCGGGCTATAAGGTATTCTTATAAAGTTGTTGCCGATGCAAAAGAAGACAAAAGAGTGGCAGCACAGTGCAGTGAGGGTCACGGACTTACCGATGGTGGTGATGACGATGATGGAGTAGAAGAGCGCGCCGAAAAAGGTCCACTGGATGTGCTCGGTGCTCTCGTTACCGTCCCAGCCGCGTACCTTCATCTCCAGAAGGATCGCGTTCTCGAAGTCCTGCAAACAAATTGCTTTTGTCTTTCAAGTTCAAAAATTCAGTACTGCTACACAACATCATGAAAACCAATATAAAGCTTTTTGAAAATCAATAAAAGCAGTAGTCAAGGCATCATGTAAGCATCGCGTCTGCTGGGTGATGCTTACATGATGCCTTTGCAGTGAGGAAGGGAAGAGTCCCTTGTGCTCACTACAGCTGAGAAATGTAACGGTCATAAGCGCCAAAAGATTTAAAACAGAAATAAATCAACGTAAAAATCATCAAATCATAAAGAACACGCACATAAAAACGTTCATAATATTAATATTATTATCTGAGCGCTGTAGTTTACTGCCGTAGCACCGAAATAAACTACCATGATCAACAGTTCTCCAAGTAGTTCTGTATCAGAAGCTATCAGATGCTTAAGAGTGGATGTTATAGTTTATTCAACCTTGAGAATTCCGGCTGTCTATGACTTTGATGGAATTTGCGTTTTCATAGGTTTTTTATAAGATAATTTGTGTAGTTATGAAAACGTTTATTGTTTTTCTTTTAATCTTTGAAGCAATAAAAAGCAAATTGGCTCTTAGTCATCTAGCTTGAATTCTCTTTACAAAACACATTCTTTCATTCCCGAGATTGCGTTGTCGAGTTTCTGAATGAATTGTATCATCACTCTGTTATTCGCTAATTACTTAAATTTTATTTTGTTTCTTAAATTGATTTTAAACTTCATTTTTACCTTTACCATTATTTAATATACAGGAAATTCAGACTGAGTATTAGTTCGAGTTTTTCCGGCAGCGTTTTGTATGATGTTGGCCTCAGATTATGAAACAAAAGGCAGATAGACCGCGCCCAACACTGAGAGTGACGTCAAAAAAGCAAATACAAATTCAAAAGCGAATACCTACAATCCCATGATTGTATTCGCTTTTGAACTTGTATTTTTATTTGATTTGTTAACGATGCGGCGCGCATCGTGTTTAGCTGTTGTTAGTACAGCGCGAAGCGCGTTGTAGGTATTCGCTTTCGAATCTGTATTTGCTTTTTTGGCTTCACTCTCAGTGTTCCGTTCGGTCTAACTGCCTTTTGTTTCATAATCTGAGATGTTGGCAAACTATAATATGATACTGTCGCTGTGAAATGTGTTCACCTTGAGCATGTCGACGACCTCCGAGGTCCAGTTGGTCTGGTTGAAGAGCGGCACGGTGCGCGTCATCGTCCAGATGCTCATCGTCGTGTTGCTTCGGATCTGCGATATGTTCCTCTTCACCTGCACACATTATAGCTTTAACATTGTGCTCAGATGTGAGCATATCTGTTTTTATGGGTATTTAAAATATAGGATTTGTAAATTCCTAAAGAGCTAACTCCAATATTCTTTCTTTGATCTCTAATGAATGACTATGGACGCTCCATGGCCGTAGTATGTGGGCAGAATAAATCAAATACATTAACTCAAGAAACGCATAAAAGTGATAAAAGTATATAAATGTATTATATAAATATATGACTGAATGAAAATGAACTCGTAATCGAAAACGGCTAGGCATGCCTATGCGATGTGTTTGTAAACATTCAAGCAGAATATCGCATAAGTCTGCATTTGATGGAAACGTGATCAATAAAAAGCTATTTTTTTACAAAAAAGACAACTGCCTTCAAAATTGGTGGCAATTAAAGACAACAAACAAAACAAAGCCACCGACTTCCAAATCTAAAGTCTTGTGTTACAGTGTTAAAGTTATTTATCACTTTTAAGATTTTGAAGGCGGTTGTCTTTTTTGTAAAAAAACTTTTTTTATAATTCAGTTATTTTTGTTTTCTTTGTTTAAAATTAAATTTGTGATCTGTACCAAATAAACATACCTACACACACTGATGGAAAACTTCAGCGGGATATAGATACTTATAACTATCTTCTTCTCTCTCTCTTTTAGATCCATCTCAATTCCATTCACATCTACTTTAGATTAATTACCCTGCGTTTGGTTTACAACCATCAATTCTACGAAAGCACTAATCTTATGCCAAGTAGACGATTGTTTAATTAGCGTTAAACTATCAGCCAAGTGCAGATACTAACCACCTGCACACATTTATGGAAAACACACCTTCAAGTTTATTATTCCCTATAGTTCTTTACAAATTTGTCGACGAATTTATTCATTGCGGACTGGCCAGCAAAGGTCACGGAACGTAATGAGAGACATAAAACAGAGTCGACAAGACGGAAAAAAATATTTACAAATTATCTAATGTCCACTCTTGTCAGCTGAAATATCATTGTGTAATTATGTAAGTTTTTAGGGTTCCTTCCAAAAAAATAAAAAAACGGAACCCTTAAAAGATCACTCGTGCGTCTGTCTGTCTCTCCGTCCGTCTGTCACAGCCAATTTGCTCAGAATCTACTGGACCAAATCAGGTGAAACTTGGTAGGATGGTGTAATCCTAGGACCCAAATACAGATGTGCAAAGTAAATATATTTTTTATTAAATAACGGTTATTTTCGGGGTACAAACTAGAAAATGAAAATAAGGTTTGCAAAATCAATTGAAAGGGCTCGTCATGAGGATCTCAAATATTTTTTTATTATTATCTATACTTATAATATTATAAAGCGGAAGAGTTTGTTTGTTTGTTTGTTTGGTTGACGTAGCGCTAATCTCAGGCTCTACTGGTTCGAATTGAAAAATTATTTTTGTGTTGGATAGTTCATTTACCGAGGAAGGCTATAGGCCCATGCGAAGCTGGGTCGGGTCGCTAGTTGTAAAATAAATAGTTTTAATTTTATTCATGAAAGAAGACGAACATTGACCCCCCCCCCCCCCCCTTTGATCTCCGAAACTACTGAGCCTAAAATTTTGAAAAAGATACAAAATATATAAGTTCATTGCTTGTAGACTACAGGAAAACCTATAAGAATTCTATCAATTGGCATTTTACGGAACTCTCTCCACCCAAATTCAACTTGCACTTGGCCGGTTTTTTTGTCTATAAAATGTTAGCTAATTGTTACACATTCGTCTCTCTAGAATGTATCTGATGCTGGAGATGAAATCAGTTCAATAACCAAAATAACTTCAAATGAAATAAAATTGTATTGTCATCATTAGCTTTCACAAAGTTTTTTGTAACATTGAACAAACATAAAATGGTAGAACAAATCAGTAGTTTGTCGTCATCTATAACGCGTTGTTTTATGTTTTTACACTGTGGACAGTGACGTTTACTAGTGTTCTTGACTGGATCGTTAATCAGCTGAGCTTGAGTTGTCTGTGGCAGCGTGCCATACTTTGACAAAACATAATTTATTGAATCCAATGTAATCTATGCGATTGAAAATAGATTTGATAAATTAAATTTTAGCTTTTCTTGAATAAATTGATAGGTTCAGAATTTAAATGGTTCAAGTTCCCAGAGGCGCTAGGCCTAACCTAACTATGTTATTTGAGCATGAATAATTAAAACCATAGAACAAAGACAGACTTAACTATATAACGGGTGATTTTTTAAGAGGTATAAGTCAAAGTCAAGTCAAAGTCAAAGCATTTATTTCAATTAAACCATTTACAGGCACTTTTGAATTGTCAAGGAGTCGGTCAGTTAGTCAGAGAGTTGAAGCTAGTTGCTCGTTCCAAAACGTAGGTAGGTCTCTATGGAGAAGAACGAGCAAGAAACTCCACGGACACTCTTTTAAATCAAGTTTTTACAAAGTTAGTAAGTATAGGATTTGATTTTCAAAAAAAACACAAAAAATTTGAAAAATTTGATGAAATCTTTATTGGAATCGATAGAACGATCAATATAATTTAATGTTTGAAGATGATTTCATGCAAATGCTGGCCGTGGCTCCGGTACTTTTTCAAAGACGACAATGGCCGAAACTTTACTGTGAATGGCGAGCGCTACCGTGTGATGATTGGCGTTTTTTTTTTGCCCAAAATGGAAGAATTGGACATGCCTGACATGTGGTTTCAACAAGACGGTGCCACATGCCACACGGCACGCGAAACAATGGCCCAATTGAGAGCCGCCTTCGGTGAACAGTTTATCTCACGTTTTGGGCCCGTCAATTGGCCGCCTAGATCGTGTGATCTAACGCCTTTGGACTATTTCTTGTGGGGCCATGTTAAGGCTCATGTCTACAGGGATAAACCAGCAACGATTGACGCACTGGGAGCCAATATTGAAGCATTTATTCGTGATATACCGGCTGATATGTTGGAGAGAGTGTGCCGAAATTGGGCCTTGCGAATGGGCCATCTAAACCGGAGCCGCGGCCAGCATTTGCATGAAATCATCTTCAAACATTAAATTATATTGATCGTTCTATCGATGCCAATAAAGATTTCATCAAATTTTTCAAATTTTTTGTGTTTTTTTTGAAAATCAAATCCTATACCTCTTAAAAAATCACCCTTTAGATACTTAATACTATCTATGTTTTTAAATTTAATCATTTGTTCTTTCGAAAAGTACTAGGGTGACAGAAATAAGCTAACCTCATGGAGTACCTAAAAATTTTTACGGATTCTTAAGAAAACGTTATCGATATTTTCCATTAGCCCATCTCTATCCACACCTCGACCACTGGGTGCGTTTCGAGGAATACTTTAGGTGCGTTTCAAAATAGGTGCGCTTCGAGGAATACCCCATATTTCTTAGTAGTCTGTTCGCGTGGTTCGCATTCATAGATAAAAAAAAATCGTTCGCTAAGTACTTTGAGTGAGAGAAGGACCTTAAGCACATCCCTGGTGCGCAGGGTTCGGGCTAGCTCCAATAGCATCCTGAGGGCATTCGCGCTGAGGTTCGATTGCCAGTACCTGAACCATTGCTGTATGGTTCACTTACTGAGCAATCGAAATCAGTAGGTTTTTATTTTTTATTTAATTGTTTTGTGTTTCTGGTATTGTATTAAATGTGTGTGGCTATGATCCTTTGTGGTCGAATTAAACGTTTTATTATTATTATAAGCACCGCACGCTGCGCCCTTTCCAACACCCTATTTCCTGCCCCACCCCTAGCGCAAATATCATATCTCAGGATATAGTGGCATAAAGCTTTGTAGGTTTATATTAAGAGTTTGGGACTGCCAGCCTGTCTCAAGGTTTTGAAAATGTGGACCAACTTGCGCACTTTTTTGGCTATACCTGAGATATGTTGTGCCCATTTAAGGTTCTCGTCAATGATATTCTTACGTATTTGATCTTCACTCTGTCCAGACTAGGCATGTATAGGAGACCAATATATTATTATTCCTAATAGAGCTTCCTGCTCTTGACTTGCTAAAATTTAGGCTTTTTGTCTTGGTTGTGTTAAGCGATAGCAAATTATCTTCGAGCCAAGTCGTTACCTGAGAATAACCTGCTTCACAGACGGTTACTAGGCTTTCCTAAGATTTTTTATGGAACAGCAGAACTGTATATTAACTAAACATCATGACATCGGCATGACTATATTTGACACAGCTCGCACAGCTCGTTGATGTAGACGAGGAAAAGTGTTAGAGCAATAGTACTTCCTTGAGGGACACCATACGAGTAAGGAGCTTCATTGCCAGTCATATTATCCAGGCAAACGCATTGGCTTCTTTCAGATAGGTAACTTAGTAACCATTCTTGAGGTACTCCTCTGATTCCGATGTTTTCTAGTCTACTCATAAGAATAGGGATAGCGACCGTATCGAACGCTTTTTGATGATCGAGGAAAAGACCGACACACTTCTCTTCGTTGTCTAAGTATTCAGAAAGTTTTAAAATATCATCATTGTTGGACCGGTTAGTTCTAAAACCAAATTGGTGTGATGACAGTATATTATTTATCTCTAGACATCTTACAAGTCTTACTTCATGGAGTTTCTTGCTCGTTCTTCTCCATAGAAACCTACTGTTTGGAACGAGCAACTTTCTGACTGACTGACTCTGACAATTAAAAAGTACCTGTAAATGGTTTAATTGAAATAAATGATTTTGAGTTTGAGTTTGAGTTTTATTATTTATTATTTATTTATTTACACTTCATGCACAAAGGTACAAAGGCGGACTTAATGCCTTAGGCATTCTCTCTTTTCTCTTCTCTAGTTTTGAGTTTATTATGTGCTAAGTAGCGAAATGGGTCTGTAGTTGCTGACGGCGTGACATTTATCACCAGTCTTAAAAAGTTTAATAACAGGCGCTTTCAATGCTATACCATTTTTCAGGTATTAGGTACAAAAGGTGTCTAACTACGTTACTCACTTACGTTCAAGTATGACGGCTGGCTTATTTTATAGTTGAAAATGTCTGGCTTAAGGTATGTTGGCTTTTACATGCAATACCTTATTATCCTTGCGGGAGATGGGACAAGTAACACTACACCTAGTAAGTTAAAGTTTGCTCTAAACACCTATATTGTAGGTACAGTACAGTTAAATACTTGCCTTGGAGTTAGACTCTTGCTGGCTAATTTCATGATACTTAAAATCAATACAATATAAACGTTTTTACCAGAATCAAGACAAGTGTTGACGTGAATAAATTTGTTTTTATTAAAAATCTTATCATAAATCTTGCCAGAATACTTAACCTTAAAATAAGAAAGTTTCACATTTTAATTAGTTACAAAGCTATCTCTCAGAGGGGTTCACGGGTGTTCAGTGTGATGCATCCAGTGCACGTTTTAGGTACATTGGCAACAATAGCCTTGTTATTGATGGTAGACCGAACTCAGTATTTTCATTAATAAAATTATTCGATGATAGGATTTTGTTTCTGTGTCTTTCAATTTCAATTTGCCTGAACGTGTGCTAATTTACTCTTGCGGCCCTTTTATACTTAATTAATATTTGCGCTTCGAATTGTCATTAAAAAACGTAGCAAAGTTCAAACTTTTTACAGCATAATTCCTACACACAATTTAATAATAAATACTGTCAGCAATACCACAGGCCTTCCCCAAGCACCACCGACCCTATGTCCCCCGCACCCTGAGCGTCCCAGTGACCAGCACCAGGCCACCATCAAACTTGCAGGTGTCAGTTGAAGATCTTACCAAAAACCTTAGCACAAATACCTCTTTTTCATGCTCCGCTTCCAGGTTCGTGAATGTGACGGCTCCGAGGATGCAGTAGGCCACCACCAGGCTGATCATCACAAAGTGGGAGAACACCACCGAGCAGAGCCTCCACGTGTAGTATAGCACCTGGTGATATAAACATAAACACATTACACGAGTACATGGAACACTGGAAGACGGAATCGTTTGCATGAGCATGTGAAAAGGAGGAATGAAACGCATGTGACCAAAAGAGTATTGAATATGAATGGGAAGGAAGAGGAATGCCGGAGACAAGATAAGATAGAAGAGAAGAATGGTTTGAAAGAAAAAGCAGTCAGTGAAAGCATGACTGTTCACAGGACGGAATGGAAGAAGAAAACATGTTGCACCGACCACAAGTAACATTGTAGGTAGATGATGATGATGTGTACTGTAAAGGTTGCATGCATATGACATGCTGATCGAAAGCATTGACTAAATGTTTTATCTAAATACTCTGGATTCGTTCTAGAACCTTTTTCGTATTTAGAAGCGTTGGTCTGTTTTTTATATGACAAGGCAATGTTTAACCGACAGCCATCAGAGGCTGACTTACTATTCTATAATTCAGTGATTACAATAGACCCTCTTTGTTTTAAGGTATCCCTCCAACCTCTTCTTAACACAGTTAATTATACATCGTTCCGATACCTCAAGGGTTCATCAGGTTTGAGCTTTTACGTTACACTGGAGAGTGGATATACTTTCGGTGACATTGCACGTTCATAGCAATAAATAGCTTGTATAGTTCAGAGCACTTAAACACGCGCCGCGTATTTGTAACGTGTCGAAACAACATATAAGCGGCGCTTGTAACTTGGCACGAAACTATTGCTATTAACACTTTGCAAGGAGCTTAATGTGCCACTACCGATTGAATTCATCGAATAGTTTTATACTCTTGCATGACTGTAATTTGTCTATTGTGAAATTGTATTTGTTGTTTTGTATATGCAGTAGTGTATATAAATATGAGTGAGATATTCTAGTGAGCTACACTCTACTGTGGTAGAGTCGAAGTCTTTAATCCACGTTCAACCCTCAATGGACAGTAAAACACAAAAGCTTTTCTCATCTGTTCTAAATTTATTGCTACGAACTATATTTTCATAGTCCTATTCTATATTTGCCTTATATGGTTTGCTCTGCGGTTACTTTAAAATACAAATGAGTTTATGCATCTTATTATCTAAAGAATTTTAAAGAATTTATTAAGCACAAGTTTACAGAATTAGTAAGCACAAAATAAATCTAAAAAAACAAAGATTGGCTTATAAAGCAGAGTTTGTGTTGTGTGCAATGGGAGTAGTCCTAGACCCCACACTAGGATACCCTGTGTCGTGGGGTCTAGTATACTCGTAGTTGGTGAGACATAATCTATCTATTAATTGTGCCGATATAATACCCCCCGCTCCCCACGTAAGTGCATTAGATGATAAGTGCATAAAGATAAGATGTTTGAGATGTAAGCAAGTAAACACCAATAACATTACATTATTTTGAGTTTTCTTTAAACAAAAGGATTATTGCTCCCTGTAATAACTCGTACCTATCCGTCGGTAAAGAGTAGGTATAGATTTTTTTTAAGGGAAGTAACTGAAGTTACCGACATAGCATGCAGAGTAAGCAAGCTGCAGTGACAGGGGATCGATCATGTCTGCTGAAGCCGAAAGTCCTTGGAGCAGATCATTCCCCGAGTCGCAACATCGTATACCGATACGCTGTCAGAAATTGTTTCAAGACCATATGAATGGACCCCACATAGAGTGAACAAGGAAGGCGGCGGGTTTATTTATTTATCGGTAGCCTAGTTTACTATTTAGTAGAAGACCAACTTACTTTGGCACACTTGCTGGGCGGTGGCAGGGGAGGGTAGTCCTCCCGCTCCACGCGGACCTCCCGTCGCGACATTGTCACTGGTCACTATAGTCACCTCACGGAGTCATTCGTAGTACACTCCCCCAATTCCAACACTGATAGCAACGACATAAGGCACACAGCAGACACTTCACTTCATCACTGTCACTTGTTTAAAACTGCGCCCTCCGTAGGCGCTGAAGGGGCTACACCAACCACTCCTTGGTGTACAGCACTAACTACACATAAATCTCAATGTTTACGCTCCGTCCACGCTCGACGCTGATGCGCATAACAGATCAAACGCCGTTGATCCCACCATAACAGACTTTAATTTATACTTTAGCAATAAATCTGGAATAGACAACGTTTAGATATGTTTCGCTAATATTTACAAGTTATGAATGTTTATCGAATCAACGGGTATAGTGGACGCGTGTAGACGATGACGCTCTCTGGAACACTGCACGCGGGATATATCGGGAGCCGTGAGTAGCGACCGACGCCCGAATCCGCGACCGCCCGGTTTACGATCAAAACCGCCAGTTATTTGGGTCATTATGCATAAACCCATTCACAAGCTGGCTCGTTATAGCGACCCACGTGCGAGGTGTACACCACACGAAGAACGTCACAAGTCATAACTGCTTCTAGCTTTAAAACCAATTGCTGCCTATACTGACCGCAAAAGCAAATGCAAGCTAAAGCCTTCAAGCTAAGTGGAGTGCGATCTTCCTAGGGTGGCCTGTAGCAGTTAAACGAGCACGATGAGCCGAGCACTGAGGCGGAGAGGCCTAAGTCCAACAATGGACTGATAATGAATATTACGAAAGCGTGGGTTGTCATTGCTTGGGGGTTCTGACCACTTACCTAGGAGAATGGTGCAAAAATCATATAATGCTAAGACTTACGGCATAACATGTATTAAGAGTTTTGCAAATGGCGTCAAAGTCAAAGAATTTATTCGTGCGATTTCTGGTGATAACAGGTCCGATCTGGTCTAGGGTGATCTGGTCTGGTCTGGCGTGTAATACCACAAACCCAATTACAGAAATCTACTTCTATCTTTTCTTAATGGGTATCATTTAGCCGCTGCTGTACCTACCTACTGTAAAAATCTTATTGATAAGATTTAAGACACAGAATCTTTTTAACAAATCGACAAACCCGCCAACTTCGCCATCATATTTATATATCTCGGACGACTTTAACAAATGATGTACTGACAGCTTGTCTGCCGCCGGTGATTCGGACGGGTGAATCATAGGAATTTATTATAACTAGTGTGTATTTTAACTAGTGGCGGATTGTTTACTACCTACATTTTCCGGATAACAAAGCGTGCTTAATTAAGTTTCTTAGCTGGTTCTAAAGATTTCTCATTTTACTTCGCTGTTTTAAAAATATCAAGTTGTAATGTGTGCGATTATGTCCGTAACGCTCTGTTACTTTGCTTCTTCAAGCGTAATGTAACGAAAACACAATTTGTATAATTAATTATGAATATTTTATTTACAAAAAATCACGAATTATAACAATGTGTATCACATGTTCCGTGGAGCTGCTTGTTTAATACAATACAATAAATATTTAAAACAACACGATAGCTTTAGAGATACCTAGGTACCTAGGTACAGTGGTGCTAAATCGTTACAACGGGCTGTAAAGAGACCCATCACAAACCCGACAACTACGTGTTCTGATCATTAACATTAAGCAAAAAATAATGCTGGGAAAAACTTCAATTTATGGTAGTAACGCGCGACAAATAAGGTGCTTACAACAACAAACAGTGCAACAGTAAAGGTGGGGATATTTTTGTAGGTATAAATACATGACATTACTTAACTTGTGTAAAAAAATATATTACAACTTTGACATTATAGACTGAAATAAACGAATTAACTCACTGTGTTGCCATAGTTTCGGAGTCGGACGAGCCCGGCTACACAGTTTTAATACGTTTTTCTCAGTCTTTAATGTGTAACAATACTCACGTTTCGTTTAATGATAACATAGAACTTTGAGCTTCAATCTTGGTAACCAGAATTATCTCAATTCCCAGGAATAGTTTAGTACAAATGATCGCAATGACGGGAAAGCATGTAACTTTAGACCTAGGTATAGGCACTCGATGGTATAGGTACTAGTAACTGTTTGTTGTTCAGTAATTCATCAATGGCAACTGTTGAATAAAGTTTCACAGAGCAGGTGCATACAAATATGTAGCTGCAATACCTACCTGTATAGATTATCTTAAATTAACAACTTGTACTATTGCCCTACACACTGCAACTAGCTTGCCTACGGGCTCATTGGTGATAAGTTGTACGAGTCTATGTAGATGTAGCTCTACATCACTAATACAATACAATCCAAGAAACATAAACATTCTACATAAATAATTGTATAGGTACCTATGAACAATTTCAATTTTATGTGCGTCGGTCGTAACACACATAACTAAAGCCGGCGCACTCTGACGGCAGGACATGGCAAGAGATATTTATGTGAAGAAAAGGAAATTTCAATCGTAATGGTCGTAGTTACAAAATTAAAGCTATTGGATGGGTACGTGATTGAAATGTTAAAACTATAGGTAGCGTCATAATTATACGGTAGATACAAATCCCTTGCCGTGCCGTACCGCGAGTGGGCAGCGCGCTTTATGGGCCAGTATGTGTTACTACTTATTAGAATACAGCAGCTAGAAATACACACAATATCTTACTTTATGACACTGTTTGTAGGATAAAACTGGATTTCCACAGTAGCGGTAAATTTAATATTTTCTGTTACCGTGGAAACCTAACAACAGTTACAAATAACAATTCTGATGCACTCAACATTTGTACTAATAGTTTTAGTTTATTGTAATGAAATGCACGCCAACCGGCGACATCTACCGGTGGTCAAGTGTACTATTGGCGAAGTAATACGGCTATTACAGATTGTGTTTCAACAGTAAAAGATGAATTACAATTATCACATTAAAAGCTTAACTTATTGTAACTTACATGATCACTTACAATTAGGTTTACATTAACATTGTGGTAACGACAGTTTGTACCGTTTGTACACTGCTGCACTACTGCCCGGTTTCTGAGGTCTTCGGATAAACTTTCGATAGCTATTCATTCGAGTTTCGACAAAGTTATCTATTTAATTTGAGTGATTTTCTTCCTTAACTACGTGCTCGGAAACGCAATATCGAACCAATAGCATTATCGAATAGATATAGTCCAGGTAAATCATCTCAGAAACGAGTCAGAAAATTATTTACTTGTACACTCTCAATTTATTAAGCTTGTAAACTATTGGTCTGATCTGCTTACAGCAGATAACTTATTAAATTACCTCATAATCTATCGCAAATCTTTAAATTAATTTTAAATGTGTGATGTGCATAGCCTTACATACATATTACATTACGTTATTGCACATGCACACATAGATTACGATCCGCTTATTACATAACCCGGCGATTATTGTGACCATATTCACGCCTAATGTGGTAAGGGTCACTTTGAGCTGCCGTGTATTAGTAAGTGGTGACGCGCATGCGTGGTCACGGCCTGGTGGTCATCTGCACGTGGTCGGCGGGCGCGGGCGCAGGCCGGCGCGCGATCTGCTCGGCCTCGCGTATGGTGTCGGGCAGCCGCGTGTTCAGCGTCTCCGGCGTCGTCAGCATCAGCGCGCCCGCCACCAGCGCCGTGGAGCCGAACAGCACTGACGGCAGCCACTCCACGTAGATCGCCTGCAATGACACAACAACATACATCAGATAGCGCTCTTTAATTAAAGTTTCTTGTTCTATCAATTATTGTCTCCACACTTGAGGTCGGCGCAATGTGTTTTTCTCTTCCTTCCTCTGTCGTCGCGCTATGATTCCCAATTCATTCATCTCTACACAATCTTCATCATTCTATCTTTCATCATTCTATCAATCATTTTATCTTTGGTCTCCCGGTCTCCCTTGAATCTGATTATTATGGGCTCATACCAAGACAAACTGTTTCGTTTCAGCTATTCTATCACTGATACCACTTTCTTCTCTATAATGTAATGATCTCTTACTTAATTAAACATTCTCCTCTCGACGACATGTTAATCTCTATTAATATCAATATCACTGAACAACAATGGCAGTTTCTAAAATACATGAACACTAAACTTAATTCAATTAGACTACATGACACAGATTCACATGAGAATGTTGAGAACATCTAATTGTATTGCGAGTATTGTGAGCATCGGATCATAACACAACTCACATGGATCAAATGCGACCTTCAACTTCTGTTATGTAATGAGCAGTTGAGTACAATACAACAGAATCACACAGCGTAGGCATGTTTAAATGCTCGTGAATTTAATAATATTAGTAGTTGGTACCTATTGGTAGACATGATTTGAGATCGGCAGTACATTACATATTTTTAAAGCAGGATATAGGACATACTGACCAGCAGTGGCATTTGTGGCGCAACGATGGAGCCGAGTCTGCCCACCATGGAGCAGAAGCCAAGTAGACTGTGGCGCGCATGCGTGGGGAATAGCTCCGACGTATACATGTAGATGCCGCTGAATGCCTGCGTGATGGCGATCTTGCCGAGCAGGTACAGCAGAGTCGCTAGCCACGGCAGAGCTGGAAATAAAAAGACGATAAACACACAAGGAATTCTAGTGACGATGATGAGAACATGAAACCCTAATGATATTAAGTTAAATCTAATAAATTAATCTGTATTAACAAAAACCTACGTATGAATCTAATTTATTGTTGTTACAATTGAAAGTACTTTAAACCCAGTAACTGGGTTGTGGAGGTCCGATAGACAGTCGCTTTATGTAAATACACTGGTATACAGCTGCATCAGATTAAACTGGAAGCCGAACCCAATATAGTTGGGAAAGGGCTAGGCAGATGATGATGACAATTGAAAGTATTTACTGTCGTAATATTTTTCACGCTAATGTTAATGTGAACATAAGCGTGTATAGGAAAATTAAGGTAATGTTATCTTTTTACTTTTTGGAAGCATAAATATTACATCCAATGGCCATGACGAAATACTCACTTTTAGGAACAAATGGTATGGCGACACAAGTGATGCCGCACACGGTGTACGCACACAGCAGCGTCCTCTTCCTGCCGATGCGGTCCAGCACCAGCGCGTTGGTGACCACCGCCACCACCTCCACGCTCACCACCAGCATGAAGTTGGAGTACTTGTCGCCTGCCAGCGACACCGAGTTGATGGCCAGCCCGTAGAACACGAACGTGCACGTGATCCACCACCACGAGCAGATGGCTAGGCGCGTCATGATGATGGGCGAGTGGAACACCTGCATCCACAGCCCTTCCTCAGGTTTGTCGTCTTTCTTTGGCACGGGCTTCACCTTCTCTTCTGTCAACTGCTTCATTGTCTCCTCTGATAGCGTGACTTTGTTCATTTTCGCTGCGCGCATTATAATTTCAACCGCTTCTTCTTTTCGTCCTTTCGATAGTAACCACCGGATGCTTTCTGGCAGCAGGTATATGTATGAAAGGAAGAGCAGAGATGGTGGATATACCACAAGGATAAAGGTCCGCCAGTACTGGAATGTCTTCGCGAGGAGAGCAAAGCTGAGCCCTCCTAAAACCAGCATTATTCCGAGAAAGGCTGTGGTTAGCACTCGTTTATCCTGCCCCAGTAATTCAATCGCTGGAAAGAGCAAAAGGAGTTGTTAAATTAGTTAAGTATTTTAAGGTCGCTTAGCAGGAAACATGGTTTTCAATACTTACTAAGAATGTAGGCTGCTGGGAAAGCACTAGCTCCAGCGACGGTCTCTAAGAACTCCACCACGATATACATCTCGTATGAAATGGAAAACGCCTTCAAAGTACCGATGGCACCAACCAATGTGCAACTCAAAATCAACGCGCGTTTTCTGCCCCAACTGAAAAGGAAAGGAAAGGTTGATATTATAATCACTTATATTATATATACTTTACGGATCGATCAGTAAAGTTTCATACCTTTTCGTGCCTCGGAAAGTACAAACATAAAGCTGGCTGCCATTCGTAGATATTTGACAGTCGTTATAGTTAGAAGTAAGTCTGACTACTAGTCTTACCAAGGAGTATCATGATACCCAGTAAAGGAATTGTGGAGGTCAAACAGGCAGTTGCTTATTCAGCTACATCCGGTTATACAGAAAGGTAGCCCCAACATTGTTGCGAAAAGGCTAGACAAATGACTGATAACTTATGTACTTTTCAAAAAAGGTTTTTTAGTAAACTCCGGCAGATGTAACATCATCATAACATCTCGCCTGTGTTTCCCCGAAAAACGCAGGGTACTGGGGGGGAGTGTGTGCAGGTGTTTGCTTCTGTTAACACATAGCAAAGGTTCTTATCAGATAGATGAGCAGTGATTTCTGGAACCAGATTATTTCTGCGTTGTGAATATCGCTTGCTTAGCGAATTAACTTGATCTTCCTCAGAACATAATTAAGCTTAAATATTGGATTGATTACAATCCAATTGTTACTTGTATAATTTGAATGTGTTGATACAAAAGCATAATTGCATTGAGGTTGGTATACTCCCGACTGTAACTGCAGACGGCTAGAGTAATGAGCGCTTGCAGCCTACTGCAGCTGCAGTACTGGTTAATACGTATATTTAAGGTTGCTTACCGGTCAGATATGTATCCGAGGATAGGCAGCGAGACCAGCATGCCGATGTTGTGTACCGTGCCCACCAGCGTCCGCTTCCACTCCTGACAGGCCAGGTTGAACTGCAAGTTGACAACATTATGAAGTAACAAAAACTCTGCCAGCGACTTCGTCCGGGATTATGTTGACTGAATGTTGCTCACAAAATTACTTTTCTTCTACATTAAAATCTCTAGAAAAAGAACTGGCCATTAAAATTTGTAAATGTGGGTTGAAACTGCATTGGTCAAACTGGTCGAAATTCAAAAAAATTAATTCGGTCTAATACACTGATGAGATTGTGCTAACCACGTTCTACTATAATATTGTAATCTTTCACTGACAGCAGTAGGTCGATTCTGTAAAATTCAAACAACAACTCGCATCTCACATCGCTATTCACTCTTACTTGAGTGCGAAGTGAGAGTTGAAATGACGGGGAAATTACCTTACAGAATGCCACTTCTTACGTCAACTCATACTTTATCTGTCAAAATCTCCCTGTCAATTTAGTTCAACTCGCTGACACGCTCGCAAGGGTGGCGCTAGTGTAAATTCGAATTATCAACCGAGTTTTTAGAATGCCAATCAGCGGATTCAGATTCGAAGTTTAGAATGAGGTCTTACAGAATCACACCTCTGCTCGGCCAAGATATCGTATTCATGCATGATAATGTGCGTGGTCTCACAGCAAAGCTCATTTTTTCTTTTTTGTTTTAAACCAATTATTAAATTAATTATTTTTTAAATTTAAATAAAAAAAAAAATAACCATAAAGTTAGAGCATCTTGGGATGACACGGGGTTTTTTCTTTGTAGAATAAAATTATAGCTGTTTTTTGTGACTATAGTGACTCTGAGCGCTATGTGATTACGTTACGTATTTATTAAATGCACCGCGGAAAGAAATAGTTAAGGGTGTAGGTATGTGGGAAGCTGGGCGCACTAAACACGATATTGAGGACGCTGTCGACTATGGACGCACTACAGGAGATGTCGTGAACGCCACCGAAGAAGACAAATAATAACTACTCAGAGACAATGCTGTTTTCTGCAAATTACAGTTCGTCTGTAGAGGAAGACTTCAGTCCTTGCACCAAGTGGTCACCTGTGACCAAATCGCCAGGAGTTAACATGTACTTATGTGTTAATCTTTACACTTGTAGACCGATGAGCTCCAGCTCTTTAACCTTTCCAAAGTATGGAGCCTTTTCTACAGTTGAACATTGACAGCCTTAAAGGGTTACTTAAATGTTGCTTAAACTGTTTATTTTATTTAAATTGGAAATATTTGCTAGTTTTTGTAATCTTCAAGAACTAGTTTTCTTTTCAGTCAGTTCAGTTTAGTTTTTTTTTTATTATATCCTTTCTTTAAACTAAACAACTGACATGAATATTATATTACGGTTCCGTTGACATAGATGTCAATGAAAACGTAATTTTTACTTGTTATCTATGTATATAAATAAAAAGAAAAGCCCTGACTGGCTGACTGATTGACTGACTGACTGACTCATCAAAGCCCAGCCCAAACTGAAATTTTGCACAGAGGTTCCCTTTATAATGTAGACAAGGAATAAGGAAGGATTTTTCGAAATTCAATCCCTAAGGGAGTTAAATAGAGGATAAAAGTTTGATTTGAAATTTTTGAAGTTTAAACCATGAAAATTGGTATTTATCATTCTGGTTAAAATAAAAAACCACGTTTTTCGGTGTTTTTGGGAAATCAGTCCCTGAAGGCGTAAAATAGAGGATGAATGTATAAATCGGAAACCCGTTAGTTTTGTAGTTCAAACCATGAAAATTTGTATTTAGCCTTTTGGTTGGTAATTAATAATTATAATTATGTATCAGCGTTTTTGAAAAATCATCCCAGACGAGGGTAAAATAGGGGATGAAAAATTTGTATAGACGTTAAAACAGGGACGGAACGGTTGACCTATATCAGGAACATTACATGTATCAGCGTTTTTGAAAAATCATCCCAGAAAAGGGTAAAATAGGGGATACAAAATTTGTATAGACGCTAAAACAGACTCTTCTGACCAAAGGTACTCTGTTTAGGGGGATGCTTTCCTTTATATCCTCAGTGGATTGACCAAAACGAGGTCTTCCTCACGTCCACATCTTGCTGTGGCTAGAGGCAATCGACCAAGTTATTTGTGCAGAAATACCTGAGCCTGAACAGGACCCTCTCCTTTACAGTATTGTGAAGGCAAACATGATACATGGTACTTGTGGTAGTTTAAACTACAAATCGCCCTGCATGAAAGATAGCAGCTGCACTAAGAGGTACCCTCGACCACTTCTCAAGGACACCCAGACAGGAGACGATGGATATCCGCAATATAGGACCAGGTGACGGTGGTCACACAATAAAATATAGTGAAAGAAGACATTGTTTACCTGAATTAACATATAGGGTACTTTTATTCCCGGTAGTACGTTACCGTGGAATATTTTCCGGCATCCACGCGGGCGAAGCCGGGGATAAAAGCTAGTACCTACATAATTATATCGCGCATAAACAATTTTTTAACTTACATTAATACTATAATACCCTTGTACCCTAGACTTTGTTAAGCAGTTTATTTACAAACATAATTATGGCCTGCTGAAAGTCGCCGTAATCCTTTAAATTCGGCAAGCACGGAGTCGGCCGCTGTGGCGTGCTTGGGGAGGCTTACGTCCAGCTGAATGATACTGACGCTTAAATACGAATGTACGCAGCATCATCTGCTACTGCAGGGCAAGTGCCTCGACACACGACTCCGCGGCCCTGAGGTCCGGCGCTGAGCCGCGACGGTGCGCCCAATTTAGCGCACTATCAGAGCGCGATCAGAATCAGCTACTGTAGCGTGCAGTCCTCAATAACCGTGACCAATGCTTCACAGCCATGAACTATCGGCACGTTGTTTAGCATGACCAATTAGAAATGATCACGTACTTTTAATGAAATAACAGTTGATTTGTGCTCACTCACTGCATTCCGAATACTTGAGCTGTTTATCAAATTAAATATTTGAGTAATAGAAAGATAACATTATATAATAAGTAACAAGTATCTTAGTATTGAACTTATTTCAGAAATAATAAATGTAAATATGGTACAACATACTTATCTATCAGGGTCTAATTTAAATAAGTCCATTATAAATTTTAAAAGTATCAAAGTAACATGTTTACTTATTTAATTAAATTAAACTACAATAAAATTATCAGCGTAACCTTGGAATACTTCTAGTTTCTATTATTGTTTTAAAATGTAAGCAACGATTTAGAAGCAGGTCTTCTTTATTCCAGCCTATCCTCGTAATTCTAGAACAGGTAAACCTTCGACCTTCATCTTTATCTATCTACAATCTATACTAATATTATAAAGCTGAAGAGTTTGTCTGTTTGTTTGGTTGAACGCGCTAATCTCAGGATCTACTGGTTCGAATTGAAAAAATCTTTTTGTGTTGGATAGTCCATGCATCGAGGCCCAGGCGAAGCCGGGTCGGGTCGCTAGTTTTACATAACTGAATTATTATTACTTAATATTAGTTCAATTTTAAGAGTGTAGCTTTTTGTCAAAACTCGAGCGTCCGAAGGTCATCATCGTGAGTGCGTGAGGAACTGAGGAGTGGTTGTTGTCAAAAGTAATAGTTTTCGAGCGGAGTGCTGAAGTGTCCGACCTCGCGCGAGGACATCACTACTGGCCTACTTTACAACGACTACTTTACCATAGGTACTTCATACTGAGACAAATATGTTAGGTACTTTCACTCGATCGGACTCATTTTTAAAAAGTTGAACCGAGTTTAAATGTTTCAGATTATGTGTATGCTTGTCAAATTTCATGACTCTAGGTCAACGGGAATTGCCCCTTTATTATTATTATTATTTATAATTTACTTAGGAGTTGTAAAAAGAGCAAGCTTCTAAATACCTAAGTCAACACAATAAAAAAATACGGCTATCTTTGCTTTTAATTGTGTTGACTTAGGTATTTAGAAGCTTGCTCTTTTTGCAACTCCAACAGACCGTAGATAAGTAATACTTCCACGAGTTCCTAACAAGAAGTATCTTGGGTCTTAGACAGGCAACACATAGACGGGCAACGAAGTGATCCTAAAAGGGTTCTTTTGAAGTAGAACCCTAGAGAAGCTTTTTTACAAAAAAGACCACCTTCAAAAACTAAATAGAGATATGTAAATAACTTTAGCACGGTGGCTTTGCTTTGTTTGTTGTTTTGTATTGCCACCGACTTCCGAAACTAAAGTCA
Source organism: Charanyca ferruginea (assembly GCA_947361185.1). Classification (NCBI taxonomy): domain Eukaryota; kingdom Metazoa; phylum Arthropoda; class Insecta; order Lepidoptera; family Noctuidae; genus Charanyca; species Charanyca ferruginea. Next base: position 27,349,459 of record OX376068.1, read on the forward strand.
TGTGTGTTCTGTGCTAAAATTATTTTTCTCTTTTTAATTTTTGAAGGCGGTTGTCTTTTTTGTAAAAAAGCTTTTTATTTTTCGCTTTTTAGTGCCTTCTTATCATCTAAATCCAACGGCAACACAGTCAAAACATAGTACAAGATTGGAGAAACTTAAAATATCATCAATCTATGCATATTTTTTTTACTTTTTATCGATTTTTACAAAAAGTGCTGAATCAATTTAGATCAAAAATTTATTAGCCCACACCTGAGGCACACCATATCCATAAAAAAAAGAATTTTGAGAATCGTCCACAAATGGGGGAGAAATCGGTGAATATACCTACATAAAAAATACATAAAGTCGAACATAGAACCTGCTCCTTTTTTGAAGTCGGTTAAAAACAGATTTCATCAACCCAGATATAAAGTTAGAAATTGAGAGACTTTGCTTTTTTTATTAAAATGGAACCACTTTTTCTGGAACCGAGGGTTGGTCGGAAAGGTCAGGCCCTTAGTCAAAATTTGTCATAATGATGAGTACAATGACCCATTTTCAGGTTGTAAAAAATAAGTGTGTGCTTAATTTTCTTTTTTATTAAACTTGAGTAGTCTTGTTAACCTGGCGCCAATGACGTAAAAATAATTACATTTACTATGACACCGGGTCATCATGACCCGGACTTTATCGAATATTTTTGAAGCGAAACTTTTTATGCGATTTCCAACAAGGTTACGTTAAACGATTAACGCTCCTGGGGAGGGGGAATAGAAAGAGACAGAGCGAGGGTGAATGTGTGACACTCAAACGCATGCGTGCGTTTTCATTTCCACATTACGAAGTTTTACTTCTTCCGCGCGGAGGGACTCCACGCGCTATTTTTTGTTTTCATGAAATTCTAGTAATTTCTTAGAACTTCAATACATGTTTATCAAATGAGGGTTCTTTGCATATGATGTAAAATTTAAATAATACTAATAGGTATATTCTATAAATCAAACCCCTATTAGCAATTCCCAATAACACATGCAAACGTAACATAAATATTTTTTGCTTTTGGGAGAGTTTTCTAATTAATAATGGTAATAAATAATCTTATTTAAGTACCTACCAAAATAGAGATCACACAAACTTCTGATCATAAAAATAATAAAGAAACAATCTTCTTGTTCCTCATTCAGAGACATGGACTACTACAATTATTGCAATACAAAATCAAATGATCTGGACATGCATGACAAGTAGGAGATGTTTTCTTATCCTTCTTAGAAAGACCTGGCCTCTCCTGCGAGTTCTTGGAACCTTATTGCGAGGTTTTCGGTAGGTTCTCCCACGAAATCTGCAGTTCTGCGATTTTCAATGTCGACGTTCGAAATAACGTTACAGTCTTCTTTGTCGGACTCCGACTCTTCTAAAACTGATGAAATTCTGTCTGGGTTATTTATCAATGACATTTTGGTCAAAAAATGACCATCCAACTCAAAATAGAAGAAAAAGGAAGTCACAAAAATACTACGCCAACGATGACGCTGGGTCACAGTGACCCGTTTTGAGTTGACGCACTTGTACCTTGCTGCACATGCGGTGCTGCACTCGAGTTTAGTCAGGAAGAGGAAGGCTGTATCTTCAGCTACGCAAACTTTAAAACAATAATATGATCGACGCAAAACAAAATGCCTGCACCTTTAAAATCGCCTCGGGTCAATTCGACCCAACGTCATTGACACCGGGATAAATTCGCATATTTTGAGACGAGACCGAGGTTCACTGGCCTTTTTGTAGTTCAGAAAAAAACAACCATTAAGAACGTTCATTTAAAAAGTCAAGTGTTACGACTCTTCTGGGTTGATAGTAGTAGTAGTAACAAGTAATGATACTTATGTCATTTGTAATCAAGTATAATGCTTAGGTACATCTTCGGCTCTCCGTTAATCGCTGTACAGTTTTCTTTAACATAATTATTCAATTAGCATTATTTTTAAGGTTCCGTTAAAAGGAAAAAATGTAATGTTTGTATTTGAATTTGGCTTTTTGACGCGTATAGGCCGACATTATACATTTTTGATATATTTATTTTATTTTAACACCTTATTATTACTGTTAACAATTTCCTTAATCTAGCCTCTATCGCTTGTCGACCATCTTGCTGTCACAAAGGATTAGCTCAAGATCTCTGACGTAAGAAACATCGCCAGGCAAAAGAAAAAGCTTTTTACAAAAAAGACAACCGCCTTCAAAAAGTGAAAAATAACTTTAGCACAGAACACACATTGACTTTAGTTTCGAAATTCAGTGGCTTTGTTCTGTTTGTTGTTTTGTATTGCCACCGACTTCCGAAACTAAAGTCAATGTGTGTTCTGTGCTAAAGTTATTTTTCACTTTTTGAAGGCGGTTGTCTTTTTATCTTCCGCTTTTTAGTACCTCCTTCTCATTCAAATCTATTAAGAAGAGATTGAAAGTTAACTACTACAAAGATTGATGAAACTAAAACGTCGTCTATGTAAAATTTTTGGGTATTTGTTGATTTTTCAAAAAGTGCTGAATCAATTTCGATAAAATTTATATGGGACCACCCCTGAAGCATACCCTATCTATAAAAAAGAAGAATTTTCAAAATCGGTTACGTTTGCCTGAGAAATCGCGTAACAAATCGCGCACATACTTAATGCAAATTTAAGACTTATACGGTTTTCTCATGGATGCCATGGTCAGAACTGGACCAAATTAAAATGGGACCACACAGGAAGCACTAGCTTCCAAATAAAACAAGAATCATCAAAATCGGTTCACCCAGTCCCGAGAAATCAGGTAAAAAACATAAAAAAAAAAAAAAAAAAAAAAAAATACAGACGAATTGATAACCTCCTCCTTTTTTGAAGTCGGTTGAAAACAAATCGATCCGATCCTATGATAAATAAAATATTAATTAATTTAGCTGTGTATCTTTATCGTTTTTCGTCCTATGGTCTGAAAGACAGTTGTTTTGCAAAAATTGTCTGTTCGCTTATCTTCCGTCAGGTTTGCAGAATTAAAGATTCGGTTTTAATCACAGAAATCGTTTTAATAGATATTTTAAGTTATTGAGCCATAGATTAGAGGAAAATGATAACCATGATCTACAGTTCCATTTCTACCCGTGGGTGTCGTAGAAGGCGACAGAGGGATATTGACCCTCTGGTGTTATGGTACCTACTGCGATCGTCAACATGTATACAGTATACAGACCTATGCCCAGCAATGGAAGTCTAAAGGTTGACATAATGAGCAAGAGTTGATAAAAAAGTACCTGTCTAAATTCGTTGTTAAGGAAGCCGAAAGTTGTGTTGTTCCTATACCCTGTGTGACCCTCACCACTTATTACTTAGTGGATATGTTCTGTGTACGCTAATTGTGTGATTGTGTGAACAACTGTTAAGCTGAGGTCGTCTCATAGTTCAATAACATGAGGTTTCCTTTTGTATTCTTATCGGGCGTATACATGCTTGTCCACACGCTCACCGTCTTTTATCTTACAAGTAAGCGTGTCGCGCATGCGCCGGAGACACTACCGACACACAGAACGATGATGACGTACCTAGTGAGTCGCTTAGACTGTTGTCCTTCACCTATGTTACCCACATTTTTACAAAATGTGCGATTAGTATTAGATAAGCGTTCGTACTTGAAAGAGGTCAACGTTGCTAAATACTGATGCAACGTGCACTGAATCTCAATGAGTTAAGTCAAAAGACAGCCCGATCAGGTCAGGACTGACCTCTATTACTTTAATACGATATTTCGCGCACGAGTGTAATGTTTAACTTGTGGCCAACGTTACGTGATGCTAAGAGTTCGGGCAACTGCGACGAACTTGATCTTGGATAATAACAATGACCCTTTCATATAAACAGACGGTTTCAGAGACTTAAAATTGGATTGCTGGGACTATTACTATATGGCTCTTTTGCGCCAAAAGTTAAACTCAGAGACTTACTAACACGAGGTTAAATTACAAATTACGTAAGTACTTAAACATTTTGTAACCTAATGTTAACTAAATCTGGGTTACGTTTTTGGCGCAAGTGGACCTTAAGACTGCACCCGAGGCCCAGCGGTAGACTGATATAGCCTGAAGATAATGGGAGGCCATATATAAGTACAATGCATATAAAAGGCTTCATAATTTATATCCATTAATTATGTAAGTAGTCCACCTTATCATGATGAGCTCGACCTTGTGTTATAGGCGCCATACAAGCGCAGACAGCCACGGCCGTAGCTAGGAATTTACTTCTCGGGAGGAGGGGAGTTGTACCCCAAAACCCCTCTGCCTACGGCTTGGATAATAACAATGACTCATTCATATAAACAGACGGTTTCAGACTTAAAATTGGATTACACCGACTTTAAACCTGGGAATGGTAATCAGCACAAGGAAACCGAGATTTTGAGTCTAAAGTCCAGTTCGATGTACGCTCTACTTTCTTTCTTTAAAAAACTTTGCCCACTCTAGGAACTCCTCCTGAACTGAAGGTGCGTTTACAAACATACAAACTCACATATACAAACCGCCAAAACAACTATAAAAAATTGGTTGTCTGTAAAGTCGGTTTACTGACGATAGTTGAACGTGACAACGCGAAAGAATCATTACCTTTATCGCTGTAATTATCGTTGCTATAAACAATTGACACCACATTCACTTTTCACTTGGAACGCCTCAGAGCGAGGTAACGCCGCAGAGCGAGGTAACGCCGCATGACGTCATGTAACGCCATAACGCCGCATGACGTCATGTTTTTTCGTGCGTGCAGCCGGCTCTATCGAATTATAAGACGTTGTCACGTCAAAATGTTTGTTCCGTGCGGGAATCGAATCCGCAACACGCAGAGCTGCAGCCAATCGCTCAGCCAACCATGAACCATACAATGCCAAAAAAAAAACAATAATAAAAAGCCTCGACCAACATCTGAGGAGGCTCTCGTTGGGCAGCTGGATCAAGGGCTTGATACAGAACTACTGGGTACTCCTGGACACTGCGCGTATTGTTAGGAGATTCCTCTCTCAGGAGCCCTGACCACCGGTAGCTTGGACCCTGTTCCCGATACCGGTGGGATTCTATTTTTTTATGTTTATATTTTTCACCAATATTTAAAAATATAATATGTAAAGAAAATAAATAAACGAGAATTATAATAATAATAATAATAAATCGTTTATTTGCGTAAAACATGGTATAAAATGGTGGTATAAAAAGAAAAGGCACAAACATGTTTAGCTAAGTATAACATAGTACATACCTCAGCAACAATAGTGTTGTTAGACTCATACAGCCACTGGTCGCAGGTGGTGAGCTCGTCCCCGAAGGTGGTGGCGTCATTGCAGGGCAGCTGCGGGTCGAGGGGGGTGCGGCGGGAGCAGCGGGACTCGATGGTGCCCGCCGGCAGCGCTCCCTCCAGCCACGGGGGGCTGTACATAGTGCTGTTCGCAGACTCGCATTCTGGCACCACACATCTGAGGAGGACGGGAGGTGGTTACACGTGGTATCGACATGTACACACACTTGTTAGAGCTCATTAATTCAATACATATTTCCATAAGAGGATTGTGAGGCTGTAAATTTTCATACAAAAAGCGATAACGTTTTACCCCCTGTAAACTTAGTCCAATTTTCATATTTTTTGGAAATGTTGTAGATATAATGAAATACTAGTTCTGTACGTTTTTATTTTAAAGAAATATTACGTAAGGTAGAAGTAATTATCATCTAAATATCTACATTAATGACTTAAGAACTTCCTCGATCGTTTTTATTTTTTTAAATTAGACTATACTGAATTTCTTAAAAAGCACAAGTACAGAAGACCAAAATTGTCTCATTTTGTGAAGGTAAAAAACGAAGGCGGGGATATCGTCGTCGTTCTATCGTTGTCGTCGTGTTTAATCGTTATCGCCCAAAACCATATTTTAAAAAGGAAATGTAGGTAATTGCCTCCTAGACTTGCAACTCTCTCTATCGCACGATATCGCACGGGTCGGGGGGCAGGGCCATATTGGATTTGTATTGTTCACCCGGAGGGAGGCAGAGCGAGCGGTATGAAACAGATAGCATTTTTGGAAATATCTACTTGCGCCTATCTTCTATCTCTATCACAATCCTCTTAATATCGCATAATGACTATCAAAGATCTACGAATGACAGCTAGGACCCACGGCTTTATGCGCTTCCGGAGGCACAGTGTCTCGGTATGAAATGGACGGTCACCCATCTACGCACCAACCGCGGCAAGCCTAGCTTACTTAGCCATTCTTCAAAATATATAATACTAGCTTTTGCCCGCGACTTCGTCCGCGTAAATGTCGGTTATAGCGAATGCAGACGAAGTCGCAGATAAAAAGTATATGCCTATGTCCTTCCGCGGGGTTCAAGCTATCTTCATGCCAAATTTCATCAAAATCGATTCAGCCGTTTCATCGAGAAAGCGTAACAGACAGAGTTACTTTCGCATATATTAGTATGGAAGTATGGATTGGAATGCATCATTGTAATGTATCTAAAACTGGAGCCACATGAACAGTCGTCACAAGAATCACGACTGCTCGTAATGTTCTCGATACACGATAGCAGTAGATACGTGCCGCCATCGCTGCGACAATGTTGGCTTATGTTCCTCGCACGCCTGGCCAATATTCGATCACGACAATATTGATATTACATCACGTAACTCACATAAATGTTGGTAATGTCAAAATCACAGTAGTTCGCTGTGCGACATTTTCACCATGTTCTATTACTATAATGGTTTTCCTTTAGCTTAAACCGATACATCCTGGACATAGTTATGAAACTTGTACTATCAATGGTGTATGTATTTCATAAATTGTAATGTAATTCAGCAAACCTTTTATCTGTCAGAGTCACTACGTGAAGAATCAACTAGCGGAACATAGTCTGATATGATTATTTAGCCTTCACTAGCAAATATAGCTCGAGGTTATAACCGAGATGGCGATACTTGTTACTTTTCCATTATCCCATGCTCCACAGCTGGGTAAGTCCTTCTAGAAACTTTTTTCCAGCGCCCCCACGAACCAGCTGTGGTTTTTGTCTAGGTCTTCTCGCCATCTCTTTCTGGGTCGTTCTCGGCAACGATACTTGTATCAAAGATTCAAAGATCATCTCTGTGTACCAGCTGGTCCGACCCTGCCGTAACTGACCAGGGTAGATACCTCAGACCGACGTGCCTACAGAACTATCCGGTCGCAAAAACGTCGGAATGCGGAAACTAATTATTATAATGAATAGGTTGTGTTACAGTCACGGGTGAGTGCTGCCTCGACATCAGCGCTTGTGATAACATCACACATATAACTACTTACCTACCACGACGCAAATATATCATAATAATCAATCATGTATTGTCACGCTTTTTGGCCCATAGAATACATTACAAACTGGCTTAAAAAGTTAACAAAAACATAAAATAAAGCAGCATCTCAAATTAAGAGCTTTTTATTAAACGTACATACCTACTACCAGGAACTAGAGCTCTACTACAAACATTTAAATTAGGAAAAGAACTGATGATGATACAATTGCTGCTGTCACAGATTAACTAATATATTTTGTTATGTGCAACAACTGTTCTTATTGCGGTCCATAGTGTTTGCTCTGTTTGACAGATTCCATGATCACATCAGATATGATCAGATCCGGCGAAAACCATTCCCGTCCATCAGATTACATTTGGGGAAATTACAGTAAGCAACCGCCACCCGGTTTAAAACTGGCATCATTCATCATCTGTCTAGTCTTCACAAATATGTTGGGGTCGGCTTCCAGTCTAACCGGTGTTTTACATGGAGTAAATGCCTGTCTGACCTCTACACCCACCTACCTGGTAACACTATACCACTTGGTAAGACTGGTTGTCAGACTTTCTGGCTTCTGACTACCCATAACGACTGCCAAAGATCTACAAATGACAGCCGGGACCAACGGCTTTACGTGCTCTTCGAGGTACGGAGCGGTTCCGGTCATCACATCATCAACTGCAAACATCATTATGACAAGGTATTTGACAACATTAACCCCGCAGGGTTCGACAGAGGCTAACAGTACATCCCCATTAAGGTCCCAAGAGGAGAGCCTCTTAATAAATTTGCTAAAAATCGGGCACACGGACTGAACTGCTACCGAGAAATTCCAAGAGAAAAAACCCAAAAACACTTCTTCCAACTTGGGGATCTTTTATAACAATAGCCAGTAAACATAATGTACCTATTAGACAATTAGGAAGTTGGTCGACTAGCGAGGTCTGCCCCGCTGGTGACCAGACCAGACCAGACCAGCCAGGCAGCCAGCTCAGCCAGCCAGCCAGCCAGCCGCCGCGTGGCTTGGCCAGTACTCCACTCTTACTCCTTAGAAGAACTACTCAGGTAGGTACTCGTTGAGACTGTTTCAATGTAGGTAGGTAATATGGACAGCTATTATCTTCCGACGCTCCCGTATTAAATTGTCACTGTAACAATGGGTTCTTATGATTTGTCCACAAATGGACCCACACTTCGTAACTCATTTCATTCACAATTTATTATTATGCGTCTACTTATACTTCGGCATAGTGTAGACAAACACAGTACCACAGTATACCTTGTTTATATGTCACTCAACAAATGATATTGACTTACGTAGCTACTGCAAATAGAGACATCATAATGATATGACCTTTGTACAAAAAAAAAGTAACTCTTCAGCTACTTTTTCGTCACTGTTGCGGTTAACTTGTGGAAAACTAGGTATGAATGTAAAAAAACACATTACTATTAAGTACCTACATTAAGAACTTTATTGTAATTAGGTACGTACCACGATTGAAACTATTGAAGATCTATTTTATCGTGATTTTAAAACTCCGGTGTATATCTTAACGCTTTAAAATATTACGGACTACATCGCCGCTTTAGACAAAGTGTTCCCTGTATACTCTGGGTATAATGTCTTCAAAGCTGTTCAAATGATGTTATCACTGAACACATTACACAAGTACCTACTTCACAGTGACCTCTCATTAACGCTACTTGGTATTCCACGCAGCACGCAGTCGTCCCGCGCGGAAAACTGCTCAGGAAGTGGGTTTTATCGACCACGGCTATTGTCTAAATCTTGGTGCTAGATCTAAATAGGTAGACGTGTGACATACATAAGTATTAAGTATTATTTTCCTTCTAAACAAATAAACCTTCAATTTTGTTTTGTATTTTGCGCAAAACGGTAGATACATAAACACCAGTTTCCGCTCCTGTGAGAAACAGGTCAGGGTCCAGTGAGTCATGCGACCTCCAGCCAAAACTTGGCACGGAAGTAGAAACAAGGCCCGCTCCAGACTAGTTGCCTACTTACGTCACGTCGCGACACTATCGTGGCGTCTTGACTGACAATAGTGCAGGCGAGCAGTCGATGAACTAGCCCCAGACTGCCCCCGACTGCCCCGAGCTATTTCCAGTGCGCGATAGATTCTATTACAATCTTATAAATGACGTTCAAAAGTGCCTTTAACCGCCTAATTGAAATAAATCATTTGACTTTGAGGCGCTTCGATGTTTTTGGGGTTTTGGAATCTAGCCTTTCGCTCCTGAAAATCAAACACTAGTAAAATAGTAATAAAGAAACGTAGGTTTTTAATTTGTTTTAAGTCAAGTTAGAGCATGTCTTCATTCGTTTTGCTTAATTATATATGTAAGATTTTTGATTATGTTGAGGGGCCAAAGTTTAAAAACTAACTTAACTTGTCCTAGTAAGGGTGCTCAAACTCCTGCGGCCATTGCTCTTGCGTCTTAGATTTTCTCAATACATTTTGCTACGTAGTTAAAGTAACCTATTAAGTCAAGGGTTACTGCTTTCTTAAGGGTCCGTCGCGTGTGTATCAGGAGTCCGCAGCAGGGCAGTTAACTCACAACTTATTAAGAACTAGCGACCCGATCCAGCTTCGCATGGGCCTATAGCCTTCCTCGATAAATGGACTATCCAACACAAAAATATTGTTTCAATTGGGTCCAGTAGATCCTGAGATTAGCGCGTTCAACCAAACAAACAAACAAACAAACTCTTCAGCTTTATAATATTAGTATAGATTTGAGTTTGCCAAGCCAAGAACTCGAAATAAGGCTTGTTATTCTATTCCTAAAATATTTTTTTGCAAGGGTCCGTGGAATTGTTTTACAAAAAGTTTTAGAAAGTTTAAGAGAGTTATGATTAATTATGAAGAGTATTATATATTATAAGACTTCTGAGCGATAAAACTTACAGACACGATAAACAGACAATCAAAATAGTATCTATGTCAATACAAACAAACTTTTGGCAAAATAAATTGACCATGAGTTTTTGACACCGATGCCGCGATGTTACAATGTCAACAACGCTGAGTATACATATTTGCTCAGCACGTCAAGGGTCATCGTCATACACTACACGTGTTTTCCCGCAAACACATGCCAGTGTTTACATTTAAATTGCACCTTATTATATTGTATGTTAACAAGTTGCAGAGTCAGCCAACCGCGTCACTCGTACCGCGGTGGCTAAGCTCAGGGGCACATCAATATCATTTCATAATAACGCAACAGTCTCCTGTCATCCTTAAATAATTTATTGTTTTCATTTACATATTATGTATCTAGTTAATCGTTTGTAGCGCAGTTTGCGTTCTTGAGATTTACTGATCAAAAAAACTTATAAACAAAAAAGACAACCGCCTTCAAAAAGTAAAAAATAACTTTCAATTTGCAAGTCGGCGGCTTTGGTTTTGCTTGTTGTTTTGTATTGCCACCGTCTTGCGAATTGAAAGTACTCGTAATTTTTTGCTTTTTGAAGGCGGTTGTATTTTTTGTTTAAAGTTTTTTTTTCGCTTTTTAGTGCCTACTTCATATCATACAAATTAATTACAAAACGGTGACACAAATTCAGTCGTCCCTTAATTACCCTTAGGGGTGGAATATTTTCTTGAGATTTATAACCTGAGGTATACACTATCAACTAAAGAATCATCGAAATCGGACTACGCTGAAAAAAGTTATGCGTGGTCAAACATAAAAAAAATATGTTCATAAAATGAAAACTACTGGACCAAACTATGTAATTTTTTTATGAGACCAAACGGCAACTATTCCGCATCAAACTAAAGAAGAATCACGTAAATCGGATCATACATCTCAGCGTTATCGATGTACATACATAAAAAAATACCAATCGAATTGAGAACCTCCTCCTTTTTGAAGTCGGTTAAAAACAGATTCATACTCTTTCTCGGTCAGACGATTTGTGTGTAATAACATAACGGAACTTATCCTACTAATAATATAAATGCGAAAGTTTGTGAGGATGGAGATATGCTTGTTACTCTTTCTCGTTTAGACGGCTAAGCGTAAATAGTTGAAATTTGGCACACATACAGATATGTATTTAGCTTAACACGAAGAATTTTTTCGCGTTTTTGTGTTCCCCTAGGATAATTTTGGACTTCGGCATAATTCTGAAAAATATGCAGACGCAGTCGCGGGCAGCAGTTGGTATTCCACATGTGTAGAGGTTTTAAACCCTTAAGTCTCAGGACACACTCGATGTAAATCGCTTATAGTCAGTGTACGAATCTTAACAACTTATGGAAATCAGCTCTGAGTGCCGCAGCGGTCATCAGAGCTATGTAATGATCTATTGTTGCATCGTATAATTACAGTATTCAAATCTTCAACACGTTGTATCATGATGATTATAATCTTCATTTGTTTCGCTGTTTTTATTCATCGTTGAATACTTCTCAACTACACTTAACCACAAAGTACGCGCGGCTGCGGCGCGCTCGAGCAGAGAGACCACTCAGAACAAACCGCCATTTTACTCACGCACACATTGAAATTACGTTTATAGGCAATCTCAAGCAGTTTCAAGCAGACTTCAGTCTCGACTGTCACGTTTTGTCAAAATTAATAGATGAGAAACATTGACATTTCATGACGAACAGAAAAAAAATGTTATAAAAAAAATGCAAGGAGTTCCAACCAGAGTCAATAAATTTCATATTGTCACAAATAAAACCTACAGAGTCAATACAGAAGCAGCCCTAGTGAGTCTGGCAAGTTTAAGTAATTATTTTTGAAGATGGCGATGGCGGGAGCGTTCCTTCTGTACACTTTATATTTTGTGACTTAACTGATGGATTTTGTAGTAAATCAAGATTGTTGCTTGGCTGAACCCGTTGATGCACATTCGCGAATGATGTTAATTGCAATTGATCATTGCGAATATTGATCGTTTCAATTATTATAGCTCCCCGAAACGATAAATAAAAGTTGGTCGTCCTACCATAGCAAAAAGGCACTTCAATCGTTTAAATTGACAGTCGTGAAACCCAATGAACCCAGACTAACTTTTTAAACGTAAACGTACTTACTTTATAAGTAAGTTTCTGAGTGCATAGGGATACCATTAGTATCAAGCTGGAAAACCAATGTAAATAAAGGTGAAGGAAAACTACGTTTTAATTATAAACAGAGGCCCTTACGTGGTTAGACAAGTCAGCTGGTAGGTAGGGACCGGTTGCTAGCAGACCACAGGTGAATTGAGGAAAGTAGTCTCTAACGTGCCAAATACGCAAGTTTCTCTCTGGCGTCAACAATCACATTACATCCTAATTCTCACTGATGGATGGCGTCTGACACGTTAAACTTATTGAAAAATAAATATTTTGTGAAAGAAAACATTGGTTTTGGAAAAATGTGTGTGCGTTATACAAATAAGAACGCTTTTTACCGTATCCAAAATTCAAGAAAAGAAGAATAAATTGACCTCTGGCAGGTTAATCTGTCACCTTCTTCTCCGTGGATACGTAGGTCGTTGCGAGTGGAAGAACTGTGTCTACTTAGACATTAAACGCGTGTGACTGTATCGCAGCTTGTTAGTAGTAGACCTTTTTTCTTATATCTTTATGTTGCTTTTTGCCTTGACACCGCGCGAGTTTTGACACAAAGTTGCGAGCCGCTTGTGTTGTCGCCAAGTTGTCGCAAATTACACACATATACCACACCACCGGTATATACCACAGACCCGAGTCAAACACACACATTATTTTCGGTCTACTGCAGCTCGGTATACTGATAGTTAAAAGATAAGTCGATGTTAAATCAACTGTGAAAATTGACATGAAAAATCTTCGGAGAGTTCAAATTCATTTCACGTCTTCTAGAGTTTTTCTTTTGTTTAGAACAACACGACTAATATACAAAGAGCTGCTGTTTTAGACAATGTGGAAAAATCTTATTAAGAATTCCAAACACGTAAAAAACCTTTTGTAATAATATTAAGTACATATTTAGCAGTTGTATTGTTTCAGTTTTAGTGTTCATTCATAAAGTCATAGTCCTAGTTGATGTAAGTCAGGGTCGCGGATACCTGCGGTGCTAGTAAGTTCTGCGTGAGGTTTGTCGCGGCGATAACAAACCTGTTACGAAGAGAAGGTCTATGTTTACCGCTACACTACCTACGTAATGTAGTATAATGACTATAATTATATTATTTTGCCTACGACTATTTCGGTCTCTCAGAACATAATAAGGTACTTAATCAGTTTTTATGACAATGAACCTACAACTGTGTCTAAAAAATCTTGACAAATGGTTGATTATTTTATGTTAGCGTAACCTTGTATACTTTACATAAGGAGATAAAGTATTTTTGTTTATTAGAGGGAATCTTGATGCCTTTTTCCATGGGGGTTCCAAAATATCCCAATGTTTTGCGATTTCTTGTAGATTAGAAGCTAAGCATTGTTTCAATAATGTTAGCTTAGATTAGGAAATTATTTTCTTACATAAAATCTACTGAAAGTGTGTTCTGCGATCGATAAAAAACCGAATCATCACCTAATGTGAACTTGAAAAAGGTGGGAATTACTTTTCCCAAAGTAACGAGTTTCAAAAATGCCCACGGACCCTCAGCTTTGTAAAACAATACAAATAACAGGTAGGTATTTTACTATGAGCCAATGTGATTTTTTTTTTACATAAATATTTGATCGCGTTAACGTAAACGTTCGTCAATTTGTATGGAATAATTGTGTTTCCTACTATTGCCACTATTTACCCCGACTGCAAGGAAAGGGTTATGTTTTTCGCGCCGGTAAAATAAAATAAAATATTCTTTATTACCTGATATCTTCCAAACTACTGAACGGATATATTTCGTTAGGGTATCGTCAAATTCGTCTCATTAGTCCAAATGTTCTTAGATACGTGACGAAAAAAAAGCCATTGTTTGAAATTAAAAAAAAAAAGATTTTTGTCTAAAGCTATAACATGGGTTTCTTAAAATGTATATCATCACAGTAATAATTCAAAAATAAAAATAAAAATCACGTAATAAAACTATTTTTTCTTCGATATCTGCAATGTGGGTATCAAAATAAAGAGCTCATTTTAAGGATTCCAAAAAGGTATTACAGTGCCTTAGTAATAGAATAATAATACAAAAAATCAGCCAAGTGCGTGCTGGGCTACGCGCAGTGTAGGGTTCCGTCGTTGCCATACTTACCCATGCAGTTTATGTTCGGTCCCATATTTTTGCGCTATAGCAGAGACCACCGATGCGATTGTCGCTTTTGGCGTCATTGAAAAATAAATAATAATAATAGTAATACATAAGTATTCCTAACTGAAAAGTATCAAATAAAAAAATAAGTTAGAAGAATAAAAAACCCGACTGAGTAAAGAGTGATCTTTAAATAAGTAAAAACTGAAAAGAAATAAACAAGTCCGGTAGTCTAGAATAATTATGTTTAATTATGTTGAATAACTATACCATTGAAATAATAAAAAACGCGTCAATAGCGATTTGATAAGTCGGGACCCATTATAGGGAAGATTTGAGCCGGTCTAGATATAGAATTATCTTTTTTATCTCTTTTTGTGTTCCCTTGGAATAACTTAGGCTTAATTCTGAAATTGCAGATGAAGTCGTAGGATGAATCTAGTATAATTATAATAATCTATGCTGTTAATAAAAAAACTTAGTTATACATAAATATCTCCAATGTTTGTATAAGTAACGAAAATCTCAATCAAGTACAGACACCACAGCACATCAACCCATACCAAACAGACAAATTTTCACAATTGAATATGAACCTTATAATTTGTATTAAAGTTCAAAATCTACCATTATTATATGCTGGCCTGTGTACTTCCTGCAAATAATACTGAAAATCCCAGCGACAACATCATACCGTATCTACCACAGTGGTGGTGGTGACATCGTACCATACCACATCACGACTATCATTAGAATGTTTTAAAACTATCGACGTTAGCGATCACGAAGCACATGAAGTGATGGTTGTGATGGGACGTGACAGCTGACAGCTGAGCAATCACGATATTGTACAACTTTGTCATGGCGCATGCGTGCGTGCGGCGCGTGCGCCTCATGTGCGAGTGCACAAGATAGCAGTTGTTAGTTAACATGTACACACGGCTAAAAAAAATCAGACCTCCCATACAAAATCGATCAGCTGACTATTGATTTTGTATGGGAGGTCTGATTTTTTTTATCATATTTCGACCCATGTTCCTTGGAGAAAGTTGTTCAATTTCACGGATATTTTCACCCTGAAAAATTTGGACGGTGACTGAAAAATAACCCTGTATATTTCCAGTTTATGCTGACCTCGCATTGTACAGATATCCTATACAATGCGAGATCAGCAATAACTGGAAATGTATAGCTTGATGTGTAGCCGTGTGTACTACCCGTGCGCGATTAGTTAGGACCTGAGCGCGGTAACGTGACAGTGAAAATAGCGAAGCGAACAGTACCACGGAACAGATAAATAGAGTTATCTGATCCGTCAACAGTACAATACGGGTGCCGTACGTACTCACATCTGCGATGTGCGTCACTCTTCATTCTTCATTTTTTGCATTGCGGTCGTGTCAATCAATAAACCTGTTTACAACAAAAAAATCACTTGTCTTATCTTGCGGATGTTAAGACAAGTGATTTTTAGGGTTCCACTTCCTTACCGCAAAAGAAAAAAACGGAACCCTTATAGGATCACTTTGTTGTCCGTCGGTCTGTCTGTCAAGACCCTTTATCTCAGGAACGCGTGGAGGTATCGAGTTGAAATTAAAACCATATAATCAAGTCTACAGTCCCTTGAAGCTGTAAAAAAAATCAACCTTCTATGTTATCGTGAAAAAAGATACAGCCGTTTAAACATGCCGCCAAAAACGTATATTTAGACACTATCAAGGAAATCAAAATAGGGTACTTCCCGTTGACCTAGAACCATAAAAGGAGGTCAACAAAATCCCGTACAACTTTGACCAAATATGTGCCTCGAGGTACACGAGCACCAAAGGGTAGAGAAAAAATAGAGGAATCCGAAAATAATTGTACTTTTACTCATAAATCATTTTTAGCAAATTATTAAAATATAACCTATTAACCTGTAATACAATTAAAACATGTGGCAACTATGAAAGCACAATTGCGTTTTATTTGGTTGTCACTCGGGTTGACAATTCGTAAATGTCGTTTTGTTTTAGTTGACACTTCACACATGTCATTCCGCTCATTTCTGCGTTTGACTGAAGAAAGAAGAAACTTGACAGTTTTTTTTTTATTAAGTATGGTAATTATTTGATAGAGTGCTAAAATGGCGTCCTTTTTATTACGATAAAAGTTATTTTATTCTCTTCCCCGGGCAACTATTTGAATAATTTAAGAGTGCAATATTATTCAGTGTAATCTAGTGTATTTTATGGCACTAAGTGTACCTTCTGTACTAAATTGGGCAGATATTGATGACATCCTTTGGCAAGTAATATCGTCTAGTCGTAGGTATACTACAAGTTCAAGGAAAAGTCTGAAAACTTTACTTTTGTAATATTAAGTCCTAAAAAAATATAAAGTCTTTATTTATAACTAGCTTTGGCACGCGATAACGTCCGGCGTCAGCGTGAATGTCGGTTATCGCGAATGCAGACAAAGTCACTGATTAAAAAGCCTATGTCCTTCCCCGTGTACAAACTATCTTCATACCAAATTTCATCAAAATCGGTTCAGCCGTTTCATCGTGAAAACGTAACAGACAGAGTTAGGTACTTTCGCATTTATAATATTAGTATGGATTAAAGTATGGATACTAGGTATGGATTAGTATGGAAGTATGGATATGTACCTACCTACAAATGGCAATGCTGCCAGTCTCTTGGGTAGATTTCCAGTTGATGGCGATGTGGACGAATTTGTATGATGCGTTATTGTGTTAGGTATATTTTTTTTTTTAGTTTAATACTTTAGGTTTTCTTTTTATTATTCTTCCTAAATATTGTACATACTTAAAAACAATAAATAACCTACAAATATGTACGTAACCCTCGGTGGGCGAGACCGACTCGCACTTGCCCCTTTTTTTTTGTAAACTGTTATTAGTGCCAATGAGCGCTAAACCCGAACTTGAGTCGAGAGGCCGCGACACTCATGTTCACTTGTTACTGAAACTTCGAAATAGTTATCTATACTACAAAAGGTAAAGTTGTAAGTTTAGATGAAGCAAGTAATGGCCGAAAAAATTCATGCCATTTAAAAAAATATTTCACTAATATAATAGTGCTGTATTGAAATTAAGAATTCCAAAAAAAATAATTATTACTTGGACCTCGCTGCGCGCTCCAGCTAATATTTAATAATTTTGCACTTCGTGATGTTGATCGCCTTGGCTTCTCTGCGACACCTTCAAAATATACTTATTGCTAATTTCACCATCAAGACCGGACACGTGACCGATATTATTTATAATAGGTTTACTGTTTGGTTTCTGAGATATCAGAAAGTAACCGGAAGCATGCTGGTCAGCATATGCGCTATGAAGATGTGCTCAAAAGACACCTAAACGCTTGCGCTATTGACCTTCAAGGTTGGGAGAGGCTCGCTTCGAACAGGACGTCTTGGTGATCTACTATCTATACAAACATAAAATCATTTGAACAAAAGCGACTCAATACACTAAACAACAAACGTAAAGGAGACCTAAACCCTCCCACATCTATACTTTAATGTATTAGTTATAACCGGGTATCCAATCAAAATCAAATTCGATCTGGTGAGTCCTATTAGAGCGCACGCAAGGAAATGTTTTTTTTTGACATGACGCTGTTATCGAAATCATCGTTAATCACCGTTATCGGACTATATTAGTCGGTAGATTAAAAAGCTACGGATTGGATCACCCAACTCGTATTGTGAGAATAAGGACAAGAGCAGCAGAAGATGATAATAATCAGTAAATTGGCGGATATGCGCGTGGGCATTTATACAATAATGAGCTATTACACGAAGCGGGTCAACGTACACCCGCCTTACTAACGAAGCGCATCCGCGGACTTCTCACCACTACTTCATTGACGAACTCAAACTGAACTTGTATAGATAGGTAGGGCATTTGTTGTAAACCTTCAATTCAAACTAACGCATCTGTATTCTTCCTCAGAGTTCAGGATCATCGAGTGATGAGTTCTGGAATGGTTTTGAATTTTCACAATTTGCGAGTGCAAATTATGAAAGTTCAAAACCGTTCAAAAACTGCTCTGATGAACTGATCATAACATGATGACTGATCTAATCTAACCTTTATATGATTGTTAATTTAATTTTAATCAAAATATGCTAATATTGAAAAATATGTATAAATGTTAATTGAAACGAGAATACTAAAATGAACAAGAGTTTACCGTCGGCCTTCTTCTACCGTCGCCGCGTCATCACTACGAGAGCTGACTATCCATCGTGTGGCATCCCAATCGCGAAGCTTGTTTATGCAATTAGATACAGTAATATTAGCAATTACATTGCAATTAACGTGAAAGGTGAAAGAGGAATCAATCGAAAGAGAGACGTTAGAAACTATCGCGCAACGGGAAAAGCTAACATTCATTACAAGTAAACTGTCTATATTGGGTGCTCGCGTAACTATGTGAGCTTACAGTATGAGATTACCTACAAAAAAGGGTGTGAATGACTTGTTGTGACTGGTAATGTTAACTTTACTGCAAATACAAAGTAACTTTGGAACGCGCACAAAAACTGACAACACTAACTTCTGTAAAAGGTTCGCATATTGTGTGAAATAATGAAGATGGAGGAAGGAATCCTGCGAACACTAACGATCACAAATGACGTCAACATACAGATGACAAGCAGAAAATGTTTCTCCTCACAACTTGTCACTCAAAGCAGATTATAAAGCAATTTAGCCACGAAGTAAGTACGAGTATAACAGTTGAGTGTTCAGTAGTTATTATACCTACTTAGGTACTACTAACTCTAACTTAATATGTTCCGTTTTGTAAAGTTAGTATGTTACAGTATTTTTCCCCACGAAGGGAAGCCAAAATAAATAAGTTGAAATATTTCTAGGAATATATGAAGTGTATGATATTGTACAGGTCTCAAAGAATATCTTCAATGAAGTTAAACAATATGTACAGAGCAAGACATCAATTACTTAATATAAATTTACAGGAAGGAGCCATGGAGGAGGTCATAAAATCATGGAGATTCTTAACACCGCGATTCAGGAAAAGCCAAAATTGTACAATGCCGTCTATCCAGGCTGATAAAACGTAAGCGACATGGTCACCTTTGACGCATATGACATTTAATAGACCTTTAGAATTCATCTCTTTTCCCTAATATGAAGGACAACATCCATGGCGTTGACCAGTTCAATAAGGCGGTAGGCCACAGTTAGGTAGGAGAACATCCGGGTATGTAGCGCTAACAAGAGGCGGGGAATTGTATAACATGATAATGCTTTTGACAAATTAACAAAACAAATAACAGTAACTTGTGAGATTATAATTAAAGAATGTTATTACACAGTAATAGTACCTGACGAAGACGGACGTCTAGAAGCGAGACACAGGTAGTGCAGATGAGAAAACAGAAACCTCACACATTTTAGAAGGTAGGTAGAGATATTTATTACAAACTACAAGATATTTAGAACGCACTGTTGCCGATCCTATCTATAGGTATAGACTGTTACTTCGCATACGCCTGCCATCTTGATGATTAATCATTTGAAGAGAAATATTGACTTGCTGCTAGTCGTAAAACTTGTCCTAAGTACAGTAAACATAAACTAATTTACATACGAGTGTACAAGTACAATATTATCTCTGCATGTGTACCTCCCTAAGTAAATATTCCTCGCAACTATTTACTGTCTAAAAAGAAAAATATTACTATTAAGTATAACGTACACATATGGTCAAGTGTGTACCGTGTTATAATGGTATATTCAGATAACTCAGCTTGAAGCCACAGTATCACGCGCTACATTACAGTTTACCGGATGTTCGAACAGTATAATCATAATTTAAACTGGATACAATCTCAATACTAATGGGAATGTGTAATGATACCTTAGAACACTTTTGTTGTATGGTTAACGAACAAACCATTTTGATGTTAAAAGTTTTGTCATCGAATTCCTTAAACAAAATAAATAATGAATTCTTTCTTCCTTTCTTTTTAGCTTTGCCCCACACTAGGAATTTATAGACAAACATAAAAACTCACATATCTATACGAATAACCAGAGCCGGAACAAGTATGTGCAGAAATCGAAACCCCGCGACCCGCGACTCAGCTGCCAATCGCTCAACCACACTGCTTAAACCGTTTTAAATAATGTTGAAGTACAGTTAATACCGATATCAGTGGTTGATACTTACACAGTACCTACTTTGTTATTGCATGAAGACCTACCTGAGCGGGCGCTCTCAGCTCTAACAGCTATGTTATTCTGTAAGAACGGACTTCACTTCTCACGGCTGATTTCTTGGTGAAAACTGTTTTAGGTATTCTGTAACTCGATAAAAACTACGCTAGCGCCACTGAGTGACAACATAGGTGAAGCGAACTATTATTACGTTACTATTTTAGCGAATACCAAAAACTTTTCACTTCAGGTAAGTCAAATCGGAAATGAGATAGGATTCGAATTCGCGGGTGAGTTCTTACAGAATTGCACTGCAGGTGTCTCGTTGAGATACCGAGGGACCTATACGCTTTTACAATTGGCAAGAACTTTCTACTCACGTACAAAAACTAAGCCTTTATACATTGAAAGCAAAGGCCAGGTGTGCCAGAAAGCTTTTATACTGTTAACACTATCTCGAGAACAAACCGGCTTGGTATTGAGCTGCTCCAATTGTTTATACAGTGAACAAATCGTTGATATTCATTCATACTTGCAGTTTCACATTTTAAAGTTTATTTCCCAGATATCGTACCTAACTATATTCACTGAACGTTTGACGTGAACACTCCACATAAATGCTATTCCCCGAGTCGATACAATTTCCTGCTGATTTTGACCTAACCTAAAGAATGCCTTTAACTCAGTTAATAGGGACACCTTACTGGCAGAAATTAAAAAAGAAATACCCCAAATCTATAGTTTCCTTTGGCAATGTTACAGACATCCGTCTAAATTACTATATCGTGACAACCTTTTAGAATCTGCTGTTGGCTGTCAACAAGGTGACCCCCTTGGGCCAGTGATTTTCAGTCTAGCCATTCATCCAATTATTCGACAGCTAAATTCCAAATTTAACGTTTGGTATCTCGACGATGGAACCTTGGGAGGTGATGTTGACAGTGTTTTAAAAGATTTGATTTTCATTAAAAAGGAACTTCATTCCATAGGCTTACAACTCAACCTTTCGAAGTGTGAATTATACTTATCGGACAATACTGACAGACAATCGACACTTTCCAAATTTAACGCAATAGCCCCAGACATTAAAGATAAAAGCTCTCTTCGTCTCCTTGGGTGTCCCATCTTCGAGAATTCCTTTCCCAGTTTTATTGAGGAAAAAATACAAAATTTCAATGACATTTCGGAAAGATTAATCCAAATTAACATGCATTCGGCCATCACCATTATTCGGTACTGTTGTTTTGGCCCTAAATTAAATTACTTCCTTCGCGCTTCCCATTTGTGGAAACACAATCACCTTTTAGAGAAAATGGACCAAATTATTCGTCATACTATAACATCTGTTTTAAATTTGGCAATGGACGACAGTGCTTGGGCCCAAGCTACTCTACCTATTCGTATGGGGGGCCTCGGCGTCCGCAAAATTTCAAGTATCAGTTTGCCTGCATTTATATCCTCGGTCCACGGCACTGAAAAATTAATCAGGAATGTTCTAGCTCCTACACTGGTTGATTTTGATGTGCCGTGCTTCGCCGAGGCCATGGATGCCTGGAAACTTGCTTGCCCGAGCACTGATTCACCCGACAACCCATCTTCTCAGAGGCGGTGGGATGAGCCGCTCTGCAGGTTAGTACAGAATAATTTACTTTCTACTTGTACTAATTCTGCTGAGCGAGCCCGTCTGCTGGCTGTGGGTAAATGGGAGTCGGGTCTTTGGCTTCTGGCACTTCCGTCGTCAAACCTAGGTACTATGTTTGACGACAGTTCGTTTCGCCTCGCTGCTTCCTTACGTTTAGGAGCATCTTGTTGTTCTCCTCATCGCTGTCGCTGTGGGGAACCTGTCAACTGCCTTGGACACCACGGCCTGTCGTGCAGCCGGAGTGCGGGTCGCATAGCGCGGCACGCGAATATTAATGACATCATTCGTCGTGCTCTCGTCGCCGTCGGCGTTCCAGCGGTTTTGGAACCCAACGGTTTGGCACGCGACGATGGCAAGAGACCGGACGGCATGTCATTATTTCCGTGGAAGTTGGGTAGGCCTTTAGTGTGGGACGCTACGTGCGTCGATACTCTTGCGCCATCCCATCTTCCTAGCTCAGCGTGTTGTGCTGGTGCTGCTGCTGCGGCTGCAGAAAACCTCAAACGGCGAAAGTATAGTATCCTTGGTGATAACTTTATTTTCGAGCCGTTTGGGGTTGAAACCCTCGGGCCGTGGGGTCCGAGTGCTCATCTCCTTTTTAAGGAAATTTCCAAAAGGTTAGTTGACACTTCTCGTGATCCAAGAGCTGGTTTTTACTTTGGGCAGAGGTTAAGCATTGCCATTCAACGTGGCAATGCAGCCAGTGTCTTGGGCACATTCCCAGATGAAGGCGATGTGGAGGAATTTTTTGATGCCTTATTATATTAGTTTTTTTTTTTTTTTTGTTTAATAGTTATAGGTTTTTGTTTCTTTATTGTACGTGTAAATATGGTACTGATTATTATGAATAAATATCACCTAAAGAAATGATTAACTTTTCCTGTTTGTGTTTATGTTGCTCACAATTTAGTCTTTGTTCGTAAGGGAGACACAGAATCTGTGTAGGATATAATTTATGCTGTGACATTTCCACTTTTTCTTGATTGATTGTTCTCCTGGTTAATCTGATGTTCTAGTCCCGGTTGTCATGTGAAGATCTTTTACAGTTGGTATGGGTAATCAAAAGCCGAAAGACCCATGTACCAGTCTTGCCAAAGCGTTTCGACCCAGAAACTATGTTGTGGAGATCTGACAGTCCCTTCATGTAAAATACTGATATTCAGCTAAATCTGATTCCACTGAACCCCAACATAGCTAGGCAGATGATGATGAGCCAGAACCTCGTCAAGTTAATATTACACTTGAAAGATGATCGCATGGTGCGCAGTTCTGCGTCGCCGACCGGGAAGGAAGTAAGTACATAACGTACACTCTTGTCTAAAGGAAAGTAGCGACCATATATCGGTTTACGATTACCGAATTTAAATACTTTCATCTAAATGCAGGAAGCGTTTATTGGCGACAAGTTGTGCCTTAAATGGATGTTCAGACAGAGGCTGTGGCGGCAGCGTTCACTTCTGACTGTTCTGACACATTGTCAGACAGTGCAACTAAGATGCCAAACTGCCTACCTCTGAGCGGCGCTTAGAGAGTGTTAAGTGAATGTAGGGTAGTAAATGTATCTTATATTACACAATTACTTGTCATGAATACTCAAAATAGTAAATAATGTTGAGAAACAATAAATTATTCAGCGTTGGCATTACGTTTTTGCACGTAAAACATTGTCAATGGGTTTCACTATGTTTGTGCAAACCGAACATTTGTCCGCGTACATGCTTCACCCACATCAGTGTTGTGTTTGCGCTCTATGTTTTTATGAATCTCTAACACAACATTAATACATATGTATAAGGCTATTTTTTCGCATGTTTTTTTTTGGTTTTCTAATTAACTGAATATGGTCGGGGTTTCCCCCTCCCCCACCTACTATTGCGGTGCTAATCGGTTAACTACTAACAATGCACAAAAAAGATTATAAAAAAACTAAGAAGTGCGAGTTGAACTCGTAGAGAGGGTTCCGAACGATTAATAAGTCAAATGAAAAGTACCAATAATTTATAGAATAGAATAGAGTAATTTTGTTGCGTATAGTTGCTCTAGGGGCAACTATGCGCAACTATAAATCTTTTAACGAGCAAAGACAGATTTTTTCATTTACTGTTTTTTCTAACTCATTATGACTATTAATTACTATTTTACATCAATCATCTCCTACACCAAAAATACCGCTGAGTATATCTTAAAAGGCTAAATAATATTGTCTAGAAGAAGAATAAAGAAGAGAAAACAAATAAAATAACGGGAACTAAAAACAGAATAGCAAAAAGAAAAGATTTTAAGACAGTAAAAAACAAACCAGCTGAAACCAAGAAAGTCATTGTGAAGAAAAGAGGGCAACTGCAAAAATAGATAAGGTTGAAAAGTTATGTATCGATATTACTAGCAGTGAAACTGAATCCGAAACAGATTTTATTGAACTAGACAACGGAAGAGCTTTAAAAGAGAAGAAGAATACTTTACAGTTCTGACAGTGCAAATGAAGAAAATGATAGAAGTCCAAAAACTTTGAAAGGAAAAAGCACCAAAGGCCTACGAATCAAAGGGAAAAAGGACGAAAAATCGATAAGAGACACTGAAAAGATTAAAAGTCGAAACGGCAGATTCAAAAATAAAAAATACAAATGAAAAAAAATCGTTTTGAGAATTTCAATTTTCCTAAATCGAAATCAGATTGGATTCAATTTGAAATTACTATGTCGTATGTGGTTGCATGAAATTGGTTCAACATTCAAAAACTATCGCATGAGATGTGGGAAGGAAAACTTGATTGATTTATTAATGCCTATGAAAAAGTTAATTGCCGTATTAGCTTTAAGATGAATAATAATATTTTATTAATAACTAATCTAACTTAAAGTTTGGAGGCTATTTTTTGTTGTATTTTTATAGTTTAAAACTATAAAACTTTAATATTATTATAGAATGTTGATCAGTACTTAATAAAAAACTGCAGTAATTAGTGAATACTGATTACGGAATTTGATATAAATCTGTTTCTATTTAATAAAATCATAGTTAGTCGTCTATCCCCGCACGAGGCAAGTATCCTTCGAAGTCGTTTTAACGTTAGGCTACTATCCGCTAGATTATGCAACTATCCCTTTTTTGAGAAGTAACTTAAAACCATTATTAATTATGTTAACAAAAATAGGCTAATATAAAAGACGAAAGACCTATGTTTTGATATACACGTCGCATTATTCATATTAATTACATATTTTTTAATAATAAGGCTTTTATGAAAAGTGGCGCAACTATGCGGCTTTTACCCTACATTTGGTGCAAATTGACTAAGACAGACGAACAGACCGACAGACAAACACACGAATGATGAATATAAAGGTTCCGTTTTTATTCGGACGTACGGAACCCTAAAAAATGATTACACAGGTATAACATTTTAATTTTTTTTACTAACTTAAACTGACTGATGGCTATCATTAACCCCAATTAATACAGACATACAATCTCATGCAAATTGCTCACGTTTCCTAGCTCAACTTTTTTGGAAAAGATTGTCTCAATAGTTGTTGCCGCGTAGTAGGAGAACGTGGTGTAATGGCCTACAAAAAATGTTAAATCTACTAACACAAGTGAAAATAATAAACAACATACATATTATGAAACCACAGACTATGATTGTTTCTTGGAAAATAATGTTAGAGACTTTTGAAATGGTATTAAAAAAATATATACTGTCAAAATAAAATTACCCCATATTAAAGTTATGAATTTAATACGTGTTTGCAGAAATTAATGATCGTCGCGTCGGAACCATTTTGTGCAATTTCCTGGTCTGCATCCATAAACGATTCGTTAACTTACGTACCAACCGTATTTCGTAACACGTGAACGTGTAAGTCAGCTGTAATCCTATTTCATCAAATAAAACGTTTATGGATATTAATTAAATATATTTTATAAATGCGACATCATAATAACGCTCCATAGCCATCATTTACGGTCAAGTGTGGCAGTAGGTATAGGTACGTTTTGCAGAATATTGTAAAAAACAATTTTTTGTTTCCCACACTTGAACACTTTCCGAAGGCCACAAGTAACTCTCGAAAGATACTCTAGAGTCGAAACCGTCTGACTGATGTTTTGGCCCACAGAATGTGCCTGGCAGTAATGTGTGAACAATTGTTTAAATAACCGATTCTAAAGAAATGTTGTTTTAATTTTACTTACAACCGAAATAATACAAAAGAAGAACAGTGCAAGGGAAGCAATTTAAGTACCTTTAATATCCATTGTACCCCTTTATTTATATAAAGAATTGCATTGATTCGTTTAAAGCACGAAGTAAGGATAATACTTCGAGGTTTAAAGCGTCTGAACTCAGCTGGCTGTTAAATAAATAAGAATTACATAGACTTGTAATTTAAATTTTCTATGATAAGCGTTTAAGTTTTTAAGTTGAAAATACAATGTACAATATTTACACGAAAAAATAAAAAAGGAAAACCTATAACTATTAAAACAAAAAAAAAGCTAAGACAATAAGGTATCAAAAAATTCCCCCACATCGTCGTCAACTGGGAATGTGCCCAAGAGACTGGCGGCATTGCCACGTTGGATGGCATGATAAGTGTAAAATATCTAAGAAATATCTAACCTCATTACCTACTGACAAAAATGAAAATACTACACATATATTATTTTAAAAGTTAATTATAAATATATTGTAATAGGTACCTACCCGGATACAGAAGGTACTCCAAAGCCAATACTCAAACAAACATTGTAATGGTAAGTAAATAATTCTATTTGCGAACGTTTTTACCCGCTAAAAGTGTGACCTGTGTCTGTCTCTACCACCTATTTGTTATTGATTTTAATTATTTTGTACATACACATTAGTATCATGCAATGTAAAACCATACAAATGCAAATTGTAATGAAATGAATAAAAAGCTTTTTACAAAAAAGACAACCGCCTTCAAAAAGTGAAAAATAACTTTAGCACAGAACACACATTGACTTTAGTTTCGAAATTCAGTGGCTTTGTTCTGTTTTTTGTTTTGTATTGCCACCGACTTCCGAAACTAAAGTCAATGTGTGTTCTGTGCTAAAGTTATTTTTCACTTTTTGAAGGCGGTTGTCTTTTTTGTAAAAAGCTTTTTATTTTCCGCTTTTTAGTACCTCCTTCTCATTCAAATCTATTAAGAAGAGATTGAAAGTTAACTACTACTTACAAAGATTGATGAAACTAAAACGTCGTCTATGTAAAATTTTTGGGTATTAGTTGATTTTTCAAAAAGTGCTGAATCAATTTCGATAAAATTTATATGAGACCACCCCTGAAGCATACCCTATCTATAAAAAAAAGAATTTTCAAAATCGGTTTACGATTGCCTGAGAAATCACGTAACAAATCGCGCACATACTTAATGCAAATTTAAGACTTATACGGTTTTCTCATGGATGCCATGGTCAGAACTGGACCAAATTAAAATGGGACCACACGGGAAGCACTAGCTTCCAAATAAAAAAAGAATCATCAAAATCGGTTCACCCAGTCCCGAGAAATCAGGTACAATATATTTATAATTAACATAAAAAAAAATAAAAAAATAAAAAATACAGACAAATTGATAACCTCCTCCTTTTTTGAAGTAGGTTGAAAATAAAGATTATAAAACGTGAACAAAGTTTAAAGCTCAACAACGATTTAGAAATAGTTTGTTCAAAGCATAGAAAACCTTCGTTGATAGGAGACAGACTCCTCGACTCTCTAAAACCAATCGTAAATCAAAGTTGAATGTTAAACCCAATCACACATTTAGCAACGTTCTTTTATTTAACTAATAAAGTCTCAAAAGTTATAACTTTTTGTCAAGTTAGTTCCTCCCGGGAGTTTCGCAAATGTAAGTACGTATGATAGTTTTTTTTTTTAATTGGTACAAGCTCGCCGCTCTGTTCCCAAAACCACTGCAACTCCTGTAAGCCAAAATCAACAGTGGCGACCACCAGAAAAGCGCCAATGAAATAAAGCTCGACGAGTCCCGGAAAAACGATTCTACTGTCTTGAATCCCGCAACGAAATTAATCAATCAAAAATAATAATCAAATCATTAAGTATGATAGTATACAGTGGCGTGCCTTCCATTAAAGCCGAAAAGCCAGGCTTGCTATTGAATCATTGTCTCATAAAAATTGATAACAATAAACATTTTAAATTGTCAAACCGATAGCATGAAAATGATCTTAATAATTATAGTAATAATATATGTGATTTTGCGGAATGATGAATTTTGAAGAAACACATGGTGTTTTTATGATTAAATTTGTCGGACTTGCCCTAACTTTGACCCCTAGGCACGCCACTGAGTTACATATAGTGTAGTGTCTAGTATGGTAGCTGTACCTGTAGGGCACGCCCGCGGCCAGGAACACGTAGTTGATGCCGGGGAAGGCCACCGCGACGTACACGACCAGCGCCAGCATCACAAAGTTGCTGAGGTGGAACCGGCGCCGCTGGCCCAGCTCCCTCATCAGGCGCTCCGTGTCCACCCCAGCGCTCCCGCACAACGACTCCTCCTTTTCCTCCTTTTCCTCCATCACAATCTCAGGTTTCGACATCACAAACGGTTATCGTCGTTTCAATGAATATGCCACAAACAGCTTATTTAGTTAGTTTGCGAAAAAAGTTGCGCAAAATATGGCACTATAGTATCGTGCGGTGGTATGCGTGCGCGTGCGCCGCTGGTAGTACACAGTGTAGACGCGCGTGTGTCGGCGGACAACACTGCTTGAGATCCGACGCCGGCCGACGGTGCTTTCGAACTATTAACATATAGCCTCTAAAGCGAAGGCTTCACAGTAGATCTGGGGAAGCCCAGGTACTCCTCCTTGGTAATTCGGTAAGCAACGCCGAACCGACATCATTTCTAGGTAATTATCGGAAATAAATGTAAGATATAGAGTAAGGCGTCTTCAAAACTCGTGAAGTGTTGTTGACATATTAAACATGAGCGTTGGCATCAGTTTGAAAGGTATCGAGTCAATCGATACTCACAAGTGTGACCACACGCAATGTATCTTCGGTTATATGTTTTCTTTTTATTTAAAACTAGCGACTCGACCCAGCTTCGCATGGGCCTATAGCCTTCCTCGGTAAATTAACTATCCAACACAAAAATATTTTTTTAATTCGAACCTGTAGAACTTGAGATTAGCGCGTTCAACCAAACAAACAAACAAATTTTGATTTCAACAATACGTAGATGCTAGAATTCGTATTGGCGTTCAAAAGTACGTTTCGCATAATGTATGCAATAGGTTGTCTAATAAAAAAATAAAGTTTAAAAACTAAAACCCGACCACAACAAAAAGTGATCTAAAAAGTACGAAACAAGAAAATATTTCACACAGAAATCAAGACATAGGTACAAAATGGTCAACGTAAAGCCTTGGTTGCATGCCATTATAATTCATGTTCATCCCACCCATATTGGGACACAGGCATGCAACCACAGCTTTACCTTGACCATTTTGTACCTATGTCTTGATTTCTGTGTGAAATATTTTCTTGTTTCGTACTTTTTAGATCACTTTTTGTTGTGGTTGGGTTTTAGTTTTTAAACTTTATTTTTTTATTTAAACCATTTTGGAGTTTAAATACCAGTAGTAGTTTTTTTTTATTATTTGTGACAAGTCACAGCTAAGTGTTATATATTTAAAAGGTACTAGTGAACCCCTTTCCAATGATACCAAACACGGTATGCGTATCTTAATTTATTTTTTTTATCTTTCCTTTTTTTAAATAATTTGTGATAAGTCACAACTAAATATTATATATTTGAAAGGTACTAGTGAACCCCTTTCCAATGATACCAAACACGGTATGCTTGTCTTCATATTTTTTTTTATCTTGGTTTTTTTGTCCGCCAGATGGCGCTACATTGGATTCGGTGACACGTCATATAGCCTATAACCAGCGGACGATCAAGACGCTTCTAATGACACCTCATTTGTTCAGTTCTGATAAGTAGTTTAGGAGCTATGAGCGAACAGATGAACATACGTACATACATAAGCTGACATCTCATTGTATGGAAATTCTATGCAATGCAAAATCAGCTTATACTGGAAATGTATAGCTTGATGTGTAGCCGTGTGTACTAAAGTCAACAGTCGCTTGAAGCTGTGAAACAAATCACACTTCTAAGTTAACGTTAAAAAAGAAAAGGCTGTTTATGCCGCAAAAATGTATATTTCGACACTCTCAAGGGAATGAAAATTTATAGGGTACTCCCCGTTGACCTAGAACTATGTTTGGCAAGTAATATCATCATACACTACAAGTACAGGGAAAAGTCTGAAAACTATACATTTGTAATTAAATCATAAAAAATATAGTCTTTAAAGTCTTTTAGATGTAATTTAATCAATCATTGAGGCATATGTAATCATAAATGTATACCAAATCACGGAATTTGAACGGAACCCTCGGTGTTGAGTCTGACCCGCACTTGTCCGATTTTTTATGAAAACCTCAATCTAATCAAGTTTTAATCAATTTATATTTTTTTGTGTAAATTAATTATTTCAAGTTAGGTAAGATTCAGACAATCCTCTAAGATTTAGAAAAAAAAGCAATAAACCACATAATGCCACACAATTAAACGAAATTACGTGCCGCTAAGTGATATTAATTTAACGATGGATTTGTGCTTATTAGTAAAGTTCATAGTAATGATTTATAATCATCATAATTAGGTAACTATATGTCAAAATGGCCCGATTACTAGAAATAATTAATTAATTTGATAGTTGTTATTGTTGTAGTTGGTTTTTATAGTTGTTGTTTGAATCCCGGGATTGAAATATTGACCCGGGATTATATTCCCTACACACTCACAACCGCCAGGGCCATTCAAGTCAATGAACATACTTCGATGCTCACATGTATGTGCTACGAAAAATTATATAATAGAACTAGCGGCCCCAGCAGACGTTGTCCTGCCCTGAAAATCGTTACAAAAATTTAGGTCTAGCCTACCCTACCCCACCTACCTACCTACGTACCCTATTTACCTACCTATCTACATACCTACCCTACCTACATACCTACCCTACCTACCTACCTACCCTATCAACCTACCTACCCTATCAACCTACCAATTAATTGAAAAGTTATGCGCTCCTAGTACCAGGGTGACATACATCTAAGAAATTCTATAACTCGCCTGCAGTGCCACCAACCGGGTCCAATTGTGAATCTAAACCATTCTCGAATTCACTGGAACACACACAAAAAAATTTATCCAAATCGGTCCAGCCGTTTAGGAGGAGTTCACTTTCATACACACGCACAGAAGATTTTTATATTTAAGATAGACTTTTATGTTGCAAATCTATATTTGCAACAGTCTATTCTATAATTTACGGCAACAACAACTATAAACACTAACTAAACAAACTAACACTAAACTTATATACTCCATTTACAATAACATTAGACAGAAGTTAGAAAAGGTACTTTTTAATACACCTTTTGTAACAAAAGTACAATAAACATGTTAAAGTTACGATAAACACCAAATTTATTATAATCTATTTTTACAGTGGCTGTTGCGTGTATTTGTAACCATTTTATTAATTGGTCGTATAATAATATGTGGCTTTCATTTAGTTGTATAGTTAGTTCCGATTTAAAATTACAGTGTCAATGCTCAAAACCTAACAGAAGCAGAGATGAACAACACCCGGAACGTTATTCGTTTCACTGTAATTCTAACAAATTTTAAATGTTACCTAATCTTTAAAATTCTTTTATTCTGTTTATATTATTATACGTCCATATTTAGTACTGTCTTAGATCTATTTATCAAAATTAATATTAAAATTGTTTTAACTTATCTTTGAAATAAAATGTTTTGTATTCCTGCTTCTATGAGCCTCTTTTTGTTCTAATGCTTATTATAAGTAGAGTATAGTTGGTATCTATATAATAGTAAATGATTGAAGACTTTTGTAGTTCTACGTCAACAGCATCCCCAATCCAATAAATAAAAATAAATAAATAAATATCTTGGGACAACTCACACACGGTCATCTGGTCCCAAGCTAAGCAGAGCTTGTGTTATGGTAATAATAATAATAATAATATAATAATAATAATGCTTTATTGACATAACAGGTTACAAAACTTTTTTGAAGCCTCTGACTCCCGAACTAGGTGTACCTGTATGTCAGGAGTCAGCGCCCTCTCCCATTTATTTTGGCTTAGATACTAATGTCAACATAGGAATACGGTAACCAGACAACTGATATACTAATAGAAATGCTTATCAATTAATCTATGAACCCTTGTCATTGTGGAGCAGGGCCAGCCTGGTCCAGCCAAGCATTTTCTAAGATCTATATTATACTAGTTTCTGCCCGCGACTTCGTCCGCGTGAATGTCGGTTATCGCGGATGCAAATGAAGTCGCGGATTAAAAAGTAGCTTATATCCTTCCTCAGGGTTCAAGCTATTTTCTTACCAAATTTCATCAATATCGGTTCAGCCGTTTCATCGTGAAAGCGTACAGACATAGTTACTTTCACATTTATAATATTAAAGTATAATAGTACATTATGGTACAAGTGTGTAATGTTGGTGATTACCGCTGAGGTGCCATTGAGACCCGAGCCGTTAGGTGAGGGTCTTAAGAGAGCCGAGGACGGTAATCATCAATACACACGTGTATCATACGACGTTTTTCAACACACTTGTGAAGAAAATAATACAAAAAAATCATTTTCAACAGTAAAAATGAGTTGTGAATTTTTTTTCGCAATGGCGGGAAAAATTAATCAGTTTTCCTATGCGCGCGCATCAAACAATGGCGATCGGTCATAGACTAAAAGAACGAGGTTTCTTTTTTTGTCTTTTCGCGGATAGCGTTCTAGGCTTTCTAGCCACGTACAAAGTGGGAAATTCAAAGTTTTCTTTATTACAGAGGAAAGAAAAGTTATATTTGAGTGAAAGTTTTATTTATTAAAAACGTACAAATTGAAATTATCTATTTAAAATAAATACGAAGTTGCATGAAATGAGCAAGCAATAGGTACATTAATTTATTTGTACTATTGAACACGATCTTTTTTGTACCTATCGAAACTTTTTTAAGAACAAAGCAACACAACCAATAAAATAAAAAAAGAATCCTATAACTCACTTGTGAATAATAGCAATGGAAAAGTCAGTTTGATTAGGTACAGGTGTCATTATGTGCCTAATTGCGGTGAAATTAGAGCCATTTTATGAGCAAGTGTGTTGAAAAGTATATTAGTATGAAAGAAGTATGGATAGTATGGAAGTATGGATTGTGATATTATATTATTATTTTATACGATATTTTTCTCCTCACACCAAATCTGGACGAAAAAAGTTTCTATACGCGCGTGAACGTTACTTCAGCCAGCAGTCAGCAGGTACTCTAGCTAGAGTCGGAACTTTCAAAGTTTATAGCGTCTGGCTGAAGTTTTGGCCCACAGAAAGTATCTGGCAATAATGTTTATTGGGATATGTTTAAACAACTGATTGCGAACCGATTCATTTATTAACCGACTTCAAAAAAAAAGGAGGTTCTCAGTTCGACCCGTATGTTTGTATGTATGTTTGTCCGCGATTATCTCCCGTTTGGCTGAACCGATTATGATGCGGTTTTCAGAAAAGTGTTTGTTACATTCTGAAAAAGGTTTTAGAAAACAACAAAAAGAAATTTATTCAGCGCTTTAAAAAAAAAACAACAAAAACCGAGAAGACGTTTTCGTTTCTTCCATCTTTTCATCTTTAGAGGACTTTCAATCTCTGTTTTAACTGTGTTGCCGTTCCTTAATGGATTTGGGTGATAATGAGGCACTTAAAAGTGGAAAAAAAAATTTAGTGCTAAAGTTATTTATCACTTT
Organism: Charanyca ferruginea; assembly: GCA_947361185.1. Taxonomy (NCBI): domain Eukaryota; kingdom Metazoa; phylum Arthropoda; class Insecta; order Lepidoptera; family Noctuidae; genus Charanyca; species Charanyca ferruginea. The sequence continues at coordinate 27,383,751 of OX376068.1, forward strand.
TTTATTTAGGCGGTTCTATTTTTCAAAGAAGTTTTTAACTGCATTTAAAGACGCAGCTTGCGTCAGCTGGTTATCGAACAGATAAAAATACCCGAAAAATGTATGAAATTCATCTGATTTTATGACATCGATCGACATTTCTGTGATAATACTCGTAATAAGTGATTCCGTTATTGATGCAGATCAATACTACATATTTTTAATTATAGAAGTTCAAGTAGTTAAGGTTTAACTAGCTTCTGCCCGCGACTTCGTCTGCGTGGAAATCGAATATAAAATATCATAATTATGACACGCGTCATTTGTTATAGTAAGTAAAGGTTTCTACCAGTGAAATAATTGTTGTAATCGGGCCCTCTTACAAACAAACTACGCGTTTGTAATGTTATGTCGGTATCTATGTGTATGTATAGCATAGTGATACATAGTCATTATAATGGCATTTTTAATTACAGAACAGCAACGATTGACATCATTAACAGGCTTTACATGACTTTGGTAAAGATATTTAAATTAGTTTATTGTTTGTCACAGGTGGAGAACTGTTATCGTAATAATATACATTACTAGCGACCCGACCCGGCTTCGGGGGCCTATTCCTCGATAAATGGACTATCCAACACAAAAATATTTTTTCAATTCGAACCAGAAGATCCTGAGATTAGCGCGTTCAAAGAAACAAACAAACTCTTTAGCTTTATAATATTAGTATAGATAGATCGCTGTAACATACCCATAGCCTTAGGGCATAAACTGCGTTACGCGTGTGCACGCACGTGAGCACGTCGCGGGCACGCTTCTGGTGCACGCACGTGAGCACGTCGCGGGCCACGCTTCTGGTGCACGCACGTGAGCACGTTCGCGTGCTTATGCGCGGGCATCGGCGCGTCAGTTTTCTCAGTACAATTTTGACGTTGGAGGTGTACAGTCGAGTAATTATGGATAAATTAATGTTGTATTATTTATCAAGACGACGGCGACGACGAATTGCCAAAAAAAGAAAAACAGTACTGTACAAATGTCTAGCCATGCTTTTGATTTAGCGTCCCGGTCTTTAAATATTTCGCTAGATTGGTCCCATATGGCAGGACGACACTGAACTTCAACAATTACCCTTTCTGTATCAAAATTTGTCATTTTTTGTTATGGGCCGGGCACGCGCGTGCGGTCGGTTCGAGATAGCGCTGTCAACTGAACAAGCACGCGCGTGCACCCGCTAGCGGGCTTCGCGCGTGGACCCGTCCAACGTGATGCGTGATCACGTCGCGTGCATGCGTGCCCCGTTGCACGGAAGTATCACGCGACGGGCGCCCGACGGGCTCACGAGCGTGTGCACGCGCATGGGCACGCGCGGGTCGGTTTTGTGTGGACACGCGAGAGGCACGCTTAACGCAGTTTATGCCCTTAGAGATACTATGAATCTATACCTCTATTAATATTATTATACGGTTAAAAATTTGTAAATGTTCTTTATTTCTCAAAGATTACGAATCACTTCATCATCATGTCAACCTTTAGACGCCCACTGCTGGGCATAGGTCTCCCCCAAGGGGGCTCAGCCGCAAGTCACTTATAGCGTTGCCAACTCTTTGTAGGCCAAATAAATAGTAGTTCTAAAATGTTTACCCATAAAATATAGTAGATAACGAAAAGGTATTTCACCTTTTCGTTATCTATCTTAAAAAAGTAGGTTCCAAAAATTAGGTAGGTAGGTACTTTATTTTTTTGAATAATATTTTCTGAATTATTGAACGCATCTGTCAACTTGACATTTCAGAATAGTTCAAAATAGGTATTGACGTTTTGTTTAACGCTTACACATTTTGAAACGAATATTATTGCTAAGAGTTTGATGCCTTTAAAATATAGTAGTTTCGCCTACTTTAGCTTTTTTTCAAAAATATAGTAGTCGGGCCTCTAATAAAGTAGGATACCATATTATACTGGGTGATTTTTTATTCACGTTCCAAATTTCTCAGGGTGATAGTACCCATGAAATTGAATAACTTTCTCCAAAAAACATGGGTCGAAATATTAAAAAAAAATCGGACTTCCCATACAAAATCAATAGTCAGCTGATCGATTTTGTATGGGAAGTCCGATTTTTTTTTTAATATTTCGACCCATGTTTTTTGGAGAAAGTTATTCGGAACGTGAATAAAAAATCACCTAGTATAGTAGGGTTGGCAACCCTAGTCACTTACGAGAAGAAATACAATATTTATAAAACAAAACTTAAGTAATTTAGGTACTTTAGTATTTATCTTTAAGTAATTTAAGGTAGGTACAGATGCGCATAGACGGTATAATTAAAGGTAATTTCAATTAACTTTTGTTATTCGTTTTAACTAATGCGGGCGACAGTTTTTGAACAGATAGAAGTGACGGTTTACATGGAGTGGGTATGATAATGATATTGGAACCGGACGTACTTTTTTGTGATGCCTTCGAAAATATGTTGTTTTAGTAACTTTTTGAATAAAGTTTATTTGCTGTAAAGAGTTGTAGACCTGTCTCACTTTTCAACCGACTTCAAAAAAGGAGGAGGTTATCAATTCGTCTGTATTTTTTTTAATGTTTGTTACCTGATTTCTTTGGACTGGGTGAACTGATTTTGATGATTCTTTTTTTATTTGGAAGCTAGTGCTTCCCGTGTGGTCCCATTTTACTTTGGTCCAGTTCTGACAATGGCATCCATGAGGAAACCGTATAAGTCTTAAATTTGCATTAAGTATGTGCGCGATTTGTTACGCGATTTCTCCGGCAAACGTAAACCGATTTTAAAAATTCTCTTTTTTATGGATAGGGTATGCTTCAGGGGTGGTCCCAAATAAATTTTATCGAAATTGATTCAGCACTTTTTGAAAAATCAACAAATACCCTAACATTTTACATAGACGACGTTTTAGTTTCTTCAATCTTTGTAGTAGTTAACTTTCAATCTCTTCTTAACAGATTTGGATGGGAAGGAGGTACTAAAAAGCGGAAAATAAAAAGCTTTTTACAAAAAAGACAACCGCCTTCAAAAACTAAAAAGTGAAAAATAACTTTAGCACAGAACACACATTGACTTTAGTTTCGGAAGTCGGTGGCAATACAAAACAACAAACAGAACAAAGCCACTGAATTTCGAAACTAAAGTCAATGTTTGTTCTGTGCTAAAGTTATTTTTCACTTTTTAGTTTTTGAAGGCGGTTGTCTTTTTTTTACAGTTGTATATCATGTGCTCGCCTAAAACTGCGGGTAGGTATGTATTTGATTGTATTTTGTGAGTTTTATTATTGTGTGTATTTATTATTTATTTATTTATACTTCATGCACAAAGGTACAAAGGCGTACTTAATACCTCAGGCATTCTCTACCAGTGATGTTTTTGTTTAAAATTTTTCGTATAAAATACATGTGTTATTTTGGTAAATATTAAATAATTTTGTTTCATTATAAATTGGTTGGAGTTAAATAATTGTAGTGGAAGACGACTTTTATATTCTATTTTGGACTCTTTGTAATTTATCAAAATATGTTTAGGCAGCGGATCCCTACACTCCTGTCAAGTAATCAATGTGAGGTTTTACCAATGAATTGTAGATGGTGTAACGTACCTACTTTTAGAGGAAGGCATCTTACAATACAGAGAAGGCATCTTCATCAGTCGCGTCTTTTTGGCAACGTTTGAGACATTCCAGTAACGGAATTTTAAGAGCTGTAGCGGGCAATTTATACGCTCCTATATTTACATACTTACTGGATTTCTGTTCACCAGAATAAGAACAAAAAATTACATTAGGCTATTTAAGGCCTCTGACGTTAGCTATAAGACTATGGGTACCTCTACATACCTGTACGTTTTATTTTTTTAATTTGTATTTTATCTTTATTTAATTTATTTTTTGTATATGGGTTTTTGCCTGCAATAAACTATGATTATTATTATTATTATAATACCCCGAAGGGCACCCGTAAGTTTTCAATATGTGGTGTCGATTATAGTCGATTATCTAATGTAAGCCCTAGATATTTTTCCTGGTTTACCTTGGTCAACACAGTACCTACCAAGGATAAGTAAAAGTTGGTGATGGAGATTTTTTTATTATTTGCTGAGAGTTTTATGTAATTATTCATGAAGAATAAATTTTTACTCATATGAAAATCCATTATCATTCGTTACTATTATTACCCATGTCAAAATAAATTATCATTAATTAATTAATCAAAAAAAAAATATGTTAAAACACCACATGTCAAGAATACATCGGCATTTACTTATTAATATCAAGTATTACATTAACTAGTCCACAAATAGTCAAATTCAAAGAAGAAGGGAATTTCTGGGCCCAGCAGTTAACTAGTTGAAATGTGTATAAAAAATCCGTTATATTTTTCTAAAGGAAATCACAAAATTCAGTACCATGTTTCTATTTAAGAAGCGAGAAAAGTTAAATTATTTAATACAACTAAATAATGGATTAAGTACATATCTGAATTCTCAGTTATCAATAATGAATAAATTGATAAAATCTCAGAAAATGACCCTTATCATTTTGTAATAAAGTTAAAAATCTATCAAAGATATGTGCTGGCCTCTGTACATGCAAAATCCATACTATCCATACTATTATTATAAATGCGAAAGTAATTCTGTCTGTTACGCTTTCACGATGAAACGGCTGGACCGATTTTAATTAAATTTGTCATGAAGGTAGCCTTAACCCCGGGGAAGGACAAAGGCTACTTCGTCTTTTGATACGCGACTTCGTCTACATTCACGCGGACGAAGTCGCGGGCAGTAGCTAGTCAGTAATAATTATGATTATCTGCTATACCTAAAATATGTTTAAATGAACCATTCATAAAATCATAGCATAGCGCTACAAATAGTAAACAACCTTATTTGGCAGTCGTTGTTGTAAATAGTTGTAATGCGTACAATTATAATCTATATAATAAAAATGAATCGTGGTTCGCTAGTCTCACTAAAACACAAGAACGGCTGGACCGATTTCGCAAAGAATCATGGCGAGATTTGTACAAAAAAAATTTAGGTGTTTGGAGAAGTTGAAATTCTAATTCTTATATTCTGGGGTACCTAAAGAGTATCTTCAGGCATTTACAATATTTTTAAAACCCCGCAAAAAAAAGTTAATCGTTTAACGAAAAACTCATTATTTCAGAACGAAATGGCGACTGACAGTAACAGTGAAACTGACAGTCGCCGTTTCGCAGTTCTTACATTGAAATTGCATCGTTTCATGAGAAAAAATATCACAAAATAATGATTATTTTTTTCCACACACTTGTCATATCACTGGTCTGCCAACTTTATAGATCCGTTAACATCGCATTTCACTTTCTTTTTTTTTATAAACACAAAATGGGCATCGATATGAAACGAAAAAGTGTTATTTTCGATTCGTAATATTTTAATTATGCGGGGGTTTAAAAATATGCTAAGTATATCAATCTACTCCTGGTAATGTATTCTTCACATTGGAAAATATTTTAAACCCTCTTAATTACTTTTTTTTTTCATACAAATGAATGTATGTATCTCGCCATGATTCTTTTGGTCTTGAAATATTTGTGGAAGTCCAGGGAAGGTTTAAACGTATAGGGACAGGGCAACGACTGTCGGGCCAGCTAGTATAATATAAAAAAATGTAGACAATGGCAGTATACAACAATCACGTAGGACCCGCTCTAGCTGTTTATCCACTCCGGGCTAATAATAATAATAATAATATTTATTATTATATTTTTATTTTGCAAACAAACAAATTTAATCTCCTATTTCCTCCCTTTCACGCTTTATTATCGTTTTATTTTTTTTTCTTCTTACTTAGCAATTAGCTCCATTGATTGTTACCAGCTTTTCTCAAACATATCACTCCGAACTCACCACGTAGGCTTTAGACAGCAGTCGCTACTTCATGTTCCAATTGCGTCAACTATACACTGCTCCATTTACAATAGCATTAGACAGAAGTAGAAAAAGGTTATTTATAATGCACACTTTTGTATCAAAAGTACAATAAACATGTTATACTTACGATAGACGCCGAATTTATTATAATCTATTTTTCAAGCAGCTGTCACAGTTAATTGTAACATTTTAATAATTTACCTTATAAAATTAAAGGTTATTTGATACCAATCTAAAATTATAGTGTCAATAATAAAAACCCAAAAGAAGCAGGGGTGAACAATACCGGGAACGTTATTCGTTTCATTTTAATTCTACCTTTAAAATGTTAACTAATTTTTAAAAGACTTTTAGGTAGGTATACTATATTGTTGATATTATTATACGTCCATATTTAGTACTATCTTAGATCTGTTTATCAAAGTTATGTTAAAAAAACAATAAATTAAAATTGATTTTTGATTGTTTTTTTTTTTGATGACACGGTTGGCGCAGTGGCTGAGCGATCGACTGCTGCGCAGCGTGTTGCGGGTTCGATTCCCGCCCAGGGTAAACATTTGTGTGAAGAGCACTTGTGTTTGCCTTGTGTCTGGGTGTTGTTTATCTATATTATGTATGTACTTACAAAAAAAAATGTATTTGTGTGTGTATATCAGCTGTCTGACACCCATAGTACAGGGTCTCCCTAGTTTGGGGTCAGATGGCCGTGTGTGAAAATGTCCCCACATATTATAATTATTTTTTTTTCCTTATCTTTAAAATAAAATGTTTTACATTCCTGCTTCTACGAGCCTCTTTTTTTCAAATCTATTATAAGTGGAGTACCTTTAAACAGCCGTAATGCCTTTTTCTTACGTAGCGCAGCAAGTTTCAATAACATTCATTTTTCGCCACACGTATAATAAAGAATTCTTCGGTAAACATCGCATTAGCATAATTACTAATTAAGTAGTACTAATTGTTCTCACGGTTTATTTTCTGTAATTTGACTACCTAAGATACTGTGGTCATAAGTTATTTAAGAAGAATTTATTTTGTTTTATTTTATTTTTTATCTTAAAGAAAATATTTGTTTCGTTCAATGAAGAAGAGAGAGTTTTTATTTTTAATTTTTGTTATTTTTTTTTATTTTATGTACAGAGGCCAGCACATCAAGCTACTACAATCTGTCAAATTTCTTTGATAGATTTTCAACTTTATTACAAAAGCATAAGGTTCAAATTTAATTGGGAAAATTTGACAGTTAGGTATGGCTTGATGTGCTGGCGTCTGTACCTAAGTGTATAAACGCTAAATTATAAAAGATATAAATGGCAAAGTTAAGAGTCTATTGTAAGTTAAGACTTTAAGCTTTCCAAATAATAAATTAATAAATAAATAGGTAGATAAAAGGTTGCATAATTATGTAATTGTCCTAAATCAAATCTCTCTTTGTATCAACATTTATTAAAATTTAGCGTCAAAACGTAACGTCCGTACAAACAGAGTTAATTTCGTATTTACAATATTAAGTACGGATTGCCTGGTCAAATAAATATTTGTTTTCTATTGATTAAATAAATACAAAATACCGAACTCAAAGGACGAAAATTCTAAAATGTTATAAAAATTCTAAGCTAACGTTTTTTGCGACACAAATGCAATTTGTGAGATTTTCTATTTAGAAATACTTTGGATGATCAAATCAGTTGGTTCAAAACGTAGAACACCTTCGAAGACAGACTCCTCGACTCTCTAAAACCAATCGTAAATCAAAGTTGAATCTTAAACCAATTCATTAATTGACTACCTACATTCTTTTAATTCTACTTTTGAAAATGTCTCGAAAAAGTGCTTTTTTGCCAAGTTGTTGTCTCCCGAAAGTTCCGCAAATGTACCAAATTGTACCAAGTAGGTAAGTATAGATAAGTTGCCGGTGAGTCACCGGCAACATACTAGATACTAGTCTAGTAAGGTATTGGTACCTGTAGGGCACGTCCGCAGCCAGGAACACGTAGTTGATGGCGTAGAGAGCCGCCACGTACACGCTCAGCGCTGTCATCACATAGTTGCTAAGATGGTACCGGCGAAACTGACCCAGCTCCTTTATCAGGCGCTCCATGTCCACCCCCGCAGTCCCTTCGTACGGCTCCTCCATCACTATCTCAGGTTTCGACATCACAAACGGTAATTCTAATTCGATCAGTCGTTAAATAGTTTAAACAATCATTTATACCAGAATACACCTGACTGATAGAGGCTATTCACAAACAGTTTATTTACTTAAACTGCGAGAAATGTTTCGTAGAATATGTCACGATGTTATCGCGCAACAGTAAACGTGCGCGCGCGCCGCTGGTGGGACACAGTGTAGACGCGCGTGCGCCGGCGGACAACACCGGCGGAGATGCGACACCGACATATAAACTGCGTTGCATTGCCCTCCAACTCCATATTTACATAAAAGCCCTGAAGCTTTCCGCAGATGTGCCTCCTTGGTGTTGCGCTTAGCAACGTCGAAACGAGACACTGTTTTTTAAGGAAAATATTGGCGATAAATGTAAATAAATAACTTAGGTGCCTTCTAAAACCGCACTGTCATTTGTATGCATCATCACCACGCATGGTAGAATAATTGCACAACGCTCTGCAGCCGTCTTATTGATAATTAAATACAATCTACGTTTATTGTAACCAAACCGAAGCATACTCCCGAAGCTACTGATATTACCTGGACATCTAGTCTCACTAAGTCATACAGGACGACCCGGAAAAGGGTGCCAGCAATCGGGAGAGGCAGAATGTCTTAAATCATAAAAGATTTTCGCGCAACTTTTGATGGAAAATTTCTCCCAATATCGTCGTGTTCTGGAATTGTCCCGTCTGTGATGATAAGCTTAAGTACTATGTTGCACTGGACAATATTAACTTATGCATGTCGTCTGATATCATTCTACTCTGTGACTTAAGTGATAAGTAGTTCGTTGACATTTCTAACTAAACATAAGTAATATAGATTTAACTAGCTAACCCGACAGACGCTGTCCTGTGTCTATCTATCTACCCTGCCAAACTACCTACCTACCTACCCTACCTACCTACCCTAACCTAACCTACCTTCCCTACCTACCTACCAACCTGCCCTCCCCTTCCTGCCTACCTGCCTACCTTTTTTTTTTTTTTTTTTTTTTTTTGCGCGGTGGAAATCCTCATGGACTTCCTCCATCGTGGGGGCGGCGGAGGGGCATGCCTACCTACCCTACCTACCCTACCTACACTACCCTACCTACAAAACAAAAAAAAGTTTACGTCCTATTCTCAGTGAATAATATACACCCAACAACTGCATGACCAATTCATTTAAGAACCGGTCAGGCCGTTTAGAATTTTATATAAGTATTAGAAGATTATCCTGTAGATGGCTAAGTACCTATTTACGAATATCTGACTAATGTCGCTGGATACATGACTACCTAGTAACATCCTTCTGCCGAAAAGTAAACTTTCGAACCTATTATGTCTTTTCTGTTGACGTCCGATAGAAATATGTGCATATATTTATACATATATATGTCTATATACTTCTTATCGCTTTCGATAACATTTAAAACACCCTCTAAAAAACATTTCCAAGACTCGTCAGATCGAATTTAGTTTTGAATACAGTAAAGTTGGCCTGCAGAGTTAAAAGTATAGGTCTAAGAGGGTGTAGCCACCATGCATCACAGCACATCACAGCACATAACGTTTTGACTTTTCTGCATGAAGAAACATTGAAACAACCAGCTCTGAGAAGAACTATGTATAACGTTTTGACGGGTGCGCCAAAGTTCACCTAAATTTTTAACTCCGATAATTGGAAATACGAAAATGTTCTTCCTAACATTTTTCATCCTAACAATCACAATTCCTAACTACTCTGTCTCTAAAGTTCATAATCCGAAGCATTCAACTTCATAATGTCAGTAGGTACCAATAAACATCTATTATACTTTTATTTGTTTTCCTATATTTTCTCAACATAACCATCTTTTACACTATTATTCAAAGTCATATCTTTTTTGTTTAGATTTCTTTTTATTCATAATAATCAGTACTATATACATTAATTTTGCGTAACTTTATTTTCACATAACATGTATAACGGTGTCCCCTTGTTTCGCAGACAGAAATTTCATAGAATTTCGTTTTCCAGAAAATATTTCATATCATATTTGGTTCTTGTAATTTTATTTCGACTATTATTGTTTCAAAGACTATTTACTTCAATGAAACATATTTCACAGAAACACAATTCAATGAATTTTTATTCACATTTTTTTGTTTAACAAACTTATCAAACAGTAGAATTATTTTTTAACGAATATTGTTTGTTCAGTGTATTTTTCCATGGAATTTATTTCAACGAAAATATATATAAATAGACAATAACTAAAATATTGTCTTAAAAAGTGAATATGTTGTGCTACAAAAGTTAATCGCTGCGAAACCGACTCCATGTAGTCTTGTCTGCCCTACACCTAGAGTGTAATTTAAATCCGCGTAGGCGCGGAGGGGCGATGCGGCCCGCGAGCTGAGAAGCAGGTGGTTTTAACGCCCGCCGTCGCGGCTGAGGCTGGCCGGCAAGACGGCCAGCAAGCCGCAGCTGCGGTGGTGAGCGTGAATACCATCTGCGACGATAAGCTCGCGTGGGACCACCGGAGCCCCGCAACGCCGGAGCCGTGACAGAAATCATGCCTGCTGCATTTTGCATGCTCGCTTGCATGTTGCATGCTTGCTTGCATGATGCATGCTTGTTTGCATGCTGTATGGTTGCTTGCGCGCTGCATGCTTGCTTGTATGCTGCGTGCTTGCTTGTATGCTGCATGCTTGCTTGCTGCATGCTTGCTTGCACGCACGCGCAGTAGGTTTGAACTTAGCAATAGACACAACTCAGTACGTTATGTAGCATACCCCCAAATAATAATCATACCCCCAAATAATAATCATACCCTCAAATTAAAACTATAGTGAAAATATTATGGTAATTATGTTTAGGGACAGAAGCGTTATGATAAAAAACAGTAGGAGTTTAAATATATTTACATTAATGATATTATTAATAACAATTTTCGGAAACATGAGTGTTATGAACATCGCCGGTAGCACTACAAGTAGTATGAATTATTCAAAAACCAACCACAAATGGTGTTATTTGCCGATGACACCTCTTTAATTTTTAAGATAAATAGACGGGCTAATAATCTCGACAATGTAAATAACGCCTTACTTCAGGTCGAAAATTGGTTCACAGCCAATAACTTAGTATTAAATGGAAAAAAAACGAAATGCATCAGATTTGCTTTACCTAATGTCAAAAGTAGTGATTGCGATATAGTATTGAATAAAGAGAAACTGGAATTCGTTGATGAAACTGTTTTCCTGGGAATCACGCTCGACTCAAGGCTACAATGGGGTCCTCATTTAACATCTCTCGCAGGACGACTAAGTTCAGCAGCATATGCTGTCAGAAAGATCCGGCAATTTACTGATGTGGATACCGCGAGACTGGTCTATTTTAGTTACTTTCATAGTATTATGTCTTACGGTATTTTACTTTGGGGGCGAGCTGCAGACATCGAGTCTATCTTTATTCTGCAGAAAAGAGCAATCAGAGCCATTTACAATCTACGTATGCGCGATTCTCTAAGGGAACTGTTTAAGGAAATTAACATAATGACGGTACCTTGTCAATACATTTATGAAAACATTATGTACGCTAGAAAAAATCTGCATCTTTTTGGTAAAAGAAGTGACAGACATAACTATAGTACTAGAAACAGGGACCAACTAGTTCAACCAGGTTTCAGGCTGGCTAAAGTAGATTCTTCTTTCATGGGGTTCTGTCTAAAGTGTTACAATAAAATACCTCCCCACATTGTTCAACTTAATGAGACAAAATTTAAGTCCTATATTAAACGCACACTATGCAGCCGAGCATATTATAAATTGGATGATTACATCACTGATAAAAATGCTTGGCTGGATGCTGGTCTAGCTCCACAGCCATAAGGGTTCATAGATTTATTGATTAGCATTGGTGACAATTTTTTTGGAGCTGCTGAAGATGTAGAACTACATTATCTTTGCATTGTATAAACTCAAACTATTAGTATTATATAATTTTGCATAGCACATACATGTGAGCACTATGTACTTTAAAGCCACCATTTACGAGATGTCTTTCGTTGACTTGAATATGCCCTGGCGGTTGAGTGTTTGTCATGCTCACTTGAATGTCTCGCTGATGGTGGCGCATGTGTTGGATCATTTGGTTCCCTTCAAAATGGTTGAACTAAATGGTGCCGATCCGTGCGTCATGTTCGTGAACGGGCGCCGTCAGTTGAGACTGGTCATCTCTTAGCTGCCTCGGTTATTTTAAATTTATTTTGAATTGTCTAATTTCATTGCCACTAGGACCTCTTTTAACGTGCACAATTTGTTACATCGTTCTCACATTGTACCTCTAGATTCAACATGAATGATGTAACCTAAATTTGTAATATTCTATTGATTTTAAAAGAGTGTTCATGGAGTTTCTTGCTCGTTCTTCTCCATAGAAACCTACTGTTTGGAACGAGCAACTAGCTGCAACTTTTTGACTGACTGACTCCTTGACAATTCAAAAGTGCCTGTAAATGGTTTATTTGAAATAAATGATTTGAGTTTGAGTTTGAGTTTGAATAAAAACTTTAGGATGAAAAATTTTAGGAAGAGTGATCATTCGGATGACAAATCCTTAGGAAGTACAATTTCGGGTAAAGAACTTTAGGTGAGCCAATATGGACCCCGGTTTGACATCTCTCTGCGGCGAAGAGCGCGGCGCGCGCTCGACGACCTAATAAAAAACGTTCATAATAAGAAAATATATCGTGAACTCTGCCGACTTACGATAGGTACGGCGCGGTGGACGGGCCGTGCCGGCGAGGCGCCGACTTTTGGCACCAGGATTTCGATTACGCGATTTTTACTTCTTTTAATATTTTATATAACGATTCGAGTAAAAAAGAAAAAAACATAACAACAGTTCTTTTCAGAACTATTCTCTGTTTCTTTTACGAGAGATGTCAAAACGTTATACATAGTTCTTCTCAAAGCTGGTTGGTTCAATGTTTCTTCATGCAGAAAAGTCCTAACGTTATGTGCTGTGATGTGCTGTGATGCATGGTGGCTACAAGGGTTGAGGTCTCTACTTACGTATTTGGCCTTTTTTACCGCTAAAATACCGCTTTGTGAAAACGGTGGTTCTTCATGCGAAAGACATGCCCACACCACCAGCTGAGTAGAGCCTCCATACCTTACATGTATCTGAGAGCTTAGATGATAATATGTGTCAAGTGTCCGCTTATCACGAAAAAATAAACTGTTACTTTTGTGTCGAGAATTGGCAGTCGCAGACAACTCCTGCTGCTGCAGACGACCGTCTGCGTGTTGGTGTAGCTTCGTGTGAACGCCGAGCCATTAGTTAATCTGTGGCCGAGCGGACTCTGTTAGACTGTTGCTCGCTGGGCCCTTCTTATTTGAAAGAAAAAAGATTGGAGAGAGAGAGACCTTGTGTTTGCCATATTTGTTCAATGCCGCGGTGACGCGAATCTAACTTAATCACTGTGTTCAATAGAACCTTAATCGATTCTGAACTCGTTATGATAGCGAGACGCGGAGAAATCTACTGACGAAATACTAGCAACAGACTGCTAATGAACTTGTTGCAATAACAAACGTGAGCGTTGGAATCAGTTTGAGAGATGTCGAGCCAGTCGACACGCACACTTGTGTCCACATACTATCTCCATTTATGTATATTTGTTTGTTTACATTTCCATTCACCAATACAAGTTACGTCATTATGATATAATTTACTCACTGGATTTGTATTAAATATTGAACTGTATGGATAGTAGAGATATGAATGTTGACATGATCGTGTGCCGTGACTATTGTGGGATGAAGTTAAAAATTACTTCATTAGAGGAAGTTTATAATAAGAGATTACAGCAATTGTGATGACATAGTAGGTATTCGATACATCTTTCCTTATGACGTCTTTGTCGTCGTTTACGTCTTAAACTCAAAACTCTAACTCAAAACCATTTAGGTATTTTTGAATTGTCAGAGTCAGTCAGTCAGAAAGTTGAAGCTAGTTGCTTCTTCCAAACAGTAGTTTTCTATGGAGAAGAACAAGCAAGAAACTCCATGAACACTCTTTTAAAATCAATAATATTTCACAATTTAGGTGCATCATTCATGTGGAATCTAAGGGTACGTGAGAACAATGTAACAAGTCTTGCATGTTAAAAGAGGTCTAGAGAAAAATATAGTTTTATTAAAAATTCAAAATATAAATAAATAAAAATGTGCCACCGTCAGCGGGACATTCAAGTGAGCATGACTCTCCCAACCGCCAGGGCATATTCAAGTCAATGAGAGGTATACCTCGTAAACGGTAGCTTTAAAGAACACAGTGCTCACATGTATGTGCTACGAAAAGTTAGATAATACTAACACATTGAGTTTATACACTGCAAAGATAATGTAGATCTAAATCTTCAGCAGCTCCAAAAATTATTAACAATGCTCATCAATTAATCTATGAACCCTTATGGCCGTGGAGCTTGATGTAGGATCACGATCGAAGCCGCGGGAAGCAGCTACTTACGGATTTTGCGTTTCTGATATTATGCGCCTAATCGGTGACAGCGTCAGGGTGACCAGCGGAAACAAAATATTCTTACGTTTTCTGCAATTTTCGTCACAGTGTCTGGTTGATTGTTGTAATTTTATTGTGGTTGTAATAAAAATCATAGACGCGACGGTCACCTTGGTTCAGTGGACTTTGTTGAGGCGTTGACTTTATAATTAATTATTTACGAGCAACATTTTCTTAGGTTTTGAGTTTATTTGGTTACTTTTGAAAAAAAACGTTCACGACATAACCGTGACGGTGAAAATTCAGACTGACGTTTCAATTCCTTGAAATTTCAAAAATATATCGAGGAATGGGCTCGTAGCTAAGTAGAAGTCATATGAATTGATGAGTCAGTGTTAAGCTACGCTTGCCGCGGCCTGTCCAAGGATGGGTGGTTCATACCAAGACTCCTCCGTGCCTCATGGACCATAAATTCAGATGCTTTCAAGTTCTGACATTTAAAGCGACTTGCTCCAAATAGTCAATCCCTATCTGTAGTGTATCAATGGAAATAGATATATGCATTGTCTCATGTACACAGTGGTGGTACGGTTGCTGTCACATCTGTCAACTGTCACGGGGTAGAATGGCGGGAAGTTGACGTAAAGCTAGTCGGGTCACGAACTGGGTAGTGGGTGAGCCAGTGCTAATTAAATACTAATCAGTGAACAAATAGATTATCAGCAGCGAGAAGGGAGGATTCTACACTATCAATCAGCAATACTGCAGTCATCTTTTCCTATGGCTGCTGCAATAAGTATTGAGGATTGATAGATGTTGATTACGTAAGTGGGTACTGCGATACTGTAATTAGATAAGGCGAGGCTGGAGTTTGATGAGTAGAGACAAGTCCTTATGGAAATTGGGGTCAGGTGCGATAAATACTCGTAACAAAATATTAATTGACTATTCGTCACCATTTACAGTACCTACCTACTCACTGACACTTCTGAATTGTCGATAAACAGTTAACTAGAACTAGTCGTATCGAATGTGAGTAGGTAATGGGGTAAACTAACCATTAATTAATTCATTTAGTCGTTATTTACGTGGAAGATCCGAAGAGTTTTTCAAACATATAGGAGTAAGTATGAACTAATGGATTCTGAATCATTTTTAAAAACGAAGAGGTGTGTGATTTTAAGTAACAACCCAGGAAGGCAGGACTGGTGGACACTGCTGATTGTATCTATTGTTAGTATACAATACAACATTGTGGCAGTATGTTTTCCTAACGATAATAGAAACTGTTGAAAAGCTTTTGTTACGACTCGCTTGACCACGTCCATGTCGATGTGTAACGCGTTCCATTCAGTACAGCCTCACATCTACCACATGTACCACGTGTGCAGACATATATCTTGTGTCTTCTTACCATAAATATGAATCGTTTCAATAATTTAGCGAACGACCAGGGCCGGATTTAGGGGAGGGCAACCGGGGCTTTGGCCCCCTGAGCCCCCACAAAGAAGGGGCCTGATCCACAATTTATTTATTTAAAAAAAGGATACATTTTCGCGTCCATCAAAGAGAGAATAGAAAAATTAGGGGCCTCGACTTCTTGCTTGGCCCAGGGCGTCTACAATTTCAAATTCGGCCCTGCGAACGACCGAACGTATAATACGAGTGTTACCGTTGTAATTGTAAATAATGATACTCACTAGAATCATCTCTTGTTCCCACTCGATAGTTAGCATTATATTGCCAGGTTATTGTAAGCATAATTATTAATTGAACGCAGATTCTCTATGAATGAGGTGGAATACACATCGTGCGCTACCGAGCTGCGGTCTGCTTGCACACATCGCAGTGGGAGAGGCTATTGTATGGAATTAGTACAACAGATAAATGTGGCTACCTACTTGGCCCTAGTAGTCTAACAAAAAAAAGGAAAACCATCGATTCGAAAAGAAGAAGTACAACAGATCGCGGAGGACGCGCTCGCGATATTTAAATACAAGCGCTCAGCTCGCAACTTCATCCGCGTAGATTTCGTACTTTCCCTACAATCGCAACACCCTTAGGTCGCCTTCAAGGAGTACATGAAAAAACTCTTTAATATCTACTTATGTTGGTTGGTATTCGTGCCTAGTGTCAATTTGATTAACCCAAGAAATGAGATTACAACCGAGTTCATACTGTACTTGCTATAGCTACTACACTAGGCTAGGCTACAAAATAAACACTGCATAAATAGAAACTGCTAACTGACATTGAACTGTACACACATAAATGCCTCTAATACCTACTACGTAAACATAATAGACTGAGAAAAATAGATTAATTCACTATGATTGTAGTCAGGTTCGTCCGACTAGTTTCGATGGCATAGGGCCACCATTTTCAAGGAATAAACGAACGAATAACGAAAAAACACGAAAACGAAACGTAAACGATAGAAATATGTAACCAACCACGGACGGAGACTTCATAGTACACATTTACGAGTGCTGTGGAACTCAGTAAACAATGACGTTACGATCCCTAATACCCTAAAACCTAATTAGGTAATGTTTAACGGCTTCCTCTGTTACTGTACATTACATCTACAATAATTCTCCGGTCACATCCGTCTGCCAGCCGGCATAAAGTGGTGCTGTTGTTGTGCATGTTCACGACCAGGTGACCCGTCACACCAGAACTTAGTAATATGGCTTGGCAGTGAAGCACCAGCAGCCTATACTTATGGCACAGTGAGTACCTGTCTGCTAAGCGATTGTTCTTTCAGAACGTTTTGATTAACAATGTGCCCCAAGTGTATTTTGAGTAGTCATTGTTATGGAGAGCTGGCCGTCTTATTCAACACTACGACACAGTTGCTTTCATACTATGTTGTCAATACGCTTCTGTTAGAAGCCCCACTGTACCGTGACCGACGCGGGCGTTGTACCAGCTAATGTTTGCTTTGTCACAGTTTCGACACTGGCATTGGACCAGTCCTCAAACGTTACCGATCCGAAACTCAACGACTCTTAAACGCGTGTTTCAATGTAAAAGAATTACTAAAGAAGTAATAACTGACACTATTTATGTAAGTTACAGTTCTGTCATCTGCCTGTTGATAGATGAGATAATTTGGACCTTCCCGTAAATCGACTGGTACTGAATGGCAGATAATAGGATACGGAACATCGCTTTGTGATTAGTTAAGTTCTGTCCTCATACGTAGGAAAGTATTCATTCCCGTCATGTCACGGGATCGAGGAAAATTGAAGGATGTATCACTGAACACTTCACAATAAATGTAAGTGACTACTCCACGTACCTGTAGGGCACGCTGGCCGCGAGGAAGATGTAGGTGGTGTGCAGTAGCCCCACCTGCACCCCCACCAGCGCCACCAGGATGTACACGCGCACGTGGAAGCGGCCCGCCTGCCCCAGCTGCTGCACCACGCTGTCGGCGTCCACGTCGCCGGGCGCCAGGCCCGCCGGCTTGCCGTCCCCCTCAGCGCGGTGTCCGCTCATGTCGCGCCGCGTCCAGCTCTGAGCGAACAATGTCCCGTGACGCGCCGCGCGACCACTGCACTGCTGCCTCCGGTCCGGCGCGCAACAATGACAACTGATCAATTAGAAAGCCGATACTAGTCCAAGGTTCACTCTCAATCAAATCTCACTCGAGATGCAATTGCGAATACGCGCCAATGTGTAGTGTGCTCTGTGTAGTGCTGACAGCACTTGAAGTACGAGTCCTTGCAGCCGACGCAGCTCTCCTTATTTATGATTATGTTATTATGCAACCGCTAGTCTGGAAATCCCAGAGAGAGATTTTTAACTGAACTTTTTACCCGATAGACATGAACTACGGTTTAATACTAACCTAACTAACATACCGGTAGCAGTAGCATTAGCGTAAAACAGCTACCGTAACTGTAACTAATTTCTAAACATTTGTACAAATATTATCACTGGATTTGTTCTTATCTGTAGGAAATAGGTACCGTAGATAATACATTTTGTAAGACCATAAAGTCTGCAACACTGTATACTAGAATGGATGAGCTGCGGACTGCATAATTATGATCTTGTCCACGCGCACGATGCACGCAGTACTTAGCCATCACACACAATACAAACGCACAAACGAGCGAAACTGGGTCGCTCGTTTTTTTGCCTATAAAACCATTTCTTCATTGATCCACACTTAAGAATAATCATAGTAATGGGCAACAAGCCGATAATTTTGCAGAAGCGCGTGTTTGTGCTTGGCAGGTCAACATAACAGGCATGACGCATGATGTCACAAAAAACTAGTAGTAAAGTATGTGCACTAATTACCGCCAGTTTGTGCTAAGTCCAGATTGATGTTGATTGTTGTTGTTGTTGTTGATTGATTGTTGTGTGATATTGGTGTGCACTATGCAGTACTTGTTCTGTTACTGGTACCACTTTATTATTTTATTTTCGTTCTTGAAATAATGTTCTTTTAAGTAGATCATTTAACAATCAGCAAGAACCAATGAACAATTAACCCATCGGATAAGGCTTGTCCCTGTTACCGTTTTTGCAGTACTACCTACTTAATTACCGACTGCTAAACTAACAAGACAATTCTAGATAAATAAAATAGTAATTTTTGGAACGAAGTTCTTAACGCGGCTTACGGGTAGAGCGAATTAGTAGAAATCGTCACGTAACGAAATGCGTGTGTGTGTATGTGTGCGTGTATCGAGCAGCTGCGGCGCACTCGCTTGCTCGTGATATATTATATATTTTCTTATATGTTTTTTTTTGTACAGACACGTATACATGGACGATGGCAGTATACAACAGTCACGCAGTGCCCGCTCTGGCTGTTTAGGCACCCCGGGCTAAAATAATATTTAATATTATATTTTTATTTTGTCTTTTGATTTTAAATGTGAATTATGAAGAAAGTAGTTATTGTCTACTCGTAAGAACTATGGAAAAAATTACGTGTAGGTACCATCAAAATAATCACAATTTATGGTTAGATAAATATATTTCCATTATACCTAGTTACTGCCTGTGTATACAGAACTTAACAGAACGCAATTGAATAACTGACTATACAGAGAAAATCTGTCTATACTTTCTATACTAATATTAAAAAGCTGAAGAGTTTGTTTGTTTGTTTGGTTGGTTGAACGCGTTAATCTCAGGATCTACTGGATCGAATTGAAAAATTCTTTGCCCATGCGAAACCGGGTCGGGTAGCCAGTAATCTATAAATGGCTATTATAAAATCGTAAATATAATATAAATATATTAGGAAATCGTATTTCCCATTAACGACCATCCCCCATCCCCATCCCATTTCCCATTAAAGTGTAGACGTCTGGAGTTCCTACATCATCAGCGGCCATAGATCTCTAATGCGATGCTGCAGAAGCAGGCCCGTCGACAAGAGGAAAAGGCCCGATGACTGGAGCAACAGGCCCGCCGACTGAAGGAACTGCTTCATCGCGAAAAAGAGGAACAGATTCTCCTCCTGAAAGATTTCTAAGAAGAGAAGGACAGTGCAGCTGCACGAGAATCGTATCTACTACTACTGCGATCGAACGAAGTGAAGGACGCTCAAGTGATTCTTGTGACTGATTACTATGTTTGTCTAACTTCAACCAGACCGCTTGTGGCTGATGTTATGGTATAAGGAAATAAGGTGTATGGCTATAACGAGCAATATCCTGTAAAACATATCCCATCAAAACATAAAAGGTAAAGAGATGAGAAGTCTGGCATCGCAGTTCTTTCACTACAAAATATTGTGAGATCTCATCTAAAGTCAAGTCAGTTTTTTTATTTAGTGTTCATAGAAGCACCTATTTAACAATTTTGTTATAAATTGTTATCTAATCAATTACCAATCAACCAGTGACGTATGTGCTCCTACCGTAATGATACACAAATAAATGGCATGAATAAAAAAACCGAAACCATGAACCGAATACAATGAAGATTGGAGCTCTGTTGCAAAAAACAAATAACTTAACCGTGACGGATCCATCCGTACGGCTTTTTCTTAACCGAGCCCTTCAAAAGTAAAAGTGACAGTGTTGTACTGTTATTAGATTTTCGTTGTTGACCGTACTACACGGGCACTCTAGGTTATTTTACTCAATTTGAGAAAAAATCTATAAATATAATAGGGTATTTTACTCTAAACGAGAAAAAATCTATAAATATGTTATTGAGACAGTTTAGGCATAAAGCAATCGGAAAATGTAAGTTTTAGTTCATAAAATAACAAAACAAATTTTTAAATTCAATTCAAAGTTTTTAGTATTTTTAATCTGTTCTAAAACACCGTGAAATAGTAGCGGCCATGTTATTACGCCACAAGGCTGTGTAAACAAAAAATTGTCAACTGTCAGTCAACCGATTGGCGTAATATAGGCTTTGTACTTTTATTATTTTCGTAACCAACGTAATTCATTATTACACTTACTACAAAATATGCTTTTAATTATTTTTAAATGATATACAATTATCATATTTAATATGAGCTCATTTGATACAAAACGAACTGACGTCATTTACGCTGAGCAGTATGGCGTCCAGTAAGAGGCGTTTTCGTCAAACTATGCGCGAAATTTGTTATTATAAAATTTAGATTTATTTTTATGGCACTTATCGATTGAATAAAAAATTTGTGTTTTTTTTGGTGGCATATTAGCACTACAGAATTTCATTGAGACACTTTTCAAAAATGGGTGTAATACCCTATTATTATTGAGATAGTTTAGGCAAAAAGCAGTCGGAAAATGTTGGTTTTAGTTCATAAAATAACAAAATATTTTTTTAAATTCAATTCAAAGGTTTCAATTTTTAATCTGTTTTAAAATACCTAGTAGCCGCCATGTTATTACGCCGTACGGCTGTGTAAACAAAAAATTGTTAACTGTCAGTCAACCGATTGGCGTATAGGCTTTGTACTTTTATTATTTTCGTGCCCAACGTATTTTTTTAATTATTACACCTTTTACAAAATATTATTTTAATTATTTTTAAATTATGTACAATTATCATATATGACATCAGCGCATTTGTTACACAGCGAACTGACGTCATGTCCGCAGAGCAATATGGAGTGCATTACGAGGCGTTTTCGTCAAACTACGCGCGTTAGATGCATTTTTATGGCACTTAAAGATTGAATAAAAAAAATGGGTTTTTTTGGTGGCATATTACTTAGGCCCTACAGAATTGAATTGAGACCACGAAGTAAGTATTTGAGAAACTTTTCAAAAATGTGTGTAATACCCTATTGCAGCCTGAAGTTACAATTTACAATCCATATTAATGTTAGATTAGTACGGTACTTATAATATTTTATTAGCTTTTTTTACCTGACCGCAATGAAGTAGGTTAAAAAAACTGTTCCAGTTTTCTAATCATGATCATCTATAGCAACCTAATGAAATAATCACTCGGCGTGATGCAGCCGCTGCAGGTCAATGCCTAACCTGCATGCAATGAGTGGCCATACACCCGTATCACGTTTGTCATATTTTCCTCAAACATTCTTACTTCGTAATTTCATAATTTAACGTCGCTTTTAAACTTTTAGGTACTGCAAAACGTATTATTACTGTTGCCTATCGGAACAATAGTTCGTTCAGTAGGCATATACTCGTACAGTCATCAAAAGACATAGGTATGCAGGTCATCGGAAATAGTTGAAGTTTACTTAAAAACCAATGTATGTTTTCAAATGAAATTTAATTAAATCATTGAAATGTTTATTCTCTATTAATTTTATTTGATCTTATTCAAAAACATCCGTCGTTTTCTAAGTAAACTTTGACTATATCTGACGACCCTGCATACCTATCTTCTTTGCTGACTGTACATACTTACCTTTAGGACCTCGAGTTTAGTTATAATTTGAAACAAATATGTCAGTTAATCAGTTCAGTATTAAAATAAATGTGGAAAACACTGTGACACAGTTTTTAGACTACCTAGTCTACTGGGCGTCTCACGGATATGCCACATGGAGGGAAAGTACCTTGAATATTGAAGATGGAACATTTTTACCGAAAGAAGACTTTATTTGAATTTAAAAAAACAATTTAAACTGCATTCATAGATATTTAAATAATTACATAGTTGAACCGGGAATCGAACCCGTTACACGAGAAAAATAATCATCCAATCATCATCATCGTGTAGCTTTATCATACCGATCGAAAGACTTCATCATAAGGATTATTTTTTGCGAAATAACATAGTGTCAGAAATAAAAGGAAGACCATGAATTTTAACATTTGATGTGAAATTTTGTTTAGAAAAATGAAAACCTGACATTGCCGTAAGGACATAAATTGATAAATTGATTAATTTTGTATTAAAAATGACAAAATTCATGGTCTTCCTTTTATTTCTGACACTATGTTATTTAGCAAAAAATAATCCTTATGATGAAGCCTTTCGATCGGTATGATTAAGCTACAGGGTGATTATTTATCTCGTGTAACGAGATTCAACAAATAGCACACATCAAAGGATCAGAGTGGCGGGTGGGGAGGTAAAATACGTCGATGAGTATGTCTATCTTGGCCAAATAGTCTCTTTCCAGGCAAGACAAAACAAAGAAGTGGCAAGATGCACCGAAAACGCCTGGAAGAGCTATTGGGCCATGAAGGACCTCATGAAAGGCAATCTTCCACTGTCACTTAAGAGAAGACTCGTCGACGTGTGTATTCTTCCTATCCTCACATATGGTTCTCAAACATGGTCTTTGACAAACCAGCAGAGGTCCACGCTCGCGGTTTGCCAGAGAGCTATGGAACGGAATATTCTGGGCATAAAACTTCAAGACCGGGTTAAGAATACCTACTACCATTCGTTCCATCACAAAAATAGCTGATGTCATTAGGAAAGCTGTCACGCTGAAGTGGAATTGGGCTGGACACATCTGCCGCATGTCAGACGGTCATTGGGCCAAACGCGTGACCCAATGGGTCCCTTTACATGGCAAGCGACATCGCGGCAGGCCCAGGCGGAGCTGGCGGGATGATCTAGAATCTTTTGACAGAAACTGGTGTGAAATAGCCCTTGACAGAGAGAAATAGAAGGGGAGAGTAGAGAGGCCTTTACCCTGCTGTGGGAAAAAACAGTCTGAAAAAAAAAAAAAAACGGGATTCGATTCCCGGTTCAACCATGTAATTATTTAAATATCTATGAATGCAGTTTAAATTGTTTTTTAAATTCAAGTAAGTCTTCTTTCAGTAAAATGTTCCATCTACAATATTCAAAGTACTTTCCCAGGCGTCACTGATGCGATTATCGCTTTTGACGTCAAACATTTTTTGAGCGTAATATGTAGAATTGACCTACCCCCATTACAAATAGCGTAATCATCTATACATATAATAAAACAGTAAAAAAACTGTGTCTGTACATTTAATATATAAATAAAATAATAATTGAGGGGGGTTAAGAAACAGTAATTAATAGAGCATGAATAAAAAAAAAATTGTCTGTTTGTACAAACAGACAATTTTTTTTTTCGCTAATCTTCGGAACTGCTGAACGGATTTGAATGATTTTTTTGTTGTATAGGTATTAAGTCTGGGCAACATAATAGGTTATAATTTATCTTGGAAACTTGAACACCTGATGCAGAACCGCAACAGACCAGCTAAACTATAAGAGATACAAAAAAGGTACCATAGCAAAAATTGTTCCACGTGATGAGCATTTTCTGCTGAGAGAATAAATTTGAAGATCAGGAACCCCTGATGTGGAACTCCAAGAGCCCAGCTACACCATAACACATATAGGAATGACGTCTTAGCAAAAGTTGTTCGGTCTGATGGGCATTTCCTGTTGACTTATAAAAATCGAAGATCAGAAACATCTGATGTGAGTACCTCCACGCGTTGAAAGCGGTAACAGTTTAGGACTGATCTTTGATGACGATGGTATATCATTAACCACTCTGCTCGACAAGATTTTGACATTTGACACATTAGTTAACTCGGCAGGATGTTGCTAATTACGACATGAAATTCAGGAATGTATATAAATTTTCACCTTTCGATTTTTTATGTAAATTATATTATTGTAGCAACTTTCTGGGATAAGTTTGAGGCAAATATCTTTATTTATAACTTGAAGTCAGTCAAACTGCTTTTGATCACCACGAAATTGGTGTTAAATAGGTATTACTACATCCTATCCAAAAGGTACGCAACTTAGATTAGCTGAAACTAGGTACAGTACGCAAAGGAGATAAGTATCCATGTCGTCGGGAATAGTTGAAGATTTCTTAGAAACCAATGCGGGCTTTCAAATGAAATTTTATTAAATCATTGAACTGTTTATTCTCTATAAATTGTATTTTATTTTATTCATAAAAACCTATCGGTTCCTAAGTAAACTTCAACTGTTTCCGGCGACATGGATACTTATCTCCTTTGCGTACTGTACATAAACAACCTTTTCGCTTGCTGAAAAGATACAAAAAGACAAAATGAAGATATTATCATTCTGTATGCATTCTCATTTTCAGCATTATTCATTAACATGTTTGTAAAAAAATACGATGAAATCTTAATAAAATTTACACAAAATTTGGTTGCAACGTGACATTTCTTAGTGTTGACCGTCCTCGCAAGTTTCTTATTTCGATTCAAAAGTAGCGTTCAGCCACAGAATACCGATATTCGCAATAAAAATGAGGTTGGCAAAAAAAGAGTATAACTCGAATGTAAATTCTTTTTATATTTCTAAATATTGATTTTCATAATATTTTTTTTTATAAAAGGCTCGTAAAGCGTATTAATTAGCGAAACTATTTATAATAAAATAAAAAAATAACTAAAAATTATATTTTAAGTAACCGATTCTAAAAGGGAGGAAGTTTATAAGTCAACCTAATAATTATGTAAAAATCTACCAAAGAACCAAAATGTATTTTTTTATTCGGATGTCTAAGGAACTAAAAAAATTGTCATGGCTGTCTATCAGTCTGGCTGTGGGTTTGTCTGTCACAACCTCGTAAATTCTTTGTTTTTAACCAATTTCGACTAGCTCCTTTATTGTGGATTAACACAAGCGTTTGTTGCCAAGGGGTATGGGTTTAGAAGGCGGAGGTTACATTATTAAGCTGCCGTACTGCAGATAAGGACATAATTTTAAGGGCTGTCACTTTCTGTTGTTAAAGTTTATTTATTTCATGGAATTAATTTTCTTTATCTTGTATGAGTTCCTGATACCGAAAAATCGAACTTCAAGATGTGGGCGGGTATTACGATTTGTGCCTTTTCGTCATTGTTTTGATGGTTTTAGGGGTTACCTACCAAAAATTTGGTCAAAATAAAACATTCAAAACGGCATTCATAACAATTGAACATTTTGATCATGAGTATCGATTTCATGACTTTTGGGGGTCATAATCATGAAAATGTACTTTATCCATTCAGGATTACATATATTTAATTTTATTTTTTTAATGAATCGATAACAGGTCGATCACTTTGAGATTTTTTGGGGTGATAGATAAATTCGATACTTAAAATCCTTTAAGAAATTCACTATCATTTATTTATTGGAAACCTAAACTTATAAAATTGAACAATTTCTAATACCTACTCAATTAAACTTTAAAATTAAAACCGGTTGACGTTTGATAGGAATTTGATCGTCCCAGGATTTTATTTTTTAGTCTGATCAATGCCCTAGATAAATGAGGAGATAGATATCTAAACTCTCTGGTCCGCCATTCACTGTTCTACTTGTAAATCCCTTTCATTTGATACCCATTACTTATAATAAGATGATTAAAACAAATACGAAATTCGCAACTTAGTACCAGCGGCCATCTTAGATTTGGAATTTTTCATAGTGTGCTGTATTTTACTAGCCAAGCCCTTTCATTTGATACCCATAATATGGCATATGACAACCCTGACGGAGTCGAGAAAAATATGTAACGGGCCATCTTAGTTTTACAATATTATAATTGAATTCAATTGTACATAAATACGGTGTGTATGAAATTTCAGATCCATATGTCAACAGGAAAGGGGAAAAAAACAATTTATAAAGACCCACAAAACAAACAGGGCAAGCTTAATAAAACCGTTTAAAAACTTGTTACGTTATGCTATAATTTGTATATAAAATATTATCTTTTATTCTAATAGATGTACGAAAGAGACCATAAACCTACATAAAAAATGTAGATATACTAGGCATTCTGTACCTATCAAACCTCAAGGAAATAGGTAGTATAGCATCAAATTAAAATTCACAATAAAATAATAAGTAGGTACAATTTTTTTTAACAAAAAATACATTCCTTATTTAAATTTTGAAGATGTAATTATTTTGCGCTATGATATTTAGGTCATTGGTCCTGTCCGATGAATCTAGAACTATTAAAAAAACAGTGAAGGCGTCATATTAAATAGTATTACAGTTAATGATTATTGTAATTACTCGAGTTAAGCGAAATTACAAAAAGAATCGATTAGCATAATGACTTTCGCACATTGCAGTAAAAATAACAAAATGGCCATTGGCCGGCAATTTGGAACACAAATGAGTAGTGGTAATGAATATTACGTATTATTGGACCCCTCTTTGTAAATAACGTTAAGAATTAGGCATTTCGTTGTTGTTTATTATATTTTGAATAACATTTGATCTGTTTTTGACCTTAATTAAATGTGTTTGAGTGAAATCAATGGAAAATAAAAAAGTAAACAAACACGGTTGGCGCCGACCGAACTTCCGATTGTGAATCTCAAAAACTTTGTTACCACTACTAATTTATGTTGAACTATGGATGAAATCGGCCAATAATTAAATGCTTTTCCTGTACATGGAGTTTGGGTGTCCGCAATTCACAATTTTTATGTTTTTTAGCCTCTACTATCAGGGTTATCAAAATGGCGATGGTTGCATTTTCACACTTAAACTTTCAAAAGGTAAATTCAAATACTTGTGTGCTAAATCTAAATAATTGAATGGCTCTGACATATGAGCTTTTTACCAAACCCCTTTAATTAATGCTCACTCGCAAGATGTGATGGGTATCATATTCATTATTTACACTATTTAATCAGGATGACGTATGTGTTAATTCTGTGGACCAATCGGACCTACTACCGAGCCGGCGGAGGTTTGACAGTTTGGGTCCAATTGGATCCACTTCCGAACTATACGGTTAAAAATGTCAAATTTTACAAATATTGGCCAAAATTCCCATTTTTTTTATCGAATAAATATGCCTTCGGGCATAAGCCCGAAGGCATATTTATATTTATAAATGGAAATTAAACACTCAAATAACATAAGTTATTTGAGTGTTTAATTTCCATTTCCATTTATCTTCGTGGCACGGTAGCCTACCCGGTAACGCAGGGTAGCAGTCAATTAGATTTTAATTGATCAGGTATCTGTACAATAAAACTATAACCATGCCTAGAAAAAGGTCAAATCTTTCCCAATGTTCCAAAGGAGCTAAAAGATTGAGGATCATAAGATCCCAAGAATCTACCGAAGAGCGTCAGGAGAGACTTGATGCTGTTCGAGAACATCAGGCTGCAACTCGCTCCGTGGAAACCTCTTCAGATCGCGAAGCACGCCTGCGTTTCCAGCGTATTTACGCATCTACATCCAGGTCTCTAGAGACCAGTGAAGAATATGATGCGCGACTGACCGCTGATCGTGAACGTCATGCATTGTCTCGCGAGTCGGAGACGTTCACGGATAGAGAATTGCGCTTGAGTTCTAAGCGTATCTACGCATCGACTTCTAGGTCTCTAGAGACAAGTGCGGAACGTGATGCGCGACTGTCCGCTGATACAGAATCACGCTTGAGTTCTCAGCGTATTCGCACATCTACTAACAGGTCTTTTGAAACGAGTGATGAACGTGATGCACGACTAACTGCTGATCGAGATTATCATATATTGTCCCGAACACGCACACAACAAAATATTCATAATCAGTTAGAAAGTGACAGAAAAAGAATTGCTGGAGTACGGCATAAAGAAGAAGAGCGCAACGAACGTTTGAATTCTGATCGACTTCGACATTCTCTGAACAGAATGTCGATATCATCTGAAGAATCGGATGTGTCTCAAGATATAGCCGTCGGGCAAGGCGACCTTCTTTGGGTTGATAAGGAACGGAGTGCATTTATGTATACTCCTAAGATTGACTACGCCACATATTCCGCCATCGGAGGTATGATTCAAAATTGTACTTTTTGAACGTCTCGAATCGTCTCGCGCATACCGTTGCTTTCCCGTCTCCGGGCTCTTAGAATTCAACATCAGACGTTTCAGATCTTCGATTTTACGAAACTATAAGGGAAACTATATACTTAGGGCTTTTTAGTTCATTGAATAAGGACTTCAAACTAAACAAAATTGTACGTACGAATAGACATAATAGGTATTTCGGTATAGATATTGTTTCCTGCAGAAATATTGAAAATATGAGCAATCAAATCAACATCAAGCTAATACGCAATAAAAAAAATACGCAGTTTTAATTTATTGCCATTTAGAAATATTCTAGCATTAAAAAAAAAACAAAAAATTATTGATTGATTGATTGAAATTGGATTGAACTCAGGACCAGCAACTTACAAGGCGGCTGCCGCACCGTTACGCAAAGTTTAAATAAAAAATTATTTCAGCACTTTATCGGCGTAACTAATGTGTATATGCATGCCAATTTACAGCTTCCTATTTCTAATAGTCTTTGAGCTACACTGCGGACGGACGGACGGACATAGCGAAACTATAAGGGTTCCTTGTTGACTTCGGAACCCTAAAAATGAATCGTTGTTCGTTAGTCTCGCTAAAACTCAATAACGGCTGGACCGATTTTATACGGTATGAAAACTAACTAAATCGATTGACAGGACGGAGGAGGATAGTACAGTCAACAGCACAAGTAGATGATCAAAATCAGAAATTCAATACTAATGAACGGAGTTCGTGTCAGAACTGTGTGGCGTCGAAGTGATTCAAAAGTATGTGTGTGACAATCACATACTTTTAATAAATAAACTAGTAATAAATTCTATAAATTAGTGTTAGTAAAATAGTATTGAATTTCTAATTTTGATCATCTACTTTTGCTGTTGACTGTACTTATAATTATTAAATTTAAGAGTGATAAATAAACTATTCAATTCTCTTTTGTTCCTAGTACAGACTGATGAGCTCGTGGTCCCCGGTGGGCCGCGTGCTCACCGCGCGCGCCAGGCGCTTCATCAGGGTCACTGTCACTCTCTCGTACTCGCGACCTTACTCTCATGGCTACTTATTTATTTATATTATTAACACCTTCAATGTTATATATAATTATTTAGTACAACAATAACCGCTGTGATTGTTTGATGAAGTAGAACACCTCGCTATAAAATGTCCTAATCTTAATTAAACAGTGTCGGCCATGATCTGCACAAAGTAATGGCCGCAGAGGTCGTACATATTATTGTAGGATTTGTTTAACTTAACCATACTTTGTATAGTAGTTAATACTTGTGTTATACTGAATAATATAGTAAATTGCAGTCATAAACCGGTGTTGAAAAGACAAATGTTGAATAAAATAAATCTGTGTCAAGTAAATCTTTATCCAAGGAATTACGATGTAGGACTTTATCTTCTTCTTTATCTTAAACTTAACGTCTGTCAAAATATTTAACAGCAGCAGGAAAATTAATAAAACCACAAACTCTTGATTAAATTATAATAACACTTTGTTAATTGTCTTAAAATACTATCCTAGGTTCTCCAGTGGTCGTCATGCTGGTGGCATGGTGGCCGGCCGGGTGGACGAGACACTATAGTCTATTATTACTACAAATGGGGTAAAAACACATCACAAAGCCAAATGTCACATAATTATGTTCTTTCCACAGTTTCCACGATTACCATCATTTTTAGGCTCATACCTCAAAACAAAAAGGAACCTTAATGGGATTACTTCGCTGTCCGTCTTTCTTTCAAGATTTTTTTTCTTAGGAACGCGTGGAGTTTCATATTGAATTGTAATATTTAAGTTTGTGGTCACTTGGAACTTCGGTTATTTAATCCGAACGTCGCTAATTTGTAACTATCTTAAAGTAATATTTAGTCTTTACTTCTTTTAGTTTTCTATTTAGTTGGAAT
This sequence comes from Charanyca ferruginea, assembly GCA_947361185.1. Taxonomy (NCBI): domain Eukaryota; kingdom Metazoa; phylum Arthropoda; class Insecta; order Lepidoptera; family Noctuidae; genus Charanyca; species Charanyca ferruginea. The sequence continues at coordinate 27,414,481 of OX376068.1, forward strand.
TTCCAATTCCGGATTGAAGGATAAATTATTCTTCAATCCAGAATTGGAAATTCTTAAGTCGCGTCACTTGAACAAACCCGTGGGCATCCGCGCATAGCTTTGAGACAGAACCCTTAGGACACGAGTGCTACAAGCACTTGTACGGTTTTTGTTTATACGATGTCATGTGTATTTTGCTATGGAACCCTCTAGGTACGGAAAATTGTGAGCTGCATGTAGGTATGCGTTTCCTAGCAATTATCTTTTACAGAATGCTTAGATGATGGCTTTCTGATGTGCCTTTTAACACCTTTATATTACTGTTGTGAATTTTACAGTCTAAATGAGCTTTATTAACAACATACGTACATCAGGATCCGCCTATCACACAACCCATTACCCTCACTTACACTAGTATCTACTTGTCAAGAGAGAAGGGAATACGAGATTTGTACTTTCATGTGAAACTCGAAGCCGTGTCATACAACAGCTCCTTGAGATCATTTTACCAAGTGAGGCGTTACTCTATTGACAATCGGGTTGTTGACACCATTAACCAATAATACCAAAATACAACTTATCTTAAAATACACTTTATTTTAGCCCCGAAAACCCGAATAATTTTCAATTAACTGTAACATTCGATTTAAAGTTGCTTTGAAATCAATTAATAGTTAGTCAATTGGGTTGGTAAATAAGTGACGTCACAGGCCGCTATTGTCATACAAAATCTATGGAGAAATCTTTTTTTGACAGCTCATAAAAAGTATGTCAATTGATTGGTGGTGTCAAGTACCCAATTGTTGATGTCGTGTAGCTGCATAGCGTCAAGTAGAGCCTGAGCGTATAACATGACGCCACACCACAACACGACAATGTTACCAGTGTTGCCCTCTGACAGAGACGAATCATTCGACACGCACACAGTGCTATGCTATAGTACAATCTTATAATACAGGGTGGCTTAGCCGATGTCACTACTTTTTTCTTATGTCTATGTCACTACCTATGTAATGTGATGTGCTGTAAACAAACTTGACACAAAACAAATAACATTTTGCATCAAATATTTTTTTCAATATACCTGGTAAGTAAATATTATTAAAATTACATTCTGAATGTCTTACTCATTTGAACATCTAAGTAGGAATAAAAATATGTTGTTTGAACTCACGTGTTCACATCACTAGCACATCCGTGACAACCATAAAGCCCGTCACATACGTAGCTTTACCTAATATGTATTAATATACGTAGCTATAATATATATTATAGCTAGCCACCACAAACGGTAGCTATAATATAATAATATATTTTCGCCCAGATTACGTCTGCGGTCGTCGTTTGTTTCATATTTTTGAAATATATATTAATATACCTTGTTATATCTGTCCACATATTTTGGTGACGTAATAAAGATAGAATATTATAGCTGCGTCTGTGGTCACTCAAAGATGACTATAGAAAATAAATCGTAATATGCCTTACTATGAATTATATTAATATATATTATAGCTACGTCTATGACGGGCTTAAAGCAACGCGGAACACCGGTCGCACGCGTGCGGATGTTCCGCGTTGCTTTATGGTGACAACACTTATTAATTGGACAGAACTATACAGTAGGCACGTACCCACTTACAGATATTTCACATAGGTAATTTATGTCTCAGCGTAAAAATATTATTGTTATTGTTAATATTATTGTGTATTAGTTTGCTTAAACTACTCCCAAACGATTCATTGAGTTACTATGTGGTTATTTTACGATTGTTTGCGTGACATTCCGACATAAAATGTTCCCACCTACCTACCACACAGTTAAATCAATACCGATTTCAGTTGTAGTCAATATGTACTTAATAGATTATCAAATAATCAGCTTACAATGTACAAAAAATGTATCATGTATTGCTAAAGCTCTGAGACTAAACCTACCTCATTAAAACAAAAGGTTTACAGTTTCTGACAGTATACAGAAACTGTTGACAAACCCTCTTAAACACTAATAAAGACATAACTCGTTACTGGTATGCTTTAAAAATAAATTTTAGGTCCCCAATAAGTAGATGTAGGTAACAGATTATAACCTCTAGAACGAGGTCGATACTCGAAATTCATACCTAAATTTAAATTCAATGAGTAAATTTTTAAAAAAATCTTATTTTTCAAGCTGAAATCATATTTCAGCTCGAATTTCAAACCGTCATGTTTTAAAAGTGCTTGGACCCTAGCTTGCACGTTCATTTAAAAATACAGATTCGTAAACCAAGGTTTAGAATTATGTAACTAAGTATATTATACCTACTTGGCGCAAGCTGCAGAACCAATTGTAGCTAAGCTACAAGCACACATGTTATTCTAATTGAGACAATTACATCATTACAACTAATTCAACCAGCGTACATAATGGACAAAACACAAAAGCTTGAATTCAGTTTTAACCGCGGCCACAGCTCAAAGTCTTGTTTAGAAATACATAAGGTGTCCGCGTCAGATTGCGTCGCACACGGGCGACAGGGGCGCGGTGGGCGCGGGGGGCGCGGGGGGCGCGGGAGGTGCGGGCGCGTCGTCCTGCGCGGACGCGTCCAGGTCCGCGAAGGAGTCGGGCAGCCGGCGGTGCAGCGTGTCCGGCACCAGCCGCGTCAGCGCCGCGCTCAGCAGCGGCAGCGAGCCGAACAGCAGCGTCGGAAGCCACCACTTGTACACCAACTGCGAACAAATATTAAACCTACAGTTAAAGTGTAATGTAAAAGGCAAAAAATATACCTAGGTCCTTCAATCCTCTCAAAGGCGTTCGATTGCCTTGACCTCGAGACAATATTGTTGAAACTGGAGTAGGTACTACGAGATTAGTAAAACATCTCTTGATTTACCAAGGTCATGCATACCTGAGGGATAGACGGGTTAAAGTTCAGGTTTACGGCGTGAATTCGTTGGGGTCTGAAATGACTATGGGCGTTCCTCAAGGCTCAATATTGAGTCCATTTCTATTCTTAATTTATATAAATGATTTACCTGATGACGCGGTAATCGTATTCACGTATCTATATAATACATCGTTGTTCGTTAGTCTCGCTAAAACTCGGGAACGGTTGAAGCGATTCCGCTGATTTTGGTGTTGAAATGTATTTTTTCATTTATTTATCCTTTATTTCAGGCAACTAAGGCCCATAAAACATAATACATACATCAGCAAAACAATAACTACAAACTATAAGTACATAAAAAAGAATAAACGAAACGAAACTACCTTTCGGATGGGCAACTAATATCAAATTTCTTTATATCTTATAATTATGACTTCAAAAGTGATTTGACTTAGACTTTGACTTATATTTATGAAATTCCATTTGAATGCACATTAATGGAGCGCAGGCACTATTAAATAATCATCAACATCAGCCGCCTACAGCAGAGCTCTGTACCCGCGCGCTGCGCTACTGCACTCACCAGCAGCGGCGTGAGCGGCGCCAGGATGGCTCCGACGCGGCCCAGCGTGGAGCAGGCGGCCAGCAGGCGCTGGCGCGCGCGCGTCGGGAACAGCTCCGCCGTGTACACGTACAGCGCGTTCAGCGTCATGGTGGCTCCCATCTTGCCGGTCAGGTACAGCCCCGTGCCCCACACGCCGCTCTCTGCAAGATGTAAGAACGAATGTTCAGTATCAGGTGGACCGGACATTACGAGACAAACATCTATTTCGTTTTTAAATAGTAGGTAACCTCTCCGCGACTTTGACTGCGTGAATTTTCTCAAGGATCCCTAATTTTTTGATAATGTAATATAGTAACCTATAGCACTCAGGGATATCGTAGCTTCCTATTGGTGAATGAATTTTTGAAATCGGATGAGTAGTTTCGGAGATTACCCCCTAAATACAAACTTACAAACAAATCGTACCTCTTTATAATACTAGTATATAATGGTAGTGGACTTTCAACATGCAAAGTAATATCGGCCGGCCTACTACTACAAAATAACTCGCACGCTACGGCGCAGTTCACACGCACGCAGCCTGCATCTGTCTCGCTCGCACACACGTGTCTATTCAAGGTGTCGCAGGTTATTGTATAATTTATTCGTCATTATTATACAAACTTGCCGCCAGTTTTGGTCTAGTTCCGCCATAGAAATGTAAAATACAGATCTATAGCCCTTATTACCACTTGGTTAAATTCAGTCGCTGAATTCAGTAAAGTGTAATAGCATTCATTAAGTAAGTAGTCGAATTTCAGACTTTAACATGAGACAACATTACTTTTAGAGAATGTAGATATTAGATTAGTCTCGGAGATTAGTGTGCTTTTTCAAATAGTGATCTGGAATTTTGAGATGCATCTGTAAATACGTTTATACTTAGGTTACAGACTGTCTGCGCAAATCGATAAACAACCATTATTATTATTTATTTAACTTGATAGCTACACTGTCTGCCAGTGTAAAAGATTATCAGTTCCAGAGAGGTGTCAAACGATACCGCAATTATCGCTGAGGCTAGAAGTCAGCGCGTGTCGCCCGAGACGTTACGATACAGCGTATCACGAACACGTGGAGAGCACAGTGTCAAGTTATCTTATCAGGTCAACAAGCGTGTCCACTTACGTATCGGAAGGAAGACAAAGTGTGGACAGTAATCTGTTGCGACATGGATAACATAGCTTCGCGGAACTGGGATAAGTTACGCATGTCGTGTCGCAGTTAATATATTGAGTTTTTACCTACCCACATATTATTATAGTTAATTGGTACCTAGTAAACATCCGCTACAAGTACTAAATGCTTGTTATTATTGAACGTACCTATTTATATTTACTCCGTTACAATATCAGTATGTGGGTAGATGCGGCAAATATTAATATTAATCAGATGTGATTACCCACATTCCTGAGCAAAGCATGTACAAACGTATCATCATAATATTTACTGAATACTCGCGCTTGAAATAATTATAAAACAACATTTATAAAAAAAATTTTGCTCATTGACTTTACAATGAGCAATTTTTTTTACAATTAAGTACCTAGTTTGTAAAATAATGAATGTTGTTTTATTATTATTTCAAGTGCAAGTAAGAAACAATATTTTTTACATTAAAATAGATTTACTTAATTATTAATATTAGAAATTTATTGTGACTATTTTACACCTATATTTCTATATCGTCATTAGACTACCTTCTATTTACTAAAGATAGCAAGATAGTGATCCCTTCAGAGACCAGACACAATGGTACAAGTCAAAAGTAGCGTAGCTATGGCTTTGGTTAATAACTTTTTTATGGTTAGGGTCCTGCTGCCACCTTTTTTGTACTGCCAAAAGGTGGCAGCAGGACCCTTAGACAACTCCCGACTACTCGTCAGTCTGTCTGTTTGTCGTAGGGCTGTATCTTTAGAACCGTAAAAGCTTTCCAGTTAACATTTTCACAAAATGAACTACACTGTGGTCATAGTGTACTTCATTTTGTGAAAAGTATTACCACATCATTTGTTTCGCTGTTTTTATTCATCGTTGAATACTTCTCAACTACACTTAACCACAAAGTACGCGCGGCTGCGGCGCGCCCGAGCAGAGAGATCACTCAGAACAAACCGCCATTTTACTCACGTACACATTGACATTACGTTTATAGGCAATCTCAAGCAGTTTCAAGCAGACATCAGTCTCGACTGTCACGTGTTGTCTAAATGAATAAATGAGAGACATTGACATTTCATGACGAACAGGAAAATTTTGTTATAGAAAATTTGCAAAGAGTGTCTAAGCAGAGTCAATAAAATTTCATATTGTCACAAATAAAACCAACAGAGTCAATACAGTAGCAGTCCTAGTGAGTCTGGCAAGTTTAGGTAATTATTTTTGAAGATGGCGGGAGCGGTCTTTCTGTAACGTCTATATTCTGTGGTGTTACGGCGAGTCTGACTCTCAGTCAGTTTTTGATGTAGCAGGTAATATCCATGAAAAGGCAGCTGACCTTGCGGCAGGCAGGGGATGGCGATGAGCGCGGCGGCCGTGACGAGCAGCGCGGCCGTGAGCAGCGGGCGCCGCCCCGCGCGGTCCAGCAGCAGCGTGTTCAGCAGCAGCGCCGGCAGCTCGGCGCCCGCCACCAGCGCGTAGTTGGCGTGCGCCGAGCCCGCCAGCGCGTGCGCCGACACCGCCAGCCCGTAGAACACGAACACCGCCGACATCCACCACACGAAGCACACGCACAGCCGCCGCCGTAGCACGCTGTACCTAATACATACATTACAACATTCAATATATATCATCATCATTTCAGCCGAAAGACGTCCACTGCTGGACATAGGCCTCCCCCAAGAAATTGGATGCTGATAACCAATAGTGTGTCAACCCACAAAAAGTAACATTTGGATATTTTGAATACTTTTTGTGGGTTGACACACTATTGGTTATCAGCATCCAATTGGCGTTGGAATTGGAGGTTGGCGATCGCAGTATGGTTGTTACAAAGGCACAGAGAACGCTGCTGCCCATTCTCTGGTGAGTCCCTTAGTCGCCTCTTACGACACCCACGGGAAGATATGGGATGGTGTGCTATTCTTTACGCCCGACACCATACGGACTCAATACATATATTATTATGTATAATGAAAAGAAATTATTTTTTATTCAGCCAAATACAAAGAAAAATCGTACATGGTAAGTTACTAACTAAGGCTGTACTGGTAGCAGATTAGAATTGCCTCTGACTCTCAAACTAGGTAAGTTCCTGTGTTTTGAGTCATCATAATATTCGCAAACCCTTACTTCCCAGCATGTGCCTAGGGTTCCCCACTATACTGTTAAAAACAGTATTATAGGTACTGTTTTTCACTACATTATACTTTACTGCCGGACAAAAAAACTGTATAAAAATACTGTTTTTAACATCACTGATATATTTATAGGCGCGCGATGCAGTGCAGGCGTCCCTCGTTTCGGAACGCAAACGCACTTTGAAAAAATTGTGGATCATTTGCATAGACTCAGTATTGGCATCCATGGATGATTTATATTCAGAATTAGAAAAGTTCAAACTAAGTTATGAAAGAGTATCAGAAGAAGACAAAAAATGTATCCAAATGAGTACTGGCGAAAAGTGGAAACACTTTAGAAGAATTTAAAAATATTAAAAAAATTGTTATCTACTACCTACTTTCTGTTCCAGCCACAGAAAGTTTTTTCTGTCATGAATGCAAAGTGGCGGGCCGACAGAACTACATCTTCCATAAATTTAACAAAAAATTAGCTCCTCAAAAATGACACTAAATTGCTAAGTTGTGCGAGACCAAGAAATATGTTTTTAAAACATAAAAAAAAATAATGTACTGTTCATTTTATTGAAATACTGTTGCTTTTCTTTCTTCAACCTGAATATACTGTTTTTCTTGCAAAAAAAGTTGACAACCCTACATGTGCCCTATATGACACGCATTAGGTATACATAACACACCTACACAATCATGTAATGTAGTTGGTGCCTAACTTGATGTTGTACGATGTTGTGATTGTACTTAAATAATAAAAAAACGGAGAAATTAAACCATCTCACAAACATTATTTTACAAGGTTTAATGCGAAACAGTAAGTAAGATACGGCAAAACGTCACCGCTATATGGTTGAAGTTCCACGGTCTCGAACCAAGCGCTTTGACTCCACATTTATTGTGCGAACTGCCAGACTGTGGAATTCCCTGCCCGCCTCCCTATTCCCTGATAAGTATAATCTGGGTATCTTCAAGGCACGAGTGAACCGGTTCATCCTAGGCAAGCGTGTTTCAACTTAGGACGCATTATTACTTACGATCAGGTGAATTGCGGTCAAACGCAAGCCTATTTAATAGTAAAAAAAAAAAAAAAATAACCTAGCTTACGACTACTTACTAAAAAAAAAGAAATTGTTTATTGCCTTGTTGTGTTGATCGTTTGTTGTGTTGTGTTGTGCCTCGGAAGGCACATAAAACCGTTGATTTTGCCATCGAACACTAATAAAGAATTTCTTCTTCACTAAAAAATTAATAAGGTTCTTTTATTAGTGATCAATGGATTTTGCGCATAATCTCTAACCAATCGTATCCATGGCTGTTCCGAGTAAGGAAAACGATAATGGCCCGTGCGACTTGTGAACTATAGACATCTCCCGCGGCGGTCAAGGACAATGGGGACCAGTCAGTCTCCACACTAGCCCACCTAGCTAGTCCACATCTTAGAATTTCGGTCACGGCATCCAGTGTCTATGGATAGAGACTAACCGCCGCCCGCCGTGAACGAAATTCGTTTGGAAGAATATTTTAATTTTAATTATCACCAGTCTACATAAGAAATCACTAAACGTCGTGTTGTGAGTAAAGTAAAAATAAACCAATAAGTTACAATATTGTAATGAATTGTAATGGATCGCATTAAACCTTGACTTGCGTCACTCTGTGAAACGATTACGGGAAACAACTTGATTAATTTATTGCATTACAAATGTCGTACGTACGCCAATCAGCGAGTACAGTACTTAATTATTGATAAACGTGGACTATATTAATGACTCAATATTCAATAAAGATCGGACTTGTGCTACTGGAAACTTGACTTATATTAATATTATTATTTATATCAATTGGCCTGTTTAAGAATTGTTTCACAAATGATTTTCAGTCACAAGATATAGTCAAAACCCCAGTGTGGGCCCCCACCCCACCCCAGGGTGGGCGCGTCTTTCTTTCTTTCTTTTTAGGGTTCCGTAAACACGGGACTCTATTACTAAGACTCCACTGTCCGTCTGGCTGTCTGTCACCAGGCTGTATCTCATGAACCGTGATAGCTAGACAGTTGAAATTTTCACAGATGATGTATTTCTGTTGCCGCTATAGCAACAAATACTAAAAACAGAATTAAACATAAATATTTAATATTTAGTTCCCACACAACGTGATTTTTTGCTGGTTTTTTGCTTGATGTCTTATGTTGTACCTTCGTACGCGAGTCCGACTCGTACTTGGTCAGTTTTTTTTTAACGTTATGACACTTTCAATGACGACAACGAGTGCTGCACTCACTTGAGGAGCGCCGCGAACAGTCCCTCGTCTATGTTGGACTCCGCGCTGGCTCCGATCTGCTCCTTCTCCAGCAGCATCTTGTCGAGCGCGTCCCCGGGCAGGCGCACGCGGTTGCACGCGGCCGCCTGCTGGATGACGCGCGCGGCGTCCTGTAGCCGGCCGCGGGACACCAGCCAGCGCACGCTCTCGGGCAGCAGCCAGGGGTACAGCAGCAGCAGCAGCGACGGCGGGTAGGCCAGCCGCGCCCACGTGCGCCAGTAGCCCGCCAGGTAGTCCAGCAGAGCCAGCGACGCCGCGCCCATGGACAGCGGGATGCCCAGCACCAGGCTCGCCAGGATACGGTGCTCAACACCCAGCCACTCTATCACTGGAAAATAATATATTACCTATTAATTTGAATACTTTCAAAGTTTCAAACAACCCATACACACCTGGACGAGTCGTCTATAAGCTGGATGTGAAGTGTAACATTATTATTTTCTCAATGGCTCATACAGAAACGAATGCGACCTCATTTAATACTAATACCATGGGCTAGAAACAAAAGAAGGACTCCGCCAATCTATCTTTACTGTGACTCCGCGCCACACATATCGAAAGTGAAGCATCTAAAGTAAGCCACACACATAGATCGATACGGTCGGAACTTTCGATATGTGTGGCGCGGAATCCTTTTTTTCTAGTCCGTGACTATGATGTAAATGTGTGCGTGAGGCTCAGATCAAATTGGTCTGAGGCGTGAGGTATGTTTGTACAAACGGTCCGGCTTACATAAGGTGATTCTCTTTAGATATGCGTGACGCAGAGTCCTTCTTTTTTTTCTAGTCCGTGAATAATATCTAATACTATAATATTATCTTACCACTTGCTGATAGCGCACGAAGATTTTGAAAAAAAAATAGTACAGTACAAGACTATTGTAAAATACTAACTGAGCACGAAGGCGGAGGGGTAGACGCTGGCGCCCAGGACGGTCTCCAGCAGCTCCCCCAGCAGGTAGGTGTGGTACGAGCCCGCGAAGGACTTGGCCAGCCCCAGCAGCCCCGCGCCCACCCCGCTCACCACGAGCGCAGACCGCCGACCCCATCTGCAAGAACAGACGACCCAGCATGTTGTGAGACCTCGTAGACCAAGCTCATGTTTATGCTACATGACGTCTCTCTGGTCACGATACTTTGTGTGAGTCCTGACCCTGAAACTAGTCTACTTTAAGGAATGGTGAACGAAGAGGGATCGCCAGATGGACTAGATCACTAAACGCTGCACAATGAATGTAGACCTATCATTTACTTGGCAAGCAATTAATCACCGATGTTGTCGCACAAACTAGGTATATAGGTAGATGTCGCTAGATCATATCACTGTGAGAGTAGTTAAGTTGGTAGGTAGGTAACATTCAATGAATGTGAGGAGATATTTAAAACATTTGTATGTCCTGTATCTGTTAGAGAGAGGGGGCCCCTAACCGCACCTTGTTTTTTACAATTCTTCGCATCAAAAGACTCAAGGTCATAACATTTTTAAATCAACACAAACAACAAGGCAGTAAGTAGGTACCTACCTAATGAACGTCAAAAATTGCCATCACCACATCCTATGAATTAATGAATGTCATTTACATAATTTTATCATGTCCGATTCTCAATGGAAAGGCGTAAGATTAACAACTTTAGTAGTATAAGCACACGATTGATTTTTGATCAATCAACTGTGTGGTCAGTGGTTAAAAATATAAACACCGATAGGTTCCTACTAAAATAGAGTGTTGGACGAGACGTGGCTCGCATGACTAGTGCTCCATACCGAAGCACGAATCTATGCAACCTAACATTCGTCTAATCACTACCGATATTATTCACTACTAGTAATCGAAGAAGATTAGCTGACTTTGATGGGTATTTAGGTATAAAGTAAGTTCAGGTAAATATAACATTTGATCAAATCGAATAGGGAAGGTACGCGGTGCCTGCTCTAAGTAATCGATGACTGTTCTAAGCACCTAACCCTGTGATACATAATGTATTTATTACCTGTCTGAGACAAAGCCCATGATGGGCAAGGATATGAGCATGCCGACGTTGTGCACCGTGCCCACCAGGGAACGCTTCCACTCCTGACAGGCCAGGTCGAACTGGAAACAACACATGTCATAGGTACAATTCTAATCTGAAATGAGAAAGATTGAAAGTCAGAACCGTGTAACAGTTCACAAGTAACGTGATTGTGGAACTGATAGTCTGGTACTCGAGTGTTGGACATGACACCAGCACAGAGGGCAGAGCTCCGGCGCGTGGTCACGGTCACGTGACACGTGGCGCGCGCCACACGCCGGAACCTGTTTCTTTCACAAGCGACACAAATATGCGCAAAAGTGCAAAAATATATTTTTTACGAGTGCTACGAACTCTTGTGAACCCGTCGCGACTAAAACAAGCAAACACGACACGCACGCCCGCTCTATGCGGTGGACATCCACACTCATAATACTTAGATGCGAAAGTAACTCTATCTGCCTGTCTGTATGTCTGTCCGTTACCTTACGGCAAATCCACAGAACCGATCGGAACGTTTGACAAAGTAGCTTGGGGTCTCGATAAGACCACACTTATTCTATAAATGCTAAAACTATAAGGTAACTCTGTATATCTGTTCGTTACCTCATTATTACGGTAAAACCACTGAAAAGATTGCAAAGACAACCTATGCTCGTCTGAAGATCGTTTGCGTCCGCGATAACCGGCATTACATAGACGAAGTCACGGGCAAAAGCGAGTACAGAAATCATTTCTAACCTGTTCCGGGGACTCAGACTAGAATATCTACTGCGTATCAGCTAATTTATCATAGTATTCACGTATTTATCGACCTGTTTTATTTTATTTTATTTTTCTTCCAATAAGTGTTGCGCAGTCCAGCGCTTCCTACTTAGGGCTCGTATACACAAGCGACACGTTGCCTTCGGAAGAGGCAGCTGCAGCCGATGATCTGTGGTAGTCGGCTGCTGTCGCTCGAGTGTATGTATGAGCCCTTACACCAAACTAAGCAACAACTTCTGCAACAGACACGCTATGAAGCTAACATACACACACGTACTTACACATACATACACACATTCACTAAAGTCACCTTGTTTTTTTTTAACTATGCATTAGTATAGTTTAACAACACACTGTTTATGAAAGAGCGGAGTCTCAGTCCTAATACATCTTCTTATACTTAAAAAGAGGCTTCAATCTCAAATATTATGTTGTACTACATGAGGTTACCATATAAACTATTTTTTATATTATTAACTCTTAATTGTGAAGCCAGAGTCGGAAGCCGATCATACAACTCTCGAAATACATGATAGTGTCTCCACAGTATAAACATTAGTAGGTACTACCGTACAGTAGCGACACGCTCCGCCTCCCTCCTAAACTGTTCCTCACCTCTGCTCTGGGAATTGCTTTTAGTTCAAGCGGCGCGTAGACAGGCACACACATTCACGTATTTGTACAGTCTGTTATTTTGGTAGTAGTGTAGGTAATGAAATCGTTTCGTTTGTATAAACTATAGAGTGTCGCAGGTGTGGTGTCGCTGGCGCACCTCAGAGACGATGCTGCTGCCGTGCTGGTACACGTAGGCGCCGCACTGCTCGGCGCTGCTGTTGTCGAACCCGCCGGGCAGGCAGGCGGGGCGCCGCGCCGGCCAGCGCGAGCAGCGCGCCTGCGCCGGCAGCGCCCACGCCGTCCACTCCGCCGACCACTGCTCCGAGCTCGCCACGCCCATCGACGAGTTGCCCTCGCATTCTGGCACGTGGCATCTGATGACAATCATTAAGTTCTATAAAAAAAGAAAGAAAGAAATAGTAGATACAAGTAGTAGTTTATACAAGGAGCTAAAATGACCCATTATATACGAGGTAGTTTTACTCCCGAGCTTTAGCGAGGGAGTAAATAGAAACCGAGTTTTAATGAGTTTTAGCGCCGTGTGTTACACTATACTTTTCACTACGATTGCGAGAAATTAATTACGGTCACTACCAATTCAATTTGCAATTAGAGAAAAATTACATATAAAGATTTCGCGCCAATGTCTTTTTTTTGTTTCTTCTGTAGCCGCAACATATTGCATGCATTCTACCAGAGATCGCCGATTTTAGTTCTATTTTCAAAATTAAAATGAGGTTCTTTTTTTATGAAACAGTAATAAGTCGAGTCTTTATTCATGATTATTCTACTTATCACTAAAGACTTTTTCGTTTTTGTAGGCTCATTGTCATATTTGACACACATAAATTAAAAAAAAAAAAACTTTTTCCCCTAGAGGATGAAATGCTATTTTATCCCCGTTCTGGTATGCTACAATGATGGCCTTTTTGAGCAAGAGAAGTGAAAAATGCGTTTATTGGCATTACATCTAATATAAAATGCTTTGTCCTGAATGACTGACTGACGGATCAACGCACAGCCTAAACCGCTGATTGTAGGGACATGGAACTTGGAGGGCGTGTTCTTTGTATGACGTAGGCATCCGATAAGATAGGATTTTCCGAAATTCTACTCCTAAGGGGGTGAAAAACGGGGGCAAAGTTTGTATGAGACACGTGATTACGTGTTAGAATTTATAATTGCTATAGAGTAGGTAGTGATTGTGTGAACTCAAGTAGTTATTGTTTACGACTTCCACGCGAACGAAGTCGCGGGCATAAGCTAGTACTTAAAATAAAATACACCTTAAAACTATAAAAAACAGAAAACAGTCAATATAATGCCAAAAGGGCCTCAGCTCAGCATGATGTCAGATGACACCAGATGACGCTGATTTTCAGCTGCAGCCCACGAGTACCATACACTAGAATATTAAAACAATAGGAAAGGGAAGTGTACATTACAAGAGTAAAATACGGTGACACTATGTTAAAACCAATGATATTCTAATAAATATTTTATATTTTAATAAAATATATATATATATTTTTTAATAAAATTTAATATAGGTAATATCATTGGTTAAAACCTATATAAAATTAAATAAACGTGGTCACTTGTACTAGAATAAATAAATACCCAACATGCGCTGCATAAAAATAATAAATCTTAAGAGATAGCCGTAGTCTGACCACCAGTCTTACCAAGGGGTATCGTGTAACCCAGTAACTGGGTTGTGGAGGTCCGATAGACAGTCGCTCCATGTAAAACACTGGTATTCAGCTGCATCCGGTTAGACTGGAAGCCGACCCCAACATATAGGACCCTCCTCTGATGAGAATGGTGACGGTGTGCCCGCATGCGGCTGGCCAATTGACTAGGTATCGCCGCTCTAAGACGAGTTAAGGTTACAAAAAATGAACAAAAACTAGGAAGGCTGGTACTAGTACAGCATCATGGTACCTGTGCTGTGCGAACAGTATAAAAGTGATGATATTCATCGGCCCCGGTTCACTAGATATGATCGCTCAAAAACGTTTTATGGTTACTAAAAATGAACGATCACTAGAAAGGCCGAAACTTGTATAATATTAAAGTGGGCGCAGTACGTATGTGAACAGTTTAAAAACTGACGATATTAAGATATTGTTAGTGATAGTGCTTTATAAACGATTAAAATAACATATTTAGTCAATTGTTGGTAAGCCAAATAAAAAAATAAATAAGATATGTTATAAAACTTTCAACGACATAATGATATGCCCATGATAGATACAAAATATAAAACAATTAGACAAACCGGCCAAGTGCGAGTTGAACTCGCGTGGAGAGGTTCCGTACAATGCCAAAGTCAAATGTTTTTATTCAATTGTGGTTTGTTTTACAATAGGTAAGTACTCTTACTGAATGTGAATTTTGAATCTACTACTATTTTCCATAAGTGAACGTATTGTATTGAGTGTACCACTTTATTTTCAATTAATAGAATTCTTATAGGTTTTCCTGTAATCTTCAAGCAATGAACTATATTTTGTATATTTTTCAAAATTTTAGGCTCTGTAGTTTCGGAGATCAGGGTGGGAAATGGTCAATTCGCATTAATCCGCATAACGCGGACGGACAGACAGACGCACGACTCATCCTATAAGTGTTCCGTTTTTTTTTTGTACGGAACCCTAAAAATGAATAAAGATATTATATACTATGGCAGTTAATAGGAGACCAATCCGCACTGACAGTACACCCGTTCATGAAAATGTCGCGTGGATGAGGACTATTCAATTTAGCTCAAGCATTTTAAAGGGCACCGAATGATCCAACGCACGCGAGCATGACAATACTCTCAACCGCCATGCTCTTTCATGTCAAACACATAATAACGGTACACTGCACACATTCACATTCAGTAGTGCGTAAAAATTATAATTATTAATTAGGTACAAACGATGATAGATAGGACATTCAAAAAATTAAATTAAAAATTTAAAAAACCCCCAACGCAAAACAATAAAGCAATTATTTAAAAAGTAAAAAATAATATCTTTTGTTGAGCCATCAAATGTTTGTTCGTTGAAATGGCGCTATAATGTCGCGTCGGGGTACCGCGTAAGTCAAATCTCATTGCAAATCCATGAGTTGGCTATTTTACCTATTTAGCTATTGCTGACTTAGCGGTACCCCGCCGCGACATTATAGCGCCATTTCAACGAACAAACATTTGATGGCTCAACAAAAGATATTATTTTTTACTTTTTAAATAATTGCTTTATTGTTTTGCGTTGGGGGTTTTTTAAATTTTTAATTTAATTTTTATTTGAAAGTTTTTAAATATAATTTAGTCTAGTTTTGAGAAGTTGTAAATACGTATAAAGTTGTATTTCGTCACATGGATCTTTTTGATATTAAAGATATCACCCTGAGAATGCGTTTGGTATATATAATTCAATTTTGGAAAAAGTGTGGATTGGATTATTTTTGCGTAACTACGTCCAATTGGCACAACCATACTCTGGCACAATCGTACCCAGTCCACCCTATATTTAAACAGCCGGCTGTTTAAACAACAGGGAACCGGTGCTTTGGCCCTTAGAGTTTATAAAATTAATTTTCAAGTTTTTAGTTTTCATTTCGTTAGTTAATTAATATTCTTCATTCCCTTTCAATACAGTATGCATTATTCTACTAGTCAAGCCCTTTCATTTGACATCCATATTGAGGGAGTCGTGAAAAAAAAAATGTAATTCGCCATTTTGTGGTGCCGGTCATCTTGGCTTTGAAATTTATCATAGTGTAAAGTATTCTACAAGTGAAGCCCTTTCATTTGATACTCATATTGATGGAGTTGTGAAAAAATATGTGATTAGCTATTTTGTAGCGGCGGCCATCTTGGACCGATTTTCATCAAACATAGCTAAGAACACTCCCGACTAATTCACCTTTCAAATAAAAAAAACAAAAACAAAATCGGTTCATCCGTTCGGGAGCCACGATGCCACAGACAGACACACACACACACACACACACAGACACGTTAAACTTATAACACCCCGTCGTTTTTACGTCGGGGGTTAATAAATATCGGAAAACATAACAATAATGACGAATTTTTTAATGTCAGTAACAAAAGGTCACCCTCTTCCAATAAAAAAAATAGCTAGGTACCTAGTCAAAGTGGCCGTGGACACAGTCGAGACCAGCATTAAGCCAAGTATTTTTGCCCCATGGAGATCTTCTGTAATCTGTAACCATGATCTTTAGATGTAGGTAAGCCTTTATAACGACCGCAGGTTTAATGTTACCGCCTCAGATTATCAAACAAAAGGCTGATAGACCGTGCGGGACACTGCGAGTGAAGCCACAAAAGCAAATACAAATTCAATAACGAATACCTACAATCTCGAGATTGTATTCGCTTTTGAATTTTTATTTGTATTAGAAAGTATTTGTTTTTTTTAACAATGCTTCGCTTCGTGCTGTACTGACTCGTGACAGTACCGTCGCAGATTAACTAATAGTTCCTTTACTGTGGTACAGCGCGAAGCGAATTGTAGGTATTCGTTTTTAAATTTGTATTTGCTTCTCCCTAACTAACGCTCTAGTAGATAGTCCTTTTGGAACACAAAATAATGTGATGTGAGTAATTGAGATCAACTTAATTACTTCCGCCCGTGTCATCTACATTAATGAAATAATTAGTGAAGAGGCGTTTATTTTTCAGCAGGTTCGCGCGCTCTTCAGCGTGTCATTAGACGGTCAGTTACACTTGGCTCACTAATCTATTTACACTCCATACCTACTCAACCGACTAGCTTAATACCTATGTTACTTCCGTATAAAATGTGTACCGTGAACTGTTATCGTGCTCAAAACCGCAGCAGACATGCGGCTGCGCACCCAAATAGAACAGAATGAGTTCGCAGCCTCGTGTCGTACGCGAGAGCGACCCGCGTGTCCACGCCACGAGCGGACGCGCCCTGTCACGCCCTGTCACGCCCTGTCAGTGTCACGCATGCTTGCTACAAGCCGCTATTCATGCGAATCACTCTTTACCACGCTCTTTAACCATGTAAACAAAAGTCACGGCCAAGAGAATGGGTCGACAAATCCAACTAATCCATTAAACGAGAAAAAGCAAACAACTGGAAACTTACATTCCCATTAAAATGAGAAATTAGATTGGCTCAGTTCACGGACATGTTTTTACCAATGTTAGATTAAAGAGAACAAAGAGTAATCGAAGGTTAATTCTGGTATTCTATTATTGTATAACATTAATAGGCAATCAAGACGCGTAAGCTAACAAGCAGAGCTAGCAAAAAGTTAAGTGGCTTCTATTTTAGAACTGAACAGTGACAAAAAGCATCTCTTAGCCTGTGAATAGTGGTGTTTGTAAACAAGTACTGTGAGAACTTAGAGCTCTCACTAGGAGAGTTTGGATACTATTTCTACGGAAAATAAACTCTGATAACGACAAGGTAATTATTGGAAATGGTTCAAGTAATGAAAATCCGTTAAGTCTGTATTTAAGAACAGTCTTTATCTCATTACTCCAATTTTAAGTTTTAAACTATTAAAATGTGATTGAATCTGGATATACTAGCCTGAACCCCTATCTATAGTACTTACCCACTACTTCCCACTGCGTAAACTTACACCGAAGTCCGAAGCTTGCTCATTATTTGCTGAAAATAAATGTATAAGTTGCCTTTATATCGCTGTGTTCTTAGAACCATACTTCTAAGGTACGAGAAGGTTTACAATAGTTCAGTTTAGTATTTAAATGTTTAAATGCTACCCTAACTTGGAAGTTGGCCTTTGGTGTGGGATGCAACATGTTTCGACTGACACCCTTGCGCCATCACAGCCTTCTTCGAAGCTATATGTTTGAGCCGTTAGAAGTGG
Source organism: Charanyca ferruginea (assembly GCA_947361185.1). Lineage (NCBI taxonomy): Eukaryota > Metazoa > Arthropoda > Insecta > Lepidoptera > Noctuidae > Charanyca > Charanyca ferruginea. The sequence goes on from OX376068.1 coordinate 27,432,821, forward strand.
AAACACATGTGTCATGGGGTCTGAGTGCTCATATTATTTTTCGGGACATCGCCAAACGGCTGGTCGACTCTTCATGTGACCCGAGGGCTGGCCTATACTTCGGCCACATTATACCCACTAAGAGTAGACGATTTTTTTTAATAACTATTATTTATACAAATACGCCGAATGAAGGGCCGCTATAAGATCAATAACAGAAGGGTTTACTGTAACCATCTCAGCGGTGACAGTGTACAATACTTACTTGAAGGGTTTGTTAAGGGCCACGCGTCGCTGTGCGCTGGTGAATTAAGTCAGTAGGTCATGAATGGCATGGCGGACACGTGTGCTGTGTGCTGTGGAGCTTACAATAACAACACGTCCAGCCGACTAACATATGTTTTGTAGTAGTAACTAGTAAAGCTCTGTGGCAAGGAGCTCGACCGGGGAAGAGTTACTACCATTGTATCTGATTTTTCCGCTAAGCAGCATTCTGATGAGATATGGGTTTTGTAACCCTAGGAATTTGTCCTGTATCGTGGCGGTGCGTTTACAAACATATAAACTCACATACACAAATAGACAGACCTAGAACAATATCTGCGTTCGCAGCTCACCCGTCAATCGCTAAACGCCTGCACCGTGTCGTGTCTCGTCTAGATTAGCAACGCATAATGACAATTATTATACCTAACTGCGAACTCTCTGGTAGGTTTAGCAGTTAAAACTAGCTATAACAATACTAACGTTTACCATAAGTTCTAATGTGTAAGTACCAATTTTGTACAAAATCTGAATTAATAAGTACCTAGAGTACAAATGTTACATAAGCAAAAGATTTTGTTTTCTCCGCCTTAATTATCCCACTGCAGGGAAGAGGGCTCTCTACTCTCCTACCATTTTTCTCTATCTCTATCGAAAATAATATAATGACATTAAATAATAGGTAAGTACCTGTAGTATTTGCGATACTGTACTACCTTCTAAATACTAGGTACGTGATAATTATGTATTTTTTCAAAGATACAATAAATTCTCATTTCTCGTTTGAATTGTGCATCACTGTAACATTTATGCTCGCGGCTGTACCTACTTACTTTTACGACGCCATCAAATCTGTGCCATCAGTGTTATTTAATGGGGACTCTATGATGTTGTTTTGCATCCTCGTCAAATTTCAGGTGGTTGTCCTAAAAGACATAAATAATCAATTGAAAATACAGTACCGGGCAATAACTAATAAGCGCGGTTTTTTTTTATTGTTGAAATTTAACAGTATTTCAGAATTAAATCTAAATTCAATGAGAATAACCCGACTGACTACGCACACAGCGACAATGCAGCTGTGTGCGTGAGCGTCGACGTCTTACCTACTAAATTCAAGCGTGCGTGCCGCGTGCGGACGGAGCGACCGGGGTAGCAATAATTTTACCTAATTTTATTTCGAACATCACCTACATTATTGTCATAAATTTCGATTCATAATTAACTCATTTTAAGCATCATTAGAATACGGAAATCTTACTAATGACAGTAATCCTAGTGTGCCAAAGAAAAGTTCACTGGCCTGCTATCAGATGATTAATAAAATGTTAGTTTTGCTTTATTGCTGTCGTTCAGCATAAACTTTTCGTAATGATTTTGTTTTTATTTGTGGATTTAAGTGGATTAAATAGGTTGATTTGAAATTTTCCTTCCTACATAACGGGCTTAGGACCGGCAATAATACCTAAAGTTGGTGTAACAATGTTTTTTAAAGATTTGCTAGTGAAGTGTACCTACTTGTAGGTGTTGATACTTTCGACTCTTAGGTATTTTTGGCGTAGTTAAAAATTTTAAATCAACTTATTTACACTAATAAAATTGATTAAGCTAACAACGTATTTACAAAATGTACAAATAAATAAATTACCTACTTATGTTACCCGGAGGTATTGTTCAAAATTGTTACCATCACACTCTTGGCACAATCGAGCACGACGTAGCTGGTTTTCCTTCAGCTTACGTAAAACTAACACATTCGTTTTTAAAGTGTCGAAAGCACTAATGATCCTTGCACGTAATTCTGTTACACTTGTCACTTCCTCCGTGTAAACTAACCTTTTAACGTCTCCCCACAAATAAAAGTCTAGAGGCGTCAGGTCCGGAGAACGCGGAGGCCAGGCCACAGGTCCTCCGCGACCGATCCAGTGGTCACCAAACCTTTCGGTCAAGTACTCGCGTACTTGCCGACCATAGTGAGGGGGGGCACCATCCTGCTGGTAGTAGAGGTTGCGATGGAGTGCCAGAGGAATATCTTCCAACATCTCGTCGACAACGTGACGCAACAGCTCCAGGTATGTTGCACTGTTGAGGTACCCATCGATGAAGTAGGGTCCAAGCACGTGTTCCCCTAATATGCCAGCCCACACATTCAGTCCAAACCGCACTTGGAACGCATGCCGTTTGGTTACGTGCGGGTTATGGTCGCGGTGAGCCCACCAATGTTCGTTATGAACATTGTAGACGCCAACTCGAGTAAATAAACACTCGTCCGTCCACAGGATGTTGGCGTCTTGGTGTTCCAGCAACCAGCGACAAAATGTAATCCGCACGGCATTATCACCTGGGTGAATGTCTTGTGCTTTGCGGTAGTGGAACGGGTGCTGCAGTTCACGCTTCAGTAGGCGCCACACTGTGGTGTGGTGCACTCCAAAGCGTCAACCAGCCTCCCGCGTGCTTGCCCGTGGTTCTCGCTGAAAGTATTCCAGGATGTCTTCCTGCAAGGCGACAGGCAGGCCTACGCTGCCGCGAGCTTGAGCATGCCGGGGAACGTCAAACTGCCGATGATCCCGCAGTCTCTGCGTAGCAGCCAGCATGACGCTCTGTGATGGGGGTTCCCGATCGGGAAACATTTCAGTGAACATCCGGATGGCTCCACGTAGGCTGTCTCCACTGATGGCATACAGGCGGACCATCTCCACCAACTCGACATTGGAGTAATTGTCCGTCATCTTGCACTTAGTAGAACTCGCAAAGCGCAGCGTACGCTCACTGCGGCGACATCAAACAAACTGTTGTGCTCCCGCCCGCGCGGGTGGGAGCGAGAGCGGGAGCGAGAGCGGGAGCGCGAGCGTGGCTAGGCAAGTAGGCACGTGCGCGAGTAGTACCTACAAAATTATTGAATGATCGTTGCGTATGCGTTGTTTATGTATTGTTTGCGTTTGTTTGTGTGTGAAAGCGCGGTTATAGGGCTAGTAACAGACGGGCCGCTTTTAAATAGGGCTGGTTTACAATTATGGATTTCAGTAAACAGGAAAAAAATATAAAAAAATACCTACTCATTTTATTGTTGATTTGGGTCGAGAATCATTAGCATAATTACGTCCTTGAATTTGACTAGGATGCAAATCAACAGCTGTCACCAAAATTTATATTTGTCATCAAGTTGTATCACCTAATGAATAGATCTATCGCCACGAAATATTTTCGTTCTCAGATAAACAAAGAGTGTTTCCAGATATGAATTATCAAATTAATGTTAATATTTGTGTAAAATAAGAGATGGCTTACCAATAAAATTGTAGTGCATAAGATGAATATAAACTTCGTTCTTATAATAATAGTTTTATTACTAAAATAATAGCTTTGTGCTCAGAATGGTAGATCTGTCACCAAATAAATCTAAGGACCCTTAAGTCCCCCCCTGGGGTGGATTCGACATGGTTAGGTTGGGTTAGAACTGTGACTCCCTACGCCAGAACCAAATCGCTTTTGACAGTCAAACTCAAATATTTCTAAAATACTTTGGTTAAATATTGGTGATCATTTACTATTTTTGGAGGTCATTTACATTTATTTGGTACTAGACCCTATAGCTCCATGATTTTAGGTGATTTACTGTGGAATTGATTTTATATTGTTTGGTAACTACATTTTGGTGACAAATCTACTATTTTGCGGGCAAACCCTATTATTTAAGAAACATTAAACTAATTAAATTGGCGATAGCTTAAATGATACCCTTATTTAATTCCCTGCCTAGTACTTAAATAATTTATAGAACTCGCATTTTATGCCATCAAACATTTAGTAATGAGGTAAGTTATTCAAATTCAAATAACTATAAAACAATATATCTATCATTTTGGAACATTATGCACATATAAAAACAAACTCTTGATACTCGTTGCGATTTGAATAAACGCAAATTAGTACTTATACTACCTACTTTTTTATTAAGCTTACGATGCGGCGCGGCGTGACACCCCTACTGATTAACATATTTTTTAGTATAGTACCAATGAATGGACGCAAGCTATAAAAAAAGTGGCCAAGTGCGAATCGGACTCGCGCACGAAAGGTTCCGTACCATCTATACAACATTAGACATCGAGAAAAAAAAACAGCCCCTTAAATATTTATTTTATTCTGTTTTTAGGGTTCCGTATCTCAAAAGGAAAAAACGGAACCCTTGTAGGATCACTTTGTTGTCCGTCTCTCTGTCTGTCTGTCCGTTTTTCTGTCAAGACTCTATATCTCGGGAACCCGTGGAGGTATCGAGTTGAAATAAAAACTATATACTAAAGTCTACAGTCCCTTGAAGCTGTAAAAAAATCAAACTTCTAAGTTGACGCGAAAAAAAAGATACGGCCGTTTGTGGCGAGAAAACGTATATTTCGACACCATCTAGGGAATAAAAATTTATAGGGTACTTCCAGTTGACCTAGAACTATGTTTGGCAAGTAATATCGTCTTGTACTACAAGTACAGGGAAAAGTCTGAAAACTATACATTTGTAATTAAATCATAAAAATATAGTCTTCAGGTCATAATTGTATGGGTTACCAAATCACGGATTTTGAACGGAACCCTCGGTGGACGAATCTGACTCGCACTTGTCCGGTTTTTTTTGTATTTGTTGTTGTAGCGGCATTCTGTCATCGCTACATCATCTAATGTCTAGCTGTCACGGTTCATAAAATACATGGTCTGGTGACAGACAGCCAAACAGACAGCCAGACAGACGGACAGTGGAGTCTTAGTAATAGGGTCCCATTTTTACCCTTTGGGTACGGAACCCTAAAAAGTGTCGTGAGCTATAACACTATCGTAGGTAGGTACTTAGTGTGTCGCGCGCCGCTAGTCAGACTAGTTAAACCTGAAAGCTCCACTACTTTAGCATATCAACGTAGCTTTAACTTTACCAGAAATAACTAGTGGAAACCACTTGAAACTGGATATTAACTACATCCCTAATGGCGTAGACTTAGTCATTTAAGAGACACCAACAGGAAATAAATATTATAGTATAATAGGGCTACCACCTACTATAATTGAACATAGGTAGATTCAAAATCCAAAGCACAAACATTGTTATCAACGTGTACAATGCTTGCGGTCACGCCGGAAGCGGTTACACTGCTCTGTGTGTGAGTGTGTATGACCACAGCCCATTGGCCTCCAAGCAGATAGCGGTTACAGGAACCGCCTTTATGATTGCTCTGTTGCATGAGTGCGCTCCAGGCCTCCGGGTCGCGGGTCGCAGGTCGCAGGTCACTAGTCTATGCTAGCACTCGTCGAGACCTGCTAGGCGCCACCCATTATAAGTACGGCACGCTCCAAACAGGCATTATACTAGGATTAAACTCCAGAGCCTTGAATTGAACATCGCCGCACCGTTGCTAGCCTATCGGTCTCGTATCGGGTACATTTCGGAAAGTGTGCTTTGGAATTCCACAATTCCCCATTCCATCATCGGACGAGCAGAGATACGGCGAGGCGTCATCGCTATATGGTTCAATTTCTACGGTCTCGAACCAAGTGCTTTGATGCCACATTTATTGTGCGAACTGCCAGACTGTGGCATTCACTGCCCGCCACTCTGTTCCCTGATAAGTATAATCTGGGTATCTTCAAGGCACGAGTGAACCGGTTCATCCTAGGACTGTTATGCCTGTTACTAGTAACAGTAACACACAGTCACAGACACAGTTTCGGCGTTCTGCAGTAGTGTGTGTCACTGTTATGCCGCCTGTTACTTTTAGTAACAGTGAATTGAGGATGGAAGGAACAAATTGTTATCTGTTATGTCTAAATATCTGTTACTTTTCACTGTGACGATAAATATGCATCACTCCTAGTTCGACCTTAGGCCGCATCAGCACTTAAGATCATATGAGTTGCGGGCAAATTAAACGCAGTATAATAGAGTATTAATAAAAAAAAGGAAAGGCATGACTGAGTATAAATTAGGGGACGACTTAATTTTTTTAGTGTAACCGTTTGGTAATGAATTTGGATTATAATAAGAAGCAAGCACTAAAGCCACCGATTCGGTTTGCGAATAAAGGTGCACAAATAGCAATCGTTCTTAAATTCAGTCTGCTAACTTTCTAGTTGAGAAGACACAAAAACAACCAATTGGTATACCATTATAATATCCACCAGTTATCAAATGATAAAAATCATGAAATATATCGTGATGGGTATATCTAGGAATGTGCCCAAGAGGCTGGCGGCATTGCCACCTTGGATAGCAATGCTTAACCTCTGTCCGAGGTAAAAACCAGTTCATGGATCACGGGAAGTGTCAACCAACCTTTTTGAAATTTGCTTAAAAAGGTGATGAGCACCCCACGACCCGAGGGTTTCAATCCCAAACGGCTCGAAAATAAAGTTATCACCAAGGTGATTATACTTTCGCCGTTTCAGTTTTTCTTCAGCCGCAGCAGCAGCACCAGCACAGCACGCTGAACGCTGATGAAAGTTAATCTATTTGTTAATACATATTATTAATCTCGAAACGAGGGTGATATGAATGAACGATGATAAGAACGCTGACCGCAGCCCACAGCACGCGACGTGCGACGGTGAGCAAACAACGCTCGTGTGGAGCTATCGAGCGCAATATCATGCCGCGATAATAACGCCGTGAGATAAACAGCTTAATAATTACCTCAATATTATAAGTTATTCAATAATAATATTAGTATGTGGGGACTTTTCTCACACGGCCATCTGACCCCAAACTGATTACTCTGGGCGGGATTCGAACCCGCAACACGCTGCTCAGCAGTCAATCGCTCAACCACTGCGCCAACCGGGTCGAAAAATAAAGATTAAAAAAATTCATAAAGAGTTGTAAAAAGAACACGCGCTACGCAGCTGTGACATGCGCAAGAGTGCACACGTGTGTAAAAACAACCGTCTGTATAGTTATCTATACTAATAAATTATAAAGAGGAAAGATTTGTATTTTTGTATGTAACGATACTGGTCCGATTTCAAAAATCCTTTCACCAATCGAAAGCTACATTATCGCTGAGTAACATAGGCTATATTGTATTATTTAAAAATAGAGGTCCTTGAGAAAATTCACGCGGACGAAGTCGCGGGGAAAGTGCTAGTTACTACATATTATGACAGTGTCAAACTAATATTTAAACTGTGGTAGTACTTTTGAAGGAAAGCCGACAAAGTGATATTGATAATGTAGTTTCTAACTCGTGTCACTAACCTACATCGATAGCCATCGATATTAGATTTATTTAAGAGAAAAGAAAGACACTTTGCATCAAACAAAGTGTATGTGAATGATATATTTTTTTCTGTTATCAAGTTTGGTTGGTTTTCAAAGCCAGTCAAGTAAACAGTTCACATCTTCATAACAGGAAGACACAGAACAATCCGGTTTCTCACGTAATAGAGCGACAAGAAGTGTAAGTATAGTGGAAATTGACAATATTTTCCTCAGAACCTTAGATTGAAAATTGGAACCCATATAGGATCACTCCGTGTGTCCGTTTGTCCGTCTGTCACAGTCAATTTGCTTAGAATCTACGGGACCAATTATGTCAAAAATTTGGTACACATATTACAATTCTGTGCCCCAAACACGTTGATCATTATTGTTTGAGGTTATTTTTGTGGCCAAATTAGGAAATCTAAAAAAAGTTTGGCGAACTGTACCGTATGAGTTGATATATTAAATGAAAGAAAACTTATAAATAGCAATACACCAAATAAAAAAAAACAACCAAACCAACCAACCAATTTGTGTAGCAATTTACCATTCAATTATCTCCTGAAAATACCGACATACAGAAAATATGTCTTTACTTATAGATAACAGGGAAACCTACAAGAAGTCGATGATTTAAATAAACATAGCATGGTAAATCTCTCAGTATTGTGCGAACATTACATTTAACAATTTAAGTTTGATCTTGGGTACCTACCTATATATACTATATAGTGTTATATATCATAGGGACGTACGGAACCCCTCCCACGCAATTCTGGCTCGCACTTGGCCGGTTCTAAATGCATTCAGTTCAAGCTTAAAAAGTATCTATTTTGAAGTCGTTGTTCGCTAGCTGAGCGCATCTGTGGCACAATACATATAGATCTGCATACCTCTGCCGCGCGTGCACTACACGTTGCGACACTATTTTTGTCGTAGGCTGTGCCTGCGCCTAATAGGACTGCATACTGCACTGCGGTACATCCGGTTGTAATAGTGAAACCAATACAAATGCAGAGGCCCAACGAAATTAACAACATGATACGAAACAGAACATTCAAAACTAGTTAATAATTACAGATATTAGAAGTAGTAACGTGTTGACATTGGACATCACTAACAGACTCTCAAGGTTCAGCTGTTAGTCGTCTTCTTGTTTTTCTAACTTTGTTCATAATATCAAGTTTATACATTAATAAACCGTCAAAGTCAACTCCGCGCGATGATAGCTCAAATAGTTTTCCATTTTCAAAAATCATGGTTTGGAACCACGGGGTTTTGCAATTTTCTAAAAACTGTGCTAGTTAGAGACATCGTTCTCATTTAGGTAGGTAGTGTCATTGTCGCGTAATTATTTATTTATTTATTAACTCATCATAACTAGCATTACAGGAATGTCCTAATTCAATAGTATGGCCATAGGAATTACAGTTTTAATATTTAGATAGATACATAAACTTCCACTAACACTATTTATTTCACAGTTTTCACTTTGTGAACTTTGGAGATAAGGGGCTGGTATTTATACGGACATTTTCATCATCAGTCAAAAACTAGAAATGGAAGTAAAAATGTAATGGTGCAAATAATTAAAACATGATTAATTTGATTGTTGATTGCTGTTAAGACATCACTAGCTCCCGCCGACATCACTACACGCCGGGCGGCCGCAGGCGGAGCAGCGGGTGCAGGGGGGGCGCTCGAGCTGCGAGCGCGCACCGGCCGGATCAGCTGACACTGCGTCATTCACCGCCGTACTAAGCGCGCGCTTCACCCTTTCGCGTTAATCCATTATTCTAACTGTCAACCGTTTGTTTCTTCGATGTTTTAAATACAGTCCTGTAATACAAATTTCACCGCGTTTTCGTCCTATCACCACCATTAGGGCTTACCCACTCCTATCTAATTGCTTTACTTGAAACCTTTTATGGAAAAAATAAAGATTTTCAAAAGTACCCTACAGAGAGGTCCTGTATGAAAATCGATCAGATGTTTTCGAACAAAATAAACAGCTCATTCATTATAAATTTTAAATTATAAAATTTTAATTTTATTTGTAATTCAGGGATCATTTTGTGATTTATTTTATTTTTAATTTTATTGACATTTTATTTTTATTCTAATTCTGTGACATTTTTAATTGATACGACTTTTGACATTGTATTTCGATTTGTTGTGGCAGTGTTGTGTTTTTTTTTATGTTATCTTCTAAGGGTCTTGCCTGAATTAAATGAATTTTATTTTTTACTAGCTTCTGCCCGCGACTTCGTACGCGGATCCTGTTGCTTATGCCAGCGACAACGGGGTCGGCAAAATCGAAGATCTAAAACGTCTGATGTCGAATTCTAAGAGCCCGGGGACGGGAAAGCAACGGGATGCGCGAGACGTTCAAAAAGTACAATTTTGAATCATACCTCCGATGGCAGAATATGTAGTCGCGTCGTGGCGTAGTCAACCATAGGAGTATACGTAAATGCACTCCGTTCCTTATCAACCCAAGGAAGGTCGGCATGCCCTACGGCTATATCTTGAGACACATCCGATTCTTCAGATGACATCGACATTCTGTTCAGAGAATTTCGAATTCGATCAGAATTCAAACGTTCGTTGCGCTTTTTTTCTGTCTCTTCATGCCGTACTCCAGCAATGCTTTCTCTCTCGCTTTCTAACTGATTATGAATATTTTGTTGTGTGCGTGTTCGGGACAATATATGATAATCTCGATCAGCATTTAGTGGCGCATCACGTTCATCACTCGTTTCAAAAGACCTGTTAGTAGATGTGCGAATACGCTGAGAACTCAAGCGTGATTCTGTATCAGTAAACGTTTCCGATTCGCGAGACAATGCATGTCGCTCATGATCAGCGGACCGTCGCGCATCACGTTCCCCACTTATCTCTAGAGACCTAGAAGCAGATGTGTAGATATGCTGAGAACTCAAGCGCAATTCTTTATCCGTGAACGTCTCCGACTCGCGAGACAATGCATGACGTTCACGATCAGCGGTCAGTCGTGCATCATATTCTTCACTGGTCTCTAGAGACCTGGATGTAGATGCGTAAATACGCTGAGAACGCAGGCGTGCTTCGCGATGTGAAGAGGTTTCCACGGAGCCAGTTGCAGCCTGATGTTCTCGAACAACATCAAGTCTCTCCTGATGCTCTTCGGTAGATTCTTGGGAACTTATGATCCTCAATCTTTTAACTCCTTTGAAACATTGGAAAAGATTTGACCTCTTTCTAGGCATGGTTATAGTTTTATTGTGAAGATACCTGATCAATTAAAATCTAAGTGACTGCTCCCCCGCGTTACGGGGTAGGGTACCGTGTCACGAAGATTAATGGAAAAGGAAATTTAACACTCAAATAACATAAGCTCAAAGGCATATTTATTCGATAAAATAAAAAAATAAATGGGAGTTTTGCCCAGTAGAGTCAAATTTTCAATGATGTACCATCGTCATCAAAATCAGTCCTAAACTGTTACCGCCTTCACCACGTGGAGGTACTCCCACCTTATTATAATATGCAGCGAAATTTGTGATAGCTTTACAGTAAAATTTAAAAAATTACAGCTTTGATTTCCTCGTCAGATGTTTCTGATCTTGGATTTTTATAAGTCAACAGGAAATGCCCATCAGACCGAAGAACTTTAGCTAAGACGTCATTATTATATGTGTTATGGTGTAGCTGGGCTCTTGGAGTTCCACATCAGGTGTTCCAGATCTTCAAGTTTATTCTCTCAGCAGAAAATGCTCATCACGTGGAACAATTTTTGCTACGGTACCATTTTTGTATCTCTTATAGTTTAGCTGGTCTGTTGCGGTTCTGCATCAGGTGTTCAAGTTTCCAAGATAAATTATAGCATATATGTTGCCCAGACTTAATACCTATACAACAAAAGAAAAATCATTCAAATCCGCCCAGTAGTTCCGATGATTAGCGTGTACAAACAAACAGACAAACAGACAGAATTTTTTTTTTGGATTCGTGCTCTATTGCTGTTTCTAAACCCCCCTCAATTATAATTTTTTTAATATATTCAATGTACAGACACAGTTTTTTTACTGTTTTATTATTTTTTTTTTTTTTTTCATTTTTTCATTTATTTTATTATTTTAAATTTCATTCAAATTCAAATGAATCAAGATCTAAAAACTGTAGTAGCACAATTACATTCTACCATGACTTACATTTGTGGTGTGCAAATCTTACTATTATAAATGCGAAAGTAACTCCGTCTTTTACGCTTTCACGATGTAACGGTTGAACCGATTTTGATAAAATTTGATATGAAAAATTGAAAATAACTTCAACCCTGGGGAAGGACATAGGCTACTTTTTATTCCGCGAGTTTATCTGCATCCCCGATAACCGACATTCACGCGGACGAAGTCGCGGGCGAAAGCTAGTCGGTTTTATTGGTATGCTTTTATTAATAACGAGTAATAAAATAATTATTCAATTTAAACTATTAAGTTTCACCCATCGGCTTCTAAGTAAACTTTATAAATGATGACTCTGGTAACTTATCTTTTTGTGGACCATACGCATCTTTACACATCTATTTATAATACTTACATATTATTATTTAATAGTTTGTGACTTCGATATTTTCATTTCGATAAATAACACTGAGCCAACTTGAAATCTTGTTTACCTACCTCTTGCTTTTTGGTGAACGTGTTTATCGTAGTCGCGTTTTAGAATTTTAACTTTATTTTTATGTTGTAGTTTTAAGGCGGTTGTCTTTTTGTCAGTATAAAAAAATAAAAAATAAATGTTTTTTTAATGGTTTACAATTCCCGTAAATATCGGTGAATACTTAGATGATTTTTTTTTTTTTTTGAAGTCATTTAAAAGCTAAGTACCTACCTACTCTGTAAGCGACACCTCGGTACCTCGGCGAGTTTTGTTGATATAGTACGAAATCCAAGCAGACAAGCCTACATAGGTAGTCATAAGGTTTCAGACCCGACAGACGTAGTCTCGTTTGGTACCTTTTGGAACCAACAGACTTTAAACCAGCTTAAAATAAAAATCTTACAGTTTTATAAAAAAATAAATATAAAACTTCAAATACCTTTACAAAAAAAAACAGAACTCAAAAACAACAAAACAAAACACAAAAGAAAACAAAACACACAAAACAAAAATACAAAACAACAGACAAACACAACAAACAAAATAGAACAGATTTAATCAACCAGGGTAATCTATGCGTAGTAGGTACCTAGGTACATTGATTTTTTCTTTTTCGATCTTCTAAGACCGAAAATATATTTGACTCCAAATTCAATTCTGAGACATGCATAGTTTTACTCCCTAAACCTAGCGTATACTATCATACTGTGTAATGTAAGTAGCTAAATATGTAAATAAAAGCTTAGACTAACATAGCGGTTCTCAGAGTGCTGAGTACATACTCTTGTTTAAATTCTACTTCATCTTAGAGTTTGAGGTCAGTGGTTTGATAAGTAACAGTATTGACGTTATTGCCCATCGAACATAATGACCGCGTTCTTGTCTCATCGGAATAAGCCGACTGATGAGCTATGTGCGGACAGCCGGACAGTGCGGCCTCACAGCAGTTCATAGGCCACAGACAATAGGGACTGCATTGTACTTATTTTATGTATGTCACATGTACCGAATGAACGCAGGTATTGTTATCTCTGCGAAAATTTGTGAAAATACGCAGACACGCACACAACACACACATCAGCTTCTTCATAGAGTCTAGAGTCGTATAATATCAATCTGGAGTTACCTACATCTACCCTACTTATCTACACGCTTCTATGTCAATTAAATGTTATAGATAGTTAGTGGTCATGCTTCTATAATAAAATTGTTGCGCACATTTTTAAATTTCTGCAAAATGTTAAATAATATCGCGACCGAAGGAAGAACAAAATATAGAAAATAAATTGCAACATTTACCTCGTCTAGGTAACTAATGATAATTATAGGTAATATTTCTTTCAATATTTCCATTAATAAAGAAAATGTCTGGCTGCGGTAACGTTACCCCAGCAGGAAATGTTATTGTGAGATAATTAAAAAACTATAAGTGCAACCAATTTAAAAATGTGCGCAACAATTACAGGAGCTGGGCAACTAGGTAGTTGTCTATAACATTTAAATGACCTATTTTCGACATTATGTTGCTGCTGGGGTAACGCACACGCTTGCATGAATCAATAACAACAACATATTATAGATAGTGAATACAGTTCTCAAATAAAAGTTCATAGGTCGCTATCGCTCTGTTATGCCAAGAGGAATACAAATATGCATGCATGGTGGTTGCATGCGAAATAAGAAAAAAATATTAAACATGCGAGCGAGAGGTAAATACCAATTGTTTGGTAGGTATGACACAGTTAATAAAATGATGATAAATAAATAAAAATAATAATTATAAATGTCAGTCAAATTAATAAATTAGACTACCGTACTTTAATCATCAGTCGTATAATAACATTCTACAATTAATAAGTCTTTTTGTTAATTGATCAGACGTTGCACTTTGCTCAAAAATTAAGTGCTAAACAGTGCCAAATGTCCAAATATATTAAAAAGGATCGCACAAGTTCGTTGATTGTTGGTAGTTACTTACTATTATGTATTATGTGATTGGGTAAGTACCAACTCACCTTTTTAACTTTTTTGCACTGTTCATACCATTAACGTATTTTATAAAACGCTCCGGCCAAAACATATCAGCCGAGCTTTTCTTTTTCTATTGTCCCTAAGCACATAAAAGATGTGAACCACGGATTAGGTAGAAATAATTGAATTAACGTCCATTTATTGTTTACTAACTGAAACTTAAAATGAACTTTAAATGAACTTTAAATGACTCAAAGTATGCCAACTATATTCATGTACAGAGATCAGTTGCGCTACCTACCTGTGCGGTGTGGGCGCGGCGAGGAACACGTAGTTGGTACCATACGCGCCCGTCAGCAGCACCGGCAGCGCCAGCAGCAGCGCCAGCCGCGCCTGCCAGCGGCCCCAGCCCGAGCACCACTCCTCGCTCACCGCGCACGCGCCGGACATCGCGCGCACACGCACTGCGCTCTATGAACTATGAACCGACCGCACCGTCCTCTACTCGACGACTCTTGTCAACGCCTTACAACCAACAAATATTAAAAATATTGACTCGCGATTTTTTACCACAAAGAATCAAGTAACCCAAGTTAGGCCAGCGTGGCGTACTGGCGTCCCTCCAGCCAGAAGGACGGCGTGGTAGTGTGGTGGTGAACGGAGCCGGGCGAGCACGCGCCCACGCCGCCGCGCCGGCTCCCGCCGTCACCCGCCGTCACCCGCGGACACCGCAAACCCCTTCAGGATCACCTGTTTCAGACTACCGTTGATAGCTAAAAGGAGATAGACTGCCCGCCTGACAGTTGACCCTGCCTGTGATAAGGTAGTCTAAGCAACAATCAACCCTAACATCTAACATATAAAGTCGATGTAGATAGCCAACGGTTACGAAAGCCAGGCCGGGCGCCACGTGTTTGATGTAACGTAAACATTAAAATAGATGTTTAGCTAAGCTACTCACTATTGGTTACCCACATTTAGTTGCACATAAGTTTGTAGGTGAGACCCACCTGTCCAATAAGTGAGTACAATTTGATTTTAGTTTTATTTGGCTCTACTAAGTCGAGTCCAAATAGAAATAGAATGACATAAATTAATATTATCAAACTTGTAGTACAGTACCGCGGTAGGGGCAGTGACGTGACGAGTTTCGAGCTTCTTGGATCGTGGGTACTAACAGTAGTCATAGTACGCGCCAATCGTAACAGATGGCGGTTTGTTTCTGAGCACTCTCAAGCTCACGCAGTTCAGCTTCAGATCCTAATACGTTAATTACCTTAATTGACCCAATTAACTGCAGAATAGATAAAGGCTTTGTTTTAATTGGATCGACAGTTTTGAGTCACACCCAAACAAACAAGCAGTTTAGTTAGGTATTCAATAGTTAAGAGACACTTGTTATTTTTAGGTTTTCCTCTGATAATCCTAATTATGTATAAAGGCATACATTGCGCACTCGTAATTACAAAAACATAATTTTCACACCACCTGCTCGACAATGTCAAATAATATGTCATGCAAACCTAACCTAAAGTAAGTCATTTAAGACCTGGGCCTCAATTCAATCAATTACAATAGTGTCAGAATGGTTTATCATTGATTTCATAATTGTTGATTTTGACAAGTTTGGTAATCTACTAATGTAATGGCGTCATTATGAAAATCAATGATAGACCATTCTGACACTATTGTAATAGCAGACTTGAGGCCCTCCTGAGGTCTAGCCATTGAACTAATCAGTGGGTCTAGCAGGGTATTAATATTGTACTGAATTTCATTATGACCCGCTGGTCATTAATGTGATTTGAATTTGGAACATAAAGTAGAAATCGCATACCAACATTTACGATAGGTAGTAGGCACATACTAATTCCATGCATTCACTACTAAGTTCTACACAAAAAAAAAATGTTCAGATCAAACTGGCCACCACGAATAGAATATAAATAAATGAAAAATAGAACACAAATTAATAGTAGATTGTATGACAAGGGAGCAAAATAATATTTATACGGCGAGGGTGCTATTTTGAATCCAGAGCGAAGCGAAGGATTCTGGAATAGAATCCCGAGCATAGGGAGGGATTCTAAAATAGAATCCTGAGCGTAGCGAGGGATTAAAAGTACATCGCCTGAGGGAAAAATATTTTGATCTCGAGTCATATACTCTACTTTTCATCTCCTTCTATGAGAAAATATTTCTCTCGGGATTTTGTAGGTATTAAGTTTTGTATGACGTTATTAGCGTCTATTTTTATTGTTTCAGGAGTTATTGCACTATCACTTTCAGAACTCGACGTAAAACTATTTTCTTCAATAAAGTCCGTACCGTTTATAAGAACAGGGGAGTAGATCGCGCGCTTTTGTTTTTTTTTAGTTACCGCGCCTCTCCGCACCATGCAGCCAACACTTACAGCCAGTAATTTATACAATTTGCGTTCGATTTCAATGAACAATTCATGTTCCAAATTCAAATCTCATTACTGCCCGCTAAAAAGTCTGGTGGAGAAAAGAGCTACTTTGCTCCCACTTAAAGAGGAACAAAACAACACTTTTCGAATAGAAGGGATGAAAAATACTTTGATTCTATGTAGTAATGCTTTTTATTGTCTCGTAGATAGTGTGAAAAGAAGAGTTTGCTCGTCGGGGATAAAGGTGCCTTCGTCGTGGGCGACCTTGAATCCCACGCTGCAGTCAGGATTCTTGTATTAACTCCCTCGCTCTGCTCGGGAGTTAACGCCAGGATCCTTCGTTTTGCTAGGGATTCAATACGGCGCCCGCTACATTAGATACTGCTTTATCCCCTTAGTGCATAATCTACTATTAAATAAATCCGACCTAGAGCAGTAGGCCCTTAGGGAAAAAAACGCTAATTAGTCTCGTCTATGCACTAGTGTGCGCATACACCATGTATTTTTTGAAGCAAAGTAATGGTTGAAAACGTTGAAACTGTATGAGCCCAGTACCTATGCTACTCGCGCGCTATGCTAAGGCGCACCCGCTTTATACTGCACTGCTAGGATTTTAAAACATCTTGAAAAGAAGGCTTTGGTATAATCAATTAGACAGCAACACAGGGTTGTTAAATTCTTTTTGGCGAACATTCAGGATTAGTTTCCTCGTGCCGTTGCATAAAACACAACCTGCTTGTTCTTTTGGATTTTTTAGACCGAGAAGGTGTTTCAACCTGATGTTTATGATGTTTAGTAGTATTTTGAAAAGTCCTGTAGTTGCTGCAGACTTTAGTAGAGCCTTTTTATGAAGTGGAACAAACAGGGACTCTGTCCAATGTTGAAGCCCTCTCTTGGTCATCCAGATGCTTAGAATCTGCTTCACACCCTTGGAATGTAGGTTTTTAAGTAACTCAGCCGGAATTCAATCTTAACCTGAAGACTTTCTGTCCTTGAGACATTCAAGAGGCATGTGCAATCTCTGACTGCATAATATAGGGCTGCTTTATCACCAGTTGTGCTGCCGAACACAGAGTCCCGCCTCAATTGACTCCGGGACAGACCACTCTCCCCTGATCCCCTACGTGAAGGATGCTGACTAAAATCTCGGTACATCAAACCTTAGCCCCATCGTCACAGGATTTTTATTTATTGATTTATTATTACAATTATAGGCCTGTGTCGATTCTGCCAGTTCTCAGCAAGGTGTTTGAAAAGTTAATGCTCAATCAAATGTTGCGTCACTTTAATAAAAATTCCATCTTTCATGAACAACAGTATGGTTTCACCAAAGGGCGTTGTACAACTGACGCCGGTGTCACCCTAATAAAGAACATTTTTAGCGCCTGGGAGGAATCACAAGATGCCATTGGAATCTTTTGCGACCTCTCAAAGGCGTTCGATTGCGTTGACCATGAGACACTTTTGCTGAAACTGGAGCACTACGGGGTTAGTAAAACATCTTTTGATTTACTAAGGTCATACCTGAGGGATAGACGGGTAAAAGTACAGGTTAACGGCGTGAACTCATTGGGGTCTGAAACGGCTATGGGCGTTCCTCAAGGTTCAATATTGGGTCCATTTCTATTCTTAGTTTATATAAATGATTTACCCCAATTGTTTCAAAATCAACCAAAAATGGTGTTATTTGCCGATGTCACATCATTGATTTTTAAAATAGACAGACGGTCACAAAATCTAGACGACGTAAATGACGCTATTCTTCAGGTTCAAAATTGGTTTACGGTACACAAATTGGTACTTAATGAAAAAGAAACCAAATGTATTCGATTCATTTTACCAAATGTTAGGAATAGTAAATGTGACATCATACTTAATGGAGAGAAACTGGAATTTACTAGTCAAACGGTTTTCCTAGGAATCACGCTAGACGAGAAATTACAATGGGGACCTCATATAACATCTATTGCGGGGCGACTAAGCTCCGCGGCTTATGTTGTTAGAAAGATAAGACAGTTGACAGATGTAGAAACTGCGCGTTTGGTCTATTTTGGCTACTTTCACAGCATTATGTCGTATGGTATTTTACTGTGGGGTCGGGATGCTGACATTGAATCCTTTTTTATTTTACAAAAAAGAGCTGTCAGAGCCATTTATAATATACGTCGCCGCGAATCTCTTAGGGAACTATTTAAAAATATTAATATAATGACAGTGCCTTGCCAATTTATTTATGAAAATATTATGTATGTAAGAAAAAACTTACATATGTTTAATAAAGTTAGTGATGGACATGACTTTATTACTAGAAACAAGGACAAAATAGCTCAACCATATTTTAGATTGTCTAAAGTCCATGCATATTTTATGGGGTACTGTGTTAAGTGCTACAACAAAATTCCTAGTGATATATTACAACTAAGTGAAACAAAATTTAAATCATATATTAAAAGTACACTCTGTAAAAAAGCTTATTATAATTTAGAGGACTATATTCAAGATAAGAATGCTTGGAAACATGCTGGTCTAGCTCCATAGGACGATCGACAGTCTAGACAAAATCGAACCGATTGCTAATTTAAAATACCTAATTTCATACTTAGTATAAATATGTATATATATATATTTGACTCTTTTTTATACACTGCTCAGGCTCACATACTGATTCATTGTTTGTTAAAATATAAGGAGTGGTCGTCTTCTGTTTCAACATTTGTAATAATATGTGAACACTGTGTATCTATGTACATATAACTTAGTCTGTCATTCCTTAATCTGTGATACTTTGTACACACTTTCAAATACCTAGTGTTTTTATGCAAGGTACATCGTATTCACGTATAATTATATAATTCCTATAAATGCAAATATTGTTAACATCGTTTTTAAAAGAGTATGTATGGAGTTTCTTGCCCATTCTTCTCCATACAAAACTACCTTTTGGAATGGGCACCTAGAATATTTTTTTTTTTCTCATTGACGATCAAAAGTGCCTTATAATGGTCTAATTTAAATAAATGATTTGACTTTTGACTTTGACTTTGATTCACGACACAACTACCATCTACAAGTTACCCCCTGTTGGTACCGTGGTCTTCAACTTTTTTTTTAACGCTCTTATCCTAAAGTAGCGACCCGACCCAGCTTCGCATTTTCCCTGCTCGGTAAATGGACTATCCAACACAAAAAGATTTTTTCAATTCGAGCCAGTAGATCCCGAGATTAGCGCGTTCAACCAAAAACAAACTCTTCAGCTTTATAATATTAGTATAGATAAGTAGCTAAGATCATCTGCGCGTGAGTTTGTTTATAGTGGACAAGCAGTTGCGCGGGAACAATACTCTTCTATCGTTCCTTAAATTCTTTTAGGTACCAATAGAAGGTAAGATGGTCCTTAGTTACAGCTCAAGAAATTCCCACCTCAGAGTCAGACTTTTAATAAGTTGTTGAGATGAATAAAAGTTTGTGATTGTGATCATCCTGATGTACCTGCCTATCTTATCGAACTCGAATTAGGTGGATGTACCTAATGTGTTGATATAAGTTATCATCGTTAATAGAGGCTAATACTAGTACTAAAAGGGGAATCGTGTCAATATATCTGTAACTAAATACGTTCAATGCTTCGTGAATTTCTACGTGTCATTTTTGTAGGAACTCGAATAAGGCCAATTCGCCCGTCTGTCTGTCAAGACCCTTTTCTGAAGAACGAGTAGAGGTAACAAATAACGAAATTAAAATTAATATTAAATTTTAGTACCAACGGACCCTTGCACGAGTGAATAAATTGAAGCTTGTAAGTGAAGACAGTCAAGAGAGGTAACAGTAATGTATCAAAATCTAATTTAAACTTAAAAAGGGTTTTTTTGTATTTGTGTTTGTATGACATAAATGGTGAAATTAAATAAGATGCTGAACAAAAATTTTGAATTATCGCCTAAAAACTGTATTTTTCAGGAAAAACTGTAAATTTTGTACTACAGTGCGGCAGTCTGGTTCGCGGAACGAGGTGCAGAGTGCGGGTACAGTTCAGTATTTCAGTTTTATATTTGTCACAAATATTTTTTTTTGTTTAAAACAAGACTTGATTGAGCGTGTTCTTATCTATGATTCAGGGAAATCTGTTTAGCCGTTTCAAGACTATGTATCCGCCCTTTTCTAGTTAAAAAGGCCAGTGTAGCGTCAGGCTATGAGCTTCTTTCACAGGTCTGAACAAAATTAAACAAAAAATATGTTTAATCAAGTTTTGTGTCGGGGTTTATTTTATTTTATATAACCGCTTTATTTATGTATATTTTTTTTTATTCGAGTATCATGGGTACGTTTACAAGTATTTAAAGTTGCATGTAACAAAAAACCAGACGTGTGTGTTACCCCAGCAAAATAATGTCGAAAGTTATAGAAAATTAGTTGCGCAGATTCTATAATTATTGCGCACATTTTTTAAATATTTCAAATAACATTTCCTGCTGGTGTAGCGTTACCGCAGCCAGACATTTCTATTTTTAATGGGACTATTGTAATGAATATCTATACTAATATTATAAAACTGAAGAGTTTGTTTGTTTGTTTGGATGAACGCGCTAATCTCAGAAAATACTAGTTAGCTATAGAATTAGTTGTCTCTACTAGTTAAAAGTGGCAACTTATTTTGTATTTGTTCTTTCTTCGTCTGTGAAGTTATGCTAGATTCTGCTGGAGTAACGTTTGTGGTTTTGCTGGATCTCTGAAACGGTTAAGCGGATTCTTATCATCCTTTATACATGACTTTTATTTAGTTGTGTTGTGTAGTTGTCAAAGTTTATTTCATTAAATATAAAAACACTTCAATAGGTCCTAACACTGAATAAGAGCTCTAAAGACTTACTTTAAACGTTATTTTGTATTGAATAATTGCCTTCATAAAATAAATAATAATTTGTAATAACTGGTAATAACTATTACAAATTATTATTTATTTTAGTAGATAAACCCAAAAATTCAAGGCACCAATGTCAGAGACAGTTCCGCCCGTGCACCCATCTCTTTTCGGAGACAGTGGGATGAGGCGCTCGGCAGTTTGGTACGGAATAATCTCTCTCCAATTCTGCTGAGTACTGAGCGTGCTGCGTCTGCTAGTTATGCATAAGTGGAAATCGAGCATCGGTACTTCTATAGAATCGAGTCTCTGACACTGGCCTATCCTGCAGTAAGAGCACAGACCGGATAGCACGGCACGCCATTAATAACATCATCCGTCGATCTCTTGCCACCGCAGCGCCGCCGGGGTGGGTGCAGCTGTTTTAGAACCCAATTGCTTGGCGGGTGACGCTGGAATGAGACCAGGGGGCATTGCTGGGCATGTGACGATGGAATGAGACCAGAGGGCAATTGTTTGGTACGCGACGATGGGATGAAACCAGGGGGCAATTACGTGACGATGGACACGACGTAAGACTTCGCCAAGCATCTGATCGACTCTTCGCGTGATCAGAGGTCTGGCCATTCTTAGGTCAAAGAATTAGCATATTATTATATTATTACCATACAACGTGGCGTACAGTGAAACGAACGAGATTTTTGATGCCCCATGAGCTCCTCCCCCTTTTGTAGATAATTATTTTATAGTTATAGATTGAGAACAACGGATTAACTCACTGTGTTGTCGGGTTCGTCCGACTAGTTATACTATTTTATAGTTATTTATAAGTTCTAAAATATTTTATTATAGTTATGAAATAATTATTAAGCAAATTCTATTTCTCAAAAAATAAATAAGCACCAATAAAATTGATTTAACTCGCGAGTATCAAAATATTCATAAGTACATAATATTGGCTTCTTAATTACGCTCATTCTAACCCCCATCTATTCTATCCCTTCGAACCCACCAGTTTACCTTTACAGCAGCGGCACAGCATCCAACTTGGCGGCCGGCACCGGTTGCAAAGGCACTCTCAATACCTACTCATGTAGTTTTAGTCGCATGATGTGACATAAGGTCCAGGGTCCATAGAGCCTCTATCACAATCAAACATGTCTCACGTAAAATACTCCGTGCGGGAAACTCGAATGAAGTACGAACTTCTTTTACATATTACACTAAGAATTAAGACACATTAAGAATCACCGAGTAGTCGCCCATTAGTTTTCTCATATTTCTTTGCTAAAGAATTATAACAGGGTGATTGAAATAAAATCGTAAAATTAATTAATATCGAATACATAATTATCTCCTGTCGTGTGTGAAGTCAAGTATAAAACATAGCCTATAGCGCTCAGGGATGACGTAGTTTCCTTAGCATCATCTTCCTCTTAGTATTTCAAGCCAGGGGTCGTAAACTGAGGGAGGTGGCACCTGTACTGCTTAACGCTGTCGCTCTTCCAAGAGTGACAGAGTTTAAATTCCTCAGTCTTGTGGTTACCGAGGATTTCAGAGACGATGGGGACATTAGAAAGGAAGAGAATAGCGATGGCGGTCCACTGTGACATGTTGGCGCCCAGATTTTCCAGGTGTAGTTTAGAGGTAAAGATCACTCTGTTCAAAGTGTTCTACCAAGCTCTCTGCACCTGCAATCTGTGGGTCAACTACACGCAGCGGGCCATCAACGCTCTTCGAATACAATATAATAACGCGTTCAGGGTGCTGGTGGGGCTCCCACGCAATGTTTGCGCACGCGCACACAGACGGCTTCCACACTGTCCTGCGGCGCCGCATCGCTTCGCTAATGTTTCGCCCGCGTGGGAGCGCCAACACCATCCTGAGCGTGCTCAGCCACAAGCTGGCCAGCCCCCTCCCCCTCCTGGTGCACTGGGTTCAAGCACAAGTGCGTGTGCCCGGGGCACCAGTGGGCACAAATACTTGTATTCGTTTTTAAATTTACCCAACATAATTTTAAGTTATTGTAGGTGTACTAACAACATTATGGGCCAATATGTCTGAAATAAAATGTTTATTTTTTATTGAAAGAATTTTTTGAATCGAAACAGTAGGTATAGTTCCGAACATAAGCGCGTTGAATTCAAGAAAAAAATAAACTAACTCCTCAGCCTAATAATATTAGTATAGATTGTAATTCCACCACGAGAAATAACTTTGGCTTTGGTTTACATACACTTCGCGGCTTTACGGGTATCATTCTTCAATTGGCCAAAGAAAGTCCGTACACGCGATTTCTTCTTCGACATGACTCCAGACGACAATGACTTAATTAAAATGGACTCATGTCGAAGAAGAAATCGCGTGTATGGACTGAGGAGGCTGATGATTTAGCCGAAAGACGTCCACTGTTGAACTTAGGCCTCCCCCATAGAACGCCACAACGGGAGGCGTAATTCACTATTTTATTTATTTAAGGACTCTGGAAGACTTAGGTACAGCTTAATACAAACATTATAAATACCAGTATGATTATCTGCTAGCCAATTACAAGTCTTCACATCTAGAAAGAAAAAAAAAAGAAACGTCCGGTAACCAGTCCGTACGTAATTAAATATGCAAAGTAAACAAAAACCTGTTCTAACAATCAGCACGTGCGGTTTGTGCGAACTGTGCGTAGGAAGCGAAACGCGTGAGACTAACATAATGTACCGAATTACCGATGCCACTCGAAAATCACCGAAAGCAATGATCGGCGTAGCCGACTAGTGGACCTTTTGCAGTTGACTAGTCGGCCAGTCGGCTAATCGGAATAAGTCACAGTCGACCCATCTCTAAAACACATCTCTCATATACTAAAACACATGCATAATATTTTGATGCACAAATGTTACGCGGTATACTCGCTTGTAAACGTCGCTATTCAGTACAGCTAGTAGGTAGTAGTCAGTGCAGGTGATCAGCATCGCCACTTGACCGTGAGCGCACTAAAGAAAGTCGCGAGCGCAGGTGGCGCGTATCTCGAGTGTTATCGGTGACGACACGGCCGCGGGCGAGCTGGCTGCCAGCCGAGCCAGCCGTCAGTGTAGGTCGCGAGCTGACGCGACATGGAGGAGCCGCCCGGCCAACGCGACAGCGAGGAGCGGCGCGTCGCCGCCGACACTGCTGACACCAAGCGAGCTCTGGACGACGCCGGAGACTCGCTGGAGGCGGCGCTGGCACAGCTCGGTCCCTTCGGCTTCTACCAGGGGTACATGCTCGTCATGCTCTGCATCCCCAACCTGCTCGCCTGCATGTACTCGCTTAACTACATCTTCGTCGCTGATCAGGTGGATTTCCGGTGAGTGTTTACTTATTTTCATAACAAATGTTAGCTACTTGAATAATGTTTTAATCGCAATAATTTAAATACATTTAAGAATGTCTCGGCAGTTTTCTGATGGCTTATCAAGAATTATCTCATTATTATTATCTTCATCATTAGACTGGAAATCGATTTCCAAAAAATATTTTAAGCAATAATCTGTCTCGTCCTCATTAATACGCAAGTCTAACAATATTATTATCTTTATCAGTGTGGGTACCTACTTACTCTACTTCATTTTATTTATATTCAAATGCTGTCCTTGAAACTTGTAGGGACAGACGAACTGCAAGTAAGATGGTTACAAAAACAAAAACATCCAACAAGAAAATGTTCCTGAATGAAAGTCTATTCTAGACTTAAGGAATTCTTCTTATAGTTGCCGTGATATCCAAGGTATAGCAGAGGTTGCATGTCACCTTACTGGACCACTTTATTAGTTCGTAATTACGTCAGCACTATTTTGTATTCTGTGGTAACACGGGGATGAATCACTTCACCGAGACCCGTCGAGCCTCATTGCCTCGGCCACTGTTCTCTACCTTCTAAACAGCCCCAAGCCCCATCAGCACTACTGCCGACAATATTGGATTGCATTCACGTTAGTCAGTTAGTAAGTGTGTTCAATTCTGAAAAACTGAACGATCAATGGTGTCAGACTAAGAGCAGTTGGTAGTGGTACCTACACTAGTTTCAGAAACAGAAGACAATGTACTTGTTTTTCTGATTTGAGGACTAATTCAATCCAAAATCCAAAATACAAGCTTGACTTAGTTTGGGAGTTGGTAGATCATCTATTTAGTACATATGTTGTGCTGCTGTGCAACCATCAAACATCTTCATAAATTGTAACTCATACATTCAATTTTTGTTGTACTTTGAGAGCGAAATAAATTATTATTATTATTAATTTAAAGCAATCACGTTGGACTTCTGTTCGTATAATCACAATAATACAGTCACTGAGCGTAATGATAGTCAACAGTGAGTCTGCGGAGATGTGTCTCCGAGAGCATCGCTCAGGCGCGAGGCGCACCGTCGTATCTTATCGATAGATTGTTTGATAACAATCACCGTGCAATGTCGTTTTAGTCTCGGCTTATAATAAAACAAACTAAAAGTTAACCGTTTCTTCACAATCATTAAGTATCTGAATGCCTCTGAATGCGACATTCTTCTAAAGTTTGTACAACAGGTTCCAGTTTAAATTGAGGTTTAAGGGCTAATTGCTCAATCGTCAGATTATTTGAACAAAATGTACGGCGGTTTGACATATTTTCATATTTATTCAACTATAATATTATAGCTTTAGGGTGTATTACGAGTTCGAATCAACCAATCAGCGCGCTGGATACCACTCAGTTTATGGATTTTGCCCAACCGAGGAGCTCCGTTGGTGGAATTTGCAATATTTTACTTAGTTGTTTTTAAAATTCAAACACAACGACTGCGTGTGATTGAATTCTCGTAAAAATATCTTTGAATATCCCTAGTTTCTGCAAGTAGGAGAGACCAAGTATGAACGTAATAATTTTCAGTTTTCTCGTAATATCTCACAGAGCTTTTTAAATATCACAATTCTTACCAGTACACACGATAGATTGGTCTTTCAGCTATCATTTAACACCAGTTTAATTGCAATAGGTATTACAGATTTTGAGATAAAATTAACTGAAGATTTGTGGGGCATGTCTATTAAAGTTTGCACATCTATAATTGAAACAATAGCGCCTTATTTGGCTATAATATTTATTATGTGCGTAGACCAGGGAGTTTTCCCAGATCTAATGAAATTTAGTAAGGTCATACCACTTTTCAAATCCGGGGACAGTAAAGATACCAATAATTATAGACCCGCGTCCGTGTTGCCGGTTTTCAGCAAGGTATTTGAAAAGATAATGCTAAATCAGATGCTTGTTCATTATAACACAAATTACATTTTACACGAGCATCAGTATGGTTTCACCAAAGGACGTTGTACGACTGACGCCGGCGTCACTTTATTAAAACATATGTTAAAAAAGATGTACAATGTTCATACATTTTAAATCCAAGTTGGCAGTACTTTTTTAAATAGCAACACTAAGTTACTGATAGCAATGATTATTGTCTATTTTTTTCTCTCTGGTCACATAGATATATAGTTGTAATATACAGATGATTGCTTCTTTGAACACCATACTATTAAGCAATTTGCAAAAGTAAACAAGTAGCCTGAAGTAGACTTTCGGTCTCTTTGGTCACCTGCCCAATGATGACCCCTATGGATAAAAATTTTAACAGTAAGATACTTGATTCTGATGTTAAATGTGATAAAAAGTTTGAAAAAACTTGTAGGGAAATAATTGGTTGTCTTATGTATGCTGTTTCAGGCACTATGCCTGACCTTTGTTTTGCCATTTCTATGTTAAGTAGATTCCAGAATTCGGCAAATAGTGAATTGTTGAGTGCGCTTAAGAGAGTTTTGCGTTATGTAAAGTATACTATTGATTATAATTTAGTATATAAATGTAATGATACTGTGTTGCAAGGGTTTTGTGATGCTGATTGGGCAGGTGACCAAAGAGACCGAAAGTCTACTTCAGGCTACTTGTTTACTTTTGCAAATTGCTTAATAGTATGGTGTTCAAAGAAGCAATCATCTGTAAGTTTGTCTTCAACAGAGGCCGAGTATATTTCAATGAGTATGGCTGCCAGTGAGGCGTGTTGGATTGTAAATTTGTTACAAGATTTTGATTATCAAAATGTTTGTCCTGTAAATTTGTTTTGTGACAATCAGTCAGCAATACTTAATGCAAGCACAGAGTCTGTAAAACGTTTGAAACATGTGGATGTCAGATATCACTTTGTCAAAGAGTTAATTAAAAATAATAAAATTTGCCTTAAGTACATATGCACTTCAAAACAACCTGCAGATATGTTAACGAAATCTCTTAGTAAAGAATTAATTGTAAAATTTCTGAAAGAGTGTGGTATAGGTAATGTAACTGTAAACTAAAGCTACTATTGTTGTTGATATTTTTTTCTATTTGAGTATTAGAATATTTTTGTTCAAATGTATATAACATTGAAAGAGGGTGTTAAATAAGATGTACAATGTTCATACATTTTAAATCCAAGTTGGCAGTACTTTTTTAAATAGCAACACTAAGTTACTGATAGCAATGATTATTGTCTATTTTTTTCTCTCTGGTCACATAGATATATAGTTGTAATAACTTGTAACAGTGCAATGTTCCGCTATAATAAAACAGCTTGAGTTAGAACAAATCTCTGCATTTCATTTAAAATAACTTCAACATATATTTACCGCGTGGGAAGAGGCGCAAGATGCCATAGGATTTTTTTGTGACCTCTCCAAGGCATTTGATTGCGTAAATCACGACACATTACTTTTGAAACTTGAGCATTACGGACTGGGTAAACTTGCGCTTAGTTTAATAAAATCTTATCTGTATGACAGACAGCAGCAAGTTCAAATAAATGGGGTGAATTCATATGGTTTAAAAGTAGAAATGGGAGTCCCACAAGGGTCAATATTAGGTCCTTTCCTCTTTTTAGTTTATATTAATGATCTTCCCCGTTTATTTAAAAACCAACCACAAATGGTGTTATTTTCCGATGACACTTCTTTAATTTTTAAGATAAATAGACGCGCTAATAATCTCGACAATGTAAATAACGCCTTACTTCAGGTCGAAAATTGGTTCACAGCCAATAACTTAGTATTAAATGGGAAAAAAACGAAATGCATCAGATTTGCTTTACCTAATGTCAAAAGTAGTGATTGCGATATAGTATTGAATAAAGAGAAACTGGAATTCGTTGATGAAACTGTTTTCCCGGGAATCACGCTCGACTCAAGGCTACAAGGGGGTCCTCGTTTAACATCTCTCGCAGGACGACTAAGTTCGGCAGCATATGCTGTCAGAAAGATCCGGCAATTTACTGATGTGGATACCGCGAGACTGGTCTATTTTAGTTACTTTCATAGTATTATGTCTTACGGTATTTTACTTTGGGGGCGAGCTGCAGACATCGAGTCTATCTTTATTCAGCAGAAAAGAGCAATCAGAGCCATTTACAATCTACGTATGCGCGATTCTCTAAGGGAACTGTTTAAGGAAATTAACATAATGACGGTACCTTGTCAATACATTTATGAAAACATTATGTACGCTAGAAAAAATCTGCATCTTTTTGGTAAAAGAAGTGCCAGACATAACTATAGTAATAGAAACAGGGACCAACTAGTTCAACCAGGTTTCAGGCTGGCTAAAGTAGATTCGTCTTTCATGGGGTTCTGTCTAAAGTGTTACAATAAAATACCTCCCCACATTGTTCAACTTAATGAGACAAAATTTAAGTCCTATATTAAACGCACACTATGCAGCCGAGCATATTATAAATTGGATGATTACATCACTGATAAAAATGCTTGGCTGGATGCTGGTCTAGCTCCACAGCCATAAGGGTTCATAGATTTATTGATTAGCATTGGTGACTATTTTTTTGGAGCTGCTGAAGATGTAGAACTACATTATCTTTGCATTGTATAAACTCAAACTATTAGTATTATATTAATATAATTTTGCATAGCACATACATGTGAGCACTATGTACTTTAAAGCCACCATTTACGAGATGTCTTTCGTTGACTTGAATATGCCCTGGCGGTTGAGTGTTTGTCATGCTCACATGAATGTCTCGCTGATGGTGGCGCATGTGTTGGATCATTTGGTTCCCTTCAAAATGGTTGAACTAGATGGTGCCGATCCGTGCGTCATGTTCGTGAACGGGCGCCGTCAGTTGAGACTGGTCGTCTCTTAGCTGCCTCGGTTATTTTAAATTTATTTTGAATTGTCTAATTTCGTTGCCACTAGACCTCTTTTAACGTGCACAACTTGTTACATTGTTCTCACATTGTACCTCTAGATTCAACATGAATGATGTAACCTAAATTTGTAATATTCTATTGATTTTAAAAGAGTGTTCATGGAGTTTCTTGCTCGTTCTTCTCCATAGAAACCTACTGTTTGGAACGAGCAACTAGCTGCAACTTTTTGAGTGACTGACTCCTTGACAATTCAAAAGTGCCTGTGTGTTTATTTGAAATAAATGATTTGAGTTTGAGTTTGAGTTTGAGAAAAACGACAAAATAAACAAAGTGAACTTTGTTACAGCTATCCCCACCCCTAGGGTTGGTTGTAACAGCGTAAGGGGTTGGTTGTAACATTGTAAATGAAAACAAAGTTACTGTCATAATCAACATATTCATATCAAAATCAGGTTTTACATTAGTGTCACGATTATGAAAAAAATGGAACATATTATCTAGGAAACCACAATCTTCTTCACAAGTCTGCAAAATAAGTTTCTTAACTTCTTTGACTCTAAGCTTCCTTTGTTCTTGTGGTTTGGAGTATCAGTCATTATTGCTGGTTTACTGCCTGTCCTTCCCTTTTCATTGTCTTTCGTGGGTCTTGCCTTTGATAGGGGCTGAACTTCATAGACGAGACGTCCTGCACACTAGCTGTAAAGGCAGATGATGGGTGTGTAAATTATCAGACGATGTCTATGTCTTCAAGCATTTTTTTCTTTTGCATATACTAATATTTCTATATAAAGTTAGGGTACATGACACAGCTGATAAGAATTGTCAGCGTCTCGAAATGGTACT
Organism: Charanyca ferruginea; assembly: GCA_947361185.1. Taxonomy (NCBI): domain Eukaryota; kingdom Metazoa; phylum Arthropoda; class Insecta; order Lepidoptera; family Noctuidae; genus Charanyca; species Charanyca ferruginea. Next base: position 27,463,231 of record OX376068.1, read on the forward strand.
TTTGTGAGAAGTACGTCTTTCAGGTAGCCAGGTAAATCCATTATTTCTTCAGTAATTAAACATTTACTGGTCGTTCGTTTATTTATATTAGGCATTCTGAAATAAGAAAATAATTCTGTAAAATATTAAAAAACACAATAACATATGCTTAGATATACAAAGATCATCCCAAAACACACAAGCGCGTTCCACAAGGAAGCGTGCTGGGACCGATTTTATTCCTATTGTACATTAATGACATCGTAGACGTGACTAACCATAAATGTATACTATTTGCTGACGATATTTCAATAATAGTAACAACAGATAAAAAAAAATATACAGTTAAAGACCATGAAAATGACATAAACAACACAATTGACAAATTAATTAATTGGCTAAATTTTAACTTTTGAACTTAAAATAAATCTTGAAAAATCGGTATTCATTCAATTTAATAAATCTAATAATAAAAGACATAATATTAATCTTGACATACCAAAAATAAAGGCTGTAACACATACAAAATTCCTAGGAATAATCATAGACGAAGACCTGAATTGGAAATTACAGACGGAAAGTGTATCCAAGAGGTTAAATAAATTTGTGTATGCACTAAGACAAGTAAAATACATTACTAATTTAAAAGTAGCTATAATGACGTATCATGTCCATGTACAATCAATACTACGCTATGGATTTGTAATGTGGGGAAACGGCACAGACCAACACAAAGCAGATCAATCATGTCAACCAATATTTAAAAAACTTGGTTTGTTACCTCTACCCTCACTTTATGTATATGAAACGTGCATGTTTGTAGTAAACAACAAAGATTTATTTAGAACTGCCAATGATGTGAATCCAAGAAATCGTAGAGATCCATTTAGACTCGTACTAGGTGACATTCCTAGATCAACAAAATATAATAAGACCTGTTTAGCAATGTGTGTACGTATTTACAATAATATACCCAGTAATTTAAAAACATTAACTTCTAGAGTATTTAGAAACAAATTATATAGATGGCTAAAGACACAAAATTTGTATTCTATTAAAGAATTTATAGATACTAAATATGTTTCAACAATACTTTGACATTAAGTGATATAACGCATACCTATAATGTAGTTTGCATGCTAAAGTTTATCAAAACATGTACGCACTAATTTTTAAATGTAACAGCTTCAATACCATGTTTTTATGCGAGTAAATGAATTTGAATTTGAATTTGAAAAAAAAGAAAAAATAAGATCACCTATATTTAAATGTTCCCGAATTTAAACTTTAAAAAACCGTTAGAAAGATACCGTTTTGAATGCCGAAATATAAAGATGAATTGTTATATTACTTGACTGACACTTGACACATGAGTTTAAACTTACCATAAAAAAACTTTTTTCAGAAAAAAAAACAACCGCCTTCAAAAACTAAAAAGTGATAAATAACTTTAGCACAGGACACACATTACTTTAGTTTCGGAAGTCGGTGGCAATACAAAACAACAAACAGAACAAAGCCATCGCCACCGACTTCCGAAACTAAAGTAATGTGTGTCCTGTGCTAAAGTTATTTATCACTTTTTAGTTTCTGAAGGCGGTTGTTTTTATTCTGAAAAAAGTTTTTATTTTCCGCATTTTAGTATCGCCTTATCATCCAAATCCGCAACACAGTTAAAACAAAGATTAAAAGTCCTCCAAAGATTGAAGAAACAACGTCATCTATGTAGAACATTTTTATGGGATTTTGTTGATTTTTTCAAAAAGGGCTAAATCAATTTTGATAAAAATTTTAAGGGACTATTTCGACATAAAACCCTTTAGAACATAACAAGAATTTTTCAAATCCGTCAATATTATTAATTCATTGATTTCAGACATAGTCCATACATTATAATATCAAATCATTTAAAAGATTAAAATCATTAATAACAAATAAAATAATTACACATACACAAAATTACATCAATACAAGCAATACAAATCAATCATTAAACATTATACAATTAAATTAAATTCAATATAATATAAATTAAAATAATAATAAAATAATACACAATGAAACAATTTATAACAAAATTCAATTAATACACAATCACACACATGTCAAATAATACGAGGAGAAGCGCTAACATGAAGCTGCATCCACCTCTGTATCAGGGACAGGTCCCACCGCTCGGACAACACCCTCAGGAGGCCGTTCGAGCTGCTTCGGACGGATATGACGGAGTTATACACACAAAAAAAATACAAACTTCCGAATTGATAACCTTCTCCTTTTTGAAGTCGGTTAATAAAAACAAACACAGTCGAAGAAAACGCTCCAGACTTACTTTGGAGGTATTTTCGCGGCACTGACTCGCTACATTCATATCTTTCTATGGAATTGTGAGAGCCTGGGCTCGCTGAGCAAAGACTGGTAAGTAGGTAGGTGTAGTAATTCCCAGCGATGCATGTTGCGTAAGTTTTATTATCATAATACTGATTACAGACGTATTGAGAACATTTAAAATGGCTTTACAATAATTCAAATACTTGGGTAAAACCTGCTTCGCAAAGAATAACACGTAGATGTTATTCTTTGCGAAGCATTTGCATGTTACTTGTATTAACTGCGAAATATCTAGGGACGCTGCAACTATCGCATATCACGACTAGGTATATATCCTCCATTTTGCGGTATGGTATCATTCTTTTGGGTCGCTGTGTCGAAATTGATCAAGTATTTGTAATGCAAAAAAGTGTTTTGGGTTGAAACAAATAAATTCTTGTACTCATACTTTAGAAATTATAGGATACTGACTCTACCGTGCATTTATATCTTGGAATCCTGTATATTTGTTTGCAAGCATAAAATATTTTTTTAGCAAGCGACAAGCTACTATGCCCCCTCAATCTCATAATGCCAACTAACTTTATAAACCCAAGACATATCTTGTATTCACATCGAACAACAGTTATGTTATGTGTATAAAATTATAATATAATAAAATTCCAAGTAGGAACCATAACGTCACTCTCATTTTTTTTAATTCAAGCGTATTCTCACAAAAATGTTAATTGATAAATGTTTTTACAGTGTACTCGAGTTCCTAGATTATAAGTTGTAAGCATAATTATTGTCACATTATCAATATTGATTTGGTATTAATTTAGAAAGTTTTGTTATTTTGGAAGCTTGTAATTAGCAAACGTTTTTAGAAAAATAAAGTTTAAAAACTAAAACCCGACCACAACAAAAAGTGATCTAAAAAGTACGAAACAAGAAAATATTTCACACAGAAATCAAGACATAGGTACAAAATGGTCAAGGTAAGCCGTTGCATGCCTGTATCCCTTATGAGAGTGATGAACATGAATATAATGGCATGCAACCACGGCTTACCTTGACCATTTTGTACCTATGTCTTGATTTCTGTGTGAAATATTTTCTTGTTTCGTACTTTTTAGATCACTTTTTGTTGTGGTCGGGTTTTAGTTTTTAAACTTTATTTTTTTATTTAAACCATTTTGGAGTCACAGCTAAGTATTATATATTTAATAGGTACTAGTGAACCCCTTTCCAATGATACTAAACACGGTATGCGTATCTTAATTTATTTGGTAATCTTTCCTTTTTTTACAATAATTTGTGACAAATCACCACTAAATATTATATATTTGAAAGGTACTAGAGAACCCCTTTCCAATGATACCAAACACGGTATGCTTGTCTTCATTTTTTTTTTTAATCTTGTTTTTTTTGTCCGCCAGAGGGCGCCACATTGGATTCGGTGAAACGTCATATAGCCTATAACCAGCGGATGATCAAGACGCTTCTAACGATACCTCATTTGTTCAGTTCTGATAAGTAGTATAGGAGCTATGAGCGAACAGATGAACATACATACATACATACATACATACATACATACATACATACATACATACATACATACATACATACATACATACATAGCCTGTCAAAATCATAACCCTCCTTTGGCTTTGCCGTAGTCGGGTAAAAATATGTTATTAGTCTGTGAGCTTTCTTCAAAATAAATAAAATAAAATAAAATAAAAATAGAATGAATTTAATACAATTTAATACTTTATTTTATTTAATGCATGTCCAATTCAAACTTATTAATTTTTAAATAGTTAATAAATCATCATCATCATATCAACCTTTAGACGCCCACTGCTGGGCAATGGGCGTAGGTCTCCCCTGTGTGACCTGTCGGTCCCGCGCCGCGTACTAATAATAATAATAAATAATTACGGGTTTGCACGTCGAAATTAATGGCAGAATAAGAGATCAACATAATCATCATTTTCAGTCATTTTTAAGAAGATTCTGTACCTTATTTACGCAAATAAATGATTTTGATTTTTGAAGCAGATTTTGATCGCTATAACTATCCATTTTATAAGTGGTTATGTATCCTAATTTCTTAGTCTACACTCCACACTCTTCAGATACAAATTCCACCGTTTGAGTTGTTATTTTTGCGGTAAATCCACTATGAGAGTCAAACTCATTTGGTGGATTGTGTAGACAAAGGCTGCTATGGGAGTGTAACGATTAATCAGAAACCATATTCAAAACTCAGTTGGTGGACTTTGCTATTTGCGTATGCTGTCTGGCCACCGCAGCCGCCGCGGAAGCCAAAGCAAGGACAGGTTAACCCAGATTCTGGTTCATTGAAAAGTTTTTTTTTATATATTGTTATAGGCTTGCGTTTGCCATTTGCGAAACGTTTATCCAACCTTTATACAACAGTTCGCATTATGGCTCTATGTTCCTACATCAGCGACACAATGTTCTGGTGAAAGAATCTTTTCTTGCTTAAAACTGGTGAAGGTTTAAAGTGGACCTTAGATAATTTTTAAAGAGCAAAGGCTTGCCTTGACAAGTCTTTGCTCTTTTGTGCATAGAGTCAGAACTAATAAATAAGATTTCATACGACAATATAGTTCATGATATTGCAAATAGAAAATCGCGCAAAAAGGCATTGTAAAACTTTCATCATCAGCCGGATTGTTACCAGCGCAATAACAATTATTTTATTACGTTTACCGAATGTATATTTATTGTGTAAGTAGTACCTAACCCCGCCTTAATGCGAGCTTTTAATAGCTCAGAAATACATAATACCCAAAAGTCTTGCGTTAAAGTCACTAACTCAAATACTAATACGACCTGCCCCGGCTTCGCACGTGTCAATGCTTGATTTCTTCCGGCATCTTGAACATTATCGTCATATTTCAACTACACAATACAATATCAAACTATACGTATAAACCTTCCTCTTAAATAATCTTTAATAGATCGCTGTTACCTACACCCATCGATCACTGATCGATGACTATACGACACCATTTCTACCCGTGCGTGTCGTAGAAGGCGACAGAGGGATATTGACCAGGGAATGGGCACCAGCGTTATTCTGAGTACCATAACACCTACTGCGATTGCCAACATGCATCGGGCAAGCATGACGATTACGGCTGAACCCTCCCTTGGGTGAGACCTATGCCCAGCAGTGGGCGTCTAAAGGCTGACATGATGATGATGATGAGTTAGTTTAGTTAAAAGATCTAAGCGTACAGAGGGACAAACGGCGCGAAGCAACTTTGTTTTATACTAAAGAGAATCTATACTAATATTATAAAGCTGAAGAGTTTGTTTGTTTGGTTGAACGCGCTAATCTCAGGATCTACTGGTTCGAATTGAAAAAATCTTTTTGTGTTGGGTAGTCCATTTACCGAGGAAGGCTATAGGCCCAGGCGAAGCCGGGTCGGGTCGCTAGTATACTATATAGAGATTACCAGACACTTTCTGTTGGGTTTAATTTCCATCAGACCCTGAGGATGAGACCATACGAACGTCATTTACTGAGTTGTGAGTCGCGTAATTTACGCTGTTGTCCTTTCCAGACAGAAAACTCCTGTTTGTGCCAGACAGTGGCGCAAAATGAGGTGTCTCTTAAGAAAGTACAAATAGTAGTATTACTAACGCGACTCACAATATGCGACTCATACAAAATTTCATTTAGCCTCATCGTAACGGTCGAGGGCGTATTGCCATTAGCACTACGAACGTACACGCAAAACATTGTGCTTAATGGGTGCATGACACGGTGGGTCGGTCGTCGTGGTCTATCATTCACATACTGAAAAACCGTACAAAAATGTTGTGACCTTGACCTTATCTCCGTATCCAGAATGTTCCCAGGTATGGTACAGACCACAACAATGTCATAGTAACGGGTAGAACGAAAGACTCTCAGTTTCATCGAGACTTCATCGATATTATCCATAATCACAACATAATAATAATAAATGAATGACATTCACTACAACAAACGAGTCGTTTACATAACGATGACCTACCTTGTTCACATTTATGTTTGTTGATAGCGTTGTAGTGAATGTCATTCATTCATCCAGCTGGAAGCGTTGTCAACGTACCACATAATTATAAACAATGATGACGCATGACGGTACAGATGTGTGGTGCCGGAATGCGAGGGCGCGCACGTACAGTTCGACAACGAGGCGGCGTCGGCGCTGCTGCCCGCCGACACCTCCTGCGCGCGGTACGCCCCGCTGGCCGAGCTCGGCGGCTGCGACCGCCAAGCCTTCCACCCCAACCACACCATCGCCTGCGACTCCTTCGTTTACGAGAACATGCACACTATCTACGCTGAGGTAAGCTATGGTTCTGCTTCAAAGACAAATTTCAGGATCCCTCCTCCTGCCCTTACCCCATTTGTTTGGTCGGCGCAGTATGTGCTTCCAAAAAAATGAAAAAGCCTTTAATTAATTAGTTATCCCAGCCTGTAACTTGTATTCCATGAAGATTCAAAAATTCCAGATAATTGTAATGTTGGGATATCATAAGGAATGTTCAGAAACTAATGAAGTTGAGGAACTGATTATATTTAGAGTGCAACAAATCAGTTACATCTTGTAGTGAGTAACTCACCTAACGTAATAAGTGTAACTGCACTCATTAAAATGACAGTATTATGGATCATTGACCCATTTACGCTCCTTCAGTCAGAAGACTGCTGAAAACAGAAGTTTTCAGCACCTGTAACACCTGTTTTGTTTCTGTGGTGGTCTTCGTTTGGTATTGAGTGGTTTTGGAAGTCTTGATTTCTATACACATCTTCGCCTTATCTTCTCTCTGGTTCCTCGTGTCATATGGCCAAAACACGCTAACACAACAGACTGGCTGTGGGTCGCCATATACCTATGGTGTCCCGTAGATGAAATGAAAGACAAGTGCTCGGGTCAACGATCCATGTAATACTGTTATTTAATAATGAGTGTGCAGTCAGTTAAATAAGGTCTTGCGAGTTGCTCACTACAAGGTGTTACTGCTCACACCTATTCTCTCTTTAAATAAGCAATAAATCAAAGTAGGAGGCCATATTCATTACTGAACGCAGTAAGTTGATGAGTATAGATCAAATAGTCAACGCGACTAATATGAATATTACGCTGAGATTTCTATGTTTACATTAGAGCGCCGCTTTTTTGTCTGACCTGCTTTTGTAAACTATCTCTAAGTTTCCGATTACATGAACTGAGGCTCCGAGAGATCTATTAATTTCTATTTTCCTCAGTAGCTTCGTATGCTAAACTGAGCATTTACACATAGATATCCTTCCCTTTGGAAAACACATAGGTATTCTAGTCTGTCCATGTGTGTTGCTGGCATGTGTTTCAGTTCAACCTAGCGTGTCGGGAGTGGATGCGCACCATGGTGGGTACGGTGCGCAATGTGGCGCTGCCCTTCGCACTCGTCCTCACCGGCTACGTGTCCGACAAGTAAGACATCCACTATCACCTGACTAAAACGCAATAGAAGAAAGCAATCCGTTCTTCCGTACTACTATTATAAATGTGGAAGTAACTCACGATGAAAGGGCTGAACCGATTTTGATGAAAGTTGGTATGAAAACAACTTGAACCCTAGGAAGGACATAGGCTACTTTTTAATCCGCGATTTCGTCTGCATCCGCGATAACCGACATTCACGCGGACGAAGTTACAGGCAAAAGCTAGTTTAAGAAATGTTGCATTTCGTTTGGTTTGATCAGAATAATGAAAAACATTAAAGTATAAGTTCTACTAACTCAGGTTCGGTCGGCGCACGGCTTTCTGCTTGTTCTCGGCGTTCGCGGGCGTGATGGGCATCCTGAAGGCATTCTCCGTCAACTACCAGATGTACCTTGCCATGGAATTCCTGGAGGCGGCGCTAGGCTACGGCTTCAATAGCGCCGGATACGTTATGAGTAAGCTAAGAACTGTTGCTGATCATGTTGTTACACGATACTATTCACATGCATTTATAACGAAGTAACATTCAAATATAAATAAATATGGTTTGGAAACCCAACCACTTTCACGCAGTCCGTGAAATACCCACACTTTCCGGCAGGCTCTCTAAGTTAAGTCTCCATGATGACTTGACATTCGTGATCTACTCTCCATTCTCTAGAGCCACTCAAACAGTAATAAGTAGCAACACACGAAGTGAAGCCGATGAGGTCATCGTCTCTGTCGAGTGGACCTTTGCTCGCTTACTGACCTTTGCACACAGTGATAGAGATCGCGCACCCGTCGCTGCGCGCAGTGTTCGCGTGTGCCACGGGCATCGCGTATGGCGCGGGCGGCGTGCTGTTCGCGTGGGTGGCGTGGGGCGTGCCATACTGGCGCTACCTGCTGTGGACCATCCACTCGCTGGCGCTGCTGCTGCCGCTGTACTGGCTGCTGCTGGACGAGAGCCCGCGCTGGCTGCACGCGCAGGGCGACGTGGACAAGACTGCCGCCGTCATACGGAAAGCTGCTCGATTGAACAAGGTGACCGATCCAAATTATATCTGTAACCTGATCTCCCAAAAACACAACTACCTACTGACAGTTTGGTGAGCGCAGAGCTTACCCTGGTCAGTGGGTCATCTTAGGGGCGGAGTTGCAGGCCGTCCAGGGCGCTGTGAACTGTAATTCAATCAATTCGATTCTCGATTTTTTATAGTTCTCCAATCAATTTCGCGCGGATTCTGGTTTGGAACAGACCAGAACATAAAATATTGTTACGAGCTGGGGTTTGGGATAAATTATTTAACACCAATTTACACCAAACAAAACACAAGCACTTTATTTAAAAGTCAAAAATACAGTATTATGTCACTTACAAAAATCACTTGGCAATCATTTCGATCGCAGTAGTCGCAGTTTTCAGTTTCGCATCCAAAAACGAACTAACTCCACCGCCCCGCACGCAGTCCCCTATTTATATGGGCTGAGGTCATATTCGAGAACATTAAAGCAAACACGGAAATGCTCGAGAATGTTGCAACACGACACTTAACCATCTCAAAAAATATAGAATGTTCCAGAATATCTGTAGTTCCGCTACTCGATAATATATGGCACTGCGCGTGGCGTAGTTCTGCAACTAAACAATAGATGTCGCTATCTAGCGTAGTTCTGCTACTCGATAATAGGTGGCGCTAGCATGACATTTTTGGTCGTACCGATCTTTGTAACAATATATAGAAGCGACACACGCTTTTTTTGCTTTTTAGTAGAATACCTAAGAAAGCGTGTTTTTGTTACTTTTTACTATTAATTTTCATAAGGAAAAACAAGACCCTATCGCGAACCCTGTCGTGCTATGGAGAGTGCGCAAATCAGGGTTTCTCTGGTGTACAGAATTCTCAATGAAGTGATTGGCCAGAGAACTGTCACGGACATTGCGCGTAAAGTCAGCACGCTAAAGTGGAAATGGGCCGGCCATGTCTGCAGACGACCAGACGATAGATGGAGCAGACACGTGTTAGAGTGGAGACCGCGTTTGGGCAAGCATAGTGTGGGACGGCCTGAGGTGCCATGAACCGACGATTTGAAGAAGATGGCTGGCAGCGGATGAATTCGGGCTACCCAACCGGGATGGTTAGCGATATCTGGAGGAGGCCCAAATTCAGCAGTGGACGGCGATTAGGTGGCTTTGGTTCTGTTTGTTTTGTTTTGCCACCGACTTCCAAAATTCAAGTATTTTTTCACTTTGTAGAGTTTGAAGGCGGTGTTTAAAACTGTTATGAAAATTTTTAGTGTTATTATTAAATATATACCTAGATAGGTATTAAAACTTTTGCCGATTTCGAGATTAACTTATGTGGATTCTGACGAGCTCAAACACGACTCGGATACGTTGTTCCGTTAGGCCAGGGAAATCCGTGCCTACCTCCAGGTCCATCATTACATAAGTTCGCTGGTGCCGTATTATTGTTACATACATTTGCAAATGACAATGCCAGATCCCGCCCCACCCATGTACAGAAAAAGTAACACATGTACAAAAAAGTAAATTAATGAAAATAATTGTAATGAATATAGAACCTTTCTATACTAAATTGTTTTTCTTTAGAACTTGCGAATTACGAAATACCTACCCACAAAATACAAACTCATTTTACCTAAAATACAATTTAACCTATAATCAATATCATTATTGTTTTTAGATTTAAACGGAATCCGCAAATTCTACAGTCACTAACAAACACTAATATGTAGTTATCAGCAATAAATAAACAGTAAAATGCTACATATTGTACATGACTTTTATAGAGTGGGGCAAAGTTCTATAGTGTTTCTGGCATTGTCCTTTCCAATCGATTCGACAATTAGAAGATAGTCTATTGAAAACTTTCGACTTCTCTAAGATTTACTTACACAGTTACAGGTGAAGCTAATAAAAGTACCACCTAAGCCTGATTGTATAATGCAATAATTGAGTATTGAGTGAGTAACGTATATCGTACGTTTACAGATCATCGTGGACGAGCGACTGATGAGCAAGCTGAAGGACGACTCGAAGGCGGAGGCGCAGCAGCCGCAGCAGAGCCCGTGGCTGAGCGTGGTGCGCTCGCGCGTGCTCATGTGGCGGCTGCTGGTGTGCGGCTGGTGCTGGGCCGCCACCACCTTCGTGTACTACGGCCTCACCATCAACTCGGTGGCGCTATCCGGCAACAAGCACGTCAACTTCGCGCTCAACATGTCCATGGAGATCGCGGCCTCCGTGCTCATCATGATGGCGCTCGAGCGCATCGGACGCAAGTTATGCATATGTATTGCGTTCCTGCTATGCGGGGTCGCCTGCGTGTCACCGTTTTTTATAGGTAAGCTAAGCATGTCCATATTATTTAGAGAATAGTAACTGAGCACTAATCAAAACAAAATCTTGGTTTCTTGAATGTTTGCGGTCAGGGCCGTCTTTAACCTATTGGGGGCCCTGGGCACAAAAGGATAATGGGGCCCCTATGACCTAAACTCTAAACAGAGCACTATTTTGTTAGTATATACAAAGAAAGTAGATAAGTAAAGTTCTAGATTTATTTTTATTTATCTACAATGACAATAAATCGACACTAATATTAAAGAGGAAAGGTTTGTATTTATTACCCTTCTAGATTTGAGATGGGCAAAATCTTTAACCACTTCTTTACTTACATGAACATTAGCTACAAACTGGTTAATTTCTCTTGAAGCATTGCACTTCTTCATTCTTATTTATTATTTTTAATATGGAGAAGGAAGGCTCCCCACTGCAGTTACCATCATGCTTAAAAATATACTCAATAAGTATGATTTCTACATTTGAAAATGTCTTCAATTTTGTTTTCTTTTAAAATATGATATATTTACAATAGACTATTATTTCTTCCTTCATCTTCACTATGAACAATTTTCAACCATTCTGTTAAATGCATACAGTCAATTTTCAACTTTTTCTCATATTAACGTCTTTATAACAGATTTCAGGTAATTCTTTGCAACTTTGTCTCAACTCATCAAAATGTAGCTATAGTCTTCAAGCAAAAAAATAAACCGGAGCGTTGTCTAATGTTCTTATGCGAAGAAAGCTTTCTACTTTGAATTTCTCTCTTCCGTTCAGTTGAAATGACGGCGCCATCAAAAAACTGGCATGAGTTTCTACGACTTGTCTTGTTCTTTGAGCTAAGTCCTTGTAGTCAGATTCTGGGTTTTTATTCCTTGGCGGACGAGTCGATAATCAAATTTATCCCTAAATAATAAAATTATCAAGTAAAGTAAACAAATTTGTTACAACGTCTAGTGTATTGTTTCTTTCTGAACATAATTATCTACTTGTTTGTCTCTTCTTTCCAATATAGGTAGAGCTCCAAATTTCCTATAAATATTAGAATAAATTCAAAGTTTCCCATTTTTCAGAACAGATTAAGAGCGTCGTCTCTAGTTTTATCGTCTTTAGCCATGAAAATCAGAGTTATAATTTGTTAATGACCTTAATCCAAGGCGCTGACTGCATCAGTTCGGGCTGACCATCGGGTTTTTTAAATACTTTTGACAACTTTTTATAAACCTAAATACTAGTCTGTAAATGCCATGTTGTATGGCAATGCTAATTCTTTGACTCAAGAATAGACCAGCCTTCGGATTACATGAAGAGTCGATCAGCCGCTTGGCGATGTCCCGAAAAACAAGATGGGCACTCGGACCACATGGCCGCCACATGGTCTCCACCCCAAACAGGTCAAATATATAGCTTCGAAGAAGGTTATTATATTTGCGCCGTTTGGGGTTTTCGGCATCTGCAGCAGCCGCGCTAGTACAACACGTCGTGCTAAGAAGATGAGATGGCGCAAGGATGTCGACACAAGTTGCGTCCCACACCAAAGGCCTACCCAAGTTCCAAGGTTCTTCCCATCATCGTGTGCTAAACCATTGGGTTCTAAAATAGCAGACACCCCGGTGATGGCAAGAACAGCACGGAGGATTTCATTAATGCTGGCGTGCCGTGCCATTCGGCCGGCGCTCCTAGTGCAGGATAGGCCATGGTGTCCGAGGCAGTCAACAGCTTCACGACACTGACAGCGATGCGGAGCCCCGCATGGAGCGCCCAGACGCAGGCATGTAGCGAGACGGAAGGTAGTATCACTCAGCATGGTACCGATGTTTGGTGACGAAAGTGCCTGAAGCCAGAGGCCTGGCTCCCACTCACCCACATCCAGTACGCCGGCACGCTCACCAGAATTGGTGGACGTATTGATTAGATTATTCCGTACCAACCTTCAGGGCGGCTCATGCCACTGTCTCTGGGAAGATGGTTTCACGGGCCGATTTGTATCTGGGCAAGCCACTTTCCAGGCGTTCACCGCATCAGTCAAGCACGGCACTTCAAAGTCATCCAGTGATGGGGAAATTTTTGAATGGGTTAACTTTTTGGTGCGGTGGACAGAGGACAGGAACGCCGGTAATCTGACACTGGAAATTTTGCAGACGCTGAGACCACCAAAACGAATGGGTAGTGTGGTTTGTAGCCACGCTTAGTCATCCAGGGCCACATTCAAAATTGACGTTAAAGATTTTTATTCATTTGATCAATTAGGTCTAAGAGGTGTGGCTGCTTCCACAAAGATGAAGAGCAGAGGTTAGTACATACAATTTGGGCCAAAACAACAACATGTAATGAGGGTAAAAGTCGAATGTAGATTAATTTTGGAAAGTCTATCTAGAAATATTTAAAAATAAAATAAATACATACATAATGCATTTTTTTTTGTTAGCCTCTTCTGTCCCACTCCAGGGCAAAGGCCTCCCTCCATGCCTTCCATCTTTCCCGATTCTGAGCCACATCACACCAGTTTTGGAGGAATCCGTCCAGTTCGTTAAATAAATATAAATATCATTAAAGTGTTAAATTTTTTCTTCAATAAAACGTGAAAAACTACCTTCCAAAATAGGAGAACCCAGATGATGTAAAGAACTTTTGCCTGAAATTTTGATGTCTGGGGCATTAAATTTCTCTAAGGTCGATTGTCAGTAATGTCTGCAAGGTATAATTCACATTTAGAAGGGTTTACTTCATTCATTTATTTTTTAGGACCTGTGATTCCATTTCGTCAATATATTCATTATAGTGCACCATTAAATTGTATTTTTATTTTTAACGTTTCATTTTTTCAAAATATATATTTTTTAAATTATTAGATATCGGTTATCGTTTGGTGATCTGGCAATTGGGGGCCCCTATCGACCGCGGGGCCCTGGGCACGTGCCCATTGTGCCCAGTGGGAAAGAGGGGCCTGTTTGCGGTCCGACATTTAGTCCGTTTAAGTGGTGAAGTGTCTGTGGTGTTAGTTCTATTTTTTTTTTTGCTCACCATAAATAGATGTGATCATCATCATATCAGCCTATTGCCGTCCACTAACCCTTGACAGCAACAGCTTATAGACATGACTCAGGAGCGAATGGGGTGGTAGTCTTTAAGGAGCGTGTGCCAACCTTTTTGAAGGATGGGCAGCAGCGTCCTTATAAGTACCATAACACCTACTGCGATCGCCAACATGCATCGGCCAAGCATGGCGATTACGGCTAAACCCCCCTTGGGGGAGACCTATGCCCAGTAGTGGGCGTCTAAAGGTTGACATGAGGTACCACCACGCTCCTGCTTTAATTAATTTCACCCATGTCAATGTCGGGAAGCTCGTCTGTGAGTCGGCGTGTGTATCTGGCTCGTGGATCATCCGCTCCGTGGGCCTGACGTGAACCAATTTTCTGGGACTTGTGCCCTTATGGTGCCGCTTGTCCGTATGGTGTCAGACATAAAGAATAGCAGCAACCCATATCTTCCCGTGGGTGTCGTAAGAGGCGACTAAGGGAATCACCAGAGAATGGGCAGCAGCGTTCTGTAAGCCTTTGTAACAACCATACTGCGATCGCTAACCCGCCTGCCAAGCGTGGCGATTATGGCAAAACCCCCCCATTTCTTGGGGGAGGTCTATGTCCAGCAGTGGACGGCTTTCGGCTGAAATGATGACGATGAAGTGCCCTCAAACATTTCGACCTCAGCGAGTATCTCCGGCTTGCCCAGGTGTGCCCTGTGTGTGCTCGGTGTGCCCTGTCACGGTGTGCCCTGTGACGTTCTGAGTTTCGTCAGGTGACAATTGGTGGCGTCAAGCTTAGCGAATACCGGGCTACGGCCTGCTCGATGGCTTGGATATTCGCGCGCCGATGGCCACGTCCTATCTGCTTTTTGACCTCCTTGTTAAATACCTTATGCTCATACGGTGTGGCATGCGTTAGTTCTCGTCGTTTCCTCATTAATTCCAGAGTCTCGCTGGTGAGTATCGACTTACGTAAATTTCTTACCGGTTGATACGTCCACTTCTCACCGATCGAAAGTGTTTATAGCCCACTTCGCGGATGAGACGTACTGGGCCATCGGTGGCAAAGTCCATTAAAAGGCACTTTTGAACGTCATATTGTAAAATTTTAATCTAGGTGCCCATTCCAAATGGTAGTTTCGCATGGAGAAGAATGGGCAAGAATGGCGTCGTTTATGTCCTCTGTGGTTTCCAATGAGGCCAATCGGTTCTGTAGCTCTAGCTGGTAGCTTTCGCAACCAGCTTCGACCTGGGGTAGTGTTGGTCTAAGAGTCGACCTCGTTAAGCGCGCTCGTTCGATTTTGACATTTATATTCAGAGTGCCTCTTAACAGTCGGTAATCGCTTCCGGTATTGACCCTGTTGATCACGGAGACATCTCTGAATATCAGGCGCTTGTCAGACATAACGAAGTCAATCTCGTTCTTGGTCACGTTATGGGGGTTTCGCTAGGTCCATTTCCTTTGAGGCTTCTTCTGGAAAAAGGAGTTCATCAGAAAAAGCCCCTGAGCATCGAGGAAGTTTACCAGCATTTGCACCCTGTGATTCCTGCACCCATAACCGAATGGACCTACTCTTGAGTCGCCACTCTCTTGTACTCACACTTTAGCATTGAAGTCACCCATGACAACAGTGTAGAATGTTTTGATATGAGACATAGCTTTCGCTACGTCTTCGTACGTGGCCTCGACTTCGTCGTCAAGGTGCACGGACGTTGGGTTGGAGCATACACTTGAATAATTTTCAAGGAATACCTTTCTGTAATCTTAAATACAAGGTATGGCCGCCCTTGCCGGCACACTGCCTAATTGCATAACATTGCTCTTACTTGAGTGACTTATGGACCATAAATCCGACGCCATCTTGGGATGACTGGTGTCCCTCTCGGAAGAAGTGTAAGTGGCTACTGTCGAGGGTTATAGTCTCCTCCACCTCCGATTTCCGATAGTCCCATGATGTGCCAGTTGATATGACTTAACTCTACTTCCAATTCAACGAGGTGCAAGTAGATATCACTATAACTCATTTTTTAAACTTTTGAAATTCAAATGAAACTTCAAAACCATTTTCATGCTAGTGTTGTTGTGTTGTAGATCACGACGGCACGTCCTTGGGGCTGTTCTTCATGGGCAAGCTGGCCATCACGTTCGCGTTCAACTCGCTGTACGTGTTCACGGCGGAGCTGTACCCGACGCACGCGCGCAGCTCGGCGCTGGCCGCGTGCTCGCTCATCGGCCGCGTGGGCTCCGTGCTGGCGCCGCAGACGCCGCTGCTGGTCAGTAGCACATACCGCAACACGTCGATAGGATCTCTGATCAAGCTCAACGACCTCATCATCATTTGCCTAGCCTTATCCCAACTATATTGAGGTCGGCTGCTAGTCTAACCGGATGCAGCTGAATACCAGTGTTTTACATGGAGCGACTGCCTATCAGACCTCCACAACCCAGTTAATGGGTAACACGATACCCCTTGGTAAGACTGGTTGTCAGACTTTCTGGCTTCTGACTATCCTTAACGACTGCCAAAGATCTACGAATGACAATTGAGACCGACGGCTTAACGTGCTTTCCGAGGCTCGGAAGGTCACCCATGCACAGACCGACTGCGGCAATCGTAGCTTAACCTTTGACCGATCGATCTGTACGGCTTTTACTTAGCCACGAGCTCCACGCTCAACGACCTACTCCATGGAACTGTTTGTTCGTAGAACACGAACGTGCAAGCGCTGCTGTACGGCGTGTGCAGCGGGTCCGCCGCGCTGGCCGTGCTGTGCGTGCCGGAGACGCGCAGTGCGCGCCTGCCGCAGCGCGTGGCGGACGCCGAGCGCCTGCGCAGCGCCGCGCCGCCCGCCCCGCCCCCCGCGCCGCCGCCCCGCACGCCCCGCGTGCTCTCTGCAGACACGTGACAGTAGAGCGCCTGCCACAGCGCGTGGCTAAGGTGATTAAAAAAGTTAAGGATATAATAGCGCCGCTTCTTTCGCGTATAATAAATCTCTGTATTTCTGATGGCAACTTTAAAAAAAGTAATAATAAAACCTTTTCAAAAAAGACGAAAGAACTGAATTAAAGAATTATAGACCAATTGCAAAATTTCTGTATTTTCAAAAATCATAGAGAAACAATTTATAATTCTACATATGCCTATTTTGAAAAATTTTGACTATTTTGCAAGGAAAAAATATCAATACTAATATGGCGCATTTGATCTATTATCAAGTATCTTGGCATCTATCGATAAAAGAAATCGGGTATGTGCCATATATAGGGTGACTGGTAATTAGTGTACGATACTTAAACACGTGATTGTGTTCATGATAACAAACAACTTTCCCAAAGAAAAAAATGTTTTTTGAACTGGTTCACTTTAGGTCACAGGCGTGCGCACGCGTGCATTTCATACGGCTGTGTTATTGTCATAAAAGTGAACCAGTACAAAAAACATTTTTTGTTCAGGAAAGTTCTTTGTTATCATGAACACAATCACGTATTTAAGTATCGTACACTAATTACCAGTCACCCTATATACTGATATGACGAAAGCATTTGATTTTGTGGATCATAAAACTTTACTAGATAAATTATATTGTTATGGTACGAGAGGGAATATTCTTATAGTTATACTTATAGAATCTTACTTATGTAACAGATTACAATGCATTGAAATCACTAGAATTTGTCCAGTTAATAAGCTAGAAACAACATAAACCTCTGAAGCAAGGCAAAGTAATTATGGCGTGCCTCAGGGTAGCATTTTGGGACCCCTTCTATTCCTAATATATATTAATGGCCTACCGAAAATTACAGAGCACGAAATGGTACTTTTTGCTGATGGCAGCACGGTTATAATAAAATGCAATTATCCAAACAATTACCAACTTGACATTAATAATACTCTCTCTAAAATAATTAATTGGCTTAATGAGAATAATCTAAATAAATCCAATATTATGCACTTTCACCAACATTTTCAAAATATTCCAGTTAATGTTAGCTATAATAATTCTAGAATTGAAGAAGCCAGCATTGCAAAATTCTTGGGTGTTACGATAGATAACAAATTAACTTGGAAACCACATCTAGATGAAGTATGCAAACGATTAAGCAAGTCAGCGTACCTTCTATTTCAACTGTCAAGAAAGGTAAATGTTGAGTATCTTGGATTGGTATCGTCAGTTTTACGGTATGGTGTTATTTTTTGGGGACAGTCAACAGATCGAGAACTTGGCAAAAAAAATGTACACGGGCGATGTATGTGTTCAAAAAAATTGACAGTTGCATTCCATATTTTAAAAAATATAACATTTAACCCTTCCCTGCTCTGTACCTACATTTTTGAAACTGCATAATTTGTAAAAAAGAATCCCCATTTATTTTAAAAAACTGGCTGCAGTAAAGAAAATACCCATACGTTCTCAATAAATGAACACACTATGCAATTTAAAGTGTAAAACTGCATTATTAAAGAAAATTTTCTTGGGTATTGCTCCTAAAGTCTAGAACAAATTACCAAATGTATGCCAGTACAAAAGTTTAAAACTGCCTTACACCAGCTGCTACATAAAAAATGTTATTACATTTTGGACGACTTTTTGAATGACAAATTTAATTAGGTAAGTAGGTACGTAACCATACATACCATGTGAAAAATATTTCAAATAATGTAAATTTTTAACAAAGTAACTTTTCTTTTCATATTATCATATTTGTATGTCATTTGACAAAACATGGCGCACTACGTACCTACTATTTATAAGATCTATTTAATGTTTTTGATTCTGATTTCAAATTAGGTTTTAGGATTATTAAACAAATTCGTTCATATACGCGTTAAAACATAACGCGTTTATATTTAACTCTTATGATAGGTATATCGATTGATAGATTAGTCATTATATTATTACAGAGTCTTTAACTGATCTCGACAACTACGTTAGGTTAAGAATTCAATCCTGTACTGGAGTACACGATTACCTATATTGATAATATGAATCGATTTATAACGGCAGACGACATTTTTGGGAAATATTTTAAATTAGCTTTAGCCCGCGACTTCATCTGCGTGAATGTCGGTTATCGCGGATGCGGACAAAGTCGCGGATTAAAAAGTAGCATATGTCCTTCTACAAGGATCAAGCTATATTCATGCCAAATTTCATGAACATCGCTTCAGTCGTGAAAGCGACACACAACACACACAGACACACAACACACACACTGGACACACACTGACACACACACACACACACACACACACACACACACACACACACACACACACACACACACACACACACACACACACACACAGACAGACAGACACACAGACACACCGCACAGATGAATTAGCTTTAAAAATTATGCATTCTAAATTCTGATAAAAATACTTATTAATCTTTTCTCAGCTGCTTCTGTTAAAGTTTATACTTAACTAGCGACCCGGCCCGGCTTCGCATGGGCCTATAGCCTTCCTCGATAAATGGACTATCCAACACAAAAATATTTTTTCAATTGGAACCAGAAGATTCTGAGATTAGCGCGTCCAACCAAACAAACAAACAAAGAAACTCTTCAGCTTTATAATATTAGTATAGATAAGTACCTACCTAAGTATCATAATTGTAGGTATTATAGATAAGTTTTAAGGTTTTGTAAGTATGTTTAAGCAAATTTAAAGATAGGTAAGTACAGTACGATTCAAACTTAATGGCGGCTCTGAACACGAGGTGAGTGGCTGCGCAGTAACAATTTCACGTGACAGCGGAGGTGAGGGGCGGGATACTGTGCAGCCAACCGCTCACTTCACAGCCGCCATTAAGTTTGAATCGAACTGTAGGTATGTTTTAATGTGTTTAATTGTATGATAAGTGCGTTATTTCAAACGAATCGTATGGCATTTTGTTTGTTTAATTGGATGTCATAAATAAATCTTCTCCATGCATCTATGAATTTTTATTTATTCGAAGTCAATACAGATAGAAAAAATATACAAAAAACTAGCGATATTTACATCAATCATTATACATACGGAAAACAGAGTCGGTACCAGTAGGTACCATGCGGATTTGAGCGTTCACTTAATTACGAAAAGTAGCCATACCACACACATACCTACGCATTGAGCCATTGACATATCACTATTGAATCATTGATTTGAATATTGTATTGAGCTTTAGAATGACTACGTTTTATCGATAATGTCAATATGATACAATAGCATCGTTACTAGCTATCAGTGTGTTCGTTTATCTTGTTCTAATATCATTAAATTTGGCCACATTAAGCGGTTCACAGTTTCCGTTCAATACATTGAATACCAAGGTTATTCAGTATCGCGTCTAAAATACGCCTCTACACCTGTATAATATATAAAAAACTACGAAACACCCTGTATAACACGTGTGGTTTATTAACACCGTAGGATAGATATTATCTAAACTCAGTCTTTAAATGTACAACCGAATAAGCTATTTGGTATACAACCTGCATGCAAAAATATTCGTCTTTCTACGGCACAGCCAATTTTAATGTTTATTGTTCGCGTTATAACTTTAAAGCTTTAAGAGTGCTTCAAAAGCACTTAGTAAGCACATATTATTTAATAGTACCTACACTACGATACAAGTGAGCTAAGTTAGTCATTATACTCGAGGCTGGGTTGCAGCCCGAACCGGAGGCGAGGACGTGATGTAGCCGACAATGTCTTTCAACACACTTGTGAGAAATAAACGTTGATTTCATTGAGTGTTCATAGAGTTATTCATTGATACGAAAATATGCATTCGTATTAAATATAACATGAGTGAGGTTAACACAAGTTCTTCTCCTTCAAGGTGTCGACCATAATCTCGACAGGAGATTTTACAAGCGGCTAGCAAATCCAAACAGGTGAGTAGTAATAGGTGTCAAAAACTGAATAGGTATTTCTATTAAAGAACACAGTTTAAAGTAGGTGTCTGTCTTTACCCCGCGACGTGTTTCGTCCTCGTGAATTTTCTTTGCTATAATAAATGATAGTGTACCACTCTAAGATAACGCAGTTAACCATTAGTGAGTTTTCAGAATTGGTTCCAGAGATTAATTACGCAAAATACGCGCTAAGACGTGAAGTTGCGGTCACCCGCGATAATACTACTACTATTACTACTACTACTAGCTTTAAAATATTAAAGTATACATTTGATGAATTATAATTAACTTATTAATTAACATAGTTTAATTTATTCACAAAATATTTAAGCATAAAAACATTCTCAATATTTGTTGAAAATTAAATAAATATTCTTATACCGCAATAGTGCTGAAATATAATTTAAAAAGCAGTCGTGCTTAATACGCTGGATTATGAACGTAAAAGCGGTGCAACAAGAGCTAATAAAGGAGCAAGTGCGTTGGAAAGGTAGTTTACAAATTAGCGGCCTGTATACCAATTAGTTTGTCCCACTGTACCTGTAACCAACACTAACCACCACGACATTTTGTATAAACAACATAAATCACTTAATTATTAAGTATTATCTTAATTACAATTTTATTAATACAATATTTTAATACATAGGTACGTATCAAGTCCAACTAAAATCGGTTCATGAATTCCCTAAATAAAAAGAAACTTGTGCAGTCGGGGGTGAACAAATGTTATTCAGGGTGATGATACGAAGTCCAGATTAAGAGGTTTTGGGTATTTTTTCAATGTCCCTGTATATATAAATAAAACAACAATATATATCTTCATTTCTCATTCAATTACTCAATTACTCATTTGTTTGAAGTAGGCTCGATACACGCACACATACACACACGCATTTCGTTACGTGACGATTTCTACTAATTCGCACTACCCGTTCCAATAACTTTAGGAAATTCATGAACCGATTTTGACAGTTTATATTGTTAGTATGATTTACCCTGACACTTGAGGAAAAATTTCGGTCATACGTAAATGTGTTTTAACCTGTTGTGTAAAATTTGTTTAAGTAAAAAGATTGTAATCGTGTGTAAACATATTCAAAATTCTTAGGGGCTATAGCTATTATGTTTTATGTGAAAATTGTCTCATACCCAGTACATACCTTACAAAGTTTTGATCTTAAAATGTAAAATGTTTGACGAGGCAAAAACAAAGTTGTGGGCCGGGTGTCACGTGTCCCCGGGCGGCTTGAGCGGGCGCAGCTCGTGGGCGGGCGCGTGCGGGGGCGCGTGCGGGGGCGCGTGCGGGGGCGCGGGCGGGGGCGCGAGGGGCGGGGGCCGCAGGCGCGCGTACACCAGGCGCAGCGCGACCAGCGCGGCCAGCGTGAGCGCGGCCGTGCTGCCGAACGTGGCCGCCGGGCCGCGCCGCGCGTACACCGCCGACACGAACACCGGGCCCAGCGCGCGCGACAGGCAGCCCGCGCCCGTCAGCACGCCCATCCACACGCCCTGCGGGGGCAAGCAGTGACTGCTACAGAATGTTCAACTGACGCTCTAAGAGCGCTAGGAATTCAGATTACGAAATAAAAGCATAGACGCGCGGTACACTGAGAATAAAGAAAAGCAAATACAAATTCAAAAGCGAATACTTACAACGCGCTTCGGCTGTTCTGACACGAGTCAGTATAGCACGAAACACCGCAACGTCAAAAAAAAAACAAATAAAAATACAAATACAAATTAAAAAGCGAATACAATCATGAGATTATAGGTATTCGCTTTCGAAATTTGTATTTGCTTTTTTAGTTTCACTCTCAGTGTTTCGCATGGTCTATCTGCCTTTTGTTTCATAATCTGAGGCTAGGAATTACAAATTCTTGATTCTATGCAAATATGTATTACACTGAACCTTGACGTAACTTTGAAGGTCTTTTTGTAAGTATTGCTTACTTCTGACGTTGTAAAATTAAACAGGTGATCGTTTCTATCATGCATTATTTGCTAATGATTCATAAATAACAAGAGTTATTGATGTGAAATCAGGTAAACTTTAAATCTACCTATTACTGTTAAAAATTATTACAAATTATTAAACAAACCCCATTTACAAAGCCAACTACGAAGCAATAACTCATGCACTTAAAGATATCAACTGGGAAAATGAATTTGCATTGTGGAATCATGATGTAAATGATATTCAAATTCAAAATGCTGAATAAATTCTAAAATATAATTAGGGACATCATTAAAATATATAGGTATGCCAGTAACTTTGTACACACAAATACTAATATACTAACTTCCTGGCGGAAGCTGCATGAGGTCGCATAAGAGCATAACGTTTTTGGAGCCAAAGGTTTACCAAAGGGAACCAAAGATATCTAGTCCACGAACAAGAACTTTACATTTTGCCAATGTTGATGCATTACCCTTAAGTACTTAATTGCCGGAAAGAAGAGGCGTTCAAAATGTCGGTGAATGTCGCGTCTCCTCGCTGCTGGCGCATGTTTGGTCTGAGTTGCGTGCTGCAACTCCAGTTAGAGCGCCGATCTCTGTAACCTGCTTCCCGTAACATCGCTTAACTTGATTTCTCAGCAAGTTATTCAAAAAGTCTTTCCTGTTCCAGCGCCCCACGCTTTTACAGTCAAATATTATAATTAAAAGCACATAGGTAGTTTACTCTTCAGCCCAGAAATAGAGACAACTGACAACTGAACGATCCATAATTTATTTTTGGTTTTTACGTGCATTTATAAAAGCGTGTTTTTCTAGTGTTTTTTAAACTATTCATTTATTTTATACTTTTTAGTCTTTGATAACGAAATATTTTTAACATTTATACATTTATTTCAAGCAGGCCAATGAGCCTGCATACTCTCCATCTCCGCCAGTGCGTCTGTATTTTGTTATAACCTTGAAACCTGATCGTGTTCAAAGTCCATTACGTGACCTTTCTCACAAGTGCAAACACGACTATGATACGATATTCCATCATGGAATACCAGTTCCTGTCTTCCGGCTTCATCAACAAACCTTGAAACTTAATCGTGGTCAAAGATCATTACAAGACCTTTCTAACAGTCCAAACACGACTATGATACGATATTCCATCATGGATTGCCAGTGTCTATCTTCCGGCTTCATCATCAGACCTTGAAACCTAATCGTGGTCAAAGTTCATTACAAGACTTTTCTAACAAGTCCAAACACAGCGATGATACGATGTTCCATCATAAAGTTCCAGTTCATATCTTCCGACTCCATCATCAGATCAGTTCGACAGTACCATATTATTGTATTGTCATCAAAACTACATACAGCTGCCAATTTTCATGACTTTCATTTGATTTTCATGAGTTACTAATTTAACCATCTTACAAGGATCGTAGTCCTTGTATGATGGTTAAATTAGTAACTTTAGATTCCATTACATAGTTACATACATACAGTTCGACCTAATAAAAGCGTTTTGAAAACGGTAAGCGCGAGGTAATATCTAACTATCGACCAATTTCGATTGCTTGTAATTTGTCTCTAAGGTCTTTGAATCACTAGAATCACTACCTAACCTTAAGTCAGCACGGTTTTATGATTAAAAAGTCTAAGAACACAAATCTGGTTACGTATATCACTGAGTTAACATCTGCAGTTGATGAGGGTCTACAAGTAGATGCAATATTTACTAATTTCTCGAAGGCATTTGACAAGGTGAATCATGAACTATTGTTGTTTAAACTTGAGTCCCTAGGTATCACCGGTGCCACATTAGATTGGTGTAGGTCATACCTTAATAACAAGCCATCTTTAGTTGTCATAGATAGACGGTGATGAATCAGACCCTTATTTTGCAACCTCAGGTATGCCACAGGGGTCCAATTTAGGGCCATTGTTCTTCATTACATTTGTGAATGACATTTCAAGCGTATTTATACTACGCCATACCTATTTGCTGATGATCTGAAGTTGACACGCATAATTTTGACTGAATCTGATATTCACTTTCTACAAACGGATGTTAGCTACACTTAACTCAGTGGTGCACGAGAAATAAAATGTATCTAAAGTGTACCAAATGTCATCACATCAAATTTACCAGAAAGCAGAACGAAATTCAGTTGAGTACAATATTCAGGGAAACACATTACATGAAGTGACAGTTATCCGAGATATGGGAGAGTAGCTGGATAGTAATTTGAGAGTGAATAAGTCACTTCCAGCCTTCTAGGGTCGCATATACTATCGTCAACCGCATTATTGCTTTCCCTGAAGGAAAGCCATATAGAAAATAATATTTATTTAATATACAAGTTAAACCCTGGTCTATCAATAAAAATCTTTGTAATAAAGCTAATGGTAGAATAAAAAGGGTCATGAACAGTAGTCACCTGCGGCCTGGGCCCCAGCACCTTGGAGAAGATGGTCTGTATGAGCGTGACGCCGAGCGAGTAGCCGACCGACACGCAGGCGTAGCCGGCCAGGAACTGCGGCAGCGACAGGCCGCGCGACTCGGCGCACCACGGCTGTGCGGCCTGCGGGCAGCCGCCGCCGGCCTCCGTCGCGTTGGCGGGGCCCAGCGGCGGCGGCCCGGGCCCCCACGGGATGCACAGCACCGACGCCAGCCCCGTCAGCAGGAAGCCGCCCCACAGCAGCAGCGCGCTGCAACCGTATCGTCTCACGTCACATACGCGACCACAATACACGATGTCGGTATTTTAATCAATCAGGCGACTATTGTTATTTTTCAATATACTTGTAAAGTGGCTCTTAGTGCACTGCTTTTTGGTTCAAAATGTATTGTAACGTATTCCACTTGCGGGCTTTTTACGTACCCAAAGAATGCCAAGGGTGTACTAAGGCTCTGCTCTCTGCCTGTCTCAAGGTTGTATATTTTGAATCGTAATGGAAATTACTCATAGGACACTTCAAATTTTGACGTGAATACGTCTTTAAAATTGCCCACATACTGGGGGGCAAGTCAAAAAAACAAATGATACCAAAATCGGGGGATACAGTTTGGTGTTGCAGCTTCATACCTGATATCTCCATCCTAAGTTCAATTACAGCATTGGATAGCTGAAGGATCAAAGAATTTCACTTGACCGGATATACATTATTATTACAGCAATAGAGCGGTATTTTTTTGTAATTTTACTTGAGTTTTGATTGTTTTTATGCCTACATATTTTAGCACTCGTATCACTATGCACAATTTTGTACAAAATTGCTTCATCATGCTTTTCAAGTTAATGCTAAACACGTCGGTGACGTTAGCTCTAAGCTAGCCAGCTAAGACTCGTCACTCTCTCCCCGACAGCTTTGAGCGCTTCATAAAACTTCCACAATGCGATCATGAACCAAGCCGAAAGACATACCGCTCTTCGAAGATCTTGGTGAGCGGTCCGATGGCGGCGAAGGTGAGGCAGGCCAGCACCGCGCCGGCGCTCATGAGCGCGCCCATGTACTGCAGCGCCTGGCGCTTGCTCCACGCGAACTGGTCCATGGTCAGCAGCGTGGCCAGCGTCTCCAGCAGCACGAAGTTGAACACCAGCACGAAGAACGCGCCCACCAGCGCCCAGCTGCTCACCAGATCCGGCTTCAGAGCCTTCAGAGCTTCTTTCTCTGCAAACGTGTACAACTTGTGTATAGAAACTTCAGTCACTATTATTATTTAATTGTCTTTAACATAACTCGGAACCATAAGGTCAGACAGGGTCAGACCTTTGGGAGGCAAACGAGGGGCCGAAGCCAAACGTGATGTGATGAAACACCAACCGACGATTATCACAGTATTATCACACCTACGACACTCCATACAAACGAAACTATTTAATTAACTAACACTACTACCAAAATAACAGACTATACATATACGTATACGTGTACCGCTTACTAAAAGCAGTTTCGAGAAGCAGGTCCGACGCGGGAGGTGAGGAACAGTGTTTCGAAGGAAGGCAGGGCGTGTCGCTACTGTACGGTAGTATTAATATTTATACTGTGGTATTATTAAAGTACACCCAAGGACAACGCCCATTCGTGGAGGACTATTACAAAATATCTTAGAGTAATACTCGAAGTAGAATATGGAAACTAAAGTATATTAGTATGTGGGTCATGTGGGTATGGGTGTCTAAATAGTGGACTGTCACCTGGGACTATGACAGGACTATGCTCTCTGCCTGACCAATGTTGATATACATGGATAAAGTGTATTTTAATTACAACGAATTATTATTATCTACCTAGTAAGGGCGACCATCATCTAACTTTTACACTTAAAAATACAATTAACGTTAGACAGTTTTTGGACAGTTTATTTTTCGCTTTTTAGTGTTCATTAATAAACGGCGGCACACATAAAAAAGATTGTAAATCCCCAAAGATTGAAGAAACTAAAACGTCGTATAAGTATTTTTTTTCGGACTTTGTTGATTTTCTCAGAAAGGGCTAAATCAATTTTGGTAAAATTTATATGGGACCATTTTGGAGTAACCCCCTTTCGAACAAAAAATTCGAATCCAAATTTTGCAAATCCGTTTATATATGACAGAGTTATGCCTGAACATACATAAAAAAAAAAACTAACATTCGAATTGATAACCTCCTCCTTTTTGAAGTCGGTTAAAAATAATATTGCAGGCTGTGAGAAATGGAGTGCCATGGATCTAGCAAAAGTGGTTGGTGGTAACAATTTAACTGTACCTCCGTAAACTGCGCTCTTAGATCCCTTCTCTGAACTTGAGATCTGACCGAATTTGACTTTAGACCACACCTACAATAAATCAAAGTGTGTGGTCGTTTCTACTTCCGTGTTGTGGAGACGCTGACTTGCGTCGACAACACGTAGTAATGAAGTCTTGGTGTAAGTCCCACGTATGATCACTAGCGTGTTACGACGACTCCCATAGACATATCGACGCCATGTATAAAAGTACGCACCGTTATCCGTGCCCTGCGCGATCATAGCTTCTCTGGCAGCGATCTTCCTCTCTTTGAAGCACCACGGCAAGAACAGCAAGAAGTTGATGATACCGAGCACAGCGTTAATCCAGCCGGCAGCCGTATACATGTCCAGGCGCAGAGGCTCGGCGTACTCCCCGGGCGGCGGGTAGGGGCCGCCGGGGCCCAGCGGCGCGGCGGCCGCCTGCAGCGCGGGGCCCACCACGAAGCCCAGCACCTGCGCCAGCGACACCACCGCCACGGCGCGCGTGCGCTCGCTCAGCAGCGTGGCCGCCGACAGGTACGAGCGAGCTACCGCTATGTTCGCTGAAAACAAACAGCCGTTCCATTAGACAAAGTACACGCCGAGGGTGCAGTTACTGTAGTCGCGCAACGTCAACTTCAAGGCGTTCGTGGTGCGAGTACCGAATTGTTTCCTGCCCGTCGTCATGGAAGAAGACTTTTGGCCGCAGGACGTGGTGTTCCGTCGCTTCCGCGGACAAATGCCACAGGACAGCACACAGACAACTTAGTGCAATTTAGTGAAGTGCTACTAACATAGTCTTAAGTCGTCCCTATAATAATAATAATAATAAACGTTTAATTCAGACTATGAGTAGTCAAGTTAGAAATTATAAAATATGTATGTTTAGGTTATGGTATTTATCTATGGGCCTATGCAGTCTGAAATAAATGAAAATTATTATTAATTATTATTATTATTAGTATCAGACCACGACGTGTTCACGATCTTATATTCGATAAATTCTCCAGTCTATTCCACTGGAGAGTAACGCGGCGTCTTACGTAAGCAATTCAAAGCGAACGCGAAGCGGTGCGACGCAACGCGAAAACAACAAACAGTCAAAAACACAGATGGTCGAAACCTATTGAAGTGTCCTTCGTTGTCTGTCAAATGCACGTTGGGTGCGGCGCGGCGCGAAACGAATCGAACGCGATCAGTTAGCCTGATTTTTTTGCGCGAAATGGGTGCGGTACCGTAGTTTCTTTTCAACCGACTTCAAAAAAGGAGGAGGTTATCAATTCGTCTGTATTTTTTTTTTATGTTTGTTACCTGATTTCTTTGGACTGGGTGAACCGATTTTGATGATTTTTTTTATTTGAAAGCTAGTGCTTCCCGTGCGGTCCCATTTTAATTTGGTCCAGTTCTGACAATGGCATCCATGAGAAAACCGAATAAGCCTTATATTTGCATTAAGTATGTGCGCGATTTGTTACGCGATTTCTCCGGCAAACGTAAACCGATTTTGAAAATTCTTTTCTTTATGGATAGGGTATGCTTCAGGGGTGGTCCCATATAAATTTTATCGAAATAGATTCAGCACTTTTTGAAAAATCAACAAATACCCAAAAATTTTACATAGACGACGTTTTAGTTTCATCAATCTTTGTAGTAGTTAACTTTCAATCTCATCTTAATAGATTTGGATGAGAAGGAGGTACTAAAAATCGGAAAATAAAAAGCTTCGGTGGCAATACAAAACAACAAACAGAACAAAGCCACTGAATTTCGAAACCAAAGTCAATGTGTGTTCTGTGCTAAAGTTATTTTTCACTTTTTGAAGGCGGTTGTCTTTTTTTTGTAATAATGTCGGAGGTAGAAAATTTAATTAATTCCATACACTTCCCACATATATTATGGAATAAAAGAAACAAAAAATATCACAACCGTTATTATCGTATCATGACAATGTAGAATCGTTCTACATTGTCATGATACGATAATAACGGTTGTGATATTTTTTGTTTCTTTTGGCCAGCGGCGGGGGATTCGCACGCACGTAGTAGGACAGAGCCGCCCGCGCCGCTTCGCATCGAATGATTCGGATCGTTTCGCAATTGCGTTCGGTTTGAACCGCCTACGTAAGACGCCGCGTTAGACAGCAGAAAACGTAAACTTAAAATGGTAAGTAAGGAAAGAAGGTCGGCTACCCGAGCTGACTCCGACGAGGAACCTCGCGAACACCATCCAGTACTTGGCGTGCGGCCGCGTGAGGTGCAGCTCGGCGTACAGCACGCTGGCCAGCACGAACAGCGCCAGCGTGGCCAGCAGCGGCGCGCGCGCGGAGCCGGCGCGGTTGGCCCACAGCCCCAGCAGCGGCGAGAACACCAGCTGCCCCAGCGGGTTGGCGCCCACCGCCAGCCCGAGTACCTCCTTCTGCGCGCCCGGCTCCAGCTGGTAACACATAGTCAGAGCTCTACAGTTCCTTTACAATACACCAAGTTCCAGCTAAGAACATGTCATTAGGAACATCGGGTTACCCGGGACTGTTATGCCGTGATCTATAAAGTTTGACTTTGATGCAGCGTGGTACGGGATCCCATACATCCATGAGCATTGTCCTTTATAAGGGTGCTATTTTTAAATTAAATCTAGGTACTAATCAAAAAGCACAACATGTATTTTTATTACACACTTTCTAAGTATTTCATTCACAACGAATTTCCAAATTCAAACGAGAAATTCATTTTTGGTAATAATATTTAAATAATATTTACAATCACAAAACTAAAAAGAAACTCAAGTAGGTTAATGAAATTAAAATACTGTAGGCCCTATCGCATGTTTACGTCACAGTATAAGTATTAGTACTGTAATTAGATAACTACCGTGGTAATTATTTCAAGAATAGAGCCGAGCCACAATACTGTTACTAATAATGTGAGTCATTCTAGCAATTAAACGTTTTGACTTTTGGTTTTTCACTGTTAGCTTATAATGTACCTAGCACCTAGGTATTATTAAATAAATAAATAACATTCCCGTGTCTTTAATAGGATGTGATTCATCTGACAGGATTAACTTACCTATATTGTTTATTTACGTATAATAAACAAAAGGCGTTTCAAAATAATAATAATAAAATTATCGTTATGAATTTTGCTGCTTGAATTAAATAAAATATTATTTTTTATTGTTCGCTTGGTATGTGGTCGTGTGAAACATCTTTATCGTTCCTAGTTGATGATATCAATGAGATCATTACCATTTTGTCGCGTCTCTAGCCTGCTGCGCTCCAATAAGGCGAGTATGTACCTACCTGAAAATGAACAAAGTTCATTTTTGTACATTTTTAGGAACATGATATTGTTCTACGTTTGCGTACGTAATGAGCATGGTCGTGCGTCGTGTCGCTTGGTGCGCGACTGCGCGTAGGACTGGTGGCGGCCGCGGCGCCCTTCGCGGGCAGGCGACGGACGGGCACGCCGACCTCGTGCCTCTCAATAACGACTATTTTTAGCCTCCACACGAGTCTCGACGTCGAGCATCACAGACTTAAAGAATGCCGTCCACCGCGCATTGCACCCGCTGAACAGTGACCGTCTCACCAGCTTGTCGTCACTGCAGCGAGCACAGCTACAACCTTGTCGCATTCTTGCTGAACAGTAGAGAGAGCTACATTGTCTTATGTGTTTCATACACATACGTGTCATATCTACATTTTGTACTTGACCTATGATGCTGAAAGGCAGGTAAATAGGTAGGCAGGTAAGAGGGAAACGCCAGCTAATAAAGGACTTTCACTTTGTCATTTATGAGGTCGTTGCAGGCAAAAGCGGAACATAAAGCAGCGCCAGCGACCTCACTACTTGCTTACTACTCACTAAATACCTTAACCTTGGTAGTCTTGGTACATGCTATAATCCTCGCGCAGTTGCACAACGATATTGTGAATTAGTGATGCGTGTGCCGCGTGCGTCTTCAGAGCCGTGTGGCTGTCCTTGACTGTCCGTGACCGTGGCACCGTGGCACCGTGGCACCGCGCACCACGCTCGCTTATCACGAACACTGTCGCTTTCGCGTTCTTTAGTATTATTGTGTTCATTAAAAATATGGCATTTTGTCGTATCCCGCGTTCAGATGGCGGTGACGGCATACGGCTCAGTCAACAGCGATAACGCTGTACAATAATCACAGTTACTATACTAGTGAGTAACGAGGTAGTGACTGGTGACTCACTCGCTCGCTATCAATGATTGACATGGCGACTGGAATTATTTCTTGCTCCTTGTCTGTTTCTTATCTCAATGAATTAATTGGGTTACTATGTAGTGTAGGCATAGACTTAATTTATAAGTCCACTAGCTGACCCGACAGACGTAGTTCCTGTCAATCGATTTTTCAATTTTCTTACCGTATAAACCTTCCCTGAACTTCCACAAATATTTCAAGACCAAAATTACCGAAATTGATCCAGCCATTCTCGAGTTTTAGCGAGACTAACGAACAACGATTCATTTTTATTATATAGATGAGTGTAGGTAGGTAATGTTATTTTATAAAGA
The DNA here is from genome assembly GCA_947361185.1 of Charanyca ferruginea. Lineage (NCBI taxonomy): Eukaryota > Metazoa > Arthropoda > Insecta > Lepidoptera > Noctuidae > Charanyca > Charanyca ferruginea. The sequence goes on from OX376068.1 coordinate 27,495,564, forward strand.
GGTCTACTTAGCTCCCAAACGGATAGACCGATTTGGTCACAGTTTTATCAAGCTGGTTTTCGGAAAAAGTTCTTAACTATGTAAAAATCGTCACTATAGCAGCATTATTTAACTTATTACTTTAATTAAAATTACCTATTACGTTGTGAGTAGGGTTGCCATTCATCCCGATATATCGGGACTGTCACCGTCATTGGGGCCTAGGTCCCGACGTCCCGACAAAGCACTATTACGTCCCGATTTTTCGCGCGGTCACAGCAATTAAAATACGCGCCCCAAATTCTAGTCGGCCGATCTATTTTAACGCTGAAGAGAGACCACCTAAAATATTTTTTTATAAGCCCGATCAGGGTTTATTTCCTATTTCTGCAATCAAATTATCTGAATTTATTTCACAAAAATTTAGAAAGCTTGGATTTAATGGTAAAAAAGTATTTTTCAAACTGGCTATCATTTGCAACTACTTAACTGCAATATTTTGGGTCTTGTCATCAAAAATCATTAAAATTTTGCTAGAAAAAAAATGTCACACGTTCGTCTAAGACAAGTTCGGTTCAAATGGTTATAAATAGTCTATACTAGCTCCGCTATTCTGCTTTGCATCGATCTACCAAACACCATTATATATTTTTCTTTTTGTGTCCCGACACGAGGCTTGCCAAGTATGGCAGCCCTAGTTGTGAGTAGCGTGTCTCCTAGTAAATACTGGAAATATTTATTTAGCGGTCCCCGGATGCGAACGACGACGCATGCTCCATGGATCATTTTATAGGTAACTAGCACTTTGCCCGCTACTTCGTCCGCGTGAATTGTTTAAAGGATCCCTAATTTTCAACCGACTTCAGAAAAAGAAGGAGGTTCTCAATTCGAAACGTATATAATATATATTTTTTTATGTTTGACTACGCATAACTTTCTTCAGTGTAGACCGACCGATTTCGATTATTATTTTTCTAATTGATAGTGTTAGGTACACACTATCAATTAGAAAAATAATAATCGAAATCGGTCGGTCTACACCGGTGTCCTACCTCAAAGTTGGTCCCTAAATGACAATGCCAGATCCTGCCCCACCCATGTACAGAAAAAGTAATCCATGTACAGAAAAGTAAATTAATGAAAATATTTGTAATGAATATAGAACCTTTCTCTACTAAATTGTTTTTCTTTAAAACTTGCGGATTACGAAATACCTACCCACAAAATACAAACTCATTTGACCTAAAATACAATTTAACCTATAATCAATGTCATTATTGTTTTTAGATTTAAATGGAAACCGACAGTTCTACAGTCACTAAGACTAATGTTTAGTTATCAGCAATAAATAAACAGTAAGATGCTACATATTGCACATGACTTTTATTGAGTGGGGCAAAGTTGTATAGAGTTTCTGGCAATGTCCTTTTATGAAAATATTTGTTGGTCTGAGCTCTAAGGGTAGAAAATTAACGGATGACTGATTTTTATTGGTGTCATCGTTTCGTAAGTAAGTATAATTTGTAGGATAAGAAGTGGGCACTAAAAAGCGAAAAAAAAAACTTTTTTTACAAAAAAGACAACCGCCTTCAAAATATTTATGTATAAAGGTAGGTATTAGATATATATGAGATAGATAAGTACCCACTAACTAGTGTGTAAGTATTTGTAGTGTACCTGCATACATAATTTGGAGTATTGTAAATTAGCAATCTTTTAAAATATTATCTTAGTTGCAATTTAAGTGGATAAGCCACAGATATAGATAGACCCTAGATAACACAAGTAGGTATCGCGATCTGTATGAAAACCAGGCGTGCCATTTTTTTACTAGGTAGGTAGGTACCTATTATGAGGTTACAATGTTTTGTTTTTCTTAAATTACCAGGTATTACTGAGGGTATTAGATTAAAAATAATTGTTTTTTAAATTAATTACGCATAATAGGTATTAATCACAAAATGACTTGACGATGGAAGGAAACGTTTACTTTATTTTTTTACTTACGATTTTTGTACGTAAGCTAGGCACGAAACTAGACACGCGAAGTAAGTAGGTAGTTGCTTTTGCGTTATCTAGGGATATCTATATCTGTGTGATAAGCATTATTGCATTAAGTAACTATTCTACTAGTCGATTGCTGCAGAAGTTGAGAAAGAAAGAAAGAAAGAAAGAAAAATGGTTTATTTGTAACCTCGTACAGGTAAACACAACATAAAAAAGGGTTATATAAAACAATAAAACATAAAAAGAAAAGCCTTATGAAACCAGTACGAGACCAAAAAGACTCCTGTCTCAGCACAATGCTACGACATGAAATGTCGCAGCGCTGGTATTCTGACAGGGCCTTGCAGAGATGCCACGGGCGGCCACAGTCATGACTTAAGGTAAAAAATAAATAAAAAAAGTTGCTGAAATAAACAACTGTAAACTGTAACAAACATACTGACAGACGAAGTCACAAAGGCAAATATGTAAATGTAATGGTTCCGTTTTTACCATTTTAGTACGCAACACAAAATACCCCAACAGATTTGGGAAAAGGCTAGGCAGATGATGAGTACGCAACCCAAAAAGCCACGTAACTTTGTCTGTGGTTAATAATGTAGACATTTGATGTCTACATTATTAACCCCATAGGACTCCCAAAACGAAAAAAAATATTGTAAATCAAAAATAGTTGCTTTAAATCTCGTTTCATTAGGCGATTTTTGTAGACATATTTTTATTATGAGCTCTATGTATATGTCATAGTAGTATTCTATGTATAGTCAAAAGTAGTTTTGACTGGTTAACAGTTTTGACTGTAACATAAGTATATCGATACCTTTAGGCTCAAAGGGCGTAACCACCATTTTGGCCAAAATGAGTTAATAATGCAGTCATACTTAGTTTTTCGTCCTCTTTCGATTGGTCTATTTAAAGCCCCAAAATTCGCAAAAAAAATGGTGAATACAACCCACAATTTTTGGATCGCTAAATACATTTTTATTGTAAATTGTGCCGTAAATGAACAATATGATTTTTTTTGTTACAGCAAAGATCGTAACAGGAAAATAAAATTAAAGATGTGGCTGTATGTCCCGTGATCTATCAAAGGACAATGCCAGAAACTCTATAGAACTTTGCCCCACTCAATAAAAGTCATGTGCAATATGTAGCATCTTACTGTTTATTTATTGCTGATAACTAAACATTAGTCTTTGTGACTGTAGAACTAGCGGTTTCCGTTTAAATCTAAAAACAATAATGACATTGATTCTAGGTCAAATTGTATTTTACGTAAAATGAGTTTGTATTTTGTGGGTAGGTATTTCGTAATCCGCAAGTTCTAAAGAAAAACAATTTAGTATAGAAAGGTTCTATATTCATTACAATTATTTTCATCAATTTACTTTTTCTGTACATGGGTGGGGCAGGATCAGGCATTGTCATTTGGCGTTTACGTCTTTGGCCATTTGTAAAATTTGGTTCACACTTGCCTTATATAACCCGAGATTTTATCAAGTTTGGTGGTTACGACTTACGTCCTAAAGTATATTAAAATTCCTCGCCCACATCATGCAGGATCTACCCCCATGTGACAGTGTTTCCGGAAAACAACATTGAGCGAATCGCTCCCCCGGTCTCCTATAGACACTTTGTCGACGGTGGCTACCATTCAGGCACATGGTGGTTTCGTCCGAGAATAGCACTCAGTTCCATTGCACCGTTTCGCAATCTAAGTGATCGCGATCAAACTGAAGCCGGGCTTGTCGGTGGGTTGGAGACAATTTTGATTTGAGGCTGTGGCTGGCCTTTTTGGGATCAAGTTCCCTTCTTTGAGTTATTGCCTCACTGTCCACTCGCTGACAGCCCTCGCTCGAACTTCTCTGAGCTGCTGCTGTCTGCTGAGTCAGGTGTCGATTTCAAAGCGATGAGGTGACAATAAATCTGTCATATCGCACCTAAGTGCATCGCTATCGTCCAGATCCTGATCTCCAGACTAAGTTACCAGTTTCCCTGAGCCTTTTGTATACCTTAGAGACACAAAACTGCTTCAGATAAAGCTGTCGATCGATACGACGAGACACCCCTTACTGGATTCGGATGACGACTTGAGTGGCTTTTTAAGGTTTGGTTTCCGTTTCTTTTTAGCTTCATGTTCCAAGTGACCTGAAGCTGATGACCAATTTTCATAAATGCTCACTTTTTATAGAGTTTCAGAACTTCCAAACAATATGATGTTTGGTTTTACGTTCTAAGACTTAAGGTGAATAATCATTGGTTGAAGAGGTACAAAGCTAACAAAATTACCTGTTAAATGATATACCACAATCCATACTTCATCATCATCATCATCAGCCGAAAGATGTCTAATGTTCAACAAAGCCCTCCCCCATAAAATGCCACAACGAGCGGAAACCTGCCGCTTGCATCCACCGGTTACCCGTGACCTTAACGATGTCGTCGGTCCATCTGGCGGGAGGCCTACCAAGGCTGCTTCTTCCGGTTCGAGGTCACCACTCGAGAACCTTTCTTCCACGTCGGTTATCGGTTCTTCGAGCGATGTGGCCTGCCCATTGCTTTTACTTGCAAATTTTGAGACCTATGTCGGTGACATTAGTTCTTCGACAGATTTCCTCGTTCTGGATTCTCTCTCCATTGCTTCCATTGCTCGCTGCGTGACTTTGAGCTTCTGTAGGAGGTCAGCAGTTAAGGACCACGTCTCTGTACCATAAGTCAACACTGGCAACACACACTGGTTATAAACTTTCGTCTTTAGGCACTGTGGAATTTTGGACGAAAAGATATCTCGACGAAAGGTATCCATAGTTTGTTGCATAGAAATTAAAAATAGTTTTGGGCAACGCGCTATGAAGTGACTCCAGTTTTTGCTCACGAAAGTGGCTGCTTGCGCTATTTACGCATTTTTTGTGTAGTTGCATTTGTTTTTAGTGTCTACTCCCTCTCTTAGAGGCGGAATATTTTCATAAAATTAAGATGGGAAGTTATACGTGGTCAAACATAAAACCGTGGATACATTGAGAACTTCCTCCTTTTATTGAAGCCGGTTCAAAATTATTAGTAAGAAATACTATAACCGTCACTTACACCTTATATTGGTTAGAAATGTTCCTCTTACATCCTAAAATACAAATATGATTATGACTTACATCACAAATTATTAGTTGATCTAGTACACATTACCATTACAACCTTAGTTGTTTGTACAGAAGCATTTTTTTATAGCGTAACCGACATGTTTTATTTATTTTAAGGATTTATAGGAACCTTATTTTCAACCGACTTTAAAAAAGGAGGAGGTTATCAATTCCTCTGTATTTTTTTTTTATGTTTGTTATCTGAGAACTTTGGACTGGGTGAACCGATTTTGATGATTCTTTTTTATTTGAAAGCTGGTGCTTCCCGTGTGGTCCCATTTTAATTTGGTCCAGTTCTGACAATGGCATCCATGAGAAAACCGTATGTCTTAAATTTGCATTAAGTACGTGCGCGATTTGTTACGGGATTTCTCCGGCAAACGTAAACCGATTTTGAAAATTCTTTTTATTATGAATAGGGTATGCTTCAGGGGTGATCCCATATAAATTTTATCGAAATTGATTTAGCACGTTTTGAAAAAATCAACAAATGCCCAAAAATTTTACATAGACGACGTTTTAGTTTCTTCAATCTTCGGAGTAGTTAACTTTCAATCTCTTCTTAATAAATTTGGATGACAAGGAGGAACTAAAAAGCAGAAAATAAAAAGCTTTTTACAAAAATGACAACCGCCTTCAAAAACTAAAAAGTGAAAAATAACTTTAGCACGGAACACACATTAACTTTGGTTTCGGAAGTCAGTGGCAATACAAAACAACAAACAGAACAAAGCCACCGAATTTCGAAACTAAAGTCAATGTGTGTTGTGTGCTAAAGTTATTTTTCCCTTTTTAGTTTTTGAAGGCTGGCTGAAGGTCTTTTTTTTTATTTATTAGATTTACTTTAAATATTGTTCTACGACGTTCTTTATCTCAAAATTCTAAGACCTTTTGTAATACATTATTTTTCTATAGATAAGCACTTCAAAGTTATGTTCAAAAACTTTTTATTTTTTTTTGTTTTTTTGCTCTACTGGAAAGTCGTGTTTTGGTGGATACGCCCTTTGAGCCTAAAGGTATCGATATATTACATGTGCCCGAAGTAGGTCCTACCTGCTACCATTGATAAACATCATTTATCTATGAACTGCTTCGAACATGATAACGTTACTTGTTTAGCTAAGTATACTAAGTATTCATGTTTTCCCCCAAAATATGCGATCGGGGTGAATGGGCGCCACCGACGACGCCGTCGAAGTGGCTAAGTTTTGGAACAAACAAATATAAAAGACTGTCGTGCCAGCGATACGAACAAGAAGAAGACCTATATTCATAACAGGCATTCATATTTAAACTGTTGTTAGATTAGATTAAACTGTGACTTTTTCATTTGTTATTATTGTACTGAACCAGAAAACGGTTAGCGTGACTGGGGCAGCAGGTCCAAGCTCGTATTTTGGTTCAGCATAAGTGTATCTATGTACTAGTGACCTCACACAACGCACTTTCCCCGAGTGAACGACGCCGACTAGTCTAACACCTTGACGGGTTGTTCGCATGTTGTGGTGTGTGCACTGTGAAGCTCACCTTGTCGAGGTAGGGCCACACGCCGGTCAGCACGATGCTGAAGCCCAGCGACATCTGGAACATGGTGAAGTAGATGACGTAGACGCTGCGCCAGCGCTCGCGCCGCTCCTGCGCCGTCTCCAGCACCGGCGCGCTCCCCATCGGCGACACTTCATCTTCCTCGCCCCCGGGCTCCCTCCGCACCCGCCCCGCCAGGCCCTTAAACCACTCCATATGGCAAACACACACCAGCACTCTTTGTCTACAAAACCTCACGAACCATACAATGCGGGCACGTACTGACTGTTCCCGGAGCCGAGCATTTCGTGAGAGCTCGCGACTAGCGGCCGAGTTCGACACAAACACAAAGTAAACAAAGAAGCGTTGGCACTGCGCTCACTGCGCTGCTCGGCAGCTCGGCACTCGCACTCAGACTGTGTTGCGCAAGCGCACCGCCGCCCGCGCCTCTCGCGCGACTGACCCTAAAAACGTAGTGATTATATACTCTGACCCGACTTGTGTGATGTCGTTCGTTGGCATCGTTTCCTTTCGCATAATAATCCCGACGCTCGCGCCGTTAAGTGATAGTGTTAATGTTGATCCGTCACGGTAGCCCGCGAAATTCATTTTTATTTGTTTTCACATTTGTATTTAGTAAGAAAACGATTGTGATGCTAGTTATTCCACGACAATTCAATCAAACCCAGGCGACCCCAGGCAACTTGACCCCGTACAATTCGACCCGGACTACTCGACTTCTACAACTCAACCCCCAACCAGTCGACTCAGTCAGACTACCTACAACACAACGTGACAAAGACGATCCCAAATCAAAAACCGGCTATGTGCGAGTAATTTGTATTTTTATTTCATTGGTACCATTCCAATACATTCCAGTACCTACTGAAGTGTACAGTACAACTTAGTTTACTGAACCCTTCCTTTGTTAGTAGGTTTGATGGTTGTTATCAAATATAGTAAACTAATTAACTAATGTATGATGGTGTGTAGTGTTAGACTTAGACCTTAGACCATATACAGTGTCACTGTTAGTTAATGGTTGCTTGACCACAATTAACCAAAAGTTTATTGATCACTGGTTCACCTACACCGTCAAGTATGGTACCTAATAAACTTATGTATTATCAGGTAATAACGTTAGTAACTCCACCGCATACTATTTCTATCTGCGAGACCGATTAAGAGCTGGCACAATTAATATACCAAGACGAAATAACTGAAGACGGAGATTAATGAAATCTCATGATTTGTTATGATTATTTTCCTCTAAGATTTTTAGCTGGCAACCTTCCCGGCTTCCCCTAGGCTGGATAAAATAATATTGTGTTTCCTAATGTTGCCACTAGACGGCGCTGTTCCAATTTCAATACAAATTGGAGTTTACGATAACGCGATTACGCGATCGAGTTCGAATAAAAACTCACGCTAAAAAGCCCTCTGATAAGAAGGGAAGCGGTCATTTCTCTATAAAAAAAAATATAACATCCCTCTTTTTGCGTCGGGGGTAAAAAAGTACCTAATCTGTGGACTGAAACCAGGGTTGCCATTTTTAGCAGGATCCTGCTTTTTTAGCATTTTTAAGAGTAAATATGAGTAAAATTTAAGCTACAGCAGGATGTTTAGCATTATTTACCGGAGCGAATAGGAACAAAATCCTTTGTTTTCCACTTGGTTATCGCGTCATAAGGGACGATAAGGAGATTTAGCAGGATTAACCCAAAAAAATGGCAGGAACAGCCAATGACGTATTATAAATAGACGCGTCATACACGAACATTAATGCGCTTTAAAACGGCGCAAAATTTTATATCTACATAAGTCAGTTATGTGTGAATTACGAGCGATACTGACGTATAGCCGCGACCCTGGGTGGTACGTGACTAAGTGAAACCCCGGCAATTGCCTTGCTTTAATATCGCCATTATTGAGCGCGCGCAACGCATCTAAGTGTATTATATCATTGGGAACAGCGGAAAAAAACTGGTAACCCTGACTGAAACTGAACCGAAGGAACTGAAGGAAGGCCGAAGTCAGTGTCAGTGTGTATGCAAGATCCAATTTTTAAAAATCTGAAAAATCTGAAGATAGGCTGGCGCGGTCGGCTCCTAGCTCTGGGACGGAGGTCCCCAGGCGGTCCTATCAGTAGGACCCGCCCTGGGAGCAGCAGGCACGCGACAGCTCGACGGCTCGACTTAACCGACTCTCGGTTGTGGACCGGTAGTCTTGCAGTAAGTAGACTGGTAGACTTCAGTAACGTAAGCGTATGAGTAATCAGCGTGTTACCCAAGCGACAGCGAGATCTAGACTGACTCCTTGACAGGTTTTGTTTTCTGACCGCTCTTCCGAAATTCATAAAAAATCCAATTATTAATCCTATTTCTAGAACGGTCGTATCGGTTTTCTAAAGCGGGGTATTATAGTACCGGCCAGACTCAATTATTGCAGACTGCCAGTTATTTTATTTATTAGTGCGAATAGGATTTAAAAGAACACCCGATACATCAGCGGGTGTCCAGCTGTTTAATATAAAATACAAACATACATGCTTACATAATCAACAGCATGGAGGATTTACGTTAGCCGTAAACCTATTATAAGTAATATTGACAATCGTCAAGTTTGACGACTGTCATTGACAAACATGTCAAAGCAAAACATTATTTATTTTTCAGTTTTGTAAAAGTGATCTAATTTATATTAAACAGGAATATAATGTAACGTAACAAAGACAAGACCAGCATAAAAAACTGTAAGTACATATATTCCCCTTTTGCATACTAAAAGATTCCAAGAATCTACAAAAACAAGTATTATAAAATGTAAACATAAGTCGTGATAAATGATTTCATGCTTATAAAAAGTAAATATAGTTATCGTGTTAAACCGAATACTATAGTAGACCAGAGTAGGTAGACGAATAGATTGGGCTAGAGGAAGCCCAATCTTCTGTTGTTTTGGTAAATACGTCGCCATCGATCGAAAATTCGAAACTTGCTACCCAGTACGATCCTTCTTCACGAATGCGTCGTCTGTACGATTTAGAATCCAATTTAGTGTAGTGTGATCACTAGCTAACAACTTAGGTTCCTAAATTGATTTCCTACAAATTGTATAGTGTAATAAGTACTTAAATCTGACTTTGTATTTAGAGATGGACTGACCTTAAACCTGATTCCGTGCCGGTAAAGAAATTGTTATAAAATAAAATCTGCGGGAAAATCTCCAAGCCACAGCAAAAGACCTTTTTTTATTGTTCAATCGTTATTACTGTCGGTGTCACTCTCACAAGTCACGATTCTCACTTTCTCACTCTCAGTAACATTTTCAGCAACATAAAATAAGTTTTCAATCGTCAAGTCAATGCCGCCAAGCAAACCAAGAGAACGAATCACGAAATATCACGAATAGTTCATTCTTTCTGTTTTACGCTAATCAAACTAACTAAATAGTCTTTGGTTGGACTTATGATATGATGTTGTATTACAGACAAATTACCAAAGAACGAAACGCAGGTCGCAGGACTACCTTTTTTTTGGAGTAACGTTTCGTTTTAGTAGAAATTTTATTTAATTTGAATATTATACTATTGATTGGGTCGGGTGGAAATCAAACACAACTCCGTAGACAAAAATCCGTGTGTCCGTAGACAATACCTAAAGTCCGTAGACCTACGGACAAATCCGTAGTTCTGGCAACGCTGCCGAAGTACTAATCAGTATTCGGTGTTTTCACATCAACCAATTTTTTGGTACAGTATGTATTATGGAGTTAAAATAGGTAGACAATTTTTTTTTTTTTTTTTTCATTTTTGTCATAAACAATTTACATTGTGTTGAATATCCAAATACACATGCTATACACACACAAATACCAAAGAATATTAAATGATTAAATAAATTAACATTCCAAAAAAAATTCAAGTGTGATGTCAAATAGTTCTTAAATGTCAAATAGTTTTTAAAAAATATATCAAACAGTTTTCAATTTAATAAGTAATATATAAAATAATGTCAAAATAGTTATAAATGCAATGTCAGCACGTTTAAAATATAATGTCAGTTTAAAATAAACAGAAAATCTTTAATTATTGTATGACATTAGTTCCGATATATTATATTATATCTAATAAAAAGGCTTTTAATTTGGTTTTAAACAAGTGGGTGCTATAAATCAGGATCTTTAGCTCTGAAGGCAGTCCATTAAAAATTTCTACAGCTTGGTACTTTGAGCAATGCTCTACTCTATTAAGTTTAGGTGCTATTTGTTGCTTAAAGATTTTTCTCCGTGTACTCTCTCTAATCTCACGTTCTTCCTCTGATTCAAACTCATGTAAGTACTTAGCAAATGATTATTTTAACTCCATAATACATATCTACCAACTTCAGCCTCAAATCGGTTTATCGGGATTCCTGGAGAAATCCCTACCGACAAATCCCCGCCACACAGTGAGGATTGTTATTTTTTTTCTGAAATCACTACTAAGTAAAGAAATTCAGAAAATGGGGATTTTTTGTAAAAATAAATAGGTAACAATCCCCGCCTCGTGTTGTTGTTTCTAAATTATTAAACAAAAAATGCGTCATAATTAAACAACAACACCTGTAGAGCTATTCTGTTACAATCTCCCTCGGTGTACACCGAGATGAAGTGAGCTGACATCCGTCCGTCTGCTTTGTCAATCCATAGCTTCGGGACGGATGACAGCTCACTTCACCTAAGTGTTCACCGAGGGAGATTGTAACAGAATAGCACTGCCGCCGGTGGGATTCCTGCCCTCAAATCTACCATTTACGAAAATACTAGCTTTTGTCCACGACTTCGTCCGCGTGTGGCGGCTATCGCGGATGCAGACGAAGTCGCGAATTAATAATTAAGCCTATGTCTTGCCCCTGGGATCCAGCTATTTTCTTACCAAAACTCATCAAACTCGATATTTTTTGTGTACAAATAATAAAATGAACATTATATTTCAAGCACGACAAACGGTACGTGTGAGAGATAATAACATTTTGACAGTCGCATTTTGATTCGCGTAGTAGGCGACTAGGCGTAGGCACTTAGGTTCGCGCGAACGCGTGCGCATCAATCAGCTTTGGTTGCGCTTCGATGCGCTAATTCGACAGAATTCGTGAATCTGTTTACAAGCTTTTATTTAACTCGCACTGTTCGTATGTAGGTTGTCCCTTCAAAATTCGCAAACCATTTTTCGAAAATTTCTAGGTATCCAATTGAGCTGAAATTTTGCAAGCCTTTCGTTCTGCACGCGTAGCATGACCACGCTATAGCTACGGAAGAATACTGACAGCAAGAATAGACAAGTCAGTACAGTTTGTATATTCTTCCTGTCAATATGTCTATTCTTCCGTAGCCGCGTGGTCATATACTCAATATTGTAATAAATTCAAAATGGCCGCCGCTCCAAGATGGCGGAGAAGGATCACGGAGCCAAAGATCAGAAACTTCACCTCGAAAGATTAGGAAACCTCACAATGATCAAAAATATTTGAAAACGTGGGGAAAAATAAAAGGACTACCTATGCAAGATGGCTCCAAGAAAATACCAACAATTACTGCATACGAATACGAGGATATTCATTTCTAAACACGAAGGGCAGAGTACAGAACATTTAATTGACTTTTTTTGACTGATTTGGACATGCTTTCTACCATTTTACAAAATCAGATATGACAACACTGGTACTAGTGCTACACCATGAAGCTGTAGCTCTATATCTTCATAACAGTTCATGTGCTGAACGAAATTAACTTTCGTTCATTCGTTCGTTGCTAACTTTACTCCAGTTCTACAAATTATTTTCTAAAATTTCCTTACTGACAAATTATTAATTCAGATAATACTTAGCGATTGGAATTTTCAAGAAGTTATATTAACAATGAATGTCTCACGATCTATCGTATCCAGGCTAATGCAGCAATCTGGTAAGATACCTGCGCCATTCAAATTCTTTATTTGTGTGAGAATCAATATTTAATTATTTTTAGCAAACACAGTTGCGCTCTTGTTTTAATGCGACTGTTTCTTATTTTTCTGAAAGTTTCGGATACAATGTGGATTCGTGAATGGTAACATGTAGTTGTTATTTTTAAAGTTAAAGGGTTACATAACTTCTGCAGATATGATAACCTAATTCTAGCATAGGTACTGATGTACTTACCTACGAGGTACTTTTCCTGGATATTATGAATAGTGATACATAATGGATTGATGAATGAATATGAAGTGTACCTAGTCACCTACTGGCTACTTTTTAGTAAACTCTTCTAATTTCTAAAGAGCAAAATCAACCTAGATTTTTTAAATGTTAAGGATCAGGTACAGTACGGTCAACGTAACTTGGCGCGTCTGAAGTTAGCCGATTAGCTGTGCAGTAGACAATTTCGTTTCTAAAAGTTCCATTGCGCAGCCAAACAGCTAACTTCAGACGCGCCAAGTTACGTTGACCGTATTGTAAAATTAATAATTCTACCTCTTCATAATAAAGTGTAACTCCTTTTTAGGGGGCTGCATTAATTAACTATGTTGCCTATATTAATATTTTTGGGTCCATGGAACAGCAACAGGACAAAACAAAAATATTATAAAAAATAAAAATAATAAATTAAAGTAATTATGTAAGGAATAGGATGAACTTATTGAAATAAAATATGATTTAAGTTTCAGTAAAGTAACAGTGGAAAATAATGTTTTATTAGGTAGAAGTTACCATATATATTTAGATGAATTAATATTCTTACAGATACTAACCGGCTTTTCTCAATAAATATGTGAGTGAATGGTGGCTTAACTGTAAATAATATTTATTTTCTTTGTAATAGGTAAAAGTAAAATGTGCAATAAGCTTGGGCAATACAAATAAGTCTGGATAATTAATCAGTTTTAGGGTTCCGTACCCAAAGGGTAAAAACGGGACCCTATTACTAAGACTTTGCTGTCTGTCTGTCTGTCACCAGGCTATATCTCAGAACTGCGACAGCTAGACAGTTGAAGTTTTCCCAAATTATGTATTTCTGTTGCCACTATAACAACAAATACTAAATCAAAATAAATATTTAAGGGGGGCTCCACAGATATAGATAGACCTAGATAAAAGTATCACGATCTGTATGAATACCAAGTGTGCCATTTTTTGGACATCACAATGTAATACAAATGTTTTGTTCTTCCTAAATTTGGTATTACTGAGGGTATTAGATTAAAAATAATTGTTTTTTAAATTAATTACGCATAATATTAATCACAAAATGACTTACCGATGGAAGGAAGCGTTATCTAGGTCTATCTATATCTGTGGGGGGCTCCCATACAACAAACGCGATTTTTTTGCCCTTTTTTGCTTGATGTCTAATGTTGTATAGATAATGGATACAGAACCATTCATGCGCAAATCCGAATTGCACTTGTTTAAAATTTGGTAGGATAGCTTGAGTGTCATGATTGTACGAGTTGTTGTATTGCGGTGTTGCAGTGCGGCGCTACCACAACGAGCACTTCAAGCCGCCCACCATGGACGAGCTGCCCGTGCCGCGCGGCTCCTGGCAGGCGCACCACGACGCGCAGCAGCGCCGCTACAACCTCGCGCTGCTGTTCGGAGTCGCCTTCACCGCCGGCACCTTTGTTATTGTATGTAACTGTATAAATTCATTAATGCAGAGCTCCTGTAGGCATTTATCTGGATTTTAATGAATGTCTGAGGAGTATATTTCAGTCCCCAGTTTTAGCCATACCATACTGATAAACTGTAAATTAACCATCCTTTTCAAAACTGCTATTTAATTGCTCTAGTCAGTGCCATTTAGATCCATGAGTATGCTTAATGGGAAAAAAAATAATTTAATTTGATTAACTAGGTACTTATAAATTGTTTGTTTCAGGCTAAAGCTTCTGGACTAGTGTACCTGAACTACTCGCCCCCCAAGTCCTTGGATTAAATGTTGCTGTGAATGGATAGAATATGGTCAGCTTTTGTAAAATAATACAGTGAAGGATGCATAGTGGTACTGCTTGCACAGCATTCAGAGCACCCTTCACAATACCGACATATTACAAAAACTGAGCAATACCAATGTGATAGTTTAATATAATCAATATAAATAGTTCCGTTTTTTTTTATTGTTTTTAAAATTTACCATTTACCTTACTTTTTTTTATTAGTAATCAAAGAACCTTTATATTTTATGTGCATACATTTGAATTTCGATAGCGTCCTAAAAAAGGCACTGTCATTACGCTACTTACTTTGGGGAAAATATTTGTTTCGTACGAAAATCGAAACCGCGACACGCAGTTTACTCAACCACTTTTTTCTTTTTGTTCCGGGGTGATTGATGTCTTTGGGTGGAGGGGTCTGTCAAACTTACTGACTAAAAACCACACCGGTGTTCTATCTCACACTTACGCTGGAGGTCGCGGGAACTGGAGATACTTCCGCAACCCCCGACTGGTGCCGGCCCGCTAGTGCGGGACACTTCTCGCACACGACAGTATCCAGATACAGGTTTCACCTAGTTCGGCTGCAGATGCTCCTATTTTGTTTTGTATTCAAAATAGATTACTAGGTTTTAAGTTAATTGGTTGTGTACAACCTTTTACAATAAATAAATTATTATCTATACTAATATTATAAAGCTGAAGAGTTTGTTTGGTTGAACGCGCTAATCTCAGGATCTACTGGTTCGAATTGAAAAATTATTTTTGTGTTGGGTTGGGTAGTCCATTTACCGAGGAAGGCTATAGGCCCATGCGAAGCTGGGTCGGGTCGCTAGTTATTGATATGTGAAAAGCTCTTCTTCCATGATCAAATTTATGTGAACTTGTAAAGATTATTGAATGCATGCGATTGAGACCAGCGGACCGGGCAGGCCACTCTAAGAGCATATAATAATAATATGTGGGGACATTTTCACACACGGCCATCTGACCCCAAACTAGGGAGACCCTGTACTATGGGTGTCAGACAGCTGATATACATACACAAATACATTTTTTTTTTGTAAATACATACATATATAGGTAAACACCCAGACACAAGGCAAACACAAGTGCTCATCACACAAATGTTTACCCTAGGCGGGAATCGAACCCGCAACACGCTGCGCAGCAGTCGATCGCTCAGCCACTGCGCCAACAGCTAGCCATACACGCACAGATCTACCCGACGGATCTGTCGGACAGACGTGGCTGGCGGACAGATCCGTGCATGTATGGTGAGAACGGACACGGATTTGCACGCCGGGTGCCTGCCCGCTGCCCGTGGTCAAATCGAGCGGATCGGGCACGGGGCGGGTAGATCCGAGCTCCCAACTGTGCGTGTGTGCGTAGCGACGGATGTACCCGCCAGATTTGACGTCAGTCGCGCACTAACACTCGAAGTAATTTACATGAGTTTGATCACAGAAATGGCGTTTAGTGAAAATAAAGAATTTTGGACAAGTTTTATAGAGCTTTATAAGTCTATGCCTTGTTTGTGGAAAATCAAAGATAAGCAATTGTATCTTAATAAAGATTTAAAGGCACAAGCATACGAAAAATTGGTCGAAAAATGCAACGCAATCAATCCCGCTGCAGATACAAAGTACGTTGTCTCTGGTATGATTTTTCCAAGAAGTTGAGGTGAAACAGCGCTTAAAAATTTTAAATCTTCATAAGAGTTTCCACTTGCCAGATAACGTAATGTTATTGTGAGACGTTCTCTTGGACTAACTGCATATCTCATTACTGTATTTTCTTTCTCAATTAAGCGTTTCACTTTACTTAGTAGGTATTCAAAAGCTGATATATCCATTCTTAAAAAATTGAACAAATCAGCAGGCTCATGGATTGACAAATCTCTGAGTAGATTCATATGGCTATATCGCGGCCGTTTTTGTAGCCATTGCTTTACCCAAACTCTTCTTCGTTTTCTTTCTTCGAGACAAATAAAACCACCACATATTATTGCTAATTTATGCTTTGAAATAGACATTTTTACAGACGACCGTATTTGCTGGAATTACGATCTGAACTGCTGCCCGTACTCGTGTGTGGCGAATCACGGATCTGCCTGTCGAACAGATCCGGCGGGCAGATCTGTGCGTGTATGGCTAGCTAACCGTTTCGTCAAAATAAAGGGTGTCTCAGAATGTTTTTCGTTTTTGTATTGACCAATACGCGCCAACCGCAGGTAGCAAGGGGAGGGGAGTGGTCTCAAACGCTTGGCCGGCCTGTTAAGTTTAGTAGCCATGAATCGTTTCACGGGACCGTAGCGCTCGTTTTGCGTGCGACCGTTTTATAAAAACAACGATTCCTGCACTATTGTTCGTCGTCTCTACAGGAATTTTAAATTGTGACATCAACGGTCACGTGAATAAACAAAATTGCAGATACTGGGCTTCCGAGAATCCGCTGGAACTGCATCAGAAGCCCTTGCACTCGCCAAAAGCTGTTGTTTGGGCTGCCATATCAAGTCAAGGAATTATCGGTCCTTATTTTTCGGTAAATTTCGGTCCTTTTCCGAGGTCGAACTCAGACCGTTGAATGAGTGTGAACAAGTTAATGGTGCGCATTTGCAAACGGTTGTTTTTCATAAATAAACTTCAAGAACTGCTCTTTAATTTAACAATAAATAAAACGAGTTTTAATTGATATTGTTGATTTTATTTAACATCTAAAAACGAAAAACATTCTGAGACACCCTTTACTATAATTATTAATATATATATCACTACTATAATTTGTCAAGTGGGCGAAGCCGCGGGCATCAGCTAGTCTTATATATAAAAATCTTCTGTGCGTGTATTATGCAAGTGAACTCCTAAACGGCTGGACCGATTTTGATGACATTTCTGTGTATATTCCAGTGGATTCGAGAATGGTTTAGATTCACAATTGGACCCGGTAGGTGGTGCTGCAGTCGAGTTGAAGGACTTTTTTATTTTAAGGGCAGGACAGCGTCTGCCAGGGCCGCTAGTATTAAAATATAATCTTGCATGAATACGATATCTTGACCGAGTTCATGTCGGAGAGGGATGACAATTGAAGTGTAACCCAATTGGCTCACAATAAACTTTGCTATCGATTTCAACGTCAAAAAAGCTAAAGTGTGTAAAGCGATTTGCGAGTTTAAAAATTGACCTCTAGTTAGCTTTATCTGGCGTTTTAGTTTCTGTTGACCTGGAGGATCGAAATCTTCCTCCTAGCCGGCGAGCTGTTATTTGGGGTTGTCTCCAAGCAGCATTTAGCTTTTTTTATTGATTGTGAGCTTAGAGCATAGATCCTCTAAGGTTGTGATTTAACCTTTTTTGAGCGCCACAATCTGATTATAGACTACAAATGAAAACGTGTTCAACACACCACCGTGGGCTATTATTATAGTCGACAAGAAAACGTTACACGGAACATTATTAAGTACTCTAGGTACCTACCCAGAATAACTAACATCATTGAAAAAAGGCTTGAAAGAAGAAAGTCTGCGCCACTATGTTCTTTGATGTCGCGCAAGCTATTGACAAGGTTTGGCTTATGGGAGGGTGTAGGTAATGTTCAAGCTCGGACGCATGCTACCAGGATTTACAGATATCCTAGAGTCGGACTAATAGAATATGGCAGGAGGACGCATATTCCGAGCTCATAGCTATAAAAGCTGGTGTACCTTATGGAAGTGTGTTAGGCCCAATTTTGTACTTCTATACACATACGTAACTATCACCCAATCATAAATCCTTTATTTATTTGCAAACACAAACCAATCACCACCCAATCTACATAAATGGCATGCAAGTGTCCTAAGCTAATAAAGCCAAATACCCTCTCGACGCTAAGTTGCGTTGGGAAACTCATAACAAAAAGAAAAGACAGGATCTCGATATTATGTTAGATATAAAAGTATGTACTGGTTACTCGAAAGGAAATTCTGTAATCAATCAAAAATAAATCGATACATAATAAAATAACCCTAAACAAGCATATTATTCTGATCCCAGTTTGGTCGTATGGAATACAACTTTGAAGCTGTACTGAACAAAGCTAAGTCAAAATAATCCAACAATTGGAAAATAAAGTAGTCGGGGATCACGTGCAGGGATGCAGTCAATAGTCAATGCAGGGGGCATTGACTGCATCCCTGCACATTTTTATTTGTGGCAATAAAACAGCAATAATTACAATCACAAGAAGATACGAAAACTTGCAAAAATCTCTTTAACAAAATACCGTACGCTGTCATCAAGTCAAGTTTGTGAATGTTGTTCCAAAAGGCGCTACCAATTTTTTATTTTATTAAATTAAACTACATTTATTGAATGCAGTTTCAACCAACATGTATACATTTTAATGGACAATTGTTTTTCTACAGTTTTCTAAACTAAATTGATTTGGTTTTCTTGTTCTATGCACGATTGAGCAGTGGAACATTGCTTTCAATTCAATTTTTACGCGTTTTAGGTCATTATCAAAAGAAAACAGCTCGTGCTCTAATTGCGTTTACCTTTATACAGCAACAAATAGGGGTTTTATCAAACAGCAGCGGGATGTTGGTCATTAAAGTACAGACAAACAATATTAAGTGTATCGTGTAGTGCGTACAACGCCGCGTGAACGAGCCTCCAACTGTTGAATAAGGTAGGGCAAGCAGGTAAATAAACTACAAAAATATTGATAAGTATAACCAATGTTATAATGAGTTCAAATATACAAATATTAACAGCATAACAGGTATCTAGATCTAATTACATAGCGTATCTAGGTTTCATTGGGATTCGTTTATTTTTTACGAACCCTTCTTTTAATCTTTATTTTTATTATAGGTAAATAAATAAAATTACATTTTTAAAATATATTAATACAAAAATAAAAACTTTAAGAAATATGTGAAATAGTAGCCCACTGGTAACTGTACATGGTCCAGTTCAAGGTATCGGTGATCAGAGCTCTTGACAGACGAACCTGCCAATATGCGCCGTGACTTGGAAGTACTGCTCTCTGAATCAAACCCAACTTGGCTCTTAGCTATTATATAATTTCCCGTTACGATCATCAGCACAATGACTGCTGTACTCACATCCCACATGTCGACAACCTCACGAGCCAAGTCAATATATACTTAATTTGCTTATCTTTCTCAGCTCTCATGAGGTTCTCGCTACGCGGGACCGCTTAAATGTATCACCAATCACTGCGCGACGTTCTAAACGATATTTCACCAAGTGTCGGGCATATTGGCGATAATAGTCCTATCAGTGATGATAATACATCGTGATTTTAGCATTTTCAAGAACTGGGTATAGTCATTAATATACCAACAATATCAGTTGTCTGATCAGAATGTAACAATGAAAGTTGAATCGACTCTAGTTCGCAGTCGGACTAGTTCGGTCGACACGATCTCTCTCCTCAATACGTACTTACACACGCACGTCTGTGGTAACACTATACGAAAATCGCCCTTACTGCTACGGGTTACAGGTGGCGTTGAAGCGTGTTAACACGTTGAGTGGCGAGCAGGTCAGTGCTCGCGCGCGATGTCGGAGAAGGCGTCGAGGATGTGCTGCGTGGTGAGCGGCAGCGACAGCCCCGCCGCCGGGTAGCACGCCGCGATGCGAGCCTGCCACATGTAACACGTCACGCACGTCACACGTCACGCCCGTCACACGTCACGCAAGTCACACGTCACACGTCACGCACGTCACACGTCACGCAAGTCACCCACGTCACACGTCACGCCCGTCACACATCACCGTGCGGTACAGCCGGTGCAGCGACTTGCGCACTGCCACACGTCACACGTCACACACGTCATCACGTCACCACACTCACCTGCAGCGCCACGTGCTGCGCGATGAACTCCTCCTGCATGGCGCGCCACACCACCTGCAGCAGGCCGCCCTCCTCGCTGAGGTGCTTCTCCACCGTGCGGTACAGCCGGTGCAGCGACTTGCGCACTGCCACACGTCACACGTCACACACGTCATCACGTCACCACACTCACCTGCAGCGCCACGTGCTGCGCGATGAACTCCTCCTGCATGGCGCGCCACACCACCTGCAGCAGGCCGCCCTCCTCGCTGAGGTGCTTCTCCACCGTGCGGTACAGCCGGTGCAGCGACTTGCGCACTGCCACACGTCACACGTCACACACGTCATCACGTCACCACACTCACCTGCAGCGCCACGTGCTGCGCGATGAACTCCTCCTGCATGGCGCGCCACACCACCTGCAGCAGGCCGCCCTCCTCGCTGAGGTGCTTCTCCACCGTGCGGTACAGCCGGTGCAGCGACTTGCGCACTGCAACACGACACAGCGTCACCGAATATTCCCGATCGGTAACACCCCATCGTCAACAGTATTGACGACGGGGTGTTACCGATCGGGAATAATAATAATAATAATATGTGGGGACATAATATTCGCATGTTATCCACTACCTCTCCACTGCTGGACATAGGCTTCTCCAAACCGCCCGCCATGGAAATCGATTGTACTCTCGTCTGTCTGCTATCGGTTGACACCATTAACCAATAATTCCAAAATACAACTTATCTTAAAATACATTTTATTTTAGACCTGAAACCCCGATTAATTTTCGATTATCTGTAAAATTGGATTTTAAGTTGCTTTAAAATCAATTAATAGTTAATCAATTGAGTAGGTAAATAAGTGACGTCACAGGCCGCTATTGTCATACAAAATCTATGGAGGAATCTCGTTTTGACAGCTCATAAAAAGTATGTCAATAGGGTATTACACCCATTTTTGAAAAGTGTCTCAATGAAATTCTGTAGTGCTAATATGTCACCAAAAAAAACACAACATTTTTATTCAATTGATAAGTGCCATAAAAATGCATCTAAATTTTAATTTTTCAAATTTCGCGCGTAGTTTGACGAAAACGCCTCTTACTGGACGCCATATTGCTCAGCGTAAATGACGTCAGTTCGTTTTGTATCAAATGAGCTCATATTAAATATGATAATTGTATATCATTTAAAAATAATTAAAAGCATATTTTGTAATAGGTGTAATTATGGAAAAATTACGTTGACTACGAAAATAATAAAAGTACAAAGCCTATAATACGCCAATCGGTTGACTGACAGATGACAATTTTTTGTTTACACAGCCGTACGGCGTAATAACATGGCCGCTACTATTTCACGGTGTTTTCTAACAGATTAAAAATACTGAAAACTTTGAATTGAATTTAAAAATTTGTTTTGTTATTTTATGAACTAAAACTTACATTTTCCGACTGCTTTATGCCTAAACTGTCTCAATAACATAATTATAGATTTTTTCTCGTATAGAGTAAAATACTCTATTGATTGGTGGTGTCAAGTACCCAATTCTGTACCCAGCCTTCATTTACAACATATTTAGTTTGCAAAGTTAAATTTTACCGTTATAGCCACAGATATAGATAGACATAACCACAGATATGATAGAGTAACTACTTCGCGTGCCTATTGTCGTGCCTAATTTACGATAAAAAATCGTAAGCAAAAAAAAAAAATAAAGTACATGTTTCCTTCCATCGGTAACTCATTTTGTGATTAATATTATGCGTAATTAATTTAAAAAACAATTATGTTTAATCTAATACCCTCAGTAATACCTGGTAATAAGGAAATAAGGAATAATAAGGAAAAACAAAATATTCGTATTACATTGTGACGTCCAAAAAATGGCACGCTTGGTTTTCATACAGATCGTGATACTTGCGTTGTCTAGGTCTATTATAACTGTGTTACACCTAAGGCATATGTGACAGCATACCTTCGTGCGCGGGGTACATGGCCAGCACGCGGCGCAGCTCGTGCTTGCTGAAGGCGGCGCGGTAGCACACCTCGTCCTCGCGCACGCCCTGCGCCACCGCCTCCGCCACGCCCTGCACGCAGTGTAAAGATAACTATGAACAGTATGGAAACTAGGCCTATTTGTTGAAATAATTACCTACGCTCAGGGTTGTCACTCTTAATGTCTGTAAAATTGATGTGTGACGCGTTTAGCGGTTAGGTTTTGGCTAGTTATCTTTCCCTCCTTCTGGTCAAAATGTAAATCCAAAACGGCGGCAATAATTTTCTTTGTCATGGGTGTCATTTTCGTAGTTTTCGAGGGTGCTAAAGCCAATAGTGAGGGCAAAATGTAAATCCAAGATGGCGGCTACGAAAAATTTTCAAATTTTTAGTCATGGGTGTCGTTTTCATAGTTTTCGTGGGTGCCAAAACCGATAGTGGTGTCAAAATCTAAATCCAAGATGGCAGCTGTAATTTTTTTTTTAATATATTTATCATGGGTGTCATTTTCGTAGTTTTCGAGGGTGCTAAACACAATAATGAGGTCAAAATGTAAATCCAAGATGGCGGCTTCCCTTGAAATTATTGAAATGACTTAATGACGAAAAAAATTAAGATTTTCGTCGTCGCCATCTTGGATTTACATTTTGACCCCAACAATATCGGCTTTAGCACCCATGAAAACTATGAAAACGACACCCATGACGAAAAATTTAAAAAAATTCGCATCCTCCATCTTCGATTTTCATTTTAGCCTCGCTTTAGGCTTTAGCATGCTCGAAAAATATGAAAACGACACCAATGACAAAAAAAAAAAAAATTTCACAGCCGCCATCTTGGATTCAGATTTTGACCTCACTATCGGTTTTGGCACCCACGAAAACTATGAAAACGGCTACAAAAAATTTCAAATTTTTAGTCATGGGTAACGACTAAAAATTTGAAATTTTTTGTAGCCGCCATCTTGGATTTACATTTTAATAATAATAATAATATTTTGTTTATTATGGCAACTAGGCCCAATTGTTAGTAACAAAGCACTTAAAAACTATTGTTAGTAAACAAACACAGAAAACAAAAAAAAAAAAAAAAACAAAGAAAAAAAGACAAATTCACGGTTAGCCGTGGTTGGTCTTCTGACCAGCACATCCCCAGCATGCGACAACCAAGCAGAGTCATACTTCTCTATTAACATACTGTAACGTTGTATCGTTACTTTACCTGAAAACAATTAAAATCACAACCAAATATCAACAATTAACCTCACAATAACAAATAAATGTCAAATCACAAGCACAGATTATTATTATTTAGGGCCGTCCTAAGTTACTATTAGCTATAGTACTAGTGAAGTTCGCCTAATTGTTGTATCCGAACGTGTGAAATGAGGAATGTTTTCTATGCCAATTACCGTATTTAAGCCACGACGAAGGACATGACAGCCCTTTTTTCGAATTCCGGCATCGGCAAAGATAGACAGAGGTACACCTGTTACCCATGAAATGTTCTTCGCCATTTTATTTTCTTGCCAGCCTGTTTAAATTGACTAATAATAGTCTAAAGTATTAAACTCAGTGAATTCATAACCCCTTAATGGACAGCTAACTATATTTTACATTTCGTGTTCCTACCTTATAGGTTATGTTAGGGCGTGCACCTATGTAATCGTTTAGTTTCTTCTTATTGCAGCTTAATACGCCTTACGCGTTATTTCTAATGCAGATGCAACCTATTTGCTCCTAGCTCAGTGCATTTTGTTACACGTAGGTACCTATTTACCACGCGGTTCGAATCTGCAAATCATGCCTTGTTTCTTTGTTAAAGTCAAGTCATCCATTGCTCATTGTAAACTCCGTACTGATTGTGACAACCACACACACCATCATTAGCGCACTAGTACATCTCGCTTTGCTTACGCTTTGGTGTCACAATCAGCGGAGATGACCTTCGGCCATCTTGTGACACGCTGGACGTTGCATTCCAGGGTCCAAAGTTCCGGCCGAACACCTGGATTTTTATTAATCCGCGGACATCAAGTGCATCCCAACGTTGGGTGCCGCACCACCGCTCGTCCACACCGCCGGACAACAAGCTCCGCGCCGCCGGGTCCCTATTTATCCCGCGTGGCCGCGTCGAGCTCACTTCGGGTCTGGCAACACCACCTGCCGACCGTCACCACACCTGGCGTCTCCAGCGTGGCACACCGCTGTGATCGTCGTGCCCAAGGCTGAGCCAGGAGAGTACTGTGCAACTCCCAGGGGAGGTTGAGAGGGAATTAGTGACCGTAGACTTACCCACACCTTTCTCTAATAAATATTTTTTTTATGTTGACTGGTTACGTTGGTTTGATTTATTGTTCCCCACGTAACCCCCACGTCACAATACTTAGGATGCTGTTAGAACTAGTCCGCGCTCTTGACAAGATGGAATTAATTTTTTTGCGCATTATGGCGTAAAAACCATCGGTATGCGCAAATGCGAACATAGCGGACGCACTACAATAGCGCGGCAGTCCCAACAGCATCCTGAAGCAGTTATTATACCTCACTATTGGCTTTAGCACCCTCGAAAACTATGAAAACAACACCAGTGACAAAAAAAAAAAATTTCACAGCCGCACTCTTGGATTCAGATTTTGACCTCACTATCGGTTTTGGCACCCACGAAAACTATAACGACACCCATGACGAAACAAATAAACAAAGCAAATAAAAAAGCCGCCATCTTTGTTTTACAAATAAATTCACGAATTTCATATGAACTTATTAGTAAAACAAAGATGGCGGCTGTACATATTTAATCATATACAACAATAAATCATTCTTACCTTTCAAGATCAGCAGGAAGTTTAAAAAACGAAAGCTCCGGTTTTGAAAAAGCCGAGTTCAAACAGTCGTATGCTACACAACACGCTCGAGGCATTTATAAAAAGATGAACGGGTCGTGGCGCAAGGAATAAATGTATTACGCGACTACTCGGTCAAACACGGCACCCGTGAGGCCGTGACTGAGAGCACCGCGACTATCGCTTAGGGGTATGGTAGATGCGCGCATCTGTGTGAGTGTGCCGTTTCGAACGTTTGTACGTAGTTTCCGTACTGTTCATATTTTCATACTGTGACACAGCCGCGTCAGTAACAGTGCTGTGCCACACGCACACACGCGCCTCACCTCGAAGAACTGCGTGAGCTTCTCGAGCGGGCGGCCGAAGTACTGCGTGACGTACGAGCGCAGCGCCTCCGAGTAGCGCGCGCGGCACTCGCGCCGCAGAGACTCCAGCGCCGGCACGCGCAGCGCCGACAGCACGCCGTGCAGCCGGTGGTAGTTCTCTGGCGGGGGGACGCGTCAGCTCACTCACACATTATACTACTATACTACTAATAATACATGTTATCCATGTCATTGATCATCCTTTTTTATTCCTTTCCTTGTGTTTGTTACAACTTGTTTTAAAAAATACTTTTCGTTTTCATAGAATTAGCTGAAATACAACATTTATTATTTTGTTATGACCTTGTATGTCAGATGTCAACTGTTAGTTATTTTTCTTTGTCTCCGCTTCTAGCCTTTTGGCTTTTACAACATAATTTTTTTGAATCGATAGGTACATAATTGTATTTTATATTTAATTACGATTGTTACTAAATAACTTAACTATAAACTATATTTGGATACTGATAAGTATGTCAACCCACAAAAAGTAACATTTGGACATTTTGATGTATTTATGTATGTATGTATGCAGAATAGACTAGCGCCACGTACCAGCGGTCCAGGTGCGCGCGCTCACTCACCCATGTGCAGCACGTCGCGCGGCGTGCGCGGGTGCTCGGCGTGCTGCACGGCGCGCATCATGGCGCCCGCTAGCGCCACGTACCAGCGGTCCAGGTGCGCGCGCTCACTCACCCATGTGCAGCACGTCGCGCGGCGTGCGCGGGTGCTCGGCGTGCTGCACGGCGCGCATCATGGCGCCCGCTAGCGCCACGTACCAGCGGTCCAGGTGCGCGCGCTCACTCACCCATGTGCAGCACGTCGCGCGGCGTGCGCGGGTGCTCGGCGTGCTGCACGGCGCGCATCATGGCGCCCGCTAGCGCCACGTACCAGCGGTCCAGGTGCGCGCGCTCACTCACCCATGTGCAGCACGTCGCGCGGCGTGCGCGGGTGCTCGGCGTGCTGCACGGCGCGCATCATGGCGCCCGCTAGCGCCACGTACCAGCGGTCCAGGTGCGCGCGCTCACTCACCCATGTGCAGCACGTCGCGCGGCGTGCGCGGGTGCTCGGCGTGCTGCACGGCGCGCATCATGGCGCCCGCTAGCGCCACGTACCAGCGGTCCAGGTGCGCGCGCTCACTCACCCATGTGCAGCACGTCGCGCGGCGTGCGCGGGTGCTCGGCGTGCTGCACGGCGCGCATCATGGCGCCCGCTAGCGCCACGTACCAGCGGTCCAGGTGCGCGCGCTCACTCACCCATGTGCAGCACGTCGCGCGGCGTGCGCGGGTGCTCGGCGTGCTGCACGGCGCGCATCATGGCGCCCGCTAGCGCCACGTACCAGCGGTCCAGGTCCGCGCGCCGCCCGCTGGACACGAAGATGCGCTCGCACGCCGCGCTCAGCGCCTCCAGCTCCTGCAGGAAGCTCAGCAGACCGCACTTAGGTTTCTTGGCCGCCTGTGGGAAGTGAAGTGAGTTACATCGACCGTCTTACTTTCCCGAATAGATAGCTGACAAAAACAATATAATTTCCTCACCTGCTTGACGGCGTCAGGCAGCGCAGCGAGGCGCTCGGCCACGCTGCGGTCGGCGCCGCGCTTGGCGGCCACCGCCACCCCCGCCAGAGCGGCGCGCGCCCACCGCGCCTCGCCCGCCCCCGCGCCCGCCCCCAGCACGCGCCGCCCCACGCACGCCAGCGCTCGCATGGCTCCGCTGAACAAAAACGGTTCGAGTTTATGATTACTTAATAATAATATGCTGAGTAAGTTCGCATGGTGCAAACAAGGACAAGGGTCCGCAAAATTTACAAAAAGCCAATAAGGGAACCTCGGAGTTGCCTGATTGGCAAAAGGCACCTATCAACAGAAACCCTAACAAGAAAAGGAAGATCTCAGACTCACAATCTCCCGAACGTGTCCCAACATCAAACAGGTTTGATGGCCTGCCGATAATTGATTTAACCCAAGAAATCAACCAACACAATGAAAAGAAGCCCAACAAACCTCCACCGATCATACTGTATGGAGTTGAGGACGTAAATAAACTCACCGAGTTCCTCGAGATAGTAGCTGGAAAATCGACTTTTAATTACAAAATAGTCAACAAAAATCAAATAAGGATCATAACTGTGAAAACGTAGACATTTACAAGAATCTTATAGCATCAATCAGGGAGAAAGGACTAATAGGCCATACCTTCAACAGAAAAGAGGAAAGATGTTACAGACTTGTAGTGAGAAAAATGCATCACACAACACAACACATGAAGCTATCATAGAAGCGTTTGAGGAAACCGGTAATAAGGTGATAGGTGAAATTGTCAATGCCAGATTCGGCCCTGACAAAAAACCCACCTCAACATTTTTTGTCAACTTACAACCTGGGCCAAATAATAAAGCGGCAAAACAAGTCAAAGTAATAAACCACCAAATAGTTACCATAGAAGATCCTATGAAGAGAACATCCATAGTACAGTGTCAAAGGTGCCAGCAGTATGGACACACGAAGAACTACTGCATGAGACCATATCGCTGCCTCAAATGTGCTGAATCACACAGGACAAGGGAATGCCCCAAAGTTGATAGAACTACTCCTGCAACTTGTGCTCTATGCTTCGGCCCACATCCTTCAAATTATAAAGGATGTGAGGTTTACAAAGAGATACTGGCTAGAAAAACAACAAAGCAGAAGACAAGAAACCTTCCACCACAATCCTATAGCAATGTAACACCAAATATGTCTACAACCACAACTTGTGCCCAATGCCATGGCCCACATCCCTCAAATTACAAAGGATGTGAGGTTTATAAAGAATTACTAAATAGAAAAACAACAAAATGGACTACAGAAAACCCTGATCCACAAATTCGCATCAGCCTAAAGCCGAACACGCAAAAAGTAGATCAAGCAAACAGCAATGCAAGAACAAAAGCTAAATATAGTGAAATCCTTAAAAGTAAAACACACAACAAAATTATAGGCAAACAACAAGAACAAGAAATCTCTCAACAACTCTCATACAATGGAATAGAAGAAATATTTTTAAAACAATCAGAAAAAATTGACATCATCCTACAACAAATGAGCAATATGATGGGGCTCTTGACAACACTAGTCAACAAACTTCTTCAATGAATACAACCAAAATTGCAACCTGGAACACAAATGGACTCTCGCCTAATAAAATGGAGGTGGAGGCTTTACTACAAATTCATGATCTTGATATCCTACTCATCTCTGAAACCCACTTCAACAATAATAGCTATATACATATTAGAAACTACAATATTTACACAACAAACCATCCGGATGGAACCTCACATGGGGGCACAGCAGTTCTAATTAGATCTTCCATCGAGCACCATGAACTCCCTCAATTCAAAACCGAACACATTCAAGCTACATCTGTAACCATTCAAGATAAGCATGGGCATTTCAATGTATCATCAGTCTACTGCCCTCCAAAGCATAGAGTAACTGAGAGTCATTTCACTGAATATATTGGAAGCCTTGGCCCACGCTTCATAGCCGGGGGAGACTGGAACTCCAAACACCCTCAATGGGGATCAAGACTGATAACCACAAGAGGTAGAGAACTTAAAAAGTGTATCGACAAAAACAACCTAACAACCATAGCTACAGCAGAACCTACCCATTGGCCGACTGATCCAAATAAGCTTCCAGACGTGCTAGACTTCTTCGTAATGAGGGGTCTTTCACGACTCTTTTATAAAATTGATTGTTCCCTTGATGGGTCTTCAAACCACATCCCGGTCATTCTGACTGTAAGTACGAATGCCTTAGACAACCAAAGCAAGCCAAAACTATATAATAATCGGACTGACTGGAACCTGTTTCGTGCTATAATCAACAACTCGCTACGAGTGCGCGTTTCTTTAAAAACAGAGGATGAAATCGATAATGCAGCCATGACCTTCATAAGAACAGTTCAAAATGCTTGCTGGAAGAGTTACTCACAAGTAAGTAATAAAAACATTAGGCATAATTATGTAACACAAGACATTAGAAAAATGATACTAGAAAAGAGAAGGCTTCGCAGAGTGTGGCACGCCAGTCGACACCCTGAGGACAAAAGAGTATTCAATAAATATGCCACGAGCTTAAAACAGACTTTAAAGGATTTTGAAAATGCTACAGTGGAGGCTAATTTATTATCGCTAACTGCTACTCAAGCCACCGACTACTCACTCTGGAAGGCATGTAAAAATAAGACCCAGCCAACAAATCCAAAGCCGCCTATACGCCTGGATGGAAACGCATGGGCTAGATCAAAACAAGAAAAAGCAAATGCATTTGCCGCACACCTTGCTAAAGTATTCGTTCCTAATGAACCAAACCCAGTATCAAATGAATCGGACATAGATGAAATTCTCCAGCAAGATTTCCAGCTTGATCCACCTCTCAAAATTGTAACACCTAACGAGGTAATTAAACTCATCAGACAATTAGACAATGGAAAGGCACCGGGCTATGACCTGATTGACAAGAAGATCTTAACAGAGTTGCCCCGAAAGGCAATAGTCTACCTGACTACCTTATTCAACTGTATCTTAAGGGTTGGGTACTTCCCTGCGCTCTGGAAAGTCTCCCAGGTCATAATGATTCATAAAGCGGGAAAACCACCCCACGAATTGTCTTCATATAGACCTATAAGCTTGCTTCCAACCACCTCTAAGCTTCTTGAAAAGATAATACTGCGACGACTCTCTCACTTTATGAATGAAAATGCTGTAACTCCAGATCACCAATTTGGGTTTAGACCTAAACATGCTACAACTGAACAGATACATAGGGTGTGTAAACACATAAGTGACAGTCTTGAGCAAAAGGAATACTGTTCATCAGCGTTCCTAGATGTCCAGCAGGCCTTCGATCGCGTGTGGCACAAGGGTTTACTATGCAAAATAAAACAACTTCTACCTCACATCTTCTACCAAACTCTCAAATCATATCTCACTGACCGAATATTCCAAGTAAAAGAGGCAGAATACACATCAGGCTTCTACGACATACACGCTGGAGTACCCCAGGGGTCAGTCCTTGGCCCAGTCTTGTACACTATCTTTACTGCAGACTTACCACAAACACCGGGAGTCTCCATTGCTACGTATGCTGATGACACGGCTATACTAGCCTCTAGTAAATGTCCAGTGGAAGCCTCGAATATACTGCAGAAAAGCTTAAATGACATTACCACATGGTTTGACAAGTGGAGAATGAATGAAAGTGAGCGCAAATAAATCGGTCCAAGTTACCTTCACACTAAGAAGAGAAACTTGTCCTCCTGTGAATTTGGGTGGCAAAGAGCTTCCTCACAATGACTCAGTCAAATACTTAGGACTACACCTGGATCGCCGATTGACATGGCGCAAACATATCGAGACTAAACGAAATGAGATCAACTTAAAATATAGAGGATTATACTGGCTGTTAGGCAGAAACTCTAAACTATCCATTGACAACAAGCTGTTAATTTACAAGACTATAATAAAACCAATCTGGACCTATGGCTTGGAGTTGTGGGGAGCTACATGTAACTCCAATATAAATAAAATCCAAAGAACCCAGAACCTCATACTAAAACAAATTGGCAACACACCCTGGTTCATAAGAAACACAGAGGTTCATGAACACCTAAACATGCTGACAGTAAAAGAGGAAATCAAGGCATGTCTAAAGAAATATAAAACCAGATTGGAAAACCATCCTAACCATCTGGCAGTCCAGCTCACACTACCTGATTGCATAAACCGGTTGAAACGACGCAGAATCCTTGAACTCGGCAACACCAACTAAGCCACTGTAATTAAAGAAGGCAAAAATTCCTAATGAGGAATACCTTCCCCTGCAACTGACATTCTTACACCACATCTGCTCATAGTCATGAAGACTGATTGCAAGATAAAGAAAAAAAAAAAAAAAAAAAAAAAAAAAATCTCGTTATGATTATTATGCTGAGTAAGTAAGCGGGCCAGCAGGGGTCTACTGACTATGGATCGTGTCGCTCCACGTGCGCCACGAGCGCCACCAGGTCGCTCTCCAGCGTCGGGAACAGCTCGCACATGAAGCGCCGCGTCTCGTTATGATTATTATGCTGAGTAAGTAAGCGGGCCAGCAGGGGTCTACTGACTATGGATCGTGTCGCTCCACGTGCGCCACGAGCGCCACCAGGTCGCTCTCCAGCGTCGGGAACAGCTCGCACATGAAGCGCCGCGTCTCGTTATGATTATTATGCTGAGTAAGTAAGCGGGCCAGCAGGGGTCTACTGACTATGGATCGTGTCGCTCCACGTGCGCCACGAGCGCCACCAGGTCGCTCTCCAGCGTCGGGAACAGCTCGCACATGAAGCGCCGCGTCTCGTTATGATTATTATGCTGAGTAAGTAAGCGGGCCAGCAGGGGTCTACTGACTATGGATCGTGTCGCTCCACGTGCGCCACGAGCGCCACCAGGTCGCTCTCCAGCGTCGGGAACAGCTCGCACATGAAGCGCCGCGTCTCGTTATGATTATTATGCTGAGTAAGTAAGCGGGCCAGCAGGGGTCTACTGACTATGGATCGTGTCGCTCCACGTGCGCCACGAGCGCCACCAGGTCGCTCTCCAGCGTCGGGAACAGCTCGCACATGAAGCGCCGCGTCTCGTTATGATTATTATGCTGAGTAAGTAAGCGGGCCAGCAGGGGTCTACTGACTATGGATCGTGTCGCTCCACGTGCGCCACGAGCGCCACCAGGTCGCTCTCCAGCGTCGGGAACAGCTCGCACATGAAGCGCCGCGTCTCGTTATGATTATTATGCTGAGTAAGTAAGCGGGCCAGCAGGGGTCTACTGACTATGGATCGTGTCGCTCCACGTGCGCCACGAGCGCCACCAGGTCGCTCTCCAGCGTCGGGAACAGCTCGCACATGAAGCGCCGCGTCTCGTTATGATTATTATGCTGAGTAAGTAAGCGGGCCAGCAGGGGTCTACTGACTATGGATCGTGTCGCTCCACGTGCGCCACGAGCGCCACCAGGTCGCTCTCCAGCGTCGGGAACAGCTCGCACATGAAGCGCCGCGTCTCGTTATGATTATTATGCTGAGTAAGTAAGCGGGCCAGCAGGGGTCTACTGACTATGGATCGTGTCGCTCCACGTGCGCCACGAGCGCCACCAGGTCGCTCTCCAGCGTCGGGAACAGCTCGCACATGAAGCGCCGCGTCTCGTTATGATTATTATGCTGAGTAAGTAAGCGGGCCAGCAGGGGTCTACTGACTATGGATCGTGTCGCTCCACGTGCGCCACGAGCGCCACCAGGTCGCTCTCCAGCGTCGGGAACAGCTCGCACATGAAGCGCCGCGTCTCGTTATGATTATTATGCTGAGTAAGTAAGCGGGCCAGCAGGGGTCTACTGACTATGGATCGTGTCGCTCCACGTGCGCCACGAGCGCCACCAGGTCGCTCTCCAGCGTCGGGAACAGCTCGCACATGAAGCGCCGCGTCTCGTTATGATTATTATGCTGAGTAAGTAAGCGGGCCAGCAGGGGTCTACTGACTATGGATCGTGTCGCTCCACGTGCGCCACGAGCGCCACCAGGTCGCTCTCCAGCGTCGGGAACAGCTCGCACATGAAGCGCCGCGTCTCGTTATGATTATTATGCTGAGTAAGTAAGCGGGCCAGCAGGGGTCTACTGACTATGGATCGTGTCGCTCCACGTGCGCCACGAGCGCCACCAGGTCGCTCTCCAGCGTCGGGAACAGCTCGCACATGAAGCGCCGCGTCTCGTTATGATTATTATGCTGAGTAAGTAAGCGGGCCAGCAGGGGTCTACTGACTATGGATCGTGTCGCTCCACGTGCGCCACGAGCGCCACCAGGTCGCTCTCCAGCGTCGGGAACAGCTCGCACATGAAGCGCCGCGTCTCGTTATGATTATTATGCTGAGTAAGTAAGCGGGCCAGCAGGGGTCTACTGACTATGGATCGTGTCGCTCCACGTGCGCCACGAGCGCCACCAGGTCGCTCTCCAGCGTCGGGAACAGCTCGCACATGAAGCGCCGCGTCTCGTTATGATTATTATGCTGAGTAAGTAAGCGGGCCAGCAGGGGTCTACTGACTATGGATCGTGTCGCTCCACGTGCGCCACGAGCGCCACCAGGTCGCTCTCCAGCGTCGGGAACAGCTCGCACATGAAGCGCCGCGTCTCGTTATGATTATTATGCTGAGTAAGTAAGCGGGCCAGCAGGGGTCTACTGACTATGGATCGTGTCGCTCCACGTGCGCCACGAGCGCCACCAGGTCGCTCTCCAGCGTCGGGAACAGCTCGCACATGAAGCGCCGCGTCTCGTTATGATTATTATGCTGAGTAAGTAAGCGGGCCAGCAGGGGTCTACTGACTATGGATCGTGTCGCTCCACGTGCGCCACGAGCGCCACCAGGTCGCTCTCCAGCGTCGGGAACAGCTCGCACATGAAGCGCCGCGTCTCGCCCCCCGCGCGCCGCGCCTCGCCCCTCTCGCCACCCTCGCTCCGCTCGCCGTCGCCGCCTTCACCCTGGAACGGAACATTCGGCATCATAGTACGTCGCAGTATATTGTCTAATAAAGTGTCACGCCAATTTCAACCGTACCTTGACGTCGATGTCCAAAAAGAAGAATTGCGCGCAGAAGTCCTGTTCAGCGTTGCACAAAGTCTCGACCAGACTCAGTACCTGTCGACAGAAACGGAGAGCGTAGAGTTGAACGGTGGCAGAAGAATGTGCGTGCGTAGTGCGTGCGGCGCTGCGGCGTACATGCGGCGTACATGCGGCGTACTCACCGCGTCCAGCGGCTCGTCGGCGCGCTCGGGGGCGGCGCTCGCCAGCGCGCCGCGCGCCGCCTCGCACACCGCGCGCAGCTCGCGCTCGTACACGCGCGCCCACGTGCCCACGTACACCTGCACACAGGGGTCGGTCAGTGCCGGCCGCGCGACTCAGTGCGGGCGCCGGCGGCTCGCTCGTACCTTGGTCAGCGCGTCGAACGCCTTCTCGTCCATGTCCTTGAGCCAGCGCATGAAGGGCGCGTAGGGCAGCAGCTCGGCGTGGTGGCGCAGCGCGCGCGCCTCGTGCGCCGCCTCGTTGCCGAGGTGGATGAGCGCGTTGTTGAGGTGCCGCGCCAGCGCCGCCGCCAGCTGCGGAACACACCCTGTGAGTCTGCTGACGCCGAGCACGCGCGAGCTCTCGCCGGCGGCGCGACGTCTCACCTGGTCGCGCGCGCGCGTGAGGCGCCGCAGCCGCTCGCGCACGGCGGCCAGGCGACGACGGCTCGCGGGCGCGGCGCCCTCCGCCCGCAGCGCGGCGCGCAGGGCCTCGCCGGCCGCCAGCGCGCGCGCGCGGCCCTCCGGCGACGTGAGCGCCACCTCGGCCAGCTCGTCCAGGTCGCGCAGCGGCGGCGCGTCCAGCCAGCCGTACACGTCGCCGAGCTCGGCCAGCAGACGGCGCGCGTTGGCGTCGGCGCGCGCGGCGTCGGTGCGCGCGTGCGGCGCGGCGGGCGCGGCGCGCGCCAGCTCGTCGTAGCGCCGCAGCCGCAGCGCCAGCGCCGCGCCGGCGCCCAGGCCGGCCTCCAGGCGCCCGGCCAGCGCGGCGCCGGCGCCCCCGCTCTCGGTGGCGGCGGCCAGCATGCCGGCCACGTTGAGCGCGTCGAGGCGCGCCAGGCGGCTGCCGAGGCGCCGCTCGCGCCTCTCCGCGTCGGCGTCGGCGGGCTCGGCGTCCTCCAGCAGCGCTCCCAGCGCCGCGTCCGAGGGCGTCACATCGTCGCCTCCCTGTCACATGCAGTTTTTTTTTTATTGAGAGCGGTATTAGTGCAAGAATACAACTAACGGCATAGTACACGGCCGGTCGTTCGGTTGCGCGTTTGTTTGGCCTCAAGATAGTTGCCCTGGGTATGGAACTGTGGGTATCTGTACAGGATAAATAGTCTGGTAGGTTAGTTTATAAAGTATATATTTCTCATGATCTTTGTTACCTGATTAAATGATATATTATTATTAAATAAAATTAACAGATTTTAGTTTATTGTAATGATTTCAATTTGTTTTATGTTTACTTTTGACAAACCAAAAACTTGTTTGTGTGATTTTTAACTGTTCCAGTTGGTTACAATAAATAAATAAGATAAAAATATTATGACACAATGTGGCCTTTATGTATTATTGAATATTGCAAAGCATTATTAACTAACTAAACTAACGATATTGCTTTGCATAGGATCACAGTTTGATTCAAACTTAAAGGTAGTTGTAAATTGCGCTACTGCCTGCACAGGACCCCTCACCCACTCTGACAAGTGAAGACGTTACTGCGCAGCCACTTCACTCGTGTTCAGAGCCGCCATAAAGTTTGAATAGACTGTACCTATTGCAGCCACACAGCACTACAAATAGAATCTGTAGAACTTATAATGCTCCTAGCATTATAAATAATAGTCTGCCTCCTGAATGGAATTTTTAAAGATGAAAGTTATTTATAATCCCACACAACATTCAAAAAGTCGTAGCTTTTATTACTTTAAATGTTTTTAAACAGAAAAAGTTATCTGATCTTACTTCTGAAGCACATTTTTGGCTTTAGCATACTTGTTTTCACTTCAGCAGCAATGTTGTCAACTGGAGACAAGTGTATGGAATCTGAAAACTTTGGTTAAATTGTCTAAATTCAATATCATTACAATTCAGCAAGAGTGTTAAACTAATATCATATTATTGACCTCTTTTCTTTATGACATAAGTCTTGTCGAAGCAACCATTGTAAATATTACATTTTCCAATAAAATACCCTTGTCTTGTTTTGTTTATCCTTAGCAAATAGTAGCCGTATATTAAGTAATAATTTATTTTGAGTAACAAAGACCCAATATATTGAAACACAATATGACAACCTTTTAAAAAAACATATATCTAATAGCTCCACCAACACAAGCCTATAACAATATAAAAAAAAAAACATAAAGCTCAACACAACAAGGCCTTCTTTTAAAAGGAGGTGTTAAACAGGGCTCTCCCCAAACTATTTACAAGCACTCTCGAAGAAATATTTAAGACACTGGCAGCCTCATGGAAGACCAAGGGCATTGAAGAGCAATTGCCAATAAGAAGCAATATGAGGCTGACAAACCTCCGATTTGCTGACAACATAGTCCTTTTTGCACCTACAGCCCTGGAACTACAGTCTATGTGCCAAGACCTGAGCACGGCTAGCCTCAAGGTGAGACTCATGATGAATTGGTCTAAGACAATAATCAGGCAGGAAGAGGCAATTGATTGTCGCATCGAAAATGCCTGGAAAAGCTACTGGTCCATGAAGATGCTAATGAAGGAGGATTTATCGATCTCCCTGAAGCGAAAACTCATTGATATGTGTATCCTGCCACCTATGGTGCTCAGACCAGGTCGCTCACCGATTCTCAAAAGTCCTGAATGCTGTGCTCCATTGCTCTTTGGCACACTCTACCAAAGAGCAATGGAGCACAGCATATTGGGTGTAAAAAGAACAGACAAAATACGAAACACTACGCTGCGCTCCAGGGATCATAGACGTGAGCAAAAAGGCTGCTTCAGCCGCATGCACGGTGACCGCTAGGTCTCCATGCAACGGGTGCCTGAAGATGATCTGCGTCGTCGAGGCTGGCCTAGACAGAAGAAGAGGTTGAGGCGGCAAAAGAAAAGAATATCTGGAAAGACTCGAGGGAGGTGTTTGCTCAGCAGTGGGACACAATGGGCTAATAAAATAAAACAAAGACCCATAGCATATTACACCTTACAGACTATGATCATCATCTGCCTAGCCTTTTCCCAACTACATTGGGGTCAGCTTCCAGTCTAACCGGATGCATCTGAATACCAGTGTTTTATATGGAGCGACTGCCTATCGGACCTCCACAACCCAGTAACTAGGTAACACAATACCCCTTGGTAAGACTGGTTGTCAGACTTACTGGCTTCTGACTACCCGTAACAACTGCCAAAGATCTACGAATGACAGTTGGGACCAAAAAAAAGGCTTTACGAGCTTTCCGAGGCACGGAGGAAACTACCTTACAGACTATGATCATACTAATAATTAAAATCTCAAAAATGCGTGAATATTTGCAGACGCACAAGTGCACAGCTTACAGTAATCCATCCCAATAATAGGCATTTCCGATGCACTACTTGCAGGGCAGCCCTAATCTAGCAACCTTAGAATAATAACTAGCAACTCAATCTAGGGGAGAACTGACTCACTGACCGCACTTTCATGGAGTACTACACTAAATAACATAACATTGCGTTTTTAATTCAGTAAGGGCAGAAATATGTGTTCATAATATTACTTTAAATGGATTGTTTACAATTTGTCATCGTTAAAAAAATTGAATAGTGTGGGCGTAAGGAAGTCTTAAATTAAAAAATAAAATGAATCACGCCGTGACATGGGGGCCGCGCCAGCTCACCACGTCGGCAGAAGGCTGCTCTTTACTGCTCTCCCACTCTCTTTGCAGTGCAGTCTCGTCGTACTTCATGTTGTTACAAGCTAAATCTGACCCTATGTACAAAAGTATCGTTCCAAAAACATACAAAACTGTGAAGTAAAATCTGTTTTCAACTTTGGATAGGTACCGCTATTAAATACTTTATACATTACAAATTGAACGTATTTCGCTTTTGAAATACATTACAGTATTGAGTATTCCGAACATGCATTGCAAAATCGTACACAAATATTGTAATAATTATTTGAAATACCCAAAATAGCAACAAATGCTTTATTTTTTATTTTTGTTACAAACAAAATATTTCCGAGCTGTCTGTCGGAAATATAGAGATGTGCGCACAGAGTAGAGTCACATCACAAGATATAACTATTAGCAACTATTAGTTAATCAGTTAATCTGTGGTAGAGTACATTTTGCGTTTCGACCGCGCGGCGCGGCGCGGCACGGCGATATTTCGCAAAAAAAACTTTTCCAAGATTATGTAAAATTTTGTAAAAGTTGACTCCCAAAACCATAAATTTGTAGAAGATATGGTTAAAAAGTTATAAGGGTTTGAACGTGGCCGCGCCATTGAAACGCGGAGAACCGCGCGGCCACGGAGATCTTTAAAACTAAGCGTAGCAAAGACCTAAAATTCAGGTTAATAACAGATTGAATTTGTAAAAAAAATTTAAAAATACAGAAAAAAATCCTAGGTTTATATTTTAGGAGCTGCAAGACAAAAACCCCATGGCCGCGCCATTGAAACGGTGAATAACACTCTAGCGCCGATATCACGCTGAAAATGCATCGCAGACGTCTGAAATTCATTGTAAAATCTAGATTTGAATTTGTCGAAAATGTAAAAAATATGCAAAAAATACCAAGGTTTAGATTTTAGGAGCTGTAATACTAAAACCCCATGGCCGCGCCATTGAAACGGTGGAAAACACGTTATCGCTGATATCTCGCTGAAAAAGCATCGCAGAGGTTTGAAGTTTTTTTGTAATACCTAGATTTGAATTTGTCGAAAATGTAAAAAATATACAAAAAATACCTAGGTTTATATTTCAGGGGCAGTAGTGCGGTATCGTGTAAAAATAAGTTTTGATTATCTATCGAAAAAAGTAAGTATTAGTGAGTTTTTTTTTATAAACAACACCTATTAATATGTAGAACTACCGATAATATGCAAAACATATTTTTTATTCATAATACAAAGCCTTGCAATGTGTTTTGAATATTTTGAGATTTCCACCAAGAAATCGAGGGTCAAGAAAAAAAGTGGTTGCATATTCCCACTTAGCGAGCTTATTCCCAATGTAAAGTAAAGTTTAATATTACCCTGATTTTTAATATCTTAATCATCATCTATTAGAAATCTCAAAAATATTGACGTTTTATACGAGGTGGTTACCTCATTTTATAGTTTTGGTTTGTGTGAAATGTAATTTTTTTTTGCATGATTTCGACAAATGTCCCCTTAATTAATAAAAAATATTTATCTTAGTGTAAGTAAACAATCTGTGATTTGTGATTTAAATAGAAGTTTAAATCTTAGTGTAAGTAAAAAATCTGTGATTTATGTGATTTTTAAGAAATAAAGATATAGTATCTCTTCGTTTCATTTTAATTCAATTTAGAATCCTTGGGACATGATTTCTATTACAACAGGTGGAAAGTTTTCTGTAAACAACAAGGCATAGTCACCCTATCGAAATATTCAAAACACATTGCAAGGCTTTGTATTATGAATAAAAAATATGTTTTGCATATTATCGGTAGTTCTACATAATATTAATAGGTGTTGTTTATAAAAAAAAACTCACTAATACTTACTTTCTTCGATAGATAATCAAAACTTATTTTTACACGATACCGCACTACTGCCCCTGAAATATAAACCTAGGTATTTTTTGTATATTTTTACATTTTCGACAAATTCAAATCTAGGTATTACAAAAAACTTCAGACCTCTGCGATGCTTTTTCAGCGAAATATCAGCGATAACGTGTTTTCCACCGTTTCAATGGCGCGGCCATGGGGTTTTAGTATTACAGCTCCTAAAATCTAAACCTAGGTATTTTTTGCATATTTTTACATTTTCGACAAATTCAGATCTAGATTTTACAATTGTAAGGTAGGTATTTCTCTCAGGGGCGTTTGTGGGAGTCTCTTAATGATTCGACGCACGATATACAGTAAAAGTTATAATATATTTGAGCGTTACAACACACTTTAGGAATCACAAACAATACAAAACAGTAATATGACAAAATTATCTACGTATCGCGGCAAAAGGTACGAACCGGCCGGCGATTAGAAGTCCACTGTCGTTGGCGGGGGCGCGGGGGTGTTATGTCAACTCGATTTTACCGCGCTTAAGGGGACGTCAGAGCACAAGTTGCACGTTTATTTAAGGCCGTGTTACATCCTCCCCCTCTGACCTAGACAATGCGCCCACGCGTCTGGGTCAGTCAAGAAACCTCTTAGGTCTTCCGCGCTTACGCTTTTCGTTGACCGGGGCTGGCGGTACGTCGCCTACGAATGGGGTCAACTGAGAGACGTGGTACCTACCTAAAGCTTCGCGGCTACTGACCTTTCCCAACACGTATGTGGTAGGGCTCGCAACTTCCTGAATCCGATAAGGACCGTCTCGTCGCGGTATGAACTTAGGTGTTTGTCCGCGGGTCGTATCATTACTCCCTTGGGTCTTCAAAAGGACCAGATCACCGATAGAGTAATCGGGTGCAGGGCGTCGACCCTCGTCGGCATAACGCTTCTGATTAGCCTGAACCTTTTCATGCACTTCCCTAGCTTCGAACAACACGGTCGACATTCTCTGAAGGTAAGGTAAGGCTCGTCACGACATTGTCACTTTCAATAATGGTACGCATGTCGGTGATAACGTCGGCTGGCGCACGCATCTCCCGTACGAACGTAAGGTACGCTGGTGAGTATCCGGTGCTACTTGTCACCGCCGAGTTCATCGCGAAACGAATCGCGGGCAAGTGGGCGTCCCAGGTGTTGTGATCTTTCCCAACCAATATAGCGAGTTGCGGTTTAAGATCACGGTTTTTCCTTTCAACCGGGTTCGCTTGCGGGTGGTAAACAGGTGATAGCGACTGAGTAATCCCGAACGAATGGCAAACCTGTTGCATGACTTCACTAATGAACTGTACTCCATTATCACTCATTATCCGTCTGGGCACTCCATATCTCAGGAAAACCTCTGAGATCAGGATCCTGGAACAGTCTGCGCTGGTGGCGTTCTGTAGGGCGAATAGTTCTACCCATCGAGAGCAAGTGTCTTCCAAGATAAGGATCCATTTATTCTTATTAGCGGTCTCCGGCAATGGGCCGAAAAGGTCCACGGCGACGACTTCAAAGCGGCGATTAGTCGCAGGCGTCTGTAGCAATCCGGCTGGTTTTCTGTTATCGGCCTTGTACCTCTGACATTCTACACACTTCTTCAGGTATCCAATGATAGATTGCCGCACACCAGGCCAGTAGTATTTGGACTTCACACGATCTAGTGTGCGCTCAACTCCGCAGTGTCCAGCCGTCGGTGCGTCATGATACTCCGCCAGGACCTTGTCGCGCTCGTGCTCCGGAACAACGAGACATCCCGTCTCTATTTCACACTCGTCTGGTCCGTATCTGTATAGTATGCCATCAGATATGATAAATCCCCGGTCGGACCAACTCCTCCCCCTAAACGGTTCGTCGGTTGACTCGAGGTCCTCTACGATCTTACGTACCTCGGGGTCCTTGAGTTGGTTCTCACGAACATCCTTGGGGCTTCTTGATGGAAAATCGACTTCAGCGTAGCAGACGTCGCAGTCTGCTTCCTCAGCACGAGGTGGACGCGATAGAGTATCGGCGACAACGTTTGACCTGCCAGGTGTATACTCTATGCGCAAGTTATATGCCTGAAGAGTAAGGGCCCATCTCGCTAAGCGTCCGCTTGGTGACTTCAAAGTCATGAGCCATCGCAGAGGTTGGTGGTCGCTCTTTATTACAACCTCTGATCCTTCGATGTATGCGCGAAACTTAGTGACAGCCCATACA
Organism: Charanyca ferruginea; assembly: GCA_947361185.1. Taxonomy (NCBI): domain Eukaryota; kingdom Metazoa; phylum Arthropoda; class Insecta; order Lepidoptera; family Noctuidae; genus Charanyca; species Charanyca ferruginea. Next base: position 27,537,759 of record OX376068.1, read on the forward strand.
ACCGCTAATGCGGCCGCTAATTTGACGGGCCTGTTGGTCTAGTGGTCACTGACCCTGACTGCTAAGCCGGAGGTCGTGGGTTCGATTCCCACCCAGGACAAACTTTGTGTGATGAGCATGATTGTTTGTTCTGTGTCTGGGTGTTTATCTATAATATGTATGTATTTATAAATTATATAAGTATGTATATCAGTTGTCTGGTTACCATAACACAAGCTCTGCTTAGCTTGGGACCAGATGACCGTGTGTGAGTTGTCCCAAGATTTTATTTATTATTTATTTATTTATTAATGCTTCTCTTTCCGTTGTGTTATAGTTCCTCTCCGCACTATTCAACAAACGGCTTGCGTATTCGACTGGTCTTTCCTCGGGACCCTCCCCCTGCATCAGCACTGCTCCGAGGCAATACCCGCTGCTGTCAGTTCTCAGCGTAAACGGGATTGATTCGTCGGCCTGGCGTAAGACCGGGGCGGAAACCAGCTTGTCTTTGATGCAATCGAAGGCATCTTGTTGCTTCGAGGTCCATATCCACTTACTGTCCTTTTTGAGAAGATTCGTCAAAGGTCTGGCGACGTCGGCGTAGTTGGGAATGAAGCGTCGGAACCAGATTGACGTTTGCAAAAAGGTCTTCAAGTGTTTCGTGTTCTCGGGAGGGGGCATGTTGGCGACAGCCGCTGTCTTATCAGGATCTGCCTTCACCCCACCTGGTACAATCACGTGGCCTAAAAACTTCACGGACTCGCGAGCAAAACAACTCTTTTCACGGTTCACTCGTAAGTTAAACATCTTGAGTCTGTCGAAGACAGCATTCAGGTCTTCCAGGTGCTTCGGGAACGACTCCGATAGGATTATGACGTCATCTAAGTACGTGAGCATGCAAACATCTGCTAGTTCCTTACCAGATCGGAATCGGTCCATAAGACGCTGAAAAGTGGCTCCTGAGTTCCTTAGACCCATAGGCATCCTTTTAAATCTAAAGCAACCGAGTGGGCTTACGAAAGCAGTCTTATCGCGGTCGTCCGGTTCCAAAGAAATTTGAAAATACCCTGATTGGAGGTCACAGGTCGTCATAAAACTGGTGTTCTTAGCTGCGTGGAGAATATCTTCTATGCGTGGAAGCGGGTAGCGATCAGGCTCTGTTACAGAGTTCAATTTCCTGTAATCCACGCAAAGCCGAACCCCTTCATCCTTTTTCGTCACGAGGACCACATTGGCAGCCCAAGGAGATTCACATTCTTCAATCACGTCAGCGTCCAGTAACTTCTGCAACTCCTGTTCCAGCATCGCTCTCTTACTGGGGGACATCCTGTAAGGAGGTGAAGCGATGGGTTCCTGATGTGGGTCAATCTTCAACCGATGCGTGGCATATTCCGTAGGGGGGCCATCCTTCGCGAAGCAGTCGGACCTCTCCATCAGAAAAGTGTTCAGTTGGACTCTCTGATCAGTCGTTAGCTTAGTGCCTTCATCATCCTTCAGCGCGAGGTTTGATGCCTCTGCCTTCATCAGCTCCATCTGGCCTCCGGTAGGTAAGTGAAAACTGGTGACAAACGGATACCAACACCGTGGCTCGTCGTTGAAACACCAGCTGCTCTGTGGTAAGTCCAACAGGATACTAGCCTTCACAATAAAATCCCTACCTAGTAATGTCCTGGTCGGCGCGTCAGGTAATACTATGAACGTGGTAGGTATAGTGTGTTTCTCTAGGATGACGTCGGTATTGCACTCGAGTGCAGTACATACTTGCTGTGATCCGTCGGCAAGTGCTATGGTACGTGATGTTTTCCTAAAAACCACGCCAGCTATAACGAGTAAATCGTACAGCATGGGGCCCGCGATAGAATGTGTGGCCCCCGTGTCTAAGATGGCCACCCCATTGCGATTCGCGACCTGAATTTCTACTAACGGCCGCGGATCGTTGCTATCGCACACGTGAGCGCTACAAAAATCCGATTTACTCGAGGTCGACGCGTTTTTGCAGTTACTACACTTCGACCGTACCACTCCCAGTTGACCACAACCGTAACAACGTAACTGGGTACTATTATTAGAGCTACTAGAAGAATCGGTAACCTTACCGTCTTTATTCTCCTTATTTCTACAATTATCTACTGTGTGTCCGAAACGTTTACAATAAGTGCACTTCGGTCTAACGCGCTTTTTCCCATCACTAGTTTTCGCAATTGATGTGTTCGAATTAAAGGTGTCGCGCGATTCTGACGGCCTTACACTATGTTTACCTAACTTTCGGGGGTCACCTACGGTATTCGTAGGGTTAACGTTCGGAATTGTGCTCGAACATTCCCGGGCGGCATCGATCGGGTTAACAACGGAGTTCGCAATGTTTACATTATTATTAATTGAACTTATAACATGGGAAGAACTCACCTCCGCCAACGACTCCTCGACTAACCTGGCCTTCGCAATTAGTTGTTCCAGCTCGTACACCTCGTCGCGAGACACTCGTTTTCTTATTCTACGATCTAATAAACCATAAACTATATCTAATAACATCACTTCTGGTACAACATACGGTAATTTAGATACTAAAGCGCGCACTTTACATATAAATACGTCGGCTCGTTCACTATTTTGTTCGGCACTGAATATGTCACGAAAGATTTTATAACCGGGTCGCGGCACTCCGTACATTCCTCGAAGACGTTGCAACGCGTCGGCCCATGACGTTATCGAAGACTTCACGCCTTGCCACCAGACGGCGGCCTCGCCGACTAGCAGCATCGGCAGTCCCCGCAGAGCATGCTCGTCGCTGATGTTGGTGCAGTCGCGGTATACCTCAATGGCGTCAATGAATGCCTCAAGTTCTTCCGCGTTCTTCGATGACCCGTCAAAGCGCGCCGTGCACTTAGCGAAGTTACCTGATTGCCGCGGAGCATCACGCGAGTCAGGTGGTCGTGGTGATGAAGTGCATGGTTTATCTTTGTTTGCCAGTATGTTCTCTATGAGTATTCGATTCGCTTCCGCTTGACTCCTGGTGATGTTGGAGACAAGGGACTGAAGCATTTCCTCAGACATGGTGATGCTCGGTGATGATAGCACCGTTCTATTCCGTTCCGTGTCTGTGTCGGACTCCGACCCGTCATCTCTTCTGGTACGTCGTGTGTTCGGCATAGTAACAGGGCGCTAGCTCTTCTGTAGGTACTTCGCTTGATGAACACAGGTTACACAGGTGATGATATAGTGGGTGGTAATACGTGAATACCTAGTTACGCATTACGTAGGTATTCAATCCGTTGCACGATTTTGAACGTAAGCTTCGAGTCGCCCGCGCACTAACTTTTGGCGCGGAGAATGGACTCGCCCAGTGTGAATTTTATCGCCTGATTTTGCACTGTTTGGAACAATTTCTCGTGAAATGCACTGTTGTAAAGGGTTCACAGTATGTGTTAGCACAATAGTAAACGGTACTTTTAACTCTTTAAGTTGATTTCACTGTAATCGTGCCCGCAAGTTGGGCGACACTGTAAGGTAGGTATTTCTCTCAGGGGCGTTTGTGGGAGTCTCTTAATGATTCGACGCACGATATACAGTAAAAGTTATAATATATTTGAGCGTTACAACACACTTTAGGAATCACAAACAATACAAAACAGTAATATGACAAAATTATCTACGTATCGCGGCAAAAGGTACGAACCGGCCGGCGATTAGAAGTCCACTGTCGTTGGCGGGGGCGCGGGGGTGTTATGTCAACTCGATTTTACCGCGCTTAAGGGGACGTCAGAGCACAAGTTGCACGTTTATTTAAGGCCGTGTTACACAATGAATTTCAGACGTCTGCGATGCATTTTCAGCGTGATATCGGCGCTAGAGTGTTATTCACCGTTTCAATGGCGCGGCCATGGGGTTTTTGTCTTGCAGCTCCTAAAATATAAACCTAGGATTTTTTTCTGTATTTTTACATTTTTTTTACAAATTCAATCTGTTATTTACCTGAATTTTAGGTCTCTGCTACGCTTAGTTTTAAAGATCTCCGTGGCCGCGCGGTTCTCCGCGTTTCAAAGGCGCGGCCACGTTCAAACTCTTATAACTTTCTAACCATATCTTCGACAAATTTATGGTTTTGGGAATCAACTTTTACAAAATTTTACATAATCTTGGAAAAGTTTTTTTTGCGAAATATCGCCGTGGCCGCGCGGTCGAAACGCACACGAGTACATTTGGATCATATTTTTTAAACGAAGACTTGGAATAAAACATAGGTATTTAGGAACAAGTTAGGAATTGAGTTGACACTTGACAGTGACCAATGACAGTGACGTGACACATGACACTGATGACACTATTTTATATATTTATATATAATCCATGGCATAAATAAAATAACCTAAAATCTCTTTTCTCTTTCATGACTGTGACTGCGCTGGCAGATAAATATTTAATGATATTATTTGGAAAATAATAGATCACTGATTTAATTGTAGTGTCTTTGTGTAAGAATAATAGATAAATAATACTAAAATGGCACAAAAAGCCGCTGCCAAAAACCCGAAAGCAAAATCTAGCGAGGAGATTTTCTCTGGCTTTCAAACTCTTCGCGGTGAGCAGCGACAACTCGCAAATAAGATTTCAGAATTAGAAATGGATCTCAACGAGCACAAGTATGCGTCCCCGCTAGATACTGAGTATCATGGCCACAACGCAATAATGCAAGCCAACCATGCTACATTGATTTCTCACTTGTAAGTCGTGGTGCGCTGCTGATGTAACTGCCTGTTTATGTTTCAGAATAGTAATCGAAACTCTCCGAGGAGTTGATAAAACTCGTAAATGTTTTCGAATGGTGGGTGGCGTGTTAGTAGAACGCACAGTGGCAGAAGTTTTGCCCGAACTAGAGAACAATTGTGAACAGTTGCCTAAAGCACTCAAAGCATTGGAAGAACAACTCTCTAAGAAAGGTCGAGAGATTAATGAATACATAGAGTGTCACGACATCCGCCTGCAGCGTGTGGACCGGCCCCCTGCTGAAGTAGCACCGGAGCAGCCCGCTAAGTCCAATGTTCTGGTTGCTAGTGGTTAATATAGGGTAGAATGAACTATTTAGCATTTATTTCATTCATCCGATTGCTTTCAAGCTCATTATTATATTATATTAGGGTGCATACCTAAATGTTAATATGACTTAGTATTACTATTTAATTTTTTAACTCAAATATCAACTAATGTCACTTATCCTCATTTATCTGTATTTGCTAGCATCCTGGGAGTATCATTCCTTTGTTAATAAATCTAAGATGTGATACTATATACCCTACTATGTATGAACTAAAGTTACTTGGAATATTAAATTATAATACAAGCTCTAACATGCATTTTATTTCTTGTATCTGCTTGAACACTTAAACACTATAGCCAATTATTATTTTCCTTTCAGTCTTATCTAAGGGTATTGTGTAAGTAACTGGACTATGGAAGTCAGATGGGCAGTCAAGTTAAACACTGGTAGTCAGCCGTTTTTGGAGCTGGAATTGGACGGACCCCAACATAACTGGACAATGGTATGGGTCAGAATGACTGGGGACTACATTTTAATAAAGGAAACCACTAGATGGGATTAGTAGTTTCGTCATAATTGAACAGGAATCATCGTACCTCAACTGACCATCTCGTACACCCTACTCTCAATTTTTTTAAATCTGTTTTTAGGTAAGTTCCATGGCCCTTTTTTAAATCTGTTTTTAAGTAAGTCCATGGACCTCCTGTGATATTTACATAGGATAATGCGTGTGACCATGAATCACTTAAGATAGTATGTGTGTGTTGTATGTATTCTCTGTCTCATCTTTCATTCTGAAGTTGACCTTGTTAAGCCTGAATGTAGACTTCCGAGGCTAAGAAATAATATTTTGAAAAGTGCCTCACACTCTTGTTTTATTAAAATTAATTATTTTTTACTTACTTCAGTTTACTTTATGGTTATTAAAATTCCTTAGCCGTCATCAACTGGTGAAAACGATAGGTATCTATGCACCTAGCACCTATAATTATTTTTTATTTAGCCTATGCTGTCCCAATGCTGGGCAAAGGCCTCCCCCAAGTCCTTCCAGGAACTTTTGTCCAGCTCCACTTCGAACCAGCCCTCTTGTTACGCGTCCAGGTCATCTCGCCATCTCTTTCTAGGACGCCGCTCATCTTCAGGCACCCATTGCGAAACAAACTATTACCTATTATTTCGAAATTATTCGATTGCAATCAAAGCTTGTGCTTTTTTAAGGTTCCGTACCTCAAAAAGATCTTGTTGTCCGTCTGTCTGTCTGTCAAGACCCTTTATCTCGGGTACGCGTAGAGGTATCGAGTTGAAATTAATACCATATATTTAGGTCCACGGTCCCTTGAAGCTGTGAAAACATCAATCTTCTAAGTTAACGTGAAAAAAAGATACGGCCGTTTATGTTGCAAAAAACGTACATTTCTACACTCAAGGGAATCAAAATTTATAGCATACTTTCCGTTGACCTAGAACTATGAAATTTGGCAAGTACTATCGTCTTATACTATAAATATAGGGAAAAATCTGAAAACTAAATATTGTAATTAAATCATTAAAAATATATTCTTTACTAGCTTTTGCCCGCGACTTCGTCCGTGTGAATATCGGTTATCGCGGATGCAGACCAAGTCGTGGATTTAAAAATATCCTATGTCCTTCCCCAGGATTGAAGCTATTTTCACACAAAATTTCATCAAAATCGGTTCAGCCGTTTCGTCGTGAAAGCGTAACAGACAGAGTTACTTTCGCATTTATAATATTACTAGCTTTTGCCCGCGACTTCGTCCGCGTGAATGTGGGTTATCGCGGATGCAGACGAAGTTGCGGATTAAAAGGTAGCCTATGTCCTTCCCCAGGATTTAAACTATTATCATACCAAATTTTATTATAATCGGTTCAACCGTCTCTTCGTGAAAGCGTAACAGAGTTACTTTCGCATTTATAATATTACGAATAGTTTGGATTAATAATGAGCTTTTCTTCGCGATTTCGTCCGTGTGAATGTCAGTTATCGGGGATGCAGACGAAGCCCCGGATTAAAAAGTACCCTATGTGCTTTCCCAGGGATCAAACTATTTTCATAGGTACCTTTCATCAAAATCGGTTCAACCGTTTCATCGTGGAAGCGTAACAGGCAGAGTTACTTTCTCATTTATAATATTAGTATCAGTCAGAATCAGTCTTTTTATTTGTAAAACATAGGTAGGTATTACAAAGCTGTTAGGTTAATATAATTGACGGTATGCTTTGCCGTGAAGGCGTACAAATGTATATTTATAAAAAAAAAAACTAATACTAAACTAAACTAACTAAACTAGTAATAGTTTAAAACTTAATAAAACAAACAATACAACAAAACTATAAATAGACTAAAACAATATTAAAAGTTATACTTTATAAAATCTGGAACATTTTTCAAGTAGTAGCGAGGCGAGAGCTTTCTTAAATTTTGATAGATAAATTTTGATATATTTTTTATATTAGGTATCAGGTATTTTATTATACATTTTTGACGCCATTCCAAAAAAACTCTTTTTCATCAAAGCGGTTCTGTAAGTAGTTCTGCAAGTATGGATTATGTATGTATGTACCTACAAATTTGTACGGAACCGTCGGTGAGCGAGTCCGACTCGCACTTGTCCGGTATATTTAATTTTTTAAACTATTTTTGAAATGTTTTATTTTTGTATTTTTTAACTTACCTACTATTAATACGTACTTAGGTATCTTATTTTGTCGACCTCAAACAATAGCACAAGTAGATGACAGAAGAAATCGAGATATATTCGATCGAGGGTTTATCTATTTATGTACCTATGTATTTACAAAAAAAAAATGTATAAATTTGTGTATGTATATCAGCTGTTTGACACCCATAGTACAGTACAGGGTCTCCCTAGTTTGGGGTCAGATGGCCGTGTGTGAAAATGTCCCCACATATTATTTATTATTTTATATTTAATCTAATAATTGCTCCGTATCCAAGTGCCGTTCAGTGTGCACTTCAATACCTACATCTTAATCAATATATTTTTTAAATTTATTTATGACTGTAGCGGTAGCGCGACATTTATACTACTCGCCTCTAAATGACAATAAGTACAACATCTTACAGATATGTAATGTAATTCCAAGACGATGTCATACACATATCTTAATCACTTACTAAATGCACATATCTATATCCCTCATACAATAACAAATATAATTATGTATAACAAATATATAATAAAATAACAATAATCAACATTAACAATAACAATAGTCAGTCCGTCAGTCATTATTTGCATCCCATCTTCAATGCACTTTTGAGCTCTTGATACAAATTTCGGCAGGCTATGAAATATATGCTCCGATGATATATAATTTATCAAACGTGCGGCCCTTGACAATGGAGCAAACTTTAGTAAATTCGTCCTAGACCTTGGCACCTCTAACGGCCCGTTCACGACCTTACCGCTGTGAGCGGCTGCTAAGCGCGGGGCGGCGAGCGGTAAGATCAAAAGTATAAAAATGTTTGAAGCACGCCACGAGACGCCGCGCCGCCCCGCTCGCCGCGCCGCGCCCGGCTAAGACAAAAGTCGTGACCGGCCGTAACAAAGCGGGGCGGCGCGGCGCGCCCCCACATGCCCGTCCGCGACACAGCCGCAGCGCCTCCAGCACATCTGATGGTGCACCAGCCCGTGCAGCACCCTCGCCACGTACTTCACTAACGCGACGTCCCTTCTAACCGCCAGCCTAGACCAGCCTAGTGTACCCTACCATGCCCAATACAAATAGACTCGGATACATTAACATTAATTTGATTCTTTATCGTGTGTGTTTATTTTAGAGTCAAAACTCGTGAAAAATAGAGTGAAATTTAGTGTTATGTTACGCGGCGTCTTACGTAGGCGGTTAAAAGCGAACGCGATGCGGTGACAGGCGAATTGCGCGGCGGCACTGCGCCTGAGTGTACATATTGATAATAAAACTTTAAATTAAACGCCATCTAGTGTCAAGTATAAAAATCATAAACAGGTTTATAGGAAGATAATGTTTTTCTACTTTTCTAACAATTTACCAGTAATGAAATAGGAGTACATAAAGCTGGGTTCCCACGGTGCGTGATTCTGCGGATCATCACGCACAGTCCGTAGAATTCCATAAATGTTCCGGCGCCATAGAATTCCATAAAGTTGGTTCATTTTGATAGATTCAAAAATTCAAAAATAAGTTCGTTTGTCCACTCCATTTCTCCGCAATCAACTACACACAACACCAGAACTCGTGTCAGCGAACAAACAAGTTATGACCTGTGGGGCTGTCGTCTGTGCTACCACGAACGCGTTCGGACCACGTCGTACGCGCTTGGATCGCGGCGTACCGGCACAGACGCCCTGTGCTACCACGCACGAGACCCTTCCCACGGTGTCTTGCGAGCTGGTCCGCGTCCATCCGCGATATCACGCAACCGTGGGAACCCAGCATTATGCTGCAAATTTTTGGGCATGCTCCAGTTTCATCAACGTCTAAAAAGACATAATACTGACTACACTCTGGAGACTTCCAGTGGTCTCATAAGTACTAATATAGAAGTTGCGCAGGAATTTGCAACATTCTTTACCAATGTTCCTATTAAAACTACTGAAACTTTAGATTCCTCGCCGTCACTTGCTTTTAATTTATTAAGTTCGAATGTTCCAGCCTGCCCCACGGAGTTTAAATTTAAACATATAAACCCTGCAATCGTTATAAAGACTTTTAAACAACTCAAGATCAAGGCTACTGAAGATTTATGGGGGATGTCTACTAATGTTTGTAAATCGGTTATTGAGACAGTGGCACCCTATTTAGCTTTCATTTTTAATATGTGTGTAGACCAAGGGGTTTTCCCGGATTTAATGAAGTACAGCAAGATTATACCACTTTTTAAATCCGGCGATTGCAAGGACACGAATAATTATAGACCCGTTTCAGTTTTGCCGGTTTTCAGCAAAGTGTTTGAAAAAGTAATGCTTAACCAAATGCTCAGTCATTTTAATTGTAACAACATCTTACATGACCAACAGTATGGTTTCACCAGAGGGCGTTGTACTACTGACGCCGGTGTCACCTTAATTAAGCATATCTTTAAAGCATGGGAGGATTCGCAAGATGCTATTGGCATTTTTTGCGACCTCTCCAAAGCATTTGATTGTGTAAATCACGAAACACTGCTCTTAAAGCTTGAGCATTACGGACTGGGTAAACAAGCGCTTAGCTTAGTAAAATCATATTTAAGTGATAGACTGCAGCAAGTTCAAATAAATGGTGTTAATTCATCAGGCTTAAAAGTAAAAATGGGGGTACCGCAGGGCTCCATATTGGGTCCGTTCCTCTTTTTAGTTTATATAAACGATTTACCTCATTTACTAAAAACTCAACCACAAATGGTGTTATTTGCTGATGATACTTCATTGATTTTTAGAGTAAATAGACGGGCACAGCACCTTGACGACGTAAATGACGCCATGCTTAAGATTCATAATTGGTTTACTGTAAATAATTTAGTATTAAATGAGAAGAAAACTAAATGCATAAGATTCGCTTTGCCGAATGTTAAGAGTAATGAATGTAACGTTGTATTGAATAAGGACATACTTGAATTCGTCGAAAGGACTGTTTTCCTAGGGATTACGCTTGATTCCAAGCTACAGTGGGGTCCTCACTTAACATCTCTTGCAGGGCGGTTAAGTTCAGCCGCTTACGCTGTCAGAAAGATCCGGCATTTGACAGACGTGGATACCGCTAGGCTAGTATATTTTAGCTATTTTCATAGTATCATGTCTTACGGTATTTTGCTATGGGGACGGGCTGCAGATATGGATTCTATTTTTATACTGCAAAAGCGGGCTGTCAGAGCAATCTATAATCTCCGCAAACGCGAATCTCTAAGAGAATTGTTTAAACAGATTAACATCATGACGGTACCTTGTCAATATATATATGAAAACATTATGCATGTTCGAAAAAATCTTCATCTTTTTAATAAAATAGGTGACAGACATAATGTTTATACTAGAAATAGGAACAAATTAGATCAGCCAAGCTTCAGATTGTCAAAAGTACATACTTCTTTTATGGGGTACTGTGTAAAATGCTATAATAAAATACCACTTGATATTCTACAATTGAATGAAAAACAATTTAAAACATGTATTAAGCGCACACTATGTAGACAAGCATATTATAAGTTAGAAGATTACATCAATGATAAAGATGCTTGGCTGAATGCTGGTCCTGCTCCACAGCCAGTTTAGGGAATTTCCAAATTGGAAGAAAAGGATGTTTCCTACCCCTTTTTCTATTGACATGAGTAACGAGTATCGTTATTATTATATATAGATATTTTTAAATTATTAACTTATCACACTTCATATAATAAAATAATATACATTGGAAACCTTAGTTTTGTATAATTTAGCAGCATTATTTCAATTTTGTAAATGTGAATACCATGGAGCCATGTATATTAAATAAATAATATGTGGGGACATTTTCACACACGGCCACCTGACCCCAAACTAGGGAGACCCTGTACTATGGGTGTCAGACAGCTGATATACATACACAAATACATTTTTTTTTTTTGTAAATACATACATATATAGATAAACAACACCCAGACACAAGGCAAACACAAGTGCTCATCACACAAATGTTTACCCTGGGCGGGAATCGAACCCGCAACACGCTGCGCAGCAGTCGATCGCTCAGCCACTGCGCCAACCGTGTCGTCATCCTCGTATTAATACCTTTATGTTTGACAAAAATTAACATGGCGGTTGGGAGTATTGTCATGCTCGCTCAAATGTCTCGCTGATGGTGGCGCGTGTGTTGGATCATTCGGCTCCCTTCAAAATGGTTGAGCTAAATGGTGCTGATTCACGCGTCATGTTCGTGAACGGGCGCTGTCAGTGGAGATTGGTCAGCTCTTATCTGCCATGAATTAGATGCCACTTTATCTTGCTTCTTTTTTGTGTTTTGTATTGTTAGATTACCTTCATCGTTTTCACATATAGAAGCAACAAGAATGTAACCAAACTTTGTAAAAACTTGATTTAAAAGAGTGTCCGTGGAGTTTCTTGCTCGTTCTTCTCCATAGAGACCTACCTACGTTTTGGAACGAGCAACTAGCTTCAACTCTCTGACTAACTGACCGACTCCTTGACAATTCAAAAGTGCCTGTAAATGGTTTAATTGAAATAAATGCTTTGACTTTGACTTCTATGCCAGCTGGAATTTCAGCGTATATCTGCGATAATAAAATTGAGAGGGATAGTCACAACAAATATGAATTATTCGTATATTCTTCTTCTTATTCTGGTGAAAATAAAATGCCCCGTTGACGTTTAGTCATACATTTATTAATACTGGCAACTATGGTAAGGTTACAGATAATTAACAAATGGCAACCCTAAGTGAGGGATGAAAGGGACTGCGTGGCTATCGCCCTTCAAACCTCCCTAACTGGCTAGTTCCTGAAGACCGCTAGGCTATCGAACAGGAACTAGTCTTACTTAGGCACAGAATTGGCTGCGTGGCTACCGAACTCTGTTCCTCTAGCTAGTCGAATGACAAAATGTATTTTTTTTTTTTTTTTTTCGGATTGGCATCTCGCAGGTCAACCTAGGAGGTTGTCGGCTGCTTAACCGGACTTTCCTGTGGTGCCTTAAAAATTATTATTTTTAGGGCCTCCAGCCAGGGCATAAAAGCTTACAAACTAAGCGACTACACGCTAAGGGCACCCCCTGTGGGGTACGAGCCTCGGCTTAGGGCGTCGCTGAGAGAGGACAGCAAAGGGACAGGCTGGATCGGATTTCCATTATTTAGGGACGAATTTAAAACTACAGGCTCAGCGGCGCGGGCTGGCACGAGCAAGGGTCGGGGAGGGGACGTACGGGGTCGTCGCGGCGGGCCTCGGCGGCGAGGACGGAATGACGGCGGTCTGTGTCTGTGTTTCTTAACTGTACTGGTGGCCGTATTGCTCTCCTGGAGGAGAGTAATAGCATCGTCAGGGTCGGTCAGAGTATGTCTCGGTCGTCGAGTCTTACTAATACGGGAGGGAGTGTACCGGGCGGCCGATACAATTAACGGGTTAGAGTGCTTCTCAGCAGTGTCGAAGAAGCGCTTGGCGGAGCGTTTCATGAACTGCTGGATGGTAGGTATTTTTAGATCGAGATGGAGGTTCTCGTTGCGAAGGTAAAAAGGGGCTCCTGTGATTCTTCGCAAGAAACGGTTTTGGAGGGTCTGCATCCTATGGAGACGGTATGGTTTCGCGTGTGCGAATACAGCACAGGCGTACGTCATGATGGGACGAATGCACGCCGTGTAAATGCGCAATTTGCACTTGAGTGACAATTTGCTGCGTGCATTCAACATGAAGTAGAGCCTACCGAGAGCGAAAGCGGCGCGCGAACGCACCGTCTTTATGTGCTCTCCGAAAGTAAGATGGTGGTCCAGAATCACACCTAGGTATTTGGCTTGCTTCTCCCAAGGGATAGGCTTACCGAACATGGTTATCGGACTGGGCAGAGAGGGGGACGAACGCGGTTTGGAAAAGAGTACTGCCTGACTCTTGATGGGGTTTACCTCGATTCTCCATTTCCGGAAATAAGCGCCTAAGGCTTTTGCTGCGGATTGGAGGGTACGAGCTATGCAGTCTGGGTTACGACCCGAGTAATCGATGGCCGTGTCGTCAGCGAATAAAGCCAACTGAGCCTTTTTATCTTTGGGGATGTCGCTGGTGAACAGCGTGAAAATGAGGGGGGATACTACGGAGCCCTGAGGGACGCCAGCGCGTATCGGGTGAGGTGAAGAGAGCGCACCCTCGATGCGATAGCGAAAGGTGCGATTCGACAAAAAGTCACGCAAGATGAGCACGAGACGATCTGGCACTCCGAGTTGGTAAAGCTTGTATAGTAAGCAGTTGTGCCAGACATTGTCGAATGCTTTCGCTATGTCAAAGAAGAGTGCACCCGTCATCAAGCCACGCTGAAAACCAGCGCTTATGTGCTCGACGATGCGGTGGACTTGTTGGACGCAGCTGTGTTCGGTTCGAAAGCCAAACTGCTCGTCGGGAATGAGACTCTTTGCTTCGGCAAAGTCTTTGAGTCGCTTATAAATAAGCCTCTCGTAGATTTTGCCTAGAACATTGAGTAGACTAATGGGATGACAAAATGTACCGGGCGTCGCTCCTTATAAAGCTCGCAAGGCTTGTATGTGTGCACAATATCTACACGTATTCGTTAGTAGTTGTTATGTGACGATTCACGAGCTGCGCCGGCTCACGCTGATGCGTTCGTTGACCATAGATGTCGCCGCAGATGGACAGTATTATGACATGCAACACTAGATGGCGTTACTAGTTCGTTACATTCTCCCCCTCTGGTACTTTATGGTCGTCCCGACGAAGTACCAGCATCAGATGTCTTCTCCTCATGGGGTGTATTGGTTTGGGTATATTATCATCATTTCTTTGCTCAAATTTACAGATTGCTGAAGTATGATATTTTCCAATTGATTATAGCGCGAAAAGTTATATTCTTAATTAAGAAAAACTATAAATATTTTGTTGTAACCACAGATTTTATAATCTGAGGTTGTAACTATGAAAGTTCTCCCAATGATTTTATATCACGCATGTTTAATGCTACAACAAATGCTTAGCTTTTAGGCCTGCACTGGTTTACTACAACTGAGCTGAGTACTCAGGCACCTGTGTACTATCGTAGGTTGGACACAGTATGAGTGGGCGACAGGTACCTGCATGTCTGGCCGTCTCGCTGGCGACCAAGGGCGCATTCAACTGATCAACTGGGCGTGGAGCTACTGGACGAAAGACTTCGTGCCAGTAGGAGCTAAGTAATAGATTACGATTTGGGTTGCTTCGCTTTGTCACGTCTATCAATGTCAAAGGTGATGCTCATGTTTATAATAAAACTAAATGATTGCATTGTATAAATTGTAATAAAAAAAATATAAACAATATTATATAAGTAACATGTCAATATTAATAGCTACAACAATATTTGCACCCAAGCACCTCTATTATATGTCTTTGTGTTTTATCTTTAATCACAAAAGTATTGAACAGTTTAACTGTTTCAATGTCACGGTCACGACGACATAACAAGCTGTATATTTGATGATTACACATTTCGAGTTTTAAGCAGAGCAGAGCTCGCCTTGTTATACTATAATAGGACTTCCGCCGTACGCTGAGAGGTCAGCTAATACTGGAAAGGCCAGTCTTGATATTTCGTCGTGAGTGCTTTAATCATTTTAATAATAATATAAAAAATATGCACGTTTATTTTTTCTACATACAACCTTTTAAGGTAGTATGTTAACAAATTAAATACCTACCTAAGGAGTTACTTACATAATTATATTATCTTCCTTCTCCTTACTTGTACTTGAACTTTATTCATGATGTTTTTGCATGCCTGTCTGGACCAAAACTAGCTACTTGTATGACTCGCGATAGAGTACTCGGTAGCATACAGTGGGGCCCGTTACACTTACCTGCACAACTCTCAGTTGAAGTCGTTATGTCGATTTTACTACAGTTTGGCACTATGAACAAAATATACAAATCCTATTTTCTTATAGAATAGATACAACAGTTCCGTAACTGACGGAGAAAACATTATTCGCATTTTTTGCGTGTTGTATAAACAACAAATATTTAACAAAATATTTTCAACCATCTTAGGCCCGCGACTGCGGCCGCGTCAATTTTCTTACGGATTTCTATTTTGTTTTTGGAACGAGGAACCTTAAGGGGCTATTAAACGATTTTTACAGATTTTAAACTGACAATCACGTCAAAATGTGCAGTGTAAATAATTTGAAAAAAATATATGTTAAACTAGAACATTCTCTTAATCATATAGAAAGTGAATATTTTTGATTAAGTTCATATTAAATAGTTTAATAAACTCGTGAAGTTGTGTCTGACGCGGACAAAACATTGACAATCACACAAAATCTACCAGGTATAATTAAACGAAACTTACACTATCTTACAGACAATTTTATTATCTATCTTTTAGTATACGCCTTTTTTTGAATTTTGAAAGAATACTACTTTTATTTAATTTTTTCGACTAAACTTTGAGAGTTTTGGACGCAGAACTGATGCAGAACGGACGCAGTCTGCGTCCAAAACTGTCTAAATTAATATGAACTTAATCAAAAATATTCACTTTCTATATGATTAAGAGAATGTTCTAGTTTAACATATATTTTTTTCAAATCATTTACACTGCACATTTTGACGTGATTGTCAGTTTAAAATCTGTAAAAGTCGTTTAATAGCCCCTTAACCCGGCTGGCCGGCCCGCGGTACGTGTGATTCGGGGGCAAATGTACCTAATGTATGTAAGATTTTAGCGTTATACCCCCTCCATACGCCTGTCTCTTGCGGCGATCACAACAAATTACTCCTGGTCGCAGTAATACCATATAGCCGCATTAAGTTAATAAAAAATACGCCTGTCTCTTTCTTGCAGTGTATTTTTCTATGAGCAAGCCTTTGCCACGTAGCAGGACAATAATAGGATGGTATTTTTTTTATAACACCTTTTTAAGCAGCGAAGAGACAAACTCAGTGTGTTCCTATGTGATCTGAGCAGGTCGTATTTATCTTTTGTAGTGGTTTATGAGCTTTATTATCTTTGTGTACGTACCGAATGTCTATTGTACTAAGTACGAGGTAATAACAAGGCAAGGCACGCACGTACTACATGTACATGCACTACTCATATGTTCATTTACTTTCCTATTAATCAATTATAAGAGATTCTCTGATACAAGTCGACCAGTTAATACAAGAGCGTCGGACCCGTTCCTAACAAGATTCAAAAGAATAAGTATGTCGTACCGCGGTGAGTTGACCGACGTTGAACGATCGGAAGTGTTACCGTGCTCCCTGTGGATATGCTTTACATTACATGTACACGTATTCACTACACGGAAGGAATGTCGTTTGTCCTTAATACCTAACTAAAATACAAAATATATAATATAACAAATAAAGTATAAAACAAAGACCGTGAACAACAACTCAGACGACACGACTAGACCTACATCGATAGTGCAGCGCTAGAAGTGCATCACGCACCTAGTGCAGCGCTAGAAGTGCACCACGGTGGTGGGCGCGTACGTCTCCCCCTCCCCCAGCGGCGAGTGGTCGGGCGCGCGCAGTGGGGGCGCGGGCGAGGGCGGGCGCGCCGCGTCGCTGCGCCCGCCCGACTTGTGCAGCACGCGCAGGTCCGAGATGCGCATGCCGCGGTCCACGGACTTGCACATGTCGTAGAGCGCCAGCGCCGCCACCGCGCAGCCCGTCAGCGCCTCCATCTCCACGCCCGTGCGCCCCCGCGCGCGCGCCTCGCACGTCAGCCGCAGCGCGCCCCCGCCCGCGCACTCGCCGGGCGGCAGGCGCACGCGCACGCGCACCACGTCCAGCGCCAGCGGGTGGCACAGCGGGATGAGGTCGGCGGTGCGCTTGGCGCCCAGCACGCCCGCCAGCTGCGCCACCGTGAGCGCGTCGCCCTTGGGCAGGCGCGCGTCGCGCAGCAGGCGCAGTAGGCGGCCGCTCACGTGCAGCGCGCACTCCGCCAGCGCCGCGCGCGCCGACACCGCCTTGTCGCCCACGTCCACCATGCGCGCGCGCCCCGCCGCGTCCAGGTGCGACAGCACGCCGCCCGCGTCGTCTGCGTCGTCGGAGTCACTCGCGCGCGAGCTGTAGGCGCGCGCGGCGAGGCGGCGCGCGGGGCCCGGCCTGCGCGCGGGGCCCGGCCAGCCCGCAGCGCCCAGCCAGCCCGCGGCCCGCGGCGTCGCCGAGCTGCGCGCTGTGAACGTGTCCACATGGAGAGGGGGCGCGGCGCACACACAGCGGGGGCGGGAGCGGAGCGCGGGGGGCGCTAGCCGCCGATGAGGATCATCGGTCGGTTCTCCATGCGGGCCAAGTTCTCCATGCCTAAAAATACACGTCGAACGGGGAGCTCGCCGAGCTATATACCGGCGCCTAGCGCATATCGACCCCGACCGGTAACGCGTCCGCTTCTATGCTACGAGCCAACACGACGGTACATAACACGTCAAATGATAGCTTTTAGGCCTGCATTGGTTTACAATTGAGCTGAGTAATCGGGCACCTGCCTACTACCGTAGGTTGGGAACAGTACTCGTGGGCGACAGGTACCTGCATGGCGCGCCTTCTTGCTGGCGAGCGCGTCGCGCACCAGCTGCAGCAGGCGCTGGTCGCAGTCGCCGGCGCGCAGACGGTCCCGCAGCGACACCTCGGCCGCGCCGAACAGGCACACCTGCGCACACAGCGACACTACTCAGTCTCGTCACTGCTACGACAGCACACAGCTCGCACTCGTTACTAATGTAAGCGAGCAGCTAGTGGTAGCGGCGTGACACACACATTGCAGGAGTTTTTTTAAGGGAAAAACATAAACAAATAGTGAACTATTATCACATTACCTGAAAACAAATGTAGGTACTTATACAAACATTTCAACTTTATTATCATTTATTAATCTTATTTTGATTTGACATTATATTCTAATTCTTTAAAAATAATAATATTTTTTGTAAATCTGACATGCGAATTATTGAAATGTAATTAATTAATTGTTTTGCAGTGCTCGTACAAGGTGCATGTTTGATACCAAAAACATTATTCCAACCCCTGTACAAATGTTTCATCATCATCATAATTTCAGCCGAAAGACGTCCACTGCTGGACATAGGCCTCCGCCAAGTGGCGCCACATTGACCGGTCCCGTGCGACTCGCATCCAGCGGATCCCCGCAACCTTTACCAGGTCATCGGTCGACCACCACAACATGTTTGCAATAAACTAATTTGATTTGATTTGACAAATAGCCCCGCATTGAAACTAGTGGGCGCGGTGAAGAGACGAACTGAACGATATCGTGAGCAACGTGTACTCACCTTGAGGTTCCCGTCGGCGGTGAGGCGCAGGCGGTTGCAGGAGGAACAGAAGTGCTGCGTCATGGACGAGATGAAGCCCACGCTGCCGCGGTAGCCCGGCACGCGCCACACCTGCGCACGCGCGCCACGGTCACTCACAGAGCTATCAGGCGGAGGGAGTGCAGGAGAAGGGACCAGAACTTGGAGAGAGATACAGCGAACTGAAGCTCAAACGTCGTTCAAGTTACAAGATATTAAGCATACTCCACTTTTCCTGGTAACGATACCTAAATGTTGTTATAGTAATTTCTTTTTTATAAATTCTTCACAAATAAACATTCAATAATAAAACAATTCCTTTCAAGTCGATAGTTTTAGTAATTGAAGACCTATGACAGATAGACCGACGAAATCGTACCATGCTGATTGCTTTTATTACTATGTTGATAGGGAACCGTAAAAAAATGCGTACGTAGGCCCGCAACGCGGCGCGGTAGGGCACCAGCTTGGAGTAGTGTCGGGTGGTGGTGTGTAGTGTGTGTAGTGCGTGTAGTGCGTGTAGTGCGTGTAGTGCGTACGTACGGTGGCGGTGTCGTTGGGGCGCGGCGGCGCGGTAGGGCACCAGCTTGGAGTAGTGTCGGGTGGTGGTGTGTAGTGTGTGTAGTGCGTGTAGTGCGTGTAGTGCGTGTAGTGCGTACGTACGGTGGCGGTGTCGTTGGGGCGCGGCGGCGCGGTAGGGCACCAGCTTGGAGTAGTGTCGGGTGGTGGTGTGTAGTGCGTGTAGTGCGTGTAGTGCGTGTAGTGCGTGTAGTGCGTACGTACGGTGGCGGTGTCGTTGGGGCGCGGCGGCGCGGTAGGGCACCAGCTTGGAGTAGTGTCGGGTGGTGGTGTGTAGTGTGTGTAGTGCGTGTAGTGCGTGTAGTGCGTGTAGTGCGTACGTACGGTGGCGGTGTCGTTGGGGCGCGGCGGCGCGGTAGGGCACCAGCTTGGAGTAGTGTCGGGTGGTGGTGTGTAGTGCGTGTAGTGCGTGTAGTGCGTGTAGTGCGTACGTACGGTGGCGGTGTCGTTGGGGCGCGGCGGCGCGGTAGGGCACCAGCTTGGAGTAGTGTCGGGTGGTGGTGTGTAGTGTGTGTAGTGCGTGTAGTGCGTACGTACGGTGGCGGTGTCGTTGGGGCGCGGCGGCGCGGTAGGGCACCAGCTTGGAGTAGTGTCGGGTGGTGGTGTGTAGTGTGTGTAGTGCGTGTAGTGCGTGTAGTGCGTACGTACGGTGGCGGTGTCGTTGGGGCGCGGCGGCGCGGTAGGGCACCAGCTTGGAGTAGTGTCGGGTGGTGGTGTGTAGTGTGTGTAGTGCGTGTAGTGCGTGTAGTGCGTACGTACGGTGGCGGTGTCGTTGGGGCGCGGCGGCGCGGTAGGGCACCAGCTTGGAGTAGTGTCGGGTGGTGGTGTGTAGTGTGTGTAGTGCGTGTAGTGCGTACGTACGGTGGCGGTGTCGTTGGGGCGCGGCGGCGCGGTAGGGCACCAGCTTGGAGTAGTGTCGGGTGGTGGTGTGTAGTGTGTGTAGTGCGTGTAGTGCGTGTAGTGCGTACGTACGGTGGCGGTGTCGTTGGGGCGCGGCGGCGCGGTAGGGCACCAGCTTGGAGTAGTGTCGGGTGGTGGTGTGTAGTGCGTGTAGTGCGTGTAGTGCGTACGTACGGTGGCGGTGTCGTTGGGGCGCGGCGGCGCGGTAGGGCACCAGCTTGGAGTAGTGTCGGGTGGTGGTGTGTAGTGTGTGTAGTGCGTGTAGTGCGTACGTACGGTGGCGGTGTCGTTGGGGCGCGGCGGCGCGGTAGGGCACCAGCTTGGAGTAGTGTCGGGTGGTGGTGTGTAGTGTGTGTAGTGCGTGTAGTGCGTACGTACGGTGGCGGTGTCGTTGGGGCGCGGCGGCGCGGTAGGGCACCAGCTTGGAGTAGTGTCGGGTGGTGGTGTGTAGTGTGTGTAGTGCGTACGTACGGTGGCGGTGTCGTTGGGGCGCGGCGGCGCGGTAGGGCACCAGCTTGGAGTAGTGTCGGGTGGTGGTGTGTAGTGCGTGTAGTGCGTGTAGTGCGTACGTACGGTGGCGGTGTCGTTGGGGCGCGGCGGCGCGGTAGGGCACCAGCTTGGAGTAGTGTCGGGTGGTGGTGTGTAGTGCGTGTAGTGCGTGTAGTGCGTGTAGTGCGTACGTACGGTGGCGGTGTCGTTGGGGCGCGGCGGCGCGGGCTCCAGCACATGCGCGGCGGAGGCGGCCCGCAGCGCGGCGCGGTAGGGCACGAGCTTGGAGTCGTCCCACTTGTTGCCGGAGAACGGCATGAACTCGATGAACCTGCCACACGCACACACGCACACGTTACCGACGTCTCCCGGCGACACACATTCTGTCTTTAATACTATTATAGCATCCCATACCTCACTTCTACGTCGCGGTCTCGTGTATATTCCACAAAGTCACATATTTCGTCATCGTTGAAACCTGGAACAAAAAGTGCCTACACTAAATTTACGACGCTAATTAAATAATCTGCTGACAAAACGAGAAACTGACTGACATGCCCGCGCCTTTGTCCGCCATGCCATGTAATTATCTTGGCAAGTGAAGTTAAAATTCACGTACCTACTCTTGTAGGAAAACGGCGTCCTTCCCGCACCGCAATTATCTAGAAACATACCTGCACCTTCGAGCGTTAGAGCTCCTGCGCTGGCCCTGAATTAATTATCTTGCGGATTTTCATATTTTACATTATCTCCTTAATGTACAACCAAATAACATGTTCTACTAAAGGATACATTTTATTTCCATTTCATGCCCTTGATGTCAAATTATTAATTTTTACATGAATTGATACGTTATACTTAAAAAATACGCCTAATATGAACATCATCTTAAAAATAATGTAAAACTTTTTAAGGCTGCGCCGAGCAAAATAATTCAAAACAGTCGTCACTGTTAAAGTGATATAATCAATACTTTTACCATAATTATCATAAAAAAATATGTAATGAATACCACAATGAATGTGTTAACCGATTATAGTTGGCAAAAAATAAGAATACTGTTTAATTTAATAAACAAAAATAGGTACGTAAAGTTGTACATGTCGCTTAGTTATTTTATTATTAATTTTTGTTTTCATTGACGCGCTACTTTGAACCATACATACAATACGTTGCGTATGATTCAAAACAGCGCGTCAATTAAAACAAACAAAAAAAAAAATAATAACTAAGCGACATTTAGAAAATGTAAAAACTACAAATTGGTTCTTGAATATTATACATTAATATGAAACCAAGTTTGTGAAAAAAAAAATACAGTTTACTATCAAAACTCAACTAAATACGAGTTTTTTTAAAGATTTTTGTACAACTTTACGTATTTTTGTTTATTAAATTAAACAGTATTCTTATTTTTTGCCAACTATAATCGGTTAACACATTCATTGTGGCATTCATTACATATTTATTATGGTAAAAGTATTGATTATATCACTTTAACAGTGACAACTGTTTTAAATTATTTTGCTTAACACGTTGAACGCCATGGGGGACACCGTGTGTCCGACGCTAGTGGAGGTTTTACCTTCAACGTTTTTGGTTCGGCAGTCAATGACTTAAATAATAAACGTTACTGTGACAACAATTGTCTTTTACAACATATACCAGAAACGTTGGGATTGGGATGTCACTGTCACTACACATTTAAAGATCATTATGAGAGTCTCCTAAATATCCCAATACGAAAGGTGGGTGACCTTGACCAACGACTATCAGACAAAAAATGTGAAGGAAACCTCTGCTATTTCATTCTTATGCTAAGAATGCGGAGCATTTGACATTATTGAGAGGTTAACACCAGTGTAGACTAAGGAGTCTTTCCGTATCTGATGACACACAGTAAAGTCGTACCATAGTTCAAATCCAGTCAAAGTAAAAATCTCAACAATTATAGACTTGTGTTGATACTGCCTGTTCTCAGTCAGGTGTTTGAACAGTTGATTTTCATTCAAAACTTAACGTCATTTTATAAAAATTAAAAATCAATTTTCTTAAACGACATTATGATTTCACCAAAGTGCGTTGTGCAACTGACGGTATATCACCCTAATAAACAATATTTTAACGCCTGGGAGGAATCACCAGATGCCATTGGAATCTTTTGCGACCACTAGAAGGCGTTCGATTGCGTTAATCATGAGACACTATTGTAGAAACTGGATCATTAGTAAACGTCTCTTAATTCACTAAGGTCATACCTGAAGGATAGACAGGTTCATTCAGGTTCATTAAGGCACGGTTGCCAGAATAAAAAAAAAAACTATTAATTGGTAGTAATTGATCCATCACCACTATCATTTATATCGACTGTGAAAATGTCATCCAGTTTGAATAAAACAGTGAGCAGTGTCTGCAAGACGTCAGCACTAGTCACTTGCAATATCTGTAAGAAATGTGTGAACATAAGAAACACTGCTCTATGTTCAATCTGCAAAAAAAGATATGAATTCGATTGTGTGGGCTATCCGGAAGCAACATTTCGGCTGAAAGACATCGAAGAAAGAAAGAAATGGAAATGCAACACATGCGTTAAAAATAAACTTGATGCAAATAGTAATGCAGCTAGTTCTAATATCACACTCAGGAAAAAACAACACTCTCATATTAAGCCTTCTTCGCCTCAACAACAGATGAATCCTATGGCAAAAGATTTAGTGTTGAGTGAGAATTCTTCTCAAATACCGTACACCCCAATACTTGTAGAGCATGCAAACAATCATGAAAAATTTAAGGCAAATGTATCCACCGTAAACTCTTTCGATTCTTTGCCGCTAGATGAAGACATTGATGTTTTGTCTCATACTTTGAAAAGAGACCCACTTCTTTACAGAAGCTGTCCAAATATCAGGTCTAACAACTTTGATGTGATAGAAAATTTGGAAAAGAAAGTTTCTATGCTGGCGAAGAATTTAGAAATCGCTGAAAATGAGATAGCTAATCTTTTGACGGAGAATTGCTTACTTAAAAAACAAATGTCTATGTATGGTACTCAAATAAATCAGCTTAAAGATATTTGTAAATCCACCCCCAAAAGAACTTCACAGAATAAAAGGAATAAGAATCCCATCCAAACCAAATTAGACTTCTCAGAGCAACTAATCAGTCCCAACGCGCAAATCGCACAATGCTCACAAAAAATAGACAACGCTCAGAGTCTACATCATCAAGTAAACGTTCAAGAAACTGACAATGAAATAATTAAAGACATTCTGGTAGACTTCCCTAATAAACAACACACTGAAAACTCAGAATATTCAAGCTCAAACCAACTAAAACACGGCGGAAAACGAAATATTTACATAATTGGAGACGAAAAAGTAAGAGGACTATCCGCACGACTAATAGATGCTAAGTCTGGTAAATGGAACGACAATTACAACATCGAGGGAAAAGTTCAACCGTACGCTTCATCATGCGAGAT
This sequence comes from Charanyca ferruginea, assembly GCA_947361185.1. Taxonomy (NCBI): domain Eukaryota; kingdom Metazoa; phylum Arthropoda; class Insecta; order Lepidoptera; family Noctuidae; genus Charanyca; species Charanyca ferruginea. Next base: position 27,562,226 of record OX376068.1, read on the forward strand.
TCTACGTGATCCAGACAATTTATCACGCACCCTATCTGATAACGACATTGTTATTCTCTCAGTTGGTAAATACGATAAAAATCCCTACATTTTGTTGACTAATCTGTGTAGTACTCTGTGTAGCCTAAGTAATTGTACAATACTGATGCTGAGTGTTTCAGAAAGTAGGTACCTAAATGTTAAAAAGCTAAACTATGAACTTAAAATGTTTACAAAAAACTTTAAGAATTGTAAATTTATTGAAGCTAATGGGTTGGATGTAAATTATAATAAGAAGCTCTCCGAATTAGACCTAATTACATATAAAATTAATATAGAGATTGATTTTATGGAATATGAAAATAGCTTTCTTAAACCGACTTTGGAAGTAAGAAACTCCCTCGTTACAAGTCATAACAACAATACGTTTTTTCGTTCCTAACTCACCGACTCATCAATCTTCATTAAACCATATCAAATCAAAACATGATCGCCGACAGAGTAAACTAAGAATCTTACATCAAAATATAGCCGGCATCTGCAACAAACTGGATACGTTAGAAATATCTTTATCAGAGTTCACTGAAAAAATCGGGGACGTGGATATACTATGCTTTAGTGAAACTTTTGTAAAGAAAGGTATGGAAGCTAACATTAATCTAAATAATTTTAATTTGGCTGCAGCATTCAGTCGAGATAAATGTAGAGGGGGTACCTGTATTTTGACTAGTAAAGTATTAAACACCAAACCACTAAATATCCCATCTATTCTAGCTACGGAATTTTATTTTGAATGCTGTGGTGTGGAGGTAATTGGATTGAGCCTGGTAGTTGTGAATATATATAGAATTCCTGATCAAAGAAAGGCACAAATAGGTGTATTTCTGCATAAACTTGACCATCTGTTGAATTACTTGACTGACCAGTACAAGAAAAAGAAAATTATAATTTGTGGTGATTGGAATTTAGATATATTAAAAGATAACTCCACAACAAAGGATATCTTGAGCATACTTCATAATTATAATTTTGAAGCACACATAACAGAACCGACTCGGGGAAACTCTTGCATTGACCAAATCGCCAGTAACTTAAATAAAGTTAAATCAGAAATTCATTACCTTGGTCTGTCAGACCACGAAACAGCACAATCGGTTACAATAAAGGTAAATAAACAAAAAACAATATCGTGCTGGTCTGAATTGAAACGCGATTACTGTTCAGAAAACGTTGACAAATTTTGTAAATGTATGGCTTCTCTTTCTTTCTCGGAAACGTTTCGCTCAGATACTTTTACAGAAGCCTTTAATTCCTTTTATGACACATTTACATTATATTATAACCTGTGCTTTCCGGTGATTAATGTTAAAGTTAATGATAAACCAGTCATACAAAATTGGATAACAAAAGGTATTAAAAAGTCTAGCAAAACGAAACGTCAGCTATATCTAAAATACAAAACTAATAAAATGAACAAAAAAATTAATGAAAACAACTACAAACTTTATAATCAATTGTTTAAACGATGTGCGCGGAGAGCACAGAAATTAATGAATACAAGGCGTATACAAAAGGGTAAAAATAAATGTAAAGCTACATGGAACGCAATTTCCTCGACTACATCTAATAATAATATATCTAAAAATGACTTTGACGAAATAATTTTTAATAATGTGACATATAACAATCCATCAGACATTTACAACATATTTAATGACTATTTTATTAATTTGACATCCAATCAGCCAGAAAATTTGAATAATATTAAACTCAATCAAAAAAACAAAAATATAAATACTATTTTCCTGAATCCTGTTGAGGCAAAGGAAGTGTACAAAATCATAATGTCTCTAAATAACAGCAAAACTAGTGGATACGATGACATTGTCACACAAGTTATGAAGGATTGTGCTAGTTGGATATGTCATCCACTAGCACACGTTATAAACTTATCTTTTCTCGAAGGTGTGTTTCCTGAACAGTTAAAAATGTCTGTGGTGAAACCATTTTTTAAAAAGGGAAATAAGTCAGACCCAAATAACTATCGGCCCATCACGTTAGTTCCCATTTTATCCAAAGTGTTTGAAAAGGCAATGCTTATTAGATTAAATAATTTTCTAGTTACTCACGCAATTTTATGCAAAGAGCAATTTGGTTTTCGCAAGGGAAGTTCAACTGCTCTTGCAATCTTTGACTTAGTCAAATTTGTAACAGAAAGCATTAATAATGGCAATCCAGTGGTGTCTTTATTTTTAGATATGAGTAAGGCCTTTGATTTTGTGGACCATTCAAAGCTTCTACACAAATTACAGTTCTATGGTACAAGGGGAAAAGCATATAATTGGATATCTAGCTATCTTAGTAACAGAAAACAGTGTACAGAGATAACAAAAGTAGTAAAAAAAGGGGACAAAGTGTATTCAAAAGTGAAATTCAGATCTATGGCAAGAATAAACAAGTGTGGTGTGCCTCAAGGAAGCATTCTCGGCCCTGTACTGTTTTTGCTTTATATAAACGATCTTCCTGAAGCTACTTCACAGAAATGTATCCTTTTCGCAGATGATACAACAGTTATCATAAACTGTCGGGATAAGGACGCTTACAAATCTATTATCGAAAAGACCCTATCAGATTTAGTAAGTTGGATGGATGACAATAACTTAAATATAAACATTAGTAAAACAAATCTTATTGAGTTTAACTCTTACAAAACCAAACAGTTGCCTTTAGATATAGTTTATAAAGACGAAGAAGTAAAACAAGTTGATGAGCTAAAATTTTTGGGACTTAACGTAGATAAACATCTGAATTGGAAAAGCCATATAGAATATATTTGTCAGAAGCTTGATAGGTTTGTGTTTGCGTTAAAAAAGGTAAGACAGAATGTTTCTGCAGAAGCTGCCCTTTCGGCTTACCATGGCTATGTGTCATCTGTACTAAACTATGGACTAATAATGTGGGGTAACTCGACCGATACCGACAGAGCATTCAAAATTCAAAAACGTTGTATCCGAGTTATCAACAAGTCATGGTTCTTAGATAGCTGTAAACCCTTATTTAAAAAATACAAAATTCTTCCACTACCGTGTATGTACATAAAAGAAATCTGCCTTTTCACAAAAAGGCATATGCATTACTTCATGCAGCATAGTGAGGTTATGCCTAGACAAAAAAGGGCTAAGTTTCTCAACCTACTTTACCAACCACCCTGTCGCAAAGAAATCTATAAGAAAAACGTGTATAATATGTGCCTGTTAATTTATAATAAGATACCGAACCACTTAAAATTGTTACAGGGTAATTTTTTCAAAAAAAAATTAACAGAGTGGCTCCAAGGTTATTGTTTTTATAGCGTTAAGGAATTTATGGAACATAAAGATTAACAATAATAATAGTATTGAATGTTTCCCTAATTATTCTAATATTTATAGATTGTAAGGACTATTATGTAATCTCTATTAATAATGATACAAATTTGGTAATAATGTAATGTAATAATGACATATTTTGTAATAATGTATCAATGACATAATATTCTATAGTACCAGTGGGTGATGTAATAATGACATAAAGATCAATAATTTGCACGCTTGCTTGCAGGCCGAATACAGTGACTTTTAGGCTATAAGACCTTCCTTTGTAGAAATGTATTTCTTGCAAATAAATTATTATTATTATTATTATTAAAATTCAGGTTAACGGCGTAAACTCATTGAAGTCTATAATGACTATGGGCGTTCATCAGGGCTCGATATTGGGTCCATTTCTATTTTTAGTTTAAATCAATAAATAAATATATATCGGAAAATATAATATAATAGGAATAGGTATTGTTCTTTGACATAAATCTTACTGCAGTGGTATTGTAAAACTATTTACATCAGATATATTTTTCCTACAAAATTGATTGATTTTAACAAACTTACCTAATGTTTTCAAAATTGATCTATACTTACTGTAATTATAATTATTATCTAAGTACCTATCTATTTAGCTTCAAATGATTTTAGACTGTGTGTAGTGCCTAAAATTTCATTTCGATGTAAAAATTGTTAAAAATATAGGTAAGTATATTTTTTTTATCGTTTGTTAGGCATACGTTTGACCACTATCTCACCTGATGGGAAGCGATGATGCGGTCTAAGATGGAGCACGCTTGCCTAGAAGTAACCTATTCACTCTTGACTTAAAGACTAAGAAAGAAGAAAGAAAAGAAGAGTATATGAAATAATGATGAAGTTTGCTTTTAACGGTAATTAATATTGTTTATTTCTCTTTTCTATCGATTAAAATACTACGAACAAAACCGTATGATATCAAAATGTGGCAGTGATTGACAGCGGGGTGACCTGGCGACCACCAACCCCATCCCGACATGATAGTAAACACTGACAAATTAACTACGTTCTTCAGATATTGTAGAACGTTTGTAGCTTTTTATTGTGGGGTTACAATAAGAGCGCGATAAACTCTTGACACATGCGATATACACAAGGAAGGTAACTACCATTGCATCGTTTAAACAGTCTATATCTTTCGGTGTGATGTTAGTCATTAAAAAGTGGACACTGTGATGAATGTAGTCATTAAAACAATCATTTCTTGGTAAGTCATAAGTTATAAAACAATTTAAAGGGATGAGTTTACTGCATGCCTTGATTGGCTGAATTGATTGGAATAATTATTTTACTAACTGCAGTTTTTTAAGGGGCGTGGCGTCTAGTAACATCTGTAACGAACATGACGTTTTCGAAAATAGTGTTCGAGCAGTGTAGTTGTTTGCAGACGGTACCTTTCATGAGCACGACGTTGATCTTGACGGGCGAGTAGCCCAGCTGCAGCGCCAGGTCCACGCCCGCCAGCACGCGCGCCAGCCCCTGCACAAGGCACGTGATACAGAGCTGTCGGGAGTGTGACAGTGACAGTGACAGCGACACGTACCGGGCGGCGCGCCATGCGCTCGTAGCGCTCGGTCCGCAGCGAGTCCAGCGACACGTTGAGCGCGGCCAGGCCGGCGCGCTGCAGCGCGGGCAGGCGCCGCGTCAGCACCAGCCCGTTGGTGGTCATGGACACCGAGCGCACGCCCGCCTCCGAGCGCAGCCCCTCTGCACAATACACGAGTGCTCATTCACTATGCAACAGTGTCGACGGTAAAATCCTTTGACTTTATGGGAACTCGATATTGGTTGGTGTCGATAAGTGGGAAAGTATTTCCTATGTTGTCGGGCGCAGACAGAGCTGAGAAACACTTGCATAGAAAATCGATCCCTGTCTTTATAAATAAGAAGCATAATCGTATTTCCAAACAAAAATTTGAACTATTTTTCGCTAATACAATAATTCCTTAATTGTTAAGCAATACGAATCTATTTCCTATGCAAGCATTTCAGTATTTTGACAGTGCCACCACCGCCACGAGCCCTCCGAGCCCCGAGGCGCATTTAGCGTCCAGAGTTGAAAATAATAATAATAATTGTTTATTTAATAAAAAGACACAAAAAAACATATTTTAGAATTTCAAATAGAACACAGTTGCTCATTCGCCTGTGGTTAGTAAGTGCTAAAATCATAGATATCCGAGAGATATGCCTTCAATCTATATTATTTCAAAAAAATCTGTCGCCTGTTTTGGTCAATTGTTTTAACTCACACAAAACAAAAGAAATATATCCGGCACACATGATACTTTTTCGCACGCACACAATAAAATATACGTAACACATCTGAGCTATCTTTTGGCACACATGCTTGAAAGGGGCGAGCACTAGAAAGTACAGATACAGGCACTGAATGCACACACGCAACAATAGTCTGAAATAGGGAACAGCAGTTGGTATAAATATGTCATCGATAAAAATATCGATGAAAACCGACTGTAAAAAACAATAACTGTACTTTGGGCGTATTTTTTGTAATGTTTATTATAATATCGCTATACCTATAGATACGCTACGAAAGGCTAACCAAAGACCAAAATTGGTAAATATTATTTTGATACTTTGTCAAAAAATGTAAATGTACTGGGAATTCTAATTTGGTTTAAAATAATCTTTTACTTTTCACCCGACTTCAAAAAAAGAAGGAGGTTCTCAATTCGACACGCATTTTGGAACGATGTTCAGTTCAGTATATGATTATTATTATTTTTATATATATGTCACATCCGTTCAATAGCACGAACGTGGAACGAATCGCAAGCCCGCCAGTAGCGACCACACGTGATCTACTACCACCACCATTTTGGCGCGCTTCTACAGAGTCGTGATGTTTTCAGCCCACAGCGAGGAGGACATTTAGAATTCAGTGTCTGATCGCATCGGAGTTAAGACGTCCCGAAACTGTACTCGATTCCTTGTGTTTAAGTGTTACTATGTCAATTTTAATTTGAGTCTGTGTTTATTTTAAATTGAGTTTGTGTTAAATTGTGGTTTTAATAAACGCCGTGTATTGTACCCTGTACCCAGTGTGTTTGCATTGCACGAAACCCAACGTCTGCCCACATGATGACCGAATTTAACAAACTAAATCCCGACGATCCGGCAAATATACCTATATATTTTTTTAAATAACACATTTTTTTATAATTGTTTTTTTTTTTTGTACAGATACGTACGTAATTACAGGCGTCCCTTGACCGCACAAGTTTTTTTTTTCTGTTTATGTTTGACTACGCATAACTTTTTGTGTGGTCCGGTTTACCGGACCACACAATGCAACCTACCTAACCTGACCTACCTACCTATGTTGAACAAATAAAATGTTTGTATTTGTATTTGATGATTTCTCTCTTTTTTAATTGATAGCGTATATCTCAAAGTTGGTCCTATATAAATTTTATGAAAATATTCCACCCCTACTTAAAATCTAAAATCTAACAATTATTATCGATACTCATGTCAACGTTGCACACCACTAATGCATCGTTTACTTTTGGCCAGTGTGACCAAGCGCAGGCGACATGGGCCACGCCCCCATGCCATATCCCTCGATATCCGTGGCTAAAATACTTTAAATTTTTTTATTTGTGTATTTATTTAGTTTCGGACAACAATACAATCCATTTTGTAAGTGAAAAACCTTATAATTAATCTTAGTATTATAAAACACAAAATCAATTCCGGCACACATGGCCAATGAAGTGTCCGAAGCAGGTTGGACAGAGAATGATCAAGCAAGAGATCAGTAGTTGACTATCCTCTCTACAAAATGTCTCAGAACAGGGGAGTAAGGATTCTCCGCCACTAATTTTAAGATACTATTGTTACTGACCCAAGTTCGATGCAACAGTGAACCAACTTTCTTGCGTATAAAGCAAGCATATGTTTTCAACTCAGGACGCGAAATCCGCAGCCGAGGGCAGTCAGGGGCTCGTAGCAAGCCATACAAGGTTGTGGTACAGTACGAATCATAGAAATATATCTTTATATAAATCTTTATTATATATCTATGGTACGAACGAACTTAGATCGCATGCCATCTAATACTTTCAAGTGTTTCATACCTGGTTTTCGACCTTGGTATATTTACACACCTAGTCGTACGTTTTCTTTGATGGTGTGGGTGGTGTTAATGGTGTGGGTGATGCTCACGTATGATGTCGGCGAGGTCCTTGCGCAGCGTGGGCTCGCCGCCCGTGAGGCGCACCTTGTCCACGCCGGCCGCCACGAACACGCGCGCCAGGCGCAGCAGCTCCGCGCGCGACAGCAGCGCCGCGCGCGCCGACAGCGGCACGCCCTCCGCCGGCATGCAGTACTGACCTGCGCCCTCAACCATGTAGCGTGGGTTCGTTACTGATCATTCATCGCGCTCGCTACCGTTGCCACGTACACTATCCATCATAATTCATTTATTCGTCATCGATCACATCGTTGAATATATGAAATCAATATAAAAAAAATATTAAGCGGAAGTTGTAAGGTTTTCTCGCTGTCTCAGCAATCGGCTATGAGTATGCCAAACAATCTTAACTATGATTAAGTGTTTTATTTATTAATTCACCTAACACAGTATCATTGACAGGCTACTCTACTACACTTGGGAGCAAATAAATCGAGCCGCTCCTTTTTTATTTACACGTCTCTTGGTTATTCGTTTTAGTTTCATGAATTACATCATTCTGAAAAATATGCCATTTGAAAATTTATCAAATAATCTTTACGATCAGGTTAAATTATTGAATAATCTTTTTGAATGATAACTGAACTTTTGATAAAACATTGGAAAGGGTTAAAACCATAGATATCCGAGCGAGAGATATGCCTTCATTCTATATTAGTTCAAAAAAATCTGTCGCCTGTTTTGGTCAATTGTTTTAACTCACACAAAAAAAAAAGAAATATATCCGGCACACATGATACTTTTTCGCACGCACACAATAAAATATGTGTAACACATCTGTGCTATCTTTTGGCACACATGCTTGAAAGGGGCGGGCACTAGAAAGTACAGATACAGGCACTGAATGCACACACGCAACAGTAGTCTGAAATAGGGAAGAGCAATTGGTATAAATATATCACCGATAAAAATATCGATGAAAACCGACTGTAAAAAAAGAGAAGTGTATTTTGGGCATATTTTGTAATGTTTATTATAATATCGCTATACCTATAGATACGCTACGAAAGACAAAGACCAATATTGGTAAATTTTGGTACTTTGTCAAAAAATTTAAAAGTACAGGGAATTCTAATTTGAGTTAACGTAATCTTTTACTTTTCAACCGACTTCAAAAAAAGAAGGAGGTCCTCAAATCGACACGCATTTTCGAACGAAGTTCAGTTCAGTATATGATTATTACTATTTTTATATAATGTCGCATCCGGTCAATAGTACGAACGCGGAACGAATCTCAAGCCCGCCAGTAGCGACAACACGTGATCTACCATCACCACCATTTTGGCGCGCTTCTACACACTGCCGTGCACTGGCGCACTAGCGTGCTTCTACAGAGTCGTGATGTTTTCAACCTACAGCGATGAGGGCATTCAGAATTCAGTGTCTGATAGCATCGGAGCTAAGACGTCCCGACACTGTACTCGATACGTTCGTGACAATGATAACACACTACACGACACAATATTACGTTAAATAGTATTATGTAACACGTAAAAGTTTTGCACTCCAAAATGTATATACGTTCACTGATTTACTCACGGTTCAGTCCCACGTTAGGTTGCCATTTATAGGGTAAAGAGTAATTAGGTAATATCGGTCTATCGTAATTAATCGTGAGTAAATATAACAGAAGTAAATAATGACAAAACTTAAGTTAATGACTCGCGCGCTGAGACGCGCCGAGCGACGACTCGGTTGCTAGGGCTTAGGACTTGTGGCGACCGGCTACTAACTATATACTACGCGCTACAGAGTAATATTTTTTCCCTCATGTGGCTACACCATAAGTACGTTTGGTTGTCGTACAGTTGACGTGCAGTTCACGCGCAGCTTACGCGCAGTTCAAAGATTACAAGAATACCGTTTATCACTCAAACTTGAACTTAACTGCCGCTGCACTACAACTTCATCGGCGCGTCATAAAATTACGTGAATTAGTCCTCAGAACTATGCCTATGCCTCAGAAGGTTAAAGAAAGAATGTTGCACAAGCAAAGCGTGTATGGTTAGAACGTTTCACGAACTCTTCAGTACAATTTTGGGCTTAGTGCAAAACGTCTCTTTCGCAAAATGTCTATTGGTCGTAAATTGATGTCTCTTTTTCATAATGTCGCATTCTCAGAATGTCACATTCGCAGATTCGCAGAATATCTCTTTCGCAAAATGTCGCGTTAGTACTTAACTTAGAATCAATTTTTCCCAGTTTAAAAAAGGCTGGGTTTACCAATGTCTTTATTCTTTAATTTTTTTAGTAGTATCAATGATATTCTAATAAACAGATATGATAGACACCCACAAAACAACCGAAAAAAGTGTTCCGCGCAGCAGCGGCAGCACACATTACACTTTTCATTCATTTTACAATTCACTACAAGTCCAAATGTTAGAAAAGGGATGGCTTGAAATACCAACAAGAAAAAAAGAGACAGTTGGTGTTGTCAATTGCGCGTGAATGTAAACAAACATTATCCCGGCCACCAATCACCGCGTCTTGGCATCATAGACTAACAAATTTAACGAGACAGAAGCAAACCGCGATTACATTTATACACGCGGTTTGTACCTATTACAACTAATAAACAGGACTAAAGGTATAATAGAATATATATACTACTATTATACAGAGTAGAAAATATTTATTTTGTAATAAAATTCATTTCTTTGTTTACGAACAAATGCGATCCATTCTTGAAGCCAGATCTCATTGGATTACCTTAACGAAGAAAGGATACTAAATATCTGTTGTCACACTGTTTAATTTCTAATTAAGTATTTAAATGATTAAATAAAACAAAATAATTAAATATTACAAGGTTAGAAAAAAGAAAAACAGAACTGTGGGTAAACAATGACTTTACTGCCTACGATAACGCATCTTTTATTCTATGTCCGGAGTGAATGCGTCCTTGTCTTACTCACATGAAAAAATGTATTTCCATTTCTTTCTTTTTTCTAACCTCCAAATATAAGAATATTAAGAAAATCATTGAAATATATAAATAAATCGATGTATATTGCGTAGTTACATGTGGTATGAGATCCCTTGTGTTTTATTAAATTTGGTATCATAATTGGTACACTTTCTAAATACACAAAATAGCATTTTTCTATTTTTTTTAGCTGCTTTAACAAAGCGTACCACTCGTCGCCATGCGTGACGCAGACTAAAGGCAATACGTCCCAATTAGGACGTTTTGATTCTTCAAAATTGGGCGCTCGTAGCATATCTGTTTAATATAATATCATTGAGTAGTATGGTATTAGTAGTAATATTAATGAATAAATTGAAAAACTTGAAAACAGTTAAATAATAAGAAATTGGAATAAACAACCTTTTTTTCTTAGTAACGCGACATTTTTCGAAAGAGACATTCTGCGAAAGAGGCAGTGTCAGTTTTTATACAAAATCTGGCGATAATTTAAAATGTATTAGCTAGTTTTTATTAAGATTGCTGGAATGGATATTAAATAGTCAAGCTGATAAACCGTGTACCTAGGCATTACATGTATTACCTTGTAACATATTATATATTATACACTGTACTAGCGACCCGCCCCGGCTTCGCAAGGGTGCAATGGTGATACTAAATATACTAAAGTGTTTATTTACGACATTAGAAACCTCTAAAATTATCAGTGCTTCTGTACTTTAGTAAGCATGTATTATACACTCGGCGTCACAAAAATCTCACCTCTTTAAGAATTCCCTTCAAAGTCATTTTAACCCTATTAATCAATGGTATACATATGACTATAAGGTATAATTGGAAAGGCAATTTATTTAAATTTCAGAATAAATCAATGGATTTGGTTTTTTGTTTACCAGGGAATAAAAAAAAGCAAGCTAATGCAAATGATTAAAAAGTTAAATTTTATTTTATCAGCAAAAATTACAACAAAGTCCTTAAAACTAACTTAAAACCTAGTGTTACCCCCCCTAGCCCTGATGACTGCTTCCATGCGTTCTCTCATGGACCTTATTAATGTGACAACAGTCTCTTGTGGAATGTTGTCCCATTCTGCAACGACGGCATCTTGAAGGTCTTGGAGAGTGGTAGGGGCAGGATTTCGTGCCCGTACTCGCCGTTTCAGTTCATCCCAAAGGTGCTCAATAGGGTTCAGGTCTGGACTTCGCGCCGGCCAGCGCATAACAGGGATGCCAACTTCTTGCAGGTAGTCTCTTACAATTAAAGCGGTGTGACAACGGGCGTTATCGTGCATTAACGTGAACCCACTGCCAACAAAACCCGCATAAGGGACAACCTGCTCCTCTAAGATCTCTGTTATGTACCGAGCAGCAGTCCGAGAAACACACACAAGGTTCGTTTTACCGTCGATTGACATGCCGCCCCAGAACATGCACGAGCCACCCCCGTATTCCACTGTCTCTTGAATACAGGCTTGTGCGAATCGTTCCCCTTGCCTCCTATACACTCTTCGACGCCTGTCGTTGCAGAAAAGACACACCCTCGTCTCATCCGAGAAGAGCACAGGCCTCCATTGGTCTATTGTCCAATCCACATGGTCACGGGCAAATTGCAACCGGTCTCTCCTATGCTGTGCAGTCAATTTGGGCCCTGTAGCAGCCCTATGAGCTGCAATTTTCTTCTCCCGCATTCTTCTTCTAATCGTGGAGACGCTTACAGAAGTTCTGCGAGCTGATCGCAGTTGTTGTTGCAGCTCAACAGCATTGGAGAACCGATTACGTAAAGACGTCGAAACAATGAAGCGATCGTCTCTTTCGGATGTGCACCGTTGTCTTCCAGATCCACGTCTTCGGATATAGCCACCAGTCTCTTGGAAACGTTGGAACACTCGTCGAACGGCAAAACGACTCAAGTTCAGTTGCCGAGCAACATCACATTGCCGCATCCCTGATTGCAGTAGTGCAATGACTTGAGCGGCTTCATCTGCAGTGGTATCCATCTTCTGGGGTATTTTTCTTGCTGTAGCTGTTCACGTGTGTTCACTTCAAAGGTTGAATAGCGAATGACCCACATTTAACCCGGGTCGCCCGTTTTATACCCTTGTAGGGAGGTGCAATTAGTGGCCGTTGTAATGCGTATTTTGACAACATTTTTTTTAACGTTACGTGCTAATGAGATCTGTTGTGTTTAGGAATTCTAACTGTTGTTAATTTAAAGGTCGTTAAACATACTTTTAATTGATACCAATATTAATTGGGTTTAATGTATTCGTTACTGGCGGGACATGTTTTAAACTTATTTTCGAAAAGGTGCGATTTTTGTGACGCCGAGTGTATATAATACATATAAAACTTCCTCTTGAATCACTTTATGTATTAAAAAAAACAGCATCAAAATCCGTTGCGTAGTTTTCAAGATCTAAGCATACATAGGGACAGACAGACGGCGGCAAACGACTTTGTTTAATACTATGTGTAGTGATTGGATATGCAATAATACTGTATTGTTAAAAATAGCTTGGTAAATAATATATGATTATCTTTATACACAATATTATATAAGGTTATTCTCGAAAGCGCTACATATTATTATAGCTGGCCGTGTGAGAAACACTCAATGCTCAAATCTAAGCGCCAGCCGCTCTACCCCCGCTTTTTAACACTGTGACAAAATTGCTTAAAATCAATATCTTCTAATATATTGATTTTAAGCAATTTTGATGCAATTTTGAGCAATTTTGATCTACATGAAATGCACAACGTATCTAAAACATTTAATTTGGTAAGGAATAAAACTGTATTGTTTAAAATAGGTTGGTAAGTAACCCATATCTTATTTATAATATGTAAAAGATAAAAATGGTAACTGTGGGTTATCCTTAAGAGATAAACATATACCATCGCGGACCTTTGAATCGATCTTTTTAAGATATACAATCCGTAGTACATTAATTTGATATATCTCGTAAGGTTTAGCCAGCGTTTGCAATGTAAGCGCACAAAAATATGTTTATTACGACTTCACATTACTCTTGGATTTTCTCAGTTTTCTTCTACTATAATATGCATGTATTATACCTATAAACCTTCCTCTTGAATCACTCTATCTATTAAAAAAACCCGCATCAAAATCCGTTGCGTAGTTTTAAAGATATAAGCATACATAGGGACAGACGCGGCGGGGGATTTTGTTTTATAATGTAGTGATGATGATAGTGATAGTGATGTGTGCAGCAAGGTAAATGAGTTTATTGACTCTGTTCGCTGTCAGTGCCTGTTCACCTGTACACACATCCTTCCTCGTATTTGCGCCTAATTTATCAATATTTTTTACCAACTTGAACACTACAAGGTCAGACAAATGTTCCACTTCAGTGAATTAGCACTTTCGGATTCGTTTTACATGAAGCCACATTTATTCACTTGTTAGGTAGGTAGGTACTAACTTCTGCCCGCCATTTCGTACGTGTGGAAGTAGAAAAACGGGGAAGTAGGAAACCGCAACTACCTTTTTTACTAGCACCTTAACAAACTGCTGGCCTTGAATTAATTAATTAATCTTGCATAATTATTTCTTATTTTACAATTTTAAATAAATCATATGATTAAATTACATGCTTTAAAGCGCAAATACTGTCTTACTGTTAATGAATAGATATCATATAAAATTTACAACATAATTTTGTAATCAGAACATTATTGCCAGACATAGGTACCTACTGTAGAGATTTTATGCACCAGAGTTTTGATAGAACACTCTGGATTCTTCTAGAAAGATAGGTGTCATTTGATTACATTTGATTGATTTAAATTTAAGAAAATAGATTATGACACTTTGACTGTCATATGGATGGCTGACACAGTCAGTTGTATTATTGTTAGATTATATAAAATAATAGCTGAATAATCCTAATACCTCTTTAATTCATCGTAGTTTGTATTTCATACATAAAAACCTCAATAGTCCCTCTTACAAACAAAGAAACAATAAACCACACACACAGTTGGTTTGACAGTCACAGTTCAGTCATTTTTCTTGCAAACATACCTCCTATATGCAAAAAAATAACAATGAATAAATAAATAATAAATACATACTCTTCTCAAATAATATTTACTTCTCAGACTACCCCACTTGGAGTTTCGGGAAAGCATTATTTTTATAGCATATTACACAAAGGTTTGTTTTGGAGCAAAACTTGCATTTACATCATTTTGGGTATTAGAGATCACCAAGATTATTATATTGTGTTAAAAGATACACCCTCTTTAAAAGGGGGTTTTGGAAAATCATTGAATGGCTGACCCTTTTTTAAGTAGGGATGTTTTTTTAATCCTCATAATTATATCTTTATCTTAATTATAACTTATGTTTATAAATTATAGTCTATCACGTTCCTAAATAATTCTTCTTTCTATTGATAAAAACCTTATATAAATCCGTACAAGAGTTTCTAAGATTAGCCTGAACAAACATTTTTAATGTAAGCCATACATGCTACAGTCTACCAGAGCCATCTAGAGTACCTATCTATGATAAGATTTCTTGCACTAGCTAAAAACCTATTGTATAGGTTCTTACCTAGTCTCAGAAAACTTTAGTATTCAATAAATACCTAACTGAATAATAATCAACTTACATCGTAAATTACATCGTTCAGTTAGCGAAATACGCAGGTAGTTGTGACGTCGTCCAAACGAGTCCACCAGAGGCGCCGCTGTGTCCGGCGCTTGCGCTGGCGGCGGCACCTCCTTCGCGATGCCGACCTCCTGATTATTATGTTTGCAAAAATTATACTAAATGAAATTAAACAACATAAACAGTGCATGGCCCAGAGGCCCTTTGGCCAAAGGCCTAGTAGATAGAAAGTTCCTTCCTAAGACGACCCACTGACCCTTGTTCTCCTGTACCGAGTCGAGAGAAGTGGAGTAAGATAGTAGAGATCTGCAAGCTGCACTGCTCTGCAGTGGGGCAATACGGGCTCGTAAGAAAAACTGAGCAGGCCATGCAAGTACGATTTTAATGTTCAAGTAATGTAGTGTATTAAAAAGTTTGTAAGTACTCACATTATTATAAGATCTAATAAGACCGTCCACAGGTTTTTTCACTCCTAGAAATGATATTTCTGGATTGTTAACTCGTGTAAGCGAAATAATTTTACTTAGACTAGATCTCATTATAACTTTGTCTGGAACAATCTGTGGTGTCAACAAATAAAATACCCTAATACGGACTAAAAGAAAAAAGATTGACTGTAGTTCGGGTTGTGTTGTGGTTGTGGTAGTGGCGAAAGCGAAGGCGAGAGCGAGCAAGAACTCGAACTCTAGCGCGGAGCAGGTCTCGAGAGCGACAAATGCGATGTTGAACAATGCAAGTGACTATAAACAACTCACTCAACTACAACTAGAAACGAGAACTACAAGAAGACAAGAAGTGTTTATGTACTATACGTATAATCAAAAAAGGACCACAGAAGAATTGACAGAACTGACTGAACTCACTGAACTGTCTGACAGAGTCACAGAGTAGACGAGATAGACAGAACCAGACCATGAAGATATAGGTATAAATGGAGCCAACACTTCGAACAAAAACTTGAAACAAACTGTGTGCTGATGCTCTCTTTCTGAATGCATACATAAGAACGAGACAGTGATATGTGTTTTCTTTATCTTATGTATGCATTCAGAAAGAGAGCATCTGCCCACAGTTGGCTTCACTTAGGTATTTAGAGTGTTGCCTCCACTTTTATCTATAAGCTTCTTGAACCAGACAGAACAGAACTGAAAACTTGACACTTGCTTGACAGGAGAAAATTGGCAGAGAACCAAAGACAATTCTTGAAAATAGTGTCTCTATACTTCGACTTTTAATTCTATTCAGTAACTTGACAGTTGAAGGGATTAAAATAACAAAAGTAGAAAAGAAGTAAAATAACATGATTTTTATTTTGTTTCTATTAGAAGCAGGAAATTATGTACTTTGATTAACATTTATTGCTTGTTCTTGTTTACCACATCTTGCATACGAATAAAATTTAATTACCATTTTTATCATTTGTTCTTTACTCAAAATCATTCACTACCCCAAAAATATTAGTTTTAGTATGGCAGCATTATTATTCTTTGAACTGTCATGTTACTGAATACAATTAAACGTCGAAGTATAGTTGCCCCTACCAAAAGGTAGTTTCGTCTAAAGAGAAACATTTGATAAAAGTGAAGAGAACACGTCAAAGAGTCTAATGAAACCCCGTTTTGAAGACCTCGAAGCGTGCCTCTCTTTCGTCCCAAGAAATACTGTCTTCATCTTCAGATAATGCTGGTATCAGAAAGAGACGGCATTCCCTGGTGTGAAACAGAGGTAACGTCTCCGCCTCTGATACAGGTTTCACTAAAATTATAGATGCGTTCTCTTCACTTTTATAATATCTATGATCCTTGTATGTAGGTAGGTACGTTTGGGTACAATACAAACCCACAAGTTACTTATTATAACCTAACCCTTTATCCTCTGTACGGAGTATTTGAAAGAAACACGTAAGTATTCATTTTTTGTTACTTTTCTATTAGAGTACTAAAAGTAGTAAAAGTTCAATGCATAATATATTATAGATAAAATGTGTAATCATCATTATTTTACTTAGGAATACTTTACGACATAGTGTTGTTATATCAGCAATTTTTTATAGTTCTTGCTTTTTGTATTTTGCTTCTTGAGCAAAGAGTGTATCTTACAGAGTAGTCCCTATATATTATGTTCTGTGATATGTTTGCTCAAGAAGTCAACGTCAATTTATTGTAGTCAAGGGTTCAAGTAAACTTACTATATTCTTTGGTTCAAGTTGTTCAAGACTCAAAGACTCATTCACTCACTTGATTCACTGTCATCATCACTGTAATGCAGTGCTGCCAATAAAAAAAAATCGATTCCCCGCGTCAGTGTTGACATTCCCGAAATTTCCCGCTTATTTTATATTCATTCCCAACAAATACCCCCAGATGATATTTTTGTAATAAAAGCACTGTTTTATACAAAATTTGTTAACTACTAAAACTTTATAAAATACCCTAGGCCAAAATTACCTCTTATGTCCATAGACTACATCCACACTATTCAAGGTGGGTCTAAGGCTGCGTTTCCACTAAAGATGTACGAGGTAGATGAGCGGTGCGAGAATGCCTAGCGAGGCTGTGGAACGAGAGTGAGTGTTTCCACCAGAGATGTGCTAGGCAGCTGAGTGGTGCGAATATGCGTAGTGACGTTGTGACATGATGCGCAGATGAGCGGTGTGAGGATGTGTAGCGGGTTCTTTTCAGATGCGAGCGATTCCACTGATCCATATATTCTGCACAATACACATCCACCTCTAACAAACACCGTCTAGTGACTGCTAGTAGTTTCTCGCTCGCGTCCATCGTTTGCACACATCCCTTGCGCACATCTCTTGCACACATCCCTCGCTAGCATTGTACATTTAAAAAAACTCGCTCTGTCGCTCATCTCTGGTGGAAACACAGCCTTATGGTAGGTAGGTACTTAGAATGTCAATATTGAATTGGATTAATAATAAGTTTGCGTATACATAAGCTATCATATTTTAATGCTGAACTTGCAATTTACCTGTATTTTCGCGGTAGCCGCACTTTTTAACCACTTTTCCACAATTTCAACGAAAATTTAAACCCCAGACGCAGGCATGTAGCCAGTCGTAAGGTATTATCACACAGCATAGTACCGTGTGTGTGTGTCATGTTGGATATCGGAAGTGCCTGAAGCCAGAGGCCCGACTCCCACTCACCCACAGCCAGTAAGCGGGCACGGTGAGCAGAATTGGTGGACGTATTAATTAGATTATTCTATCCCAACCTGCAGAGCGACTCATCCCACTGTCTCTGGGAAGATGGGTTCACGGGCCGATCTGTATCCGGGCAAGCCACTTTCCAGGCGTTCACTGCATCAGTCAAGCACGGCACTTCAAAGTCATGATAGGGTTAAAAAATTTTTGGTTAACGTTTCGGTGCTGTGGACGGAGGACAGGAAAGCCGGTAAACTGACACTGGAAAATTTGCAGACGCCTAGACTACCAAAACGAATGGGCAGGGTAGCTTGTAGCTACGCGCGGTCATCCAGAGCCACATTCAAAATCGATAAATCTTGTATTTTTGATAATTTGATCAATTGTGTCCAAGAGGTGTGGCTGCTTCCACAAAGGTGAAGAGCCCATAAAATAGTGCAAACTTAGTTTTAGTTGTAAGTATTACCTCACATAAAATAGTTATAGCCCACCGAAAAATTGGTTTGGATTCCCTGAAATTCCTCGATTTTTGTCATTCCCGCGCTCTCCTCGCGCTAGCTTAAATTCCCCGCAAATCAGGGAAAATCCCCGCAATTGGCAGCGCTGCTGGCATGTCATGTCTGTGTTCTGTCACCTGTCACTGTCACTTTTTATTTTAATTTGAATGGAATTTTTCAAAATAGTTTGTTATCCTATAAATTAGTTTAGATTCCTTGGTTTTACTTTAAAGTAAACAACAATAATGTGTTCTGTTGTGGATACTATAATTGTAATTAGTTAAAGTTATAAGTAGGAGATTTGCAGTTGGTTAGGTGCTAAATAACTGATTGAGAGGAATTGAAATGACTTTATTTCCAGCTTACGCACGGGATTTAAGCGATGATATAGCTGCTAATGAAGGTGATTATTCTGGTCTGCCCCTTAACTTAAGACGACGTTAAAGACCAAATATTGACTTGTTAGAGTACTTATCACGCAGCAGAGGAGCCATGCTGTGAGTCTTTAGCGTTAGAGGCGCAGCTACTGGCCAGCGACAACGACGATGAGCGAGATGCAGTGGGCGACGAGTCTTGTCCTGGCACAGCTCCCCCCAGCCAGCCCGAGCAGCATGACTACTACCTTGACTGCAAGTTTGATGCTGGTAACTTGCGGGTTTCCACACTTTACTACCCTGGAAGACCTCAGTAAGTACGGATTGGGGGGAATAAGAAAAGTATTGTTCTGGTTAAATAAGTTGTAAAATAAATAAAGCACATTATACCTTGTTCAATATTCATGGGAATTATAAATATGTATCATAAACTTATGGTTGAATGTTTGTTGCACATCAAAATACAAGACAAAAGTACTAAACCTATGGCTTTGATTAGTAAGGTTACATTGAACCTATGTGTTCGATCGCGAGTTTTCGCCTATGTTCGATAGATGGCATTGTACCATTTGGGGTAATTTCTGATTCATGATGTTAAGATTCTCCGCATATGTGAAAAATAAAATATAAGTTGAGTTGCTTTAAGTTAGATTCAACCTTACTAAATTTTTTACCAATTTGATGGCCAAGTACCAGATTCTTGAAGAGCAATATTCCATTGCCAGCTTATCATATAACATATTGTTTGCAATACATTGTGTTTTTTATTTATTTTTTAGTGTGCGCAAGGTTCAGAACCCATGCTGGTGCCTGCCTCTTTGACGCATTGTAGAAATGTATAACACTCACTTTATCGATTTGGATATTTTCGCACTCTCACACTTTAAATTCAAGAAAATGGCTTTTGAAATAGCTGTTATTGTGTACGCAAAATACGCTCTTAGACGTGGAGTTGCGGACACCCGCCTGTTTTACTACTATTACTAGCTGTCATTGGCACAGGTACAAGTGCCGGGCGCCGCGCCAGGCGCTGGGCGGCGCGGGGCGCGGCGCGGGGCGCGGCGCGGGGGCGCGGGCGCGGCGCTACTTCAGCGCGCCCGCGCCCGCGCACGACGCGCAGGCCGACGCCGAGCGAGCTCAGCGCACGAGTGCTTTTCGCGACATGCTCGCTGAAAACCCTACAGATGAAGATTTATGGCTGCAGTTTATTGAGTTTCAAGTATGTTTCTCTTGACTCTGGACTTTGATTTTACTCTCACCTATGTGTGTTGCCATGGTCCCTATCAAATAATTGAAGAGTTAGTATAGTAACTCTTCAACAAGAGATACTGGTATGTTGGCAACTTAACTGTCATTCTTTATCTTGTAATACTTTGTACATACTTCAATATAGTGTCTTTATGCAAGGTTCATCATATTCACATATAAACTGTAAATGCAAAATATTGTACACACTTTTTTTAAAAAGAGTTTGTATGGAGTTTCTTGCCCATTCTTCTCCATACGAAACTACCTACCCCCACTACCACCACTGCTGAGACCCGACGGGTCGCTAGCCCACTCCACTGAGGAGAAAGCAAATTTGTTCGCGTCTATGTTTGCGGAATCGTCACGTCTGGATCCTGGTGGCGCGAGGCTCCCTGCTTCTCCTGATGAATGCGAGTCGAGTATGTTGAACATAAGCATTCATCAGGAGGACGTTTTTAGGGTACTGCGTAACCTAGACGTGAGCGACAGTGACACTTAGTGATCTCCGATCTCGACACGCCTATTTCACCTGTCGTTTGAGACTGGGCAAGTGCCGATGGCTTGTAAGCAAGCTACCAGCCCGTGCCCAAGAAGGGTAGTCGGGTTGACTCGTCGAATTATAGACCCATTTCGGTAACGTCTGTACTCTGTAAGAGTATGGAACGGGTGCTGAATCGGTAAGCTCCTGGCATACCTAGAAGCGAATGATATCCTCAGTGACCGACAATACGGCTTCCGCCGAAATCTACTAGCGTATGCCATTCACATCTGGAGTGAGGCCATCGAGAAGCACGGGGAGGCACTAGCGGTCTCCCTTGACATCTCGAAGGTCTTCAACAGGGTCTGGCATGATAGCCTTATTAGTAAGCTTCCTTCCTTCGGTGTGCCCACCGGATTGTGTGATTGGATTGCAGATTTCCTGAGGAATCGGTCTATCCGAGTGGTCATAGATGCCTGCTCGTCCGGACTGCTGGATATTAATGCCGGGGTTCCTCAGGGGTCGATGCTCTCGGCAACATTGTTCCTGCTGCATATTAATGATCTGCTAAAACCCTGTACCTTTGGGTATGCAGACGACAGCACTGTCGCTGAGCGTTACGTATCCGACGCACGAGCTGGTGGGTCGCAGATCCGGTCTCTGAGAGGCAATGGTTGAGCACTTGAACTTGTCCTAACAGGTTGTTTCTGAATGGGGCGATGCCAATCAGGTCAAGTTCAATGCTGCTAAGACCCAAGCGTGTCTTTTTTCCGCTAAAAGGTGCCAGTTCCTGTAACAAATCTAACTGCTTTATGAAATAAAAAGCTATGTAGAATTGTACGATAGAATTTAATAGCTCTCACAAGAAAGATTTTAATGTGATGAGTATCAAAAACAGCGAATTAGGAAGCACTAACCTAGACGCACTGTATGGTATTGTACCGTGCAGGTTTTACTGATAGAGTGCTATGATATTAAATGATACGAGTCCATGAAGGTTTAACAGTTTATTATACTAAGTTAACACCAAAGTTCAAATAGAGATAGTTTTTTAAGAATAAATGATAGATGATACTGATATGATATTGATACGTGAGAACACGCGGTGCGTTCGATGACCGTTAGTGAACTAAATTGTAAGTAAGTGAAAATGAATAATTAATGTTGGCGGATATGCTGACGCGGTATGTACAATAATTTCGCAATGTACGGTTGCACCGTATACGCACTAAGATTAGGCAGAGATTTCCAGGCTCCTGGTTCCACAGCCTGGCCGGCAAAAAACTGCCGCGATCGGCTCCTAGCTTTGGGACGGCGGGGATCTTAACAGTAAGACCCGCCCTGAGAGCAGCAGCACGCGACAGCACGACGGCACGACTCAGGACCGTTACCGACTTTTGGTTGTGGACCGGTAGACTTTAAGTCAGTGAAGTATCAGTAGTAATCAGCGTGTTACTTAAGCGACAGCGAGATCTAGACTCCTCATTTGACAGGTTTCTTTCCTGTCCGCTCTTCCGAAATTCATAATACTTTCCAAGTATGTTACATAACGGCAATAAAGGTGTATAATAAATTACCTGACGCCTTCAAAGATTTACCTTTGACTATGTTCAAAAAAATGTTGACACAGTGGTTAAAGGAACATTGTTTTTATGATTTAAACGAATTTATGTCATATTGTGCACAAGATTAAAACTAAATAATATTGAAGCATACCTTGCTGCAATATTGATATCTAATTGTATTCGTAATTTGACATTTTAATTTAACTATTCTGACGCTAACTAATTTTAATTTTATTTTATATTTAACCAAATTTTAATTATTATTTTATTTTATTTAAAAATAATATGACATATTTGCACACCATATGTTATGGTAGAATGTAATTGGGCCACGATAGTCTTATAAGTTCTTCATTTGTACCTACATTCTAGCAAATAAATTAATTTGAATTTGAATTTGATCGACGTCGAGTTGCTGGCCTGTCGGTTTTCTATCGGTTGCATTTTGGGGAGTGTGCGACGGAATTGCATAATTTAATTCCGCCGAGCCCGTTCCATCATCGGACCACAAGACGTACGGCGATGCGCCACCGGTTGGTGGACATCCCACCCACATAGTAACATTCCCCCCATAAGGAGCTGACGCGCGACGCCGACGCGGCCCTGGCGGCGGCCAGCGAGGCTGCCGCGCGGCTGGGCGGCTCGGCGCGCGTGCGGGCCGCGCTGCACCGCGCGCGCGAGCTGGCGCTGCCGCCGCACGCCGCGCGCGACCTGCTGCTGCGGGACCTCGCCGGTCAGTGAGTCAGTGAGCTGTACACAGTCACACGGACACGGTGGACACGAGTACATGGTGCGGTG
Source organism: Charanyca ferruginea (assembly GCA_947361185.1). NCBI lineage: Eukaryota > Metazoa > Arthropoda > Insecta > Lepidoptera > Noctuidae > Charanyca > Charanyca ferruginea. The sequence continues at coordinate 27,585,506 of OX376068.1, forward strand.
TGCTGCAGGGGGCGGCGCGGACGTGGGCGTGCTGCTCGAGCTGTGGCTGCGCGTGCTGGCGGGCGCCGGCGCGGCCGAGCTGGACGCGGCAGCCGGCGCCGCGCTGTCGGCCACGCGCGCGCTCCCGCTCGCCTACCCGCACATACTCTACGTGTACGGTGAGTGTGTGTGTGTGTGGCGCCGCGCTGTCGGCCACTCGGCGTGTGCTGACACTCTCGTGTCCGCAGGCGCGTCGCTGCGCGCGGCGGGCCTGTGGGAGCGGCTGGTGCTGCTGCTGGAGCTGGTGTGCAGCATGAACTTCCCGCCGAGTGCGTTCCCGCCGCGCGCGCCGCCCGAGCTACTGGAGGAGCAGGAGCGACAGCTGCTCAACTTCGAGGACAAGGTATCGTTGGTCGCCTATTAGGATTCTTCACGCGTATCTGAATCTATATATCTTTATATCCTTGAATCATCTCAATCAGATCATCTCTAAATCGTGAATAAAGAATATGAACCAATATGGCTGCCACCAAATACAAAATGGCGGTAGCGAAGAAAGATTAATTGCGTACCAAGTTAATTGGTGTATGCGTTGCTGAATAGGTCAATGCTCGCGCCACTTCTACTAACCAACGTTTTCTAGATCGTGCAAGCAGAGTCCAACTTAGGCCGCATCATTGCGGTCAAACGCAAGCCTATTTGATAGTAAAAAAAAAGATTTCTCCGCGACATTAGCATATAAACAAAATCCTGACTATAACCGTCGGGCAGTAGTCCACCAGACAACACCCGTCTGCTCTGAGGATCCTCCCTTGTCTATAGAGGATCAAAGAACTTTCCGCTCTGTTCCTCATACCTCTAAATACTTATATTAGATGGAAATGATAAGTCAATGATAGCCAGAGGAGATCTGATTTATTGAATAGTTTATTAATTTGATGTATTGATTTATCCTTATTTCAGGCAACTAAGGCCCATAAAAAACAATTGTGCCGATTCCCTAGTTCACAAACTGAACTAAAATTAGACAATGTCTCTCTTTCTACCAGGCACCTAAAGAAAAGGACGGTGATAGACAAGGACTAAGTTGAGATGTCAAATTAGTTTTCCCCTTGAACTTCGCAAATGACAACTATAATTGTATGAACATTTTAGATCAACTTAAATTGACAGCTCTTATTAATATATGTCTCTTGTTTTATTGGAGAGAAAAAGATATATAAATAGTTTAAAATTTATTTAGTTTGTGTACGTGTACAACAGAATTGGCACCAATACATAATATTATATAAGTATAAAAACAATAACTACAAACTAATACATATTTTAAACAATAGACTTAAAAACTAGTGCACACGAAGTGACGGCGTCGTGTTACGCTGCGAGCAGTGGCGTAGCTGACAGCACACCTTTCGGCCAAAACTTTTCCTTAAGGAAGGTCACCAAATGTTGAGTCGGAACGCGCACCACGAACGACTTGACTCGACTTGGTGTTATGGCGCGCCTCCAACTTGTCCACCCTCAAGGTCTAGTCGGTGGTAGGTACTGTGCGATGTCCTCAGTGATCGTAGAGTGGGGCAAACGGGACACGTGCAGTTGCGTGGTCGTGATCCAGCGGGCGTCGCCGCCGTCCCACTGGATGATGATAGTAGATTATGCACCAAGGGGATAACGTAGTGTCTTATTGAATCCCGAGCGAACAAAGCAAAGCATAATGAAATTCAGTACAATATTAATACCCCGCTAGACCTCAGGTCTTAAATGACTAACTTTAGGTTAGGTTTGCATGACATATAATGTGACATTGTCGAGCAGGTGGTGTGAGAATACTGATGTTATTCGGTGACCGGCAGGTCATCAGCAGCGGCCTGCCGCTGAGCACCGTGTGGGTGCGCGTGGAGCGCGCGCGCGCCGCCGCGCACTGGCGGGCCCCGGGCGCGGGGGGGGCCCCGGGCGCGGGGGGGGCCCCGGGGCCCCCGGCGGACCCGCAGCGCGCGCCGCAGCCCGCCGACGTGGCGGACCTGCTGCGGCCCGCCGCGGGCCCCGGCGCGGCCGCGCTGCTGCTGCTGCAGGCGCTGCGCCTGGCTAAGGTGCCGCACACGAGTCGTGCTGCCGCTTCACATTTGGATAATACTAAATTTACCCTAGGCACAGATTACCTAATAGTTCCTTTGGAACAGATACTTCACTCCATAGAAGAAAATAGACACCTAACGCTATAACTGCCTACAAAAATATTACAGCCGTGCGCGCAAAAACGTACCTTACGCACACGCTCGAGAGTATCTACTACGTTGTCTGCCGTGGTGTCGGGCGATCACTTGCATCAAATTACACAACGCTAGGGCTGTCTATGATTATGAAATGATTACACAAAAGGTTGTGAGTATGTTTTGAAAAATAATAAGTAAAATGTCTAATCAAATCAATACCTACTTATGATTACGTACTATTACAAAACTTTCGTGTTATAAAAGAACCAAAGTAAAGTAGAAAATATAATCTACCTATACCTCTATTACTAATAAAAAAAAAATAGAATCAACAGACATAAAACAAATACAATGTTTTTACCTTTCCTTCTCCTTAGGTAATTTAAAAAAGGATATATTTTTGTTGGTTATTTTATTTTGACAGCCGTCTACATTGCAATAGGCACGATTAGCCATTATTAAAACTGCGGTCGCAGTATCGTAAGGAAGTAATGATTAAACTATATCGGAAAAATGTTCTCTGGGGTATACGTACACTTGAGTGCACCCGACTGGATTTTGGACGTTCGAACGAATGCAAGGCGTAGGTACTTAAGCGCGTGACCTTAAATAAGTGACGAAGGTCTGCCCTAAGGTTATTGAAATAAAGTCAATTTTGTATTATCCAAATAAGGCGAATATTTGCACAAATATGCCTTGTGAAGGTCAAAATCACACTGTACCATAACATTAAACCATTACTTTCCCTTAAAGTTAAAACCTAGATCATTTAATAATCATCTTAAATGTTCACTGCTGCAGTGTAATACATTCTCTTCTTTAATGCTCATTCTGAGATAGGGACCTTTTGGCCTCGTAGAGGACCAATTTTCGTTTCTATTTTGGTTTTAATTATGTTATTTTTGTGTGTATTTGTCCTGGGGGGCGAATAAATGCTTTTTCTTTCTTCTTTCTCTTCGGCGATCGACGATTTAGACGCTTTTTAGAAGCTTAAAATGCAGCGACCAAACATTCCACACCGCACACTTAGGCCACTTAAAGGAATATAAATTTTGTATAAAGGAATATAAAAAATTGATAAGAATAATAAAAATTAAAAAAATTCGTATGCGTTAAAAGCCATTTGTTTGCATTGACTAGATATTCATTTTATGTCCGAAGAAGTAAGAAAGTAATGTCATGTATCACTCTCACAAAACATCCACAACTGCGGTGCGGTGCGACGCAGGTGCCGCTGCTGCCGTGCAGCCAGTACGCGCTGGCGGCGGTGGACGCCGGCAACGACTGCCTCGGAGACGCGCGCGACCTCGACTGCGGGGAGGCGCTGCCGGCGCTGCTGCGCGCCGCGCGCCGCCTGCCGCCCGCGCACCCCGCGCACCCCGCGCGCGCCGCGTCCGCGCACCTGGTGGCGCTGCTGCTGGACCCGCCGCACTACTTCACGGACGACGCCGGTGAGCGAGCGACCGTCTGACCCGCCCGCCCCGCGCCCGCGCCCCCTCACGTGTGCTCTGGTCGCAGGCTACCTGGGCTGGGTGACGGCGCTGTGGGACGCGGCGTGCGGCTGGCTGGCGGGCGAGCGCCGCGTGGCGCTGCTGTGCTGGCGCCTGCGCTGGCTGCACTCGCTGCTGCTGCTGCTCGACCTCCAGGTGACGCCTTAGTATCATTTTTTATTCGTGTAACATACAAATATGGTTGGATGGGATTTAGGAACAAAATAATCATAAGAGAGGAAAACACAAATTGTTTGGTAGGTGGGTATATCAAAATTAATAGAATGATTAATTATATGTCGTACGCTAGGAGTCGCTCTCGCTCACTACGCGAATTACAAAATCGTATCAATGTGATTATTGCGGCAGGAGGAGTCGGGGCGCAAGGAAGCGCGGCGCATGCGCGGCGAGGCGCGCGCCGCCCTGAAGCGGTTCGCGGGCGCGTCGCCCCTGCCCTACGCACACTTCGCGCGCGTCGAGCACGCGGCCGGGGACGCGCCGGGCGCGCGCCGCGCCGTGCTGCACGCGCTGCGCGCCGCCCTGCGCGCGCCCGGCGAGGCGCCGCACGTGCGCCTCTACGTCGCCAGGTAGGCGCGCGCGCCACACCGCCACACGCGGCGCGCTCGCGTGCTCACACTGACGCACACTCTGCAGAGTGGCGGGCGAGCTGTGCGGGCGCGCGGTGGGCGCGTGGGCCACCGCCAGCGCGGCGCTGCAGGCGGAGCTGCCGCCCGACGCGCAGCTGGACGCGCCGCCGCCGCGCGAGCTGCTGGCGCGCGCGCTGCACGCCTGCGAGCAGCACTGCGCCGCGGTGGAGCGCGAGCTACACGAGCTACACGACAGACAGGAGGACGCGCTGGCGGCGGGGCTGCCGGCGCCGGCCGAGTGGGCGGCGGCGCGCGCACGCCTGGCGCCCCCCGCGCGCCGCGCACAGCTCGTGAGCCAGGTGCGCGACGCGCCACGCGCTACTGTGAGTCTCAATTTGTTAATAATTTGAATAGAGAATAATAATGTCATCAGCAATCATGGGTTTTAGCAAATTGAACAGAAGCATATTGATTTAAACCTGATTTTCAACAGGCCATGATTGTACTATGTATACGAATAAAAAAAAAATATATCAATGTGTAGGTAAAAGATATTTTTTATTTTCATCATCATCTTGTATTCTGGCCATTTGAAGAATACTATGATTCCTATCATCGTTAATTTCTGTAGTAACCGCTATCGTAAGTATTTATTATAATGGTGTGTCAGGGCGCGGCGGCGCGCTACTGGGAGCAGAGCGCATGCGCACTGGTGGTCGAGGCCGCGCGCTCGCACCGCCTGGTGCACACGGCGCGCGCGCTGGCGCCGCTGTTCCCGCACAGCGCGCTGCTCGCCTTAGGTACGTACCGCTGCGGCCTCCGCTCTGTCGCAGACCTGACTCACATCCGACCGTGTGTGCAGCTTGCAGCGGCGCCCCGCTGTGGGCGTGGGAGCCGCGCGCCTCGCACTCGGAGCGCCTGAGCGCGCTGACGGGCGGCGCGCGCTCGCACCGCGGCGCGCTGCTGCAGGCGCTGCCGGCGCTGCTGCGCGCCGCCGCCGAGGACTGGGCGCCCGGCGCCGCCGCGCGGGCGGCCGCGGCGTGCGCGCGGGCGGGACGCGCTGGCGCGGGGGGCGCGCTGCTGCTGGCGGCGCGGCTGGAGAGCGAGGCGCGCGCCGCCCGGCCGCGCGTGGCGGCGGCGCTGTGCGCGGCGCTGGACCGGCTGCCGCGCCACAAGTGGCTGGCGGTGCGCGGCGCGGCGCTGGCGGCGGCGCAGGCGGCGGCGCTGGCGGACGTGCTGCTGGAGCGCGAGCTGCGCGCGCACGCTCTGCTGGACGAGCTGTGTCCGCCCGAGCGCGGCTGAGCGGCGCGCTGACCTACCACAATAAATCTGCTTCCTAAAATGCCCCCCCTCTTTCATTTGCTGTCTGTCCTTTAAAAGATTACGTAAATATAGCAAAAATGGGACGTACGAACATACTTTACTCTAATTTACTTAGGTATTCATTTAAACTGCATATAATGCACATAAAGGCTGAAAAGTACGTGCGTGCGTGCTCTCTCGTGAATAAATGGTTTTTCTTTCTTTATCTCTTTCTAAATTGAAATCATTATCAAATTTTTAAGGAGTGACTCAGACCACGAATCTGAACAGTTCGCCCCCATAATGAAAGTTGTTCAGGTTCGTGGTCTGAATCACTCCTTAAAAATTTGCTAATAAATTCAATTTCTGCCTATGATACGATACGGTATAGTTAAGGGGCCGTGCACAAAATTCACTCGCTCGAGTTTAGGCAAATTCATTGTGATGCTATGTTTGTGTGCACCGTTCGCGCACACACGCGTAAAGATCGAGCGTAGTGATCACTATAAACAGTTTTGATCCTGTAAGTAGATTAAACTTTACTATTTAAGTAGGTACGGTTAAAAAACAAAAGTCTGGAATGTTTGTGTATATTCGTTTAGTATACTTATCACAAACAATATAAGAATGGTTTTGGTGATAGATCCATTTAGGTACATTAAGAATTTCAGTAACATTGAGTTACGCGTTTTACATTATACGAGTAGTATGCATATTTAGGTAGGTAATTAAATGGTTTTTCTTCACCGATGTCAATGATGGCTAAGACATACTTAAAAACTCCAAATAAAGATTTGTAATTTAAAAAGTTTTATCGGAACTGGACCCTTATTGGAATCCTGTATTGTATAAAAAAAAAACCGGCCAAGTTCGAGTTGATCTCGCGTGGAGAGGGTTCCGTATAATGCCAGTCAAATGATTTTATTTAATTGTGGTATGTGTGAACGTATTATATTGAGTTTACCAATTTATTTTTAATTGATAGAATTCTTATAGGTTTTCCTGTTTTCGACAAGCAATGAACTATATTGATTTTGTACTTTTTTCGGCTTCTTTCATGAATAAAATCAAAACTATTTATTTTACAATAATAACAGAAATATATTTCAGATCCTCATAACGATTTGGTCCAGTAGATTCGGAGAGAAATTGGCTGTGACAGACGGACGGACAGACAGACAGACGCACGAGTGATCCTGTAGGGGTTCCGGCGTTTTTTTTTGTACGGAACCCTAATCGATCTTTATTCTGAAAACGCATTATCAATGGTAACCGAACCCAGAATGGATTACAACTTTTTTTACAAAATACTTGTTGCAATAATTGTTTACATATTAATTATAATATCTGTAGTGTACAATGTGTCACTGTGACATTGCATATATCTATGGAAATAGATATATGCATTGTCTCATGTACACAGTGGTGGTACGGTCGCTGTCACATTTGTCAACTGTCACGGAGTAGAATGGCGGGAAGTTGACGTGAAGCTAGCCGGGACACGAACTATTACAGTATATTCATCTATGACACGAACTGGGTAGTGGGTAGTGGGTGAGCCAGTGCTAATTAAATACTAATTCAATTCAATTCATTCATTTATTGCATCAAACATGGTAGACGTACATGGAGTTCTTATATAAAATATCCAGTAACACACATTTGGCCAATATATAGCATGCAATACTAATAGTACAGGTTTTTACAAGTTAAGATTTATTAATTATTTGGTAACTACATTTTTCAATTTATGTCTACTTAATCGTTAAATATGTCTGTGCTGTGAACAAATAGATTATCAGCAGCGAGAAGGGAGGATTCTACAATATCTATTCGTAAACATATTTTTTACTGAACAACTGTGGAACTAGGCCGAAATTGGCAATGCCAATTTCAATTTTGATTTTGACCCTAAAATCGTCGCCATCGCCTTCGAAAACTATGACAACGACACATCTGCTGAATAATTGTTCATTCTTGGTGGCGCCATCTTGAATTTTCAGTTTAAACTCATAATTGTTGCCAGCGCCCTCGAAAACCATGGAAACGACACCCATGACGAAAAATTTGAAAACTTTCGCAACCACCATCTTGGATTCTCATTATGACCAATTTCGCACAAATATAAAGAAAAAATGCCAAATTTTAATGTTATACATAAAGAAGCAAAGTACCTACTTGAAAATATTTTTTTAAGTATTGTATCAAAATGTGGTAGTCTGGGTACAATTTCTGGAATATGTTTACGTAGAAAACGTGCTCGCTTGTGATACGTCCTCACCAGTCCTCACGCCGGGAAGACCCGGTAGTAGAGCTAGCTCTTTTCGTTTAACGTCGCTCTGGCTCACTCACTCGCTCCGCTCGTTGAATAGCTCAGTCGCTCAGACCTCAGTAGCTCTCGGCCGCTGGCCGCACAGAGCGGCAGACGTACGTAGTCACCGACCGAACGACTCTTCGGCTCGCTTCGGAATACTTCGAATGAGTTCGGATCGCATTATTTGCTCTTCCAACAATTATTAGGTCTCCAGGCACAATAAGTCATTGAAAACGTATCATACGCCATACGTCATTATAAATCTCTTTATTTTCATTGAGTTAAAGTTGAAAATACTTTGGCAGGTTTTCAAAAGGTTTAATTTTGCCTGTTACGTAGTACTATTAAGTATTCTGTGCTGTTACGTACTATTATTTAATTTTGCTTGTTTTGTAATTATTATTTAGGTACCTATTCTGTGGTAAGTAGTAATAAAAACCAATGGTAAAACCTACTGAGTTAGTATTTTTATGTTGTTTCGTCAAATTAACCAAAATATTGAAGTACATATCACAAAATATCACAAAAATCAACCATGATAACATGCAAACACAATAATTTATTTCTAACACAGCCACAGCAAAGAAACAAGATATTCTACAACGATAACTCCAAAGTAATTCGCGTGTATAAGAGAACTCTTGAGCGAGCCGAACCGTCGCACTCGACGCGTGTGCGGCGTGAGTCAAATGAGCTAACAGTCGGCGTCTGAGCACTGAGCTTAACTAAGCTAAGCTATAGAATAGAATAGAAGAGCGATGAGCTAGAAGAGTGATATAGCTCTTTTGAGTGAAAGAGCTACTCGCTCTTTTTCTTTTCAGTGAGCTATTTTGCCCATGTCTACCCGGTAGCGACTGACGTAGATATTACTCTGTGGACTGACGGGATCGGTTTTGCGCAGTCGATATTATAGCTCACTTTGAGTTTTATTTACGAAATGAGGTTATTGTTTATTCATGAAATAAAATTCAGATTCTATTAAATGGTTAACTTAAGTATAATGTGTAATTTTTAAAATTTCTTAACCCTTAATTACTCGCGTCCATATAGTTACACTTACGCTCGCGTGGGGAATATATAACCCCAATTTTAAACCTACAATAAAACATATTTTTAATTACATACTTTTATTTTTATTATAAAAATTAGAAAAAGACAACATTGTTCTAAATTGTAATAGTATCAATAATCAACATTGTTATAAACTTTTTAAGATATGAAACTTTTAATTTAGGAACTTTTTAATCAATACATTTATCACATATCATAGTGGAATGGTCGTGACAAACTTGCTGGTGGCATTTGGCACACGTAAATCTTATTTTTTTATCCTTCGACCTTGGACAGATATGGCACCTTTTATAAGTTGTCGATGGACCACCTCTGGAAGTGGGGCTAGGATCCTGAACTTGAGCATGCTTTCTTCGTCGTCTTCTATTATACGCTCAACAATCTGGTAGTCAGAAAGACGCTTACTTGCCATTTTAGGCATTCTAATCTAAAAAAAAAACAGAAAACAAAGATTTAGTAAAAAAACGAACCATTTAGTATCTGTACTGCACATTAAAAAATAAAAATAAAAATACTCACTCGTCCAAAAAAAGTTGCACGAATACTCGCGTGGGGCAATATATACCCCAGACGCGATCTCCTGACACAACCACACGACACGGAGCGGCGCTCGCGACTGATTCGCGGCGGGGGGAGGTATTTAGGCAGCTACTAAGAACGGCATGGAGGTAGTTTTAAAAATGGCGGAGATACGACGCTTCAAATACGCCGTGGGGTTAAATATACCCCACGCGAGTAATTAAGGGTTAAAAGTGTTTCTAAGTGTTAGAAAAAAATACGTATTTGTCAAGAACTTTCCAAAAAATTACGTTACTTCAACATTTTTTTTCTACTATATTTTGTGCAGAAATTAAAAGCAGTGGTGCAGCTATCTGCAAGTAGACCATTCAATGATGTTGTTTATATTTTTTTGAGTTTACAATCATAAGTAGTTTCTGGTAATAGGTATATTGTTTTTCGTCATATTTTGTAAAACTTGTCGCGTTTCCATTAATCTTTTATTTAATTGTAAAAATTCTTCTAGCCACATGCAAAACAAGGAACACGACTATCCAAATCATAAATAATTTAGTTTAAATTATTTTTCTGTTTCTCACAAACGATGAACAAAATTGCTCGAAATCAACCGATTTCGTGCATGGCCCCTTAACAACAAACGAAGAAATTAATAAAAGAAAAAAAAAGACAATTTGAAATAGACATAAGTACCTAGTAACACTTAAACAATGAAAAGAGTACAGTTTCGGGACGTCTTAGCTCCGATGCAATCAGACACTGGATTCTGAATGTCTTCCTCGCTGTGCAATGGGCTGAAAACATCACGACTCTGTAGAAACCATGGACTTAATTAAGTCCATGGTAGAAACACGCCAAAAGTAGTGGTAGGACACGTGTTCTCGACAATGGCAGGCTTGCGATTCATTTCATATCTGTACTATTGACCGTATACGACATGTATATAATATATCACGTAGCTTCCCGAATGCTGCCCAACCCAAGCGTATCCTTCTGTTCGCTTCCTCGAAGTTGTGCCGCCCCAGTTGTATATTTTAGCCAAGATATATATTGTTGATGTTTATGTCCTGTCTTTTCCAATTAAGCGTCTTGAAAACGTCCTCCAACGCGTTTGTAAACAGTTTCGGAGAGATGTCGTCTCCCTGTCTTATCCCTCGATGCAGTTGGATTGGCTTTGTGCTACGTTCTTGTTCTTTATGTCGGGAACGCGTAGAGCATAATGCTTAGGTCTACGCGGTCCCTTGAGGCTGTGAAAAAATTCAAACTAGAAGTTTGAGTAATAAAATAAATAAGCGACATTTCGAAAATGTAAAAACTACAAATTGTAGTATGAATATTAAAGATTAATATGAATTCAAGTTTGTGAAAAAAAAATACAGTTTACTGTCAAAACTCTACTAAATACGAGATTTTTTTAAAGATTTTTGATTTTTGTTTATTAATTAAACAGTATTCTTATTTTTTGCCAACCATAATCTGTTAACACATTCATTGTGGTATTCATTACATACTTTTTAAGGTAATTATGGTAAAGGTATTGATTATATTACTTTGACAGTCAGTGACGACTGTTTTGACTTATTTTGCTCGGCGCAGTCTTAAGAAGGGTGTGGTGTGTAAGTGTAAATATGTGAGGGGAGGAATGTTTGTAAATATTATATGGAAAGAGTGTAGGTGGATGTGATTTTTTGGGTTATGTAATAAAGGAAATGAGATTTTCAGTTTCCAAGTAATCCAATTGCAATAACCACCTTTTAACCGCATCTTTTACATAATATGTGCTTAGTTTAATTATGTTGGTTCTTTTGTTAATAATTAACAGTAAAATTATTTTACTGTAGGTATAGGTAAGAACTTAGAACAAAATATTGTCTTTTTGCGAAAGATGTGTTGTGTGTGTTGTGAAACACTGGGACAAGCTGGTGAATTTCTTCGTCTGCCAGCATCAGGCAGGGCCACAGTTCGATGCCTTCTTAAGATGGATTGGAGCACTAAAGAGCTTACGAACAGTAAGAACCTTACAGTCTATGTACAGTTGCCCAGTAGGGTACCTATCGATATGGCTTTTTCATAATGGCCTTAAGAACAGCTCTTTGGGCTCTCTCCAAGGGAAGAAACAAGGTCAAAAAATATACTTATTCTTTATTTATAACGAGATTTTGTCCGCGATTTGGTCCGTGTGAATGCCAGTTATCGCGGATGCAGACGAAGTCCCGGGTTAAAAAGTACCCTATATGCTTTCCCAGGCTTTTATCAAACTAATTTCATACCAAATTTCATCAAAATCGGTTCAGCCGTTTCATTCAAGCGTAACGGATAGAGAGACTTTCTCATTTATAATATTAGTTTGAACTTTATACGGAACCCTCGATGAGCGACTCCGACTCGCATTTATCTGGTTTTTTTGTTAACAAGAAATCATAGCTTGTTTTTTAAAAAGATTATTTTTCCCTATTTAAATTTTTAACTTTTTAGGCGGCGGCGGCGTTCTTCTGTAGCCCGTAGTAGGTAAATCGTAGTACGCACACATTTATGTAATGTTTCCTCATCACCATCATTTCAGTCGAAAGCCGTCCACTGCTGGATGTAGGCCTCCCCCGAAGGGGGGGGGGGGGTTGCTATAAGCGCCGCGCTTGGCAGGCGGATCGCAGAATGTTTGTTACAAAGTCACAGATAACCAAAGACTATAATATTCTCTTTGCAGAGAACGCTGCTGCCCATTCTTTGGTAAGTCCCTTAGTCGCCTCTTACAACTCCCACGGGAAGATTTGGGATGGTGCTAACTGCTATTCTTTACGTCCGACACTATACGGACGCCATACGGATGTAATGTTTAGAGCAATTTTATTTAAACAACTTACCTACATCTATTTCATTAGTAGGATTTGTAAGTTAGGTATACTTAAAAATCATGTTCGAATTATGTAGTTATGAAACGAACTTATTTTCCCAAATCTGATAGGGTTGAATATAAATATTGTCTGGGACCTAAGTAGGTACTCATCAAGACGAATCAAGCGAGCCCAAACTCGATGCGGTTACGTCGTTTATTACGGAGTCTCTTTTTTATGTTTTATTGTTTTACATAACCCTTTTTTATGTTTGTGTTTACCTATACGAGGTTGCAAATAAACAATTTTTCTTTCTTTTTAGATCCTATGGCCACCTTCCACGTTCATCATTCGACCCTGTATACCACCTAGAGACAAAGTGCTCGTTAAGACAAATCATAGGAGCCCAAACTCGATAGGATATGATAGGGTAGGATTGTGTCATTTTATTACGGAGATCCTAATGGCCACCTTCCAGCTCCATCATCAGATCACCTCCATGCCATTACACATGTCATATACATATGCGTGCAAAATATCAGCTCAATCGGAAACCGGGAAGTGAGATTTGATTACAGGTGAAAGTAAATAGAAGCTAAGTTTGTTCAGTCTGTTGTTTTGTATTGCCACCGACTTACGAAACTAAAATCATGTGTGTTCTGTGCTAAAGTTATTTATCACTTTTTAGTTTTTTTTTGAAGGCGGTTCTCTTTTTTCAAAAAAGTTTTTTGTTATATCAATAGACAGTAGAGACGGCATTGGTGTGAGGGGCCGCCCCGTAAACTTATCCTACTCTTTGAGGGCCACCCGATAAGGAATTGTTCTGGAATCAGGTAGAGGTTATCTGATGCGTCCGATGAGAGAGAAGATAAGATTTGTGAATTTAGGATAGCTTTACATTGCGTGAACAACATCCAAAGTTTCTTAAACGTTAAAGTAGCGTTCCTTGCTACTCTTTTTAGGTGAAGTTCAAGTGAATTTACCCAAGATCCCCAAATACCTACGGCCAAAATGCAGTGAATATGCAAGGGCTGAATTTGAATGGAAAGCCTTCAGTGCTGCTTCACTATCACAGCCTCGCGACTAGATTTGAGGACTCTACCCAATTTATTGTTTACCCCAAATACAAATGTTTTGCTATTGTCTGCATACAATTCGTAAGGTTTACCTACCTCTCTTTGTAACGACTCGTCACACATTAGAAACGCTTCGGCAGTGAGGTCACATCCAACTTCAAGTATATAATTTTATTAAAAGGTAAGCAAATAGACAAAGGTAACACTTAGTTACACGATAACCTCGACCATTTTATACTTAATATCATGGGTGCGGTGGTTCCGGAACCCATAGTGCCACTCCCCTTCGGTCACCTACGCATCATGGTAAGAAAACGTACCAGGCAAGGATCTACACCAAAGTCTGTGTACCGAACACGCCATGTTCGGTACACAGTCATTAGTGCAGGTAGGCCAAAGAGGCTCTTCCTGCGATTGAGGGCCGCTTCACGAGTCAAGCCCTCGGACTATCCAAACAACAGCTAGCTACGTGTGGTCAACATCTTTTTGTCATAGGAGTTACAGACAGCCCACTGTGCAGAGCCTGCATGGGCATGGCCGACTACTGGCAAATTGAGATTGATATGACTCGCAACGTCATGTGCATTTAATTATTTAGAGAGATGCCAAGTCTGTGACGGGTGACGACAGTGTACGGCAAACGGCAAGAGATGTAGTTCCATCTTCAATTGCGAAAAATAGTCTTTAAAAAAAAATTAGTACTTAAAACTTCTTTTTTATAAATTCCAAATAAACTTCTTTTTGTAAGTACCTACAGATGTAAAGAAAATGTCAAATATCTAAGATTGCTTTTGACATAAAGAATTTTAGAAGCATTCAGGATTATTTGTTATAAAATGTTTGATATGTGTTTGTAATAAGAAGTAATTTTGATACAAAGCGGTGCAGATAGACGATGTCATGAACAGCGCGTGGCTAGCGGCTCTGCTGGTGTCGGCCGCCGCACTCGCCGCGTGCGGTTAGTGCTGCAGTCCTCCGCTTCTCTGTCGTCGCGCTGCGTATGTAGATGAATTGCTTGTATATAAGCATGTGCTTTCTTTGTATGCCAGAGAGCAGTGCGGTGAAAGTAACGGGGGCATTAGATGATCGCGAGTCCGAGCAAGAGGAAGAAAGTGACTCTGCGCCTTTCATGGTAACATATTACTATACCAGATACCTATTACTTACTGAATGTTGCACACGTTAGGTATCGTATCAAGATCATCGATCTACCCTTACGATTGAGCGCTATTTTTGGATGTTTTATCAGTATTTTTATAAAAAAAATGGATTTAACCCTTTTGTAAAACGAGCACCAAATAAGTACCTAATTAGGTACCTGTGTAGGTAAAAAGAATAGTAAGTAGATCAATGATATTATATTATATCATTGAAGTAGATAATACATTACTTCACGAGCAAAAAGACTAACTGACGGAACGACTGCTAAAAGATTTTGCAGTTGATTGTTTCAGCATCGTTTTTGGAACGAAGTTCCCTAACGTGGCTTACGGATAGAACCAATGATATTCTAATAAAGAATTAGTAGATATCGTCACGTAACGAAATGCGTGTGTGTATGTGTGCGTGTATCGAGCCGCTGCGGCGCACTCGCGTGCTCGTGATATTATTATTATTATTATTTCTATATTCTAATTCTAATTTCTATTTCTATTTATTTATTTCTTCTAAATATAAAGGTTATAGGAGCTTCGTTCCTTACGGGGGTCCCCCAAGCACACAGTTTTTATTTTTTATTTTAATATTTTTAGAACTTAGTTTCTGGAATTATCTCTTCAATATTTTGATACACCACACACGTACCTACGTGCTCCGTAGGTAAGTCTTTGGTAGGTACCTACTAACGTAATTATCAAGTTCTAAGTTTAGATGCCCAATGCATAATAATAATAATGTCCCGATCGAACACCAGATCACGTGGGGGGCGGGCAACGCAAATATAATATTACTGGGCGGCTAACGTGGCAATAGTAACCCATAGACGAAATGGAGACTAGAGCAAAGAGAAAATTAGGCATAGGATCGCTGCCCGGGGGCGATCGCCGGGGCGCGCCTGGAGCCGATGCTGGGCGCTCCAGCATACGAACCATCGGTGGTAGTGAGTTGAGTCAGCGGGCTCCTACACCCGAACAAAGTTACAGCAGACCATCTTCTTCTACATCTCTATTTCCTTCTCTCCCCTCTTCTCCTCTTTCTTGTTTGAACTATCATACAGACCATTCTTCTATTTCTTCACCTATTTCTATAAACTCTGCAACCGTGGCTGTTGTTCAGGAGGCAGTCGCCAACAATCCTGAACCTACCACTGGACAAGTTCGCGTGCGATTGAGATGGACAAGAGAGATGAATGAGTTCATTTGGCGCACCTACCTTCAAGTCACAGATTTAGATACCAAAATCCGCGGTTATTTAGATCCTTTATATATGCTGAATTCACCCAAAAATTTCCCGAGATTCAAGTTTCAAAACAACGATTAGGCGATCAGAAACGAGCAATTTTACGAAATAAGTTGCTCCCTGACGCCATACTAGAGTCCATAAAAAATGAGGTCCGAATCCATCTTCAAAATATCGGTCAAACACAAAACACAATAGCACGTACACAACCTTTAGTATCTGATTCACAACAACCCATAAACACAACTAGTCGTTTAAGATGGACTGACGATATCAATGAGGCAATCATTAGAGAATATTTTAAAATAACCCACTTAGAAACCAATAGAACTGCATACAGAAAACAACTGCACACGGTCATAACTCAACAATTTCAGAGTATCACGCATGTATCTGAACAACGTATCGCCGACCAGCGTAGAGTTATAATAAATAATAGGCTTATCTCAGACGACAAGTTAGAAGAAATTAAACGTAAAATTAGGGACATCCTCAATATACGGCCTACACAATACACCCAACATGATGACATAGTAGAAAATGCAATAATAACGCACCCCAATAGCTTACACTCTAGTAATGACTTAAATCAAACAGACCTTCAAGAAACAATTGACAATACATACTCACAAGCAGATACATTACACAAAGAAACCGTAAACGCTTTGTTCGTAGACGAATCCCTAGACACCAAAATAGAAAGGACCTTTGAAGAAACCTACAGTAAATATTTATTAACAGACCCTACAACTAGGCCATTTATACCCAAACAAAAAACATCGAAGAAATTTGCTCACATAATCACTTTCTTAAATCACACAGTTATACCTAAGTGATAAATAATGATAAAAACCTTTAGAATAAATGGTTTTAATCAGCAAAATATATGTGTATTTCAGATTTACATTCTTAGACAGTTGACTTTAATTTACTTTAAATTTATGGAAAGTAAAGAGTTTCCAGTTATACGACACTAAGTATACATCAAATGATGACGACTTTCAGAAAACCCACACACTTGTCTATTGTGCTGCTTACACAGCAGCAATCTGCAATGGATCCAAAATCAAAGAGCAATCTACGCAAATATCTACACAAACATTTATACAACAGCGCAACATAGTTATAGACCGAAGACCAAAGTGGCTAAAACGGCTAGATATAAAAATACAGGTAATACGCAGAGACATAGCAAGAAAGACACAATACATCAACGGAAATAGGCACTCGAGACTGATTACACATTTTGCAAGAATAAAACACAAATACAGAACACATTCTAGTTATGAAGAACCTAACACAACAATGAACAATTCATGGATAGTCTTAAACAAAAGCTCTCCGCTGTAACAAGTCGCCGCCGCAGATATTTCAATTGCACTAAACGAAAGGATCAGAACACACAATTTATAAACAACGAAAGACAATTTTACAGAACTTTAACCACAGACACAGCAAATACACAAAATATACAACAGACAGACAGACCCAATCCCTCCCCTGAACAGCTACACACATACTGGTCAAATATTTGGTCGAATACATCAGAACACAATCATACTGCGACATGGATACAGGACGATAAACGCAATTTAGAAAACGTCACTGATATGTCATTTGCTAATATTCCATTAGAGGTTTTCGTTAACGTCATCAATAAAGCTCATAATTGGAAAGCTCCTGGTACAGACCACATTCACAACTATTACTATAAGAAATAAACTTGCCTACACCCCTCCATCTACAATCACATCAATGATTTCATTAAATATCCACAAAATATCCCAGAATTTATTACACAAGGCCTAACCTATATGCTTCCTAAAGACACCGATAATATGAACCCAGCCAAATACAGACCCATAACTTGCCTACAAACTATTTACAAATTAACAACCGGTTGCATTGCGGTAATTATATATAAACACACCGTCCAGAACAACATCTTAGCTGAGGAACAAAAAGGGTGCCGTAAATATAGTCAGGGGTGTAAAGAGCAATTAACCATAGATGCCATAGCCATGAAACATAATACTAACTTTAAAAATGATATTTGCACCATGTACATAGATTATCAAAAAGCTTTTGATTCTGTCCCACATAGTTGGCATAGTACATACTAGAGCATTACAAAATTCATCCCGCAATAATTAATTTTTTGACAGAGTTCATGAAACATTGGAATACCAAACTTAAAGTAGGAAAATCAATAGAAACAGGTCCCATACCCATAAAGCGTGGAATTTACCAAGGCGACGTTCTAAGCCCTCTCTGGTTTTGCCTCGCTTTAAATCCTTTATCTAATCTTCTAAATTCTTCTGACAGTGGTCTTACAATCAAAAATAATGAAACATCGGATTATTTTAAACTCACCCATTTAATGTTCATGGACGATATTATACTCTATTGCAATAGTATATCAGGACGCCACTCACTCGCAGATCTTACTCAAACCTTTTCTGATGATATAAACATGTCTTTTGGTATTGACAAGTGCAAAACATTTACTCTACGAAAAGGCAATCATGTTGATAGTAACCCATACGTATTAGAATCTGGCCAAGCAATAGATCCCCTATCACAAAATGACACCTACAAATACTTAGGTTTTGAACAATCACACCAAATAGATGAAAAACACACGAAAAATAAAATAATCTCCAAATATAAACACAGACTAATCATGCTAATAAAATCACAACTGACGTCGCGTAATTTAATAAAATCCATAAATTCATTTGCTATACCCATACTCACCTATTCTTTCGGAATTATAAACTGGTCCAAAACTGATCTAACTAAACTGCAACGCTGTATAAATACTACCCTAACTAAAAACCGAAAACATCATCCACGATCTTGTGTCCGGAGGCTCACGCTACCGCGAGACGAAGGTGGACGCGGTCTTATAGATATAGTAAATCTGCACAACAAGCAAATTATCAGCTTGAGAAAGTTTTTTTATTGAGAAAGCCCTTCAGTCACCACTTCACAAAGTAATTACACAAGTAGACAAAAAACTCAGCCCACTTAATTTACACAGTACTGAACCACAGACCAACGAACGTATCACCAGTAAAATAGAAAAGATTGCAGCATGGGAACGTAAATCACTTCACGGAAGACATCGTCTCGACTTGCAGCAACCTCATGTCGATATAAAAGCATCGAACGCGTGGCTGCGGCGAGGCGAACTTTTCCCTGAGACCGAGGGATTTATGATTGCCATCCAGGATCAGGTCATTGACACAGCCAACTACCAAAAATTCATAATTCGCAGACCCAACTACAATGACTCCTGCAGACGATGCCATGGTGCATCCGAGACCATCCAACACATCACAGCTGCATGTAGAGCCATAGCCCAAACCGATTATAAACATCGCCATGATCAAGTTGCTGCAATAGTTCATCAATCATTAGCAATTCAAGCAAAACTAATTACAGACAAAGTCCCCTACTATAAATACAAACCGCAAGCAGTGTTAGAGAACAATAATTTCAAATTGTACTGGGATAGGACAATAATTACAGATAAAACAATTTACAATAATAGACCAGACATTACTATGTTAGATAAACAAAAGAAATTAGTGTACATAATAGACATAGCAATTTGCAACACCCATAACCTTACTATCAACTATCGCCCTATCAGTCTCGTATCTCACCTATACAAGACTTTTATTAAAATAATCGAGAACCGTATTTCGACTCAACTGGACTCCCAACAGCCACCTGAACAGGCAGGGTTCCGACAAGGCCTCTCCACCACCGACCACCTACAATCCCTAAACCAAATAATCGAGAAGTGTACAGAGTTTAAAACTCCTTTATATCTGGCTTTCGTTGATTACGCCAAGGCTTTTGACAGCATCCACCACGACTCACTATTTAAGGCGCTTCTCGATCAAAATATAGATACCACCTATGTCAATTTGCTAAGAGCGATATACCTAAATAGCACTGCAGCAATAAAAACTACCACCACAGGACCATCCTTCCCCATTCAGAGAGGTGTCAAACAAGGAGACCCATTGTCCTCTAAGCTGTTCACTGCCACCCTTGAAGAGGTTTTTAAAACCCTATCTGATGCTTGGGCAGATAAAGGCGTTATTGTCGGCGAAAGAAGGCTGACCAACCTGCGTTTCGCCGACGATATCGTACTATTTTCATCTTCGGCAGTTGAATTAGGTGAAATGTTGAGTGACCTAAATAAGGCGAGCCTCGAGATTGGACTTCGGATGAACATGTCGAAGACCAAACTCATGACTAACAGCACCCAACGGAAACTGTATGTGGAAAGTGTGGGGATTGCATATGTTCCAGAGTACATCTACCTAGGCCAAATAGTCTCATTCCAGGCGAGACAGGAAAAAGAAGTTGCTAGACGCACCAAAAACGCCTGGAAGAGCTATTGGTCGATGAAGGCTCTCATGAAAGGAGACCTTCCAATTTGCCTTAAACGCAAGTTAATGGACATGTGCATTCTGCCTATCCTTACATACGGCGCTCAAACCTGGTCTTTAACTGTTCAGCTGAGGTCCAGGCTCGAGGTTTGCCAGCGAGCGATGGAGCGCAGCATCCTGGGAGTAAGATTAACGGACCGCGTTAGGAACGCGGAGCTGCGCTCTAGAACACGGATCGCCGACGTCACTCAAAAAGCAGCCAAGCTTAAGTGGGACTGGGCCGGCCACATCGTCCGCATGTCGAACATATCATGGGCTAAAGCAACCACAATGTGGGTCCCAGAAAACGTCCAGCGACAACGAGGTAGACCTAGGCGAAGATGGCGGGATGAGCTTGACGCTTACAGGAGGGATTGGTCCACACTAGCTCTGGACAGAGAGGGTTGGAAAGAAGAAAGGGAGGCCTTTGCCCTGCAGTGGGACAATATAGGCTGAAAATAAATAAATAAATAAATAAATAACCTTACTAGCACACATACGGAAAAAAATGCAAAATAAACAGATTTGTCAATAGAACTTAAAACGCAGTGGAATGTTACACACACCAAAACTATCCCCATCATACTATCCAGCACAGGAGTCATCCCAAAAACCCTACACAATAGCTCATTGAATATTAGTCCATCTACTTACCTTCTGCTACAAAAAGCAGTTATTTTGAATACATGCAGGTTAACCCGCAAATTTTTAAATACCTAATTTAGTACACAATGCACTTGGCTTCGGCCCGTGCCAATTTCGACCCACACATAGATGTGAGATATTTTAAATATACCGAGAAATAATAATAATAATGGATGCATCACCCACGGTCATCGGTAATGAGACTGTATATCCCACGGAAGTGCGGAGGTCGAGGCTTTCTTAATGCTAAGTCCCTGCACAACCGTGAGGTATGCAGTCTCAGGGAGTACTTCTTTAAAGCCGACGTGGGAATGCATCGAGATGTGGTCTCAGTGGACAAGGGCCTCACCCCGCTCTCCTTAGCGAACGAGTACTGGCGCAAACCTGTAGTACTAGATACTAATGACCGTAAGAAGGTATGGCAGAGCAAGGAGCTTCACGGGCGCTTCTACCGGGCTCTACATGGGCCTGATCTAGACTCCTTGGCGTCCGTATCCTGGCTGCGATTCAGTGACCTCTTTGGGGAAACCGAAGGTTTTGTCTGTGCGATTATGGACGAAGTTACGATGACGAACAACTACCGGAGGTATATTGTGAAGGACGGCACGGTTGACATTTGTCGGGCATGCCACCGACCGGGAGAATCAATCCGACACATTATCTCTGGGTGCTCTCGTCTGGCTAACGGAGACTACTTGCATAGACACAACCTTGTAGCTAGGATTATTCACCAGCAACTTGCTCTAAAATACAGGCTTATGGAGTCGGAAGTACCGTACTACAGGTATGTGCCCGACCCAGTTCTCGAAAATGGCAACATCACATTGTATTGGGATCGATCTATCATCACTGACAGGACTATTGTTGCCAATAAGCCTGACATAGTGGTGATAGATCGATTAGAGCGTCGCGCAATGATTGTTGATATAGCGGTTCCGCATGACGAGAACCTCGTGAAAACCGCGAAAGATAAACAAATTAAGTATCTTGGCTTGACTCGCGAGGTTGTCGACATGTGGGATGTGAATACAGCAGTTATTGTGCCGATAGTCGTTACGGCCAATGGACTCATTTCCAAGAGCCTCGACCAACAGCTAAGGAGGCTCTCGTTGGGCAGCTGGATCAAGGGCTTGATACAGAAAGCGGTACTCCTGGACACGGCGCGTATAGTCAGAAGATTCCTCTCTCAGGAGCCCTGACCACCGGTAGTTTGGACCCTATTCCCGTTACCGGTGGGCTACTATTTTTTATATTTTTAAATGTTTTTTTTTACTAATATTTAAAAATATGATACAATATGTAAATAAAATAAATGAATGAGAATAATAATAATAATGTCACACCCAACCTGAAACCATTCAGCACATAACAGAAGCATGCACTACACTCACACAAACCGACTACACTCACAGGCACAACCAGGTAGCAAACATTATTCATCAAAAATTAGCACTCAAATACACACTCATACAAGACAAAAACACTCCTTACTACAATTATACACCACAAACTATACTAGAAAATGACACACACAAAATCTACTACGACCGCGCCATACTCACCGATAGGACCATTCACTACAACAGACCGGATATAACCCTTCAGGATAAACTAAATAAAATTACGTACCTAATACTTACATATTGCAGTTCCCAACACACATAACATACAAAAGACAATAACTGAAGTAAATATGCCGAACTGAAAGAAGAAGTAACTAGAATATGGCGTCAAGAAAAAGTCTATGTGATCCCTATAGTCATCTCCACAACAGGCGTTATACCGAACCATCTTCTCCATAGCTTAAAACTACTAAATCTAAAAGAACCTCTCTTTATCGCCCTACAGAAAGCTGCCATATTAAATACGTGTCGCATTGTCAGAAAGTTCATGCAATTAGATGAACATGAAATTGTTCCCCAAAACAACACGCCCTATATATAATACACACCACACGCTTAGGTATTTACTTGGCTTCGGCCCGTAAATGTACGGAAATGCACGGAGCGTGTACAAACCGGTTTGTACACGCTCCGTGTTCCGTGTACAAACAGGCTTGCGCAGGCAAAACTGTGGTGAAGCTTGTGCGTGTGGTAAGCCCGTAAGACTAGAGTACCTTAGGTTTTGATTGTGTCACAAATTACTAAGAAGAAAAATCATATTATAATAAATAGTAGGTAAGTATGTACTTATTACTGAAGTGCCTATTACTTCAATTTGGTGATTATAATATTATTACTTTAATTATTTAATGAAACATGTAGGTACTAGGTATTTGTTTGTTTTTCCCCAAAATTATGATGATCACTTTGCCCAAATTTCCGCGACAATCCTGTGACAAAATTACGGTCTTTAAAAAATATGAATTAATTTACCCACTTTTTAATTTTGAAGCGAATCGACTTACTTACCTACCTAAACAGTAAACGTGTGGGTGACTGTGTGTGTGCGCAGATCGTGGTCGAGCACGCTGACGGGCGGCGCTGCGGCGGGTCCCTGGTGTCGCTGCGCACCGCGCTCACGTCGGCGTGGTGCGTGAGCGGCGACGAGGGCGCGCCGGCGCCCGCCGAGCTGTGGGCGCTGGCGCCGGGCGCGGGCGCGTCGCGGCGCGTGGCGCGCGTGGCGCTGGCGGCCGGCGCCGGGGCGCAGGCGGCCGGCGCCGGGGCTCCGGGGCCAGGTACCCTGGCCGCCTGGAGCGGTGCCGCCATGGACCTGGCCGTGCTGGAGCTGGAGGCGCCCTTCGGCGGCGGCTCGCGCTCGCGGCCCATCCTCATGGCCACAGCGCCGGGCGAGTGCGCGGCCGGCGCGGCCTGCCACGTGGTGCGCGCGCTGGGCCGCGCGCCGCTGCTGCGCATCGTGGACGCGGCGCTGGTGGCGGGGCGCGAGTGCGCCGCGCGCGCGCCGGGCTGGGCGGGGCTGCGCGACTCGTCGCTGTGCCTCGTGGGACCCGCGCTGTGCTCGGTGGGTGCTGCGGCGGCGGCCCGCGCGCTGTGTCGGCCAGTGAGTGACGGCTGTCTGTCCGCAGAGCGACCGCGGCGCCGGCGTGGTGTGCGAGGGCAAGCTGTGCGGCGTGCTGAGCCGCTCGGTGCGTGGCGCGGGCGCGGAGCCGCGTGGCGCGGACGCGTCGTGCGGCGACACGCACGTGGCGCAGAGCGTGGCGCACTGGCGCCGGTTCCTGCACTGCGCGCACACGTTACGCGCGTGCGGAGGGTGAAATTTGCTTTTATTCAATTGGTTTAGCTCTAGTGCAGAAGTTCTCGTAAAGATGTTTACTTTTTTTGTACTCTACTACCTATTAGTAAGAACAAAATTCTTAATAATTAATTACGATTTTGATGAGTCTTTTAGGCTGGCTCCTCAGATTATAAATCAATAGTTTTATAAGTAATCTGCGGAGCCAGCCTAAAAGACTAATAAGCTATTTAATTCTAACTTAATATGTTACGTGATAGTTTGTTATTAAAAGTAGGTAACAATAGTGTCCATTTGGACTTTGGAAACTGCTACGGACTACACAAGTTCGTAGCACTTTCTTAGTGGTCAATCAGACTGCACTAGCGGGTGCGGGGGCGGGCGCGGGCGCTCGGGTCTTGGCGTCTGCGTATTCACAGTGTGACGATTGACGACGCTTCGGCGGGTGAATCAAAATGGTTTAGAACCACAAACGTAGTCACCTAACAGACATATCACTGTGAACGATACGCGGACTGAGCCATTAGAAACAGCCGCGCCCGCGCCCTCCTCATGAAGACACGCGGCTCGCGGGAGCACTGTGAACGCAACTGGTGTCTGCATACATTTTGTATTACACGCGCCCGCCTCCACTCTGAAAGAGTACTTAGAGTTTGATATAATTTAACCAACTGCTACCGGTTACACCTAGTTCTAGCCGGTTAAAACTAGGTGTAGCCGCACTTCGGATTTTAGTCGTAACATATACATGACGGCGCCAGCGATGGTTGAGCGGTAGGGCCGTCATCTTTTGGGTTCGGTGGTATCGAGTTCATTGTAGAATAACAATATTCAATGTAGTACTTAACCTTACTTTACTAAATGTGATCGTACAATACAATTCAAGTAGGTAAACCGACAGTTTCGTACTGGATGAGTATTCTGCTTGGTGTCTCGAGCAAAAGTGAGCTTGGCACGGTCCCCATTCTCCAACACGACTCTGTCCACGTGCCGCCATTGCAACAGCTGATAACTGACGTCACTCACAGCGTTTACCATTTCCTCTGTACTATAATAAGAAAATTGAATCCTCTTTATCGTTAAATTATCGCTTGCTGCGACACGGCCATACTGACTCGTCACACGTCCTCGTGTGTACAGTCGACTACAAAGAGATGTATACTCCCTAAAGTTACAAATACATGTACCCATTTAAATAAGTGTACATACTTTGTTACAAATTATTGTACACATGAAACATGACGCATATAATTATGTATTCACTCAATGTGCCTAATTAATGTATACAGCAAGATGGACACTGTAATGTGTACGCTCTGAAACAAATTAATGTATTCACGCTTAGTTACAAAAATATGTGTACAAGATACGTTCTAATTTTAAAGAACATCGGCCAGATGTGACCGGACAAAAATATGAAATGACCACCAATGATTGATACGTCAAAAAATATTGACTTATTTGTATAATAAATTACGGGGTAAAGCTTATTATATTGGGGCCGGAAAAATAATTTAGCTTTGTAATAATAACCTCATTTCCTTACTACTTTTCCTTTCTTGAACGCATCTAAACCCGTCCCGTTTTTATCTGTGGTACACGTTTCATCATAACATGAAAGCAACACTACCATTAGGCAGTTACTTTTTTAAATACTTAATAATAATAAATAAATAATAAATAATAATAAAAAATCTTTATTTCTCTAATAATTTTACAACCATTGCATTGTCTAAGAAATATGGCTAAAGCTAATTGGCCCAGCGTGAAAAATCCCTGACTTCTAAAAGTCAGTGTACCATGGAACTTATAAGTGTGTGTTAAACATACTTCCAGTAACATGAACAGGGTGATTTGTGTGGAAAGTAGGTGAATAAGTACTTACCATGTCATAAGATGGTAAAACAATAATTTCACAATGGGAACAGGTTGTATGGGGTGAAATCGCACTGTCCTCCGTACTAGTAGACACTGTATTACGGTAGGATAGTTCTCCTCATCCTTGACAACGAATATTAACATGTTTACGTACATAATCCAACCACTCATTTGCACTATATACACAATAATTGCAAGCACTTGTACTCATTATCGTAATATTGGATCACAAATGTAAAAGAGAATGGCGGTGCTTCAATTTAGATAAAATCAGTGAATCAATGTTCAATGTGGGTACATGAAAAATGTTTGACAGTATATGCAAAATTCTCAGAACAATAAAAATTGTGCAGGCTTAACTTAATACACAACTGTATCTTATTGGCTATGTTAGGTATACATTAAAATAAAGATAAGACAAACGTGTAAAGAAAAATAAAAATAAATTGTGATTCCCAGTATCCAACCATCTGTAATGTTATTATGATGTGACGTAAAAGTGTTGTGTTTAGTGCGTGAATTTATGTGTTGAGTGTTGAAAAGGTTTGAATGTAAAAAAAACATATATATGTATATATATGAATAATATTAATAATAATATCATGTTTATTAGCATAAAATTATATTATATTAATTTTATGCGATAATATTGCTTTTTGCTAAAAATATAATAATAATTATGTGTTTTTATGATTGAGTGAGTAAAATATTTTCCGTATCTTCGTAATTGAATTGTTTCAAGAATTTGTCAATTCCAATTTTACATGAGTAGCGAGTGCAGTTTCTGAGAGTAATGAGTTTGGAAATTTTGTTGTACATATGTGGACCAAGAAAGTTTAGAAATTTGTGGGCAAATGATGTATAATAGTGGGGAACTGTATAAACTAAATCTTTCCTGCGCCTCTCAATACTATAGTCTGGAGTATTTTTGTGTTGAGTTAATATTGTGTGTTTAATAAAAAGCTGCCTTACTGTTAGTACCGATAATTCGGAGTATAGCAGGTCAGTCGGAAATTTATATCTCTTGAAGCTCATTACTTTCAGTACCGCTCGCTGCGCTCGCTCAACACTAATCAAAGTGGATTTCGCAGCTCCTCCCCACACGGTTATAGCATACGTTAATATGGACTGGCATAAGGCTGAATATACTGACAATAATAGTTTAAGAGGACAAAAGTGGCGAATATTTTTAAATATATAAATTATTTTCCTAATTCTTGAGGTCAAATTTGCAATATGTTCTTTCCAGTTCAAGTGTTGGTCAATAATTACACCGAGATATTTAATTGAGGTAGTCTTTGTGAGTCTGGGACAGGAACAGTTGACAGGCGTTGAGCATGTATGCACCTTAATGTCTATTGAATTACTAGGGGGTTGACTATTATTTTGGATACTAAAGGCAATATATTTTGTTTTAAGTACGTTAAGCGTAAGAAGATTTGAGTTAAGCCAATTTGACACTAGTTTAAAAGCTTCATTTGCTAGAACGTTAACCTCTTTCCACGTTTTAGCGCTAACCAAAAGGACTGTGTCGTCAGCATAAGTTATAATTTGACCCTGTCTAATTTTTAAATTACATAATTCATTAATATAAATGAGGAAGAGCGTTGGACCCAAGATACTCCCTTGTGGCACGCCAAATGTGATTTCCTCTGGTCCACTCATGTAGTCGTTGATTCTAACATGTTGAGTTCTATTTGACATATAATCTGTGAAAAGTTTGAGTGTTATGCCCCGAATTCCCATATTTTCTAGTTTTGCAAGAAGAGACTCAACAGATACTGTGTCAAAGGCTTTCGCCAAGTCCAGAAATATACCAATACAGGTTTCCCTTACATCTAATTTATCCACAATGAAGGAAGTTAATTTAACAATTGCTTCATCAGTAGATTTGTTACGTCTAAAACCGAACTGGCAGTTAGAAAGAAGATTTTTTGATTCCAGATAATTTGTGAGTCTCTTGTTTATTACCTTTTCAAGAACCTTAGATAGTGACGGTTAAATCGATATAGGTCTATAATTTGAGATACAGTCCTTTTCCCCAGCCTTATGGATAGGAATGATTATTGATCTCTTGAGTGCATCAGGGAATATGCCTTTAACAAAACACAAATTACAGATCATAGTTATAGGTGGTGCTAAAATATGTACTCCTAATTTTAGGAGCGACGTAGAAATACCGTCCCAACCACTAGACTTAGATTGTTTAAGATTAAGTATAACATTTGTGATTTCATTAACATCCGTTGGTAAAAGAACAAAAGAATCAGCAATAGTTTCCAAACGGTTAGAAGTAACTTTTTTGTATTTAGGCTTCCCTAATATGTCGTTGGCCAGTTGACGACCCACATTAGCAAAGTAACTATTTACGTAATCTGTTGAGGCTAGTGGTTCAGATTTTAAATGCAAAAGTTCCTCGCTGTCATCAACAGTCATATCCATATTACAAACATCTTTAATAAGGGACCACTGCTTTTTCAAATTATTCTTGTGAGTGTTAATTTCTGATCTTAAATAATTGTTTTTTAATTTTTTTATAAGATTGTTGCAAGTGTTACGGTAGCGCCTGTAAGTTAATTTTAAAATATTATTTTCTGGGTCATTACGAGACCTTTGATGCAATCTGTCCCTATTTCTCATACAGCGACATAGACCTAACGTAATCCATGGTTTAAGTACACGTTTTCTTCGAGTTATTAGATGTAGAGTAGTGTGTTGTTTGATTGAGTCGGTTATTATTGATAGAAAAGTACAGGTCATTGTATTAGGGTCATCAGTTGAAAGTTTGGTAGACCAATCAATTTGTTTCAAGTCATTGATGACCGCACTGTAATTTATTTTTTTTGTATGTTTTTGACTTTTTAGAAACTTTTTGCGAGCCTTTGCTTAAAGACGTCATAACGCACGAGTGGTCAGTAATTGAGGAGTCACATACTACAGTAGTAGAAAAGTTTACAGATTTAATAAAACAATGGTCAAGACAATTTTTCTCTCTTGTTGCAAGATTATGCGAGGCCAATAATCCGTGAGATGCAAGCAAATCCATGTACTGATTTGAGTTAACGTTGGTGCTGTCTAATATATTAATGTTTATGTCTCCTATGAGGACAATATTTTTGTATGCCTTTAAAGAGTTTAGAACATTGTCCAAAGAAGACAAAAAGTTGTTGAGACTGTGGTAACCAGGGGATCTATATATTGAAATAATTGCCAGTTCCTTTTTTACAGTAGTTATTAGACAATTCATCTCATTACTATCACCGGTAGGTTCCGTTATGATAGGTTTAAGATTTTCATTATAGTAAATCGCTATACCATCATTTTGATTCTTTATTTTGGAATTGGCAAATACTCGATACGGAGACAATTTAGGAAGAGTGGTGATCTTAGACAGCCAGCATTCAGTCAATATTATAAAATCAAACTGTATGTCGAGACGATTTAGCAATATTTGAAACTCATCGAAATTGTGGTTTAGACTTCTTATATTTTGGGTTAATATTTTGTAAGTGTTAGATTTGTCGAGTATGATTTTGCAGTCCTCCGGAAAATTTGCATTTATTGCCCTACCAACCGTTACAGAATTTTCAATTTCTTTTGATATAGATAATATGTCATCCATATTGTTTTAGTAACAAATAAAAATTAAGAATATTGGGTTGGTTGGTAGCGTCACGCAAAAAATCCGGATCATTGCATTTATATTCGACAAGTATTTTGGAGAAGTTTAGTGATAGTTGTAAATGTGTTGCTGTGTTTGTGAGATTGGTAGGTGGGTTTGTGTTTGGTGTGAAAGTAAGGTATGAGTAGTCTAAATTTGTATGCGTACAGATGGGTAAGAACACTGGAAATAACAAATGTATGAAACCTAAACTAACTAAATGAGAACAAGAATATGTTTTACATGTAAAATAATTACACCGGAAAAACAAAAATATTATTAATAAGAAGGTGGTTACTAGTCATATTTCCATGGTTCTAGAGTTCATATTATCTATTATACCTTGGATTTGTTCCTCTGACTTGATCAAAATGGTTGGTTGACCTTCACTTTTCTTAACAAATATTCTACCATTTGACACCCAGCAGAACTTGTAGTTATGGTTCTTTTTAAATTCTCTTGAAAGAAAAAACAGTTTCCTAGCAGTGGGTGTCAAAGATTCCGAGATATAGATAGGTTTTTTGTCTCCAGCTATTTGTAAAACCTTAGTATTAAATTTGTCGTTTCCATTGTTCTTATTATAAGATTTTATAGCGGTTAATGTTGCTGACCGTTTTTGTATGGATTGGTATTCGACAATTACAAGTGAGTTTTGGCCTGATTTTCGTCGATACACCTGTCGAATCTGATCTGGTAGAATAGGAATAGCCAAAGTGTCATGCAACTTTGTAACAACTTCCACTAGATTTTCATTTTCAGTAGCTGGTAGATTTCTAATTTCAATGACACTTTCTAGCTGTTTCCTTTGCAAAACTTCCAATTGTTCTTCAAGGTAACCAATTTTATTATGTGCAGCTTGGTTTTCTAGCATCATGCCTTCGTATTTATGCCTCAAATCTTTATAAGCAGCCGTGGTCTCCTCAAAAGTTTTCCGTAGCAGCAAGTTTGACTTATTACACTCTTCGTTTTTATTGGTTAAGTCTTTGATAGACTCATTTAAATGCGAAAACTTCACTTCTTGATCTTTTTTCAGACTTTCAAACATTTTTTGAATATCGGAGCGCAGTTGGGAGATGTCCTCAGAGTCTGGGTTAGCTTTTCGTTTCCTTGATGAAACAAATTCCAATTCATCTGTACGTGAAAGTTCTGGTTGAGATCCGAAAATTTCCTTTGGAGGTGACCGCAACATAGCTTCTCGAAATTTTGCGTATACTATAATAACGAAGTCGAGAAGTGACGCGTAGTGATTATGCGTTTTAGATCACTTTTAACTTAATTTACTCCAATATAAGGTTGCTAATTATATAAATAAAACAAAAATATTTAATTTAAAGAACAAATGAGCGAGAGATACGTCTTGTTACGTTGCGTGCCGAGGGCAAAGACTTGATTGTATATTGCATATCGTTTACTTGTTTTTGTAGTGTAATGATCAATAACATCATTTTTAGTTATGGATATGAATTAAGTATTCCGAAACGAGTTGCGAATGATAGGTTGACATTTGTACTAATACGTAGAACGGAACGTAGTATGACTTATGACGTGGAGCTGACAGCTGTCAAAGCGACATTCCGCGCACGGCGCAGTCCTTCGGTCGTTTCTCTTGCGTCGTTGTTTACTGGGCGTCGGGCGATTTCTTGTGGTTTTAGTGTGTTATTTATGATTTGGCTACTATTACGGACTCCGACTGATCTTTCAACTCGTGACGACCCTCTGATACTGATACTTGGACACCGATAACGCTTACACCTGGCGACCCTCTGCTATTGATCCTAGGACACAGATTGCGCTTTATGAATTGGTTCAGAGTGCCGAGTAACGTCTCGGAATACCACTATGAACCCGAATAATCGAGCAACTGGTCGACATTTACAGTGCATTCATTGCAATATATACACCAGAGTCATATCTTTAATCAGCAATTGGATCACCCCAATACTCGTAAGTACATACTTTTCTCATTATTATATAGTTTACTATGTTATGGCAGTATTACAATATTAATCAAATGTATTTATTTAGTAGAGGTTTTTATGCTCAATGATGTTTTGTTGAATTGATTGATCTCCGAGGTAAAGCTGTGTTTGTCGCAGACAGTGGATGGGTTACAGTTTCATTACTCATTGAGACTCCCTGTGCCATGCAAGCATGTTAAGCTGTTGGTCCCGTTTTCCATACATTTACCATCTTTGATAATCATTATATCCAGTAAAAAGCTTATGAAATCTGTCCGTATAAGAGTACCAGTATATCCCATTGATTGGGCTGTGGAGGTCTGATGGAAGTTGCGCCATGTAAAATACTGATATTTAGCTGTATAGGTTGTACTAGAAACCAACCCCAACATAGCAAAAAGAAAGGCAGATATCCTTTTAAGTTTCATATGATAATAGTAATATTTATGTTTTCTTTTTCAGATAACTGAAGATGATTACACACACACATAGCAAATTGAAGTAGATGTGTCATGTCACATCATAACCTCAAAATTGACGAAATACATAAGTGTATCGTTCTATGATCCTCGGCCTTTAAATAATATATTTTCAATTTAGGATTGATGCTTGTGCCTAGAGTAACGAATTAATCCTTAAACTAGTCATGTTCGCGATATTTTATAGTCAGGTCACAGCATGTATGGGATCCCTTTTTCAAAAATGGTGATAATACCTTATTGAAGAATTATAGACCCATCTCACTCCTGAGGCATGTGTACAAGTTGTTCTCAAGGGTCACAAATCGTCTCGAACGCAGATTTGATGACTTTCAGCCGTCCGAACAAGCCGGTTTCCTAAAAGGCTTCAGCACCATAGACCACATCCATACGCTCCACCAGATTATACAGAAGACTGAAGAGTATAATCAGTCATTACGTCTAGCGTTTGTGGGCTATAAAACCTTCGATTCAATCGAGACCTGGGCGGTGTTACTGTCTCTTCAGCGATGCCGTGTTGACTATAAATATATCGCAATGTTGAAGTGTTTGTATAGAAACGCCACTATGTCGATCTGATTACAGAACGAGAGCACGAAACCAATCCAGTTGCAAAGAGGCGTAAGATAGGGAGACGTCATATCACAGAAACTGTTCACAAACGCACTGGACGACTTTTTTATCATTTGATAGGCATACGTTTGACCACTATCTCACCTGATGGGAAGCGATGATGCGGTCTAAGATGGAGCACGCTTGCCTAGAAGTAACCTATTCACTCTTGACTTAAAGACTCCCGGGTTGTAGCTATCAGGAAACACAGACTCAGGCAGGGACTTCCACTCCTTAGCACAATGCACAATGAATGTGTTCCCAAAACGTTTTGTGCGTGTGGGTACGTCTTGTGGTCCGATGATGGAACGGGCTCGGCGGAATTAAATTATGCAATTCCGTCGCACACTCCCCAAAATGCAACCGATAGAAAACCGACAGGCCAGCAACTCGGCGTCGATGCTCAAGACTTTGGAAATTTGACTCGACGAGCCTATCATTGCCAATGATCCTCTTGGCTCGTTTCTCAATTGACTCTAGGGCATCAAGCTGGTATCTGGCAGATCCGTCCCAAAGGTGAGAGCAGTACTCCATACACGATCGAACTTGCGCTTGATAAAGTTTAAGCAGCTGTTCCGCCGTGAAGAACCGTCTCACTTTTGCTAGGATCCCCAACTTTTTGGCAGCCACTTCAGCCTTTGCCTCTATGAAAGGGCCAAAATTGAGGGTAGATGTTAACGTAACACCAAGAAGTTCAAGTCTGTCGGTTATCGGCACGGTTACACCTCGGAAAGATGAAGCTGGGTGGAATTGGCTCTTTTTAGCGGATGGATGTGGCATCAACATTAATGGCGAATACGTCACTCATCTTCGTTTCGCCGATGATTTAGTCATCAAGGCCGAGTCGATGGAGGATCTTAACACAATGCTCAGCGACCTCACTAACATTTATCAACAGGTAGGTTTTTAAATGTTTATCGATAAGACGAAAATTATTTCGAATGTCCATGTTCCACCTGTGCCGGTAATTGTTGAGAACGATACTCTCGAAGTTGCCGAACACTATGTTTACCTTGGACAAACTATCCACCTTGGTAGGTCCAATTTCGATAAAGAGGTCGCCCGAAGAATCCAACTCGTATGGGCAGCGTTTGGGAAACTACGAGATATCTTTTCGTCGTATTACGGTACAAAACTGCAATGGAACACTACAATGGATCAAGGGGCACAGTGGATCACTAGGCAACGATGCGGCTGACGAACTCGCCAGGAGGGGCTCCAGCTCAAAAGCCTTCGAACCCGAACCCATTGTGCCCATTCCGTTTAATCAGCTAAGAAGTTGGGTAAAAGACTACCACAAACACGAGCGGAGGAATGGTGGACCTCGACACCAGGGTACAGGCAGTCCAAGGAGGCTATGCCATCCCTGGATACGAAGCTGACCAAGCGCCTTCTGCACCTGGACAGGGATAGCTTGCGACTGGTGTCGGGGACCATCACCGGACACTGCTCACTGAACAAACACTTTCACACCTTAGGCATCACTGATAGTCCTCTGTGTAGAGCCTGCATGGAGGCGGATGAAACGGTGGCACATGTACTCCTTGAGTGCACTGGTGTTACCCAGATCCGCAGGGAAAGCCTTGGAACACCAAACTCTCTTGCGGACGCCCTGAGAAGACTTGGAAGATTGATCTGCTTCTGGAGGGAGGTGGGCTGGTTGGAGTAATCGGCCGCCATGGCTCACGTACAATGGTCCATATTTAGGTACTAAGTGCGGAAACCAAACCCCCTAACATAGAACATAGATATCTTTTCGTCCAAAATTCTACAGTGCCTAAAGACGAGGGTTTATAATCAGTGTGTGTTGCCAGTGATGACATATAACGCAGAAACGTGGTCCTTAACTGCTGGTCTCTTAGAGAAGCTCAGAGTCACGCAGCGAGTCATAGAGAGATAACCCTCTCCATGACTCGCTAGGAGTTTCTTTGCGCGGTAGAATCCGGAACGAGGAAATTCGCTGAAAAACTAAGCTCACCGAAATAGCTCTAAGAATATGCAAGTTGAAGTGGCAATGGGTAGGCCACATCGTTTGAAGAACCAGCGTCAACCATATGGACAGACCACATCGTCAAGGTCGCGGGTAACAAGGTCGCGGCGGTGGATGCAAGCGGCAGATTGCAACGAGTGGTGGCGTTCTATGGGGAAGGCCTATGTTCAACAGTGGACTCTCGGCTGATGATGATGATAATGATGACTTAGTGATCGATAGGGCAGCAAATGGACGTCAAGCAATGCTCACTACTATTGGCCCTGTAATATAGAAAAACGAATTGTCGGTTGCAGCTCGCATACCATTTGTGCATTATTGTGTGTTCCGTCGCTTCCGCGGACAAGTGCCACAGGACAGCACACAGACAACTTGGTGCAATTTAGTGAAGTGCTACTAACATAGTCTTAAGTCGTCCCTATTAACACAAGTTAGAAATTATAAAATATGTATGTTTAGGTTAAGGTATTTATCTATATATATTTATCCCCTGAATAAATGCAAGAAGCAGCCTGAAATAAATGAATTATTATTATTATTATATGGTATAAGGGCTATGCTCAGCAAAACCCACTAATATCCGCCCCTACAACGGGCTTTGAAAACGTTTCTATAAGGTGTAAGAGTAAATAATGATTATATCATAATTATTTTATCTGCGTAATGAATATTTTAATAAAAGATAAGTACTGTATGCCTAAATTCATTAATGTTTTTCAGTATGATCGAACATTATTCAACCTTATGTAGTGACTCAGATATCAGACCTAGAGGAATGCCGTCATAATAAGAAATGTTTAGGTTGTCATGTACTATCAAATATGTATATACTTTTCTTTGGCCGGCTATTTTGGATTTTGGTCACTTTCATATTCGTTGCCGCTTGCTCTCTTATCTTGTTAATGCCTATTTCCGGTTCTGTATTATTCAAAGTTAGAAGATTTAATGGCCTAGTTATGCAACATATCAAAAACATAAATGGGCTTGCCCTTACTACACGAAATAGACACGTTAATAGTTAAACTAAGTTTTAAAATAAGTCAGCCAATCATCACATTATATTTCAAACAATAACCGGGTAACATGCCATGCAACCACACAAGAATTGAAAAACGTAAAAGATTACCACCAATTAATAAGTCACAAAGAAATTGTTCAGTACAGTCTACTTTACCTGTCTAGTAACTGTCTAGTAAACCTATACCCTGTATATGTACAAGCAAATTTAGGTACGTTTAATCTACGAAGTTACGGCTAACAGATTGCTTAACAAGAGAGCATTCGACACCAGAAACAAAATAAAAATATTACGAGCCACGAGATTCGGTAGCCAGATCAGTAGCTAGTGGTAATGGTAAATGGTACAGATATCCACTCGCTTTTCAACTTGACTGTTAACGGAGTCAGCCTCCTTCTTTGCACAGCGTGTTGCGATGTGTCCCGTCTTGCCACAGAAGAAACAAGTCATCGGAATCATGCTTTCTTAAAAACGCTGTCTTTGACCCGTTGCGATCTTCTATTTCCTGAAAACTGAGATTGAGAGATAGCAGAAGAATCGCGGTAGCTTTTATTCGAACATTCATTTGCCATATGGCCCAGATTGTCGCAGTTGTAGCAACGCTTTGACTTTGGTTTCTTGGCATCTGCAGGTGCATGCCAGGTTATTCCAGGAAAAGTATTCTAAGCTAACTAAGAAGCAGCTGACTGTTTAAGGGCTTTACTCATTGTAATAGTTAACCAACTGCTAGATTTTTTTGAATGCACAAATTAAGGGTATTGCACCAAACTCTAGTATCAGTATCTTGAAACTCGGGATTAAATTCAGGTGAAGATAGCTTATTGTATTCTGAACTAGGTTCTTTAATCGCGTGAATTGATTTCATTATTTGGCGTTGCTGCGTTTTGAATAAAAGTTTCCAACGGTTATTTTCACTTGATAATAAATCAATACTCTGACCTTTAGATTGCTCCTGAGACATTCCGTTATGCGCCGGTTTACCCGCAGTTGATTGAGTTTTGATGTTTCGATCATCTACATCATATTCCTTAGCTGCATCTCGAACATTGTGTGCGGGTAGGTTTTATATCTCACTTTTGATGACGGCGCCAGCAATGGCTGAGCGGTAGCGCCGTCCTTTTGGGTTCGGTGGTATCGGGTTCATTGTAGAATAACAATATTCAATGCAGTATTTAACTTACTAAATGTGATCGTACAATACAATTCAAATAGGTAAACCGACAGTTTCGTACTAGATGAATATGAGTGTCCTGCTTGGTGTCTCGAGCAAAAAGTGAGCTTGGGAACCGTTCCCCACTCTGTCCACGTGCCGCCATTGCAACTGATAACTGACGTCACGGCGTTTTCCATTTCCTCTGTACTACAATTAAATAATAAAATTTAATCCTCTTTATCGTTAAATTATCGCTTTTTGCGACATACATAACATTGTTACTTACCTATTATTCATTCACTTTGTATGTAAGGCTTTCAATATAATGTGAGAATGAGATGCAAACTCTTTCAATATTAGGAAATTAAATACTGGCCGGTAAAGCTAATCTATGTAGCTGATTGCTATGAAAAAAGAAACTAACTGTCTTTAGTTTAAAAAAAAATACGGTAATTTCTTTGCAATGCTATTGAGTACGTTAGCAAAAATGGAGAAAATTGAACTGCGTGCTTACTTGTTTGAAAAAAAATTCTACGGATCAAGTCAATTTAGATTTGCGGGACACTTTGGGGTCTAATGCCGTCTATTCGACTGTCGCACGTTGGTGCGCCGAATTTAGACGTGGAAGAACATCGACCATGGACGACCCCCGCTCCGGACGCCCTACTATAGCAGTAACTGAAGAAATTGTGAAAAAAGTCGAAAACTTAGTTTTGGCGGACCGTCGTGTCACGGTTCGTTTTATTGCTGAAAATGTAAAGATTTCAACGAGGAGCGTGCATAATATTTTACATGAACGCTTTGGGTTTGAAAAAGTGGAAAATTTAAACTTTTTTGAAAAAAGAGATCGACTTCAAAAACTAAAAAGTGATTAATAACTTTAGCACAGAACACACATGACTTTAATTTCGGAAGTCGGTGGCTTTGTTCTGTTTGTTGTTTTGTAATGCCACCGACTTCCGAAACTAAAATCATGTGTGTTTTTATTTTCCACTTTTTAGTGCCTCCTTATCACCCAAATCCATTAAGAACCGGCAACACAGTTAAAACAGAGATTGAAAGTCCTTCAAAGATGGAAAGATGAAAGAAACGAAAACATCTTCTCGGTTTTTGTTGCTTTTTTTCAAAAAGCGCTAAATAAATTTCTGTTTGTTGTATACCTTCTCCTGAATGTAAGGCGCGTCGCTCACACGATCAACAGTCGAGGTGAAGATGAAGCGCGGGCGCATAAGCGGCACGCCGCCGTGTCGCAACAAGGTTTTCTTTACAAATGAACGGCAGTGCGATTATATACAAGAGTTGCGGCGCGGGGGAGGTGAAGGCGGGGCGGAGGCGAGGTGCAGGAGCAGGAGGGGCGCTCAAGTGTGCCCGAGACACGACTCCACCGCCATTTTGTCATTTGGTTTCGTGCGTAGCTGCGTTTAGACGTTTTAAACATGCGTAACGATTTTGAAACCAACGTGAAATTCATTGAAATTGTTCAATTAAATCCTTGTATTTATGACCAAACACGATCTGATTATAGTAATAGGAACAAACGAGATAAAGCGTGGGGCTAAATTGCACAACAATTAAAAAAAATAAGTGAATTAATTACATAAAATGTGAAGGAAGCATAGCCGCCTGCGCCTCGACTCTACGTAGAGACCTATTCTCGCCCGTGCCGCGACGCCGCGCCGCCTCTGACGCAACGTCACCTCGACTTACCAGTGAGCGACGCGCCTAACAAACATTTTTCTGAAAACCGCACCAAAATCGGTTCAGCCAAACGGGAGATAATCGCGGACAAACATACATATATACAAACATACGGGTCGAACTGAGAACCTCCTTTTTTTTTTAAGTCGGTCAAAAAGGTATCTGCGCGTTGGGTACCAATAATGCTTACTGACACACAAAAACAAACTAGAGTCGAGATTTGTCAAGAAGCTTTGGACCTGATACAGCAAGACGGGAACTTTTTTTGGCACGATTTATAACAATGGACGAAACATGACTCCATCATTACGACCCTGAAACGAAACTGCAGTCTATGACATGGCACACAAGTTCCGTTGCAATGGCTTCAAATCGTGATACTGGGTTCGATATCCTTAAGCATCCTCCGTATTCACCAGATCTCGCCCCCAGTGATTTCTACCTATTTCCGAGATTGAAAGAATACCCGAGAGGCCAGAAATTTGAAGACGAGGACGGTAGTCGCTGCAGTACAAGATTTTTTAAGTACTCAAGATGAGACCTTTTTTAAAAATGGTTTTTAAGTTTAGAAAAAAGATATACAATAAGTGTATTATGCTAAAAGGTGACGTAAAAATTACATTTAATAAAAGTTGTTTATAACATACTCATTCTCACTTTTTATTGAACGCCCCTCGTACACGGACGTACGGTCGGGCTGACCGGTCGGGTCCCGTCCCGTCGGACGTCACCGAAATGGGTCTATAATTCGACAATTATAGACCCATTTCGGTGACGTCCATACTCTGTAAGAGTATGGAACGGGTGCTGAATCGTAAGCTCCTGGCATACCTAGAAGCGAATGATATCCTCAGTGACCGACAATACGGCTTCCGCCGAAATCGATCAACTGGGGATCTTCTAGCGTATGCCATTCACATCTGGAGTGAGGCCATCGAGAAGCATGGAGAGGCACTAGCAGTCTCTCTTGACATCTCAAAGGCCTTCGACAGGGTCTGGCACGATAGCCTTATTAATAAGCTTCCTTCCTTCGGTCTGCCCGCTGGATTGTGTGATTGGATTGCAGATTTCCTGAGGGATCGGTCTATTCGAGTGGTCATAGATGGCTGCTCGTCCGGACTGCTGGATATTAATGCCGGGGTTCCTCAGGGGTCGGTGCTCTCAGCAACATTGTTCCTGCTGCATATTAATGATCTGCTACCTTTGGGTATGCAGACGACAGCACTGTCGCTGAGAGATACGTTTCCGACGCACGAGCTGGTGGGTCGCAGATCCGGTCTCTCCGGGAGGCGATGGTTGAGCGCTTGAACTTGTCCTTACAGGCTGTCTCTGAATGGGGCGACGCCAATCTGGTCAAGTTTAATGCTGCTAAGACCCAAGCGTGTCTCTTTTCCGCTAAAAGGAGCCAATTCCACCTAGCTCCATCTTTCCGAGGTGTAACCGTGCCGATAACCGACCGACTTGAGCTTCTTGGTGTTACGTTAACATCAACCCTCAATTTTGGCCCTTTCATAGAGGCAAAGGCTCAAGTGGCTGCCAAAAAGCTGGGGATCCTAGCAAAGGTGAGATGGTACTTCACGCCGGAACAGCTGCTTAAACTTTATCAAGCGCAAGTTCGATCGTGTATGGAGTACTGCTCTCATCTTTGGGACGGATCTGCCAGATACCAGCTTGATGCCCTAGAGTCAATTGAGAAACGAGCCAAGAGGATCATTGGCAATGATAGGCTCGTCGAGTCAAAGCTCCAAAGTCTTGAGCATCGACGCCGAGTTGCTGGCCTGTCGGTTTTCTATCGGTTGCATTTTGGGGAGTGTGCGACGGAATTGCATAATTTAATTCCGCCGAGCCCGTTCCATCATCGGACCACAAGACGTACGGCGATGCGCCACCGGCACACGGTGGACATCCCACCCACACGCACGAAACGTTTTGGGAATACATTCATTGTGCGTACTGCTAAGGAGTGGAATTCCCTGCCTGAGTCTGTGTTTCCTGACAGCTACAACCTGGGAGTCTTTAAGGCAAGAGTTAATAGGTTACTTCTAGGCAAGCGTGCTCCATCTTAGACCGCATCATCGCTTCCCATCAGGTGAGATAGTGGTCAAACGTATGCCTATCAATAGATACTACACTAATTCAAAAGGTTTTGTTCCTGTTACCCTACGCACTATTATAAGTCTGTGTTGTCTAGCAACTGAATTGCCTCAACATTCACATGTCGATGAAGTCTGTGTTCGTGGGCTTCAGCAGATTTTTGGATAATGGTGGTGACGGAGTCCATTTTAAGGTCACGGTGAACGTCTTCATGTCTTATGTACCAGGGTTCATTGACAGCGGCATCCCTGAGTACTTTATTTTGGAATTGTTGGATTATATCGACGTTGCTATTTTTAGTACAGCCCCAAAATTGGATCTCATACGTCCAAATGGGCATCAGAACATGTTTGTATAGGGTTATTTGAAACATTCCAATAGTTACGACTCTTTGTCAAAAGCTGACGCGACATCTAAAAAAGTAGAAGTAGAAATGGGCGTAGCGTGAGTGTGTCGTGTTGTTGTGTCGCAGCGGAGGCGAGTGCGCGCTGCTGTGTACCGAGCGGCGCCTGCTGGACACGGACGGCGCGGCCAGCGCGGACAGCACCACGACGGCCGCGCGGCCGCCCGACACCGCGCCCCCCACCTCCCTGCGCACCACCGAGGAGACTGTCGAGCCCGTCTCAGACACCGAGCCTCCGCCGGCCGAACCACTCAGTTCCGCGCGACCTCCTCATACCCAAACTTGTGAGCGGTTGTTTACTTAATAGGTACAGCTTATATAGAAGTACTACTTCAGCTTCAGCTATAATACTTGCAGGTTGTAACTTGCCTTACTATAAATTACTATCGCTTTAATAATGTACGTGTGCTCCTTTGTAATCCTGGGTTACATATTTGTCACAGTTCACCCTCTAGTGCGGCTGGTGGGCCCGCTGGTGCCGACGCGCACGGCCGCGCCGCCGTCGTCGCAGAGCTCGGCACTGTCGTCGCAGAGCTCGGCGCTGTCGTCGCAGAGCTCGGCGCGGCCCTCGTTCGAGTTCGAGCCCAACCGGCCCGACTTCAAGGTAAGCTACGAGCTGCGCGTCCGCCGCGAGACGCCCCGTCTCGGGCGCCGCCGCCGCAGTGCCGCGACCGGGTGTTTCTAGGGTGGACCCGCGCGAACCTCAAGCGTGTACTTGAAGGCGGGTGAGTACGGGGACAACGCTGCCGACTACGGCGGCGAGGAGGCGCTGTCGCCGTCGAGCAGCGCGGAGCCAACGCGCGCCGCGCCCTCCGCTGAGTCCGCCGCGGTTTTCGGCGCGGTCTCAGGCGCGGTCTCCGGCGC
Source organism: Charanyca ferruginea (assembly GCA_947361185.1). Taxonomy (NCBI): domain Eukaryota; kingdom Metazoa; phylum Arthropoda; class Insecta; order Lepidoptera; family Noctuidae; genus Charanyca; species Charanyca ferruginea. The sequence goes on from OX376068.1 coordinate 27,627,375, forward strand.
GGTCACTGGCGCGGTCTCCGGTGCCACGGGCCGCGCCAAGGTGCAACTGCGCGTGTCGCCCGTGCCGCGCATCTCGCGCGCCGCCCCGCGCCCCGTCACTGACGCATATCTACTGTATTTTCTTGTAGCGATTACAAACTTAGCGAATTAACGTAAATAAGTGCTTTTATTTATTTCACAACTCCACTCATGTCTCTTTGTGCACTCCCTGTAATAGTTTCTGGAAGGCCACGACCAGATATTTTAGTTTACATACTCTTTACCTTAACAACTAACACAACAACAACAATAACACAACAAACAACACAATAACAAACAACAACGTTGTTGTTATGTGTCTGACGCGGACAAAACATTGACAATCACACAATTTTTAATTTTGAAAGAATATTACTTTTATTTAATTTTTTCGACTAAATTTTGAAAGTTTTGGACGCAGAGACTACGTTATGTAAGGGACCCGCAGATACGTAACTAACTCGCTAGCATTTTTTTTCTGAATGGTAACTCGTAGGTCCACCTAGGAACGGACATGCTGAAGCAAATAGCTTCAATTCCTCAAGCTAAAGCTGTTTGAGCGGATAATCGGCGGAGGATGCAGTGTCCCAGGGCGAAGTGATGTTGGCGGTGTCCTGGATATCTCCAACGCCTTCAACACCCTGCCCTGGAGTTGTGTACGGGAGGCACTGCGGTATCATCGAGTGCCTTCCTACCTCCGCCGCATCGTTGGGGCTTATTTGTCGGAGAGGTGTGTCACCTACGTGGGACGTGATGGCGGACACCAGCGGTGCATGTCGTGCGGTGTTCCGCAGGGTTCCATCTTAGGACCGCCCCTGTGGAACATCGAGTACGACTGGGTGCTGTGGGGCGAGCTCCAGCGTAGACCTGACGTGTTAAGCTGATGACACATTGGTCACGCCCTGGGGGAGCTCGTATAGGGAGGCAGCATTGCTGGCGACGGCTGCGGTCTCACAGGTGGTGAGCCGCATCCGGTGCCTTGGCCTGGAGATGGCCCTCAACAAGTCGGAGGCTGTGATATTTCATGGCCCCCGGCTGGCGCCGCCGCCGCGATCACACATCATGGTCGAGGGGGCCCGAATAGCTGTCGAGTCAACTATGAAGTACCTCGTGGATTTTGGCCCCCACTTCCAGCGGCTGGCGCCAATGTTGTTAGGCACGGCTGGGGCGTTGTCAACATTGCTTCCCAATTTGGGGGCCCGAGCCGCCTATACTCGTAGGCGGCTCTACGTGGGGATCGTGCGATCGATGGCCCATGATCTGGGCGGCTGACCTGACCGGAAGCCACAGCGGGCAATGGCCGGCAGAGTCATCAGGGGATATTGAACGATCTCCTACGAGGTGGCTTTTGCACTGGCCGGATCCCCGCCCTGGGACCTGGAGGCGAAGGTACTCGGGTCATTGTACCGGTGGCGCGAGGATGCGCGGGCGCGGGGCGAGCGACCGATGCAGCGACATTATAGAGCTGCGTCGGTCTTAGCTTCTCGAGTTCCTGGTGGTGGAATGGCGGGACAGGCTTTTACGCCCTACAGCCAGCCTCGACATCATTGAGGCGGTCCGGCCAGCGCTCGAGCGCTAGCTCGGGAGGAGGCACAGCTCCCTTTCGGGTGGCGCAGGTGCTTTCGGGGCATGGTTGCTTCAGGAAGTACCTGTGTCACATAAGCAGGGAGCCGGACGCCCGGTGTCACCACTGCGGCGACTGTCGGGAGGACACGGCACGGCATACGCTGGCAGAGTGTGCCGCTTGGGAGGAGCCGCGTCATGCCGTCATTTCAGAAGTAGGCAGTGTCCTGTTACTGCTGGCCGTGGTCGAGTCGATGGTCGGCAGCGCAGAGCCCTGGGACGCGGTGGTGACCATCTGCGAAACTCAAACTCAAAGGACGTCTGTCGCCCCCCACATACATTAGGACTCGAGGTGGCGGCGCGTAGTGTTTCAAGCGCGCTCCTCATCGACGTCCGGGTCCGGGGGGGAGTCGAACACCTCACTCCCCCCCTGCCCCGAGGTGGCCCAGGTGGCAGAAGCGGGCCAGTCGGGGGTTCTTAAATTAAGAACGGCCCTCCAAGAACTAAAAGCATCTAATATTCAATGTCAACAGCTGTTGCAAGAGAGAGATGAAACTTATTAACCGCGCAACTAAAAAGTGTACTTAAGAAACGGCTTCTAGAACTCGCTTACACTGAGACAGAATCTTTCCTCTAACATTTGTTTCAATTTAAGGTGCCAGAAAAACATCACATCACACAAAACATCACACATACATCATCATCACATACACACACTCACAACTTAACGCACGTTTTACTTAATTTACCTTGTAAACTTTTTTTATGCTCATTCGCACTCTGACCCCCAAGATACAAGCCCTGCTTAGTTTGGGGGTCAACGGTTAAACCAAAAATTGAGATGTTTAAACTCAACTTGCTTATGAAATGTACCGTTAGTTATCACCTCTTCTTTTCTGCCAATAAACTTTTTTTGTATTTTTTTATGTATTTGCATGCTTGTTTGCACGCTGCATGCTTGCTTGCATGCTGCATGATTGCTTGCACGCTGCATGCTTGCTTGCATGCTGCATGGTTGCTTGCACGCTGTATGGTTGCTTGCGCGCTGCATGCTTGCTTGTATGCTGCATGCTTCCTTGCCTGCTGCATGCTTGCCTGCTGCATGCTTGCTTGCACGCACGCGCAGTAGGTTTGGCTAGAACTGAGACCCCGCATTCTTGGTAATAATTTTTATATTAAATCCATACTAATATTATAAATGCGAAAGTAACTCTGTCTGTTACGCTTTCACGATGAAACGGCTGAACCGATTTTGATGAAATTTGGTATGTATATAGCTTGAACCCCAGGGAAGGACATAGGCTACTTTTTACTCAGCGACTTCGTCTGCATCCACTATTACCGCAAATTCACGCGGACGAAGTCGCGGGCATAAGCTAGTAAACAATATAATGGATAAAGAATATTTGATTTGTTATTCTATGATATGATTATTCTAACATTAAACTTTATGTGAAACAAAAATCAACGATAAAAAAATCTTCAAAGTAAGTATTCTGCGTATTGATTATTATGAAACGAAATTATAACAAAAAAAATATGTGAAACGAAAGTCTATAAAACTATTAAACAACGTACAACCCATGTATAACATATAAGAATAATAGTACCATTGTACAAGTAGTTAAATACATGTTTTCATATGCACATTTCAATTAAATTCGTTTATTATTAGCGGCTATAGCTCTCAAATAATCACTTTTATTGGTGTTGCTTTAAAATTCAATATAGGTTATATTAATAAAAAGATATTTAATTCTATCAAAGAAACATAAATTACACTTGGTAAATGTTTCTTTCTGAGTATTAGTGAAAATATTATGGTAATTATGTTTAGGGATAGAAGCGTTATGATAAAAAACAGTAGGAGTTTAAATATATTTACATTAATGATATTATTAATTAAAATTGTCGGAAACATGAGTGTTATGAACATCGCCGGTAGCACTACAAATAGTATTGTAGCGGTAGCGCGACCTCTGCGCGCCGCCATCCTGAAAGCATACACATGCGTCCTTCCGCCACGGAGCGCGAACGCAGACTAAAGCGCCCCTTAGAAGCGCGGGATATTTATGGTTTGACCCGCGGAGTGAATCGCGACCGCGATCGATCTAAATACTTCGGAATCCTGCGCTCTGATTGGTTGTACATATTTTAGCATTTAGGTATATCACTACGCATAGGTTTAAGTTTGTAATATAATAGGGCTCATTTTATTTTAATAAATCATTCCATTTTCTACACTCGCTCGGTGTTGTCATTTACCCATAAACTTTATACTAGAGGACACTCGCCTCTAAATTGGTGACCCGACAATCCTGAATCAAGACGCCTACCTTCAGATACTTCTAATAGTGAAGAACCGTCGAGATCAAGTGAAACAGCATCATGTCAAGGGATAATGCCGAAGATTTCTGTGACGCCCAAGGAACCGTGACAGCGAAGAGCGACGTGGCTACGGTATCATTACCAGCACGTATACCACCATTTTGGCGCCAAAACCCCCGTCTCTGGTTCGCTCAATTTGAAGCCGCCATCGCCGCTAGCAAAATTGGAGAAGAACAGAGATTCAACCTCGTCGTCACACAGCTGGGCTACAACGATCTAGAACAAATTGGCGATATCATCCTCAATCCACCTAGTTCTGGCAAGTACACCGCACTCAAGAACAGGCTGATGTCAACATACCAGGAATCAGACCATCGCCAGCTACAGAAATTACTCGGCGGCCTCGAACTCGGCGACCAGAAACCTACCCAGCTACTCCGCAAGATGCGTGATTTGAGCGGGAAACTCCTAACAGATGAAGCACTCCAAGTCATGTGGCTCAACCAGCTGCCCACGCAAGTCCGCGCCGTGCTCTCTGTGAACACCGAATCCACGCTCGAGATACTAGCTGCAATGGCCGACAAAATGATGGAGCACTTCGAGCCAGCATCAGTCGCCGCAGTCTCCACCGCAACCACGTCAAGTCAACAGAATGCTGCATCCATGACGAACCTACAAGTCGATTTGTTATCAGAACAAATCGAAAAATTATCACTCGAGATCGCTGACCTACGCACGAGTCAACAACAGCGCGCGGCGTACCCCCGCCGCCCTCGCCCCCGTTCCCGCCACCAGTCCGCGTCGCGGCAACGCAGCGGTTCGCGCCAAAATTCCCGCGCGCCAAGCAAGCCGGGCGACGCTGATTGGCTGTGTTGGTATCACCACCGATTCGGAGAAGAAGCTCGCAGGTGTGAGTCCCCGTGTTCAACAAAGAAGCGGGAAAACTAGAACATACATCGACTGTGGCGGGAGTCGATGTTAATCAACGAAGCCACCGCCTATGCATCACCGACATTAACAACAGAGAGAAGTTTCTTGTCGACACCGGAGCCGACATATCTGTGTTAGCAGCAAGAAACAAACAATATTTGAAGCCGACAGAAAACACCTACAAATTATTCGCAGCGAACGGCACAGAAATATGTACCTACGGAGAGCGTACACTCGAGCTCAACTTAGGTTTACGTAGAAAATTCAGATGGACATTCGTCGTCGCTGACGTGAAGACATCGATACTGGGCGCAGATTTTCTAGTAAATCACAAATTACTAGTCGACTTACATCATCGAAGACTAATCGACCGCGTTACCGATCTCAGCGTTAACGCCGTCCAAGTACAGTCAACTGAAGAAACCGTCTACATAATCGACCGTAACCACGCCTATCATGACATCCTGAAGAAGTATCCAGACATTCTGCGACCCATGTCACTCAAGACTCCGGCTAAACACGACGTAACACACCGCATAGAAACAACAGGACAACCTATTTACTCGAGGCCACGCCCCCTTCCTCCGAACAAATACAACGCCGCAAAACTCGAATTCGAAAAGATGATGGAGATGGGTATCTGCAAATGAAAACTTTAGGATGAGAGTGATCATTCGGATTACAAATCCTTAGGAAGTACAATTTCGGGTAAAGAACTTTAGGTGAGCCAATATGGACCCATATTTTTCAATATTTTATTTTAACACTTTGTCGGCGTGACTCTAAAAACCACATAATAGTAAAGATACACCAGAATTGCAACAGGATAGACCGCTTACGTAACTTAGAATAGGTATTCATAACTGAAAAGTATCAAATAAAAAAATAAATTAGAAAAATAAAAAACCCGACTGCGGAAGAAGTAAACTTTATATAAAAACTGAAAAGAAATAAACAAGTCCTGTAGTCTAGAATTATGTTTAGTAATGTTGAATAACTATACCATTGAAATGAAAACCACGGCAATAGCGATTTGATCAGTCGGGACCCATTAAAATCTAGACTGATCAAATCGCTATTGGCGTGGTTTTCATTTCAATGGTATAAGTAGTTATTCAACATTACTAAACATAATTCTAGACTACAGGACTTGTTTATTTCTTTTTTTAGTTTTTATATAAAGTTTACTTTTTCCGCAGTCGGGTTTTTTATTTTTCTAATTTATTTTTTGATGCTTTGTATCTTAAATGGTTCACAATTTTTTTGCACTTGGTGATAAGGTTATTTACTTCCTCAGTTACTTGCATAAGCGTTACTAAGTCTTGCAGGGCATGCCCAGGACAAAGACGATTTTCCACCTATAGCAAATAAGCAGGCCTTTTCATAATGAGTTCAGCGACTGTCACCAATCAAATAATCAATTGCTGAACATATTTTTTTTTTTTCGCGCGGCGCGCCATTGCTTTTCTACGGCGGCGGCGGCGCGAGGAAATAGATGGCGGCGGCGGCGCGCCGGCGCGGCGCTCTTACCTCATAAATAGTAAAATAAATAAAATTGGAAGATAGTAAGAACATTTATGAAATAGATACTCAGCGTTTGCAATCAGAAATACAGGTTCTGGATGACTCACTAAAGTCCCTTTATGGTAAATATATGATATCTGAAAAATACAGACGAATTGATAACCTCCTCCTTTTTTGAAGTCGGTTGAAAACCAAATAAAGGAACATACAGGGTGTCCGGTAATTAATGGATAACCTTGAAATGGCTTATAGTAGAACTTATGGCCATTCAGAAAAAAATACGAAAAAAAAAAAACATTTCTAGTCGTAGTGCAATAATGTAAAATAAGGCGAATTTTTTTTTTATATTTAATCTTGGGGACTACTTATGATAGATTTTTTTTCGTATTTTTTTCTGAATGGCCATAAGTTCTACTATAAGCCATTTCAAGGTTATCCATTAATTACCGGACACCCTGTATACTAGCTGCAAATGAGTTAGTGGATTTGTGTTATTACAACGCAGACAGAGTGGACTCGCTGACTCTCAGCAATACGCAGTGTACTTGTCAGAGGGAGTCTGACCTTGTGGCCGTCCAGCCTGAGGCAACGGAGTCCCCAGCTGTGAGTGCCCAAGGTTGTATCTCCAACCATAACCATGGTATTGTACAAGAAGTGCCACAGGCAGTATCTAGTACTTGTTCCTCTGGTAGCCATCAAGCAAGTCTTTCAGTACCTAATGTTTTCTGATGGTATAGGCAGAGGTATAGGGAAATTAATTAATAATAACCTAAGATATAACATTCAGAACCATTGTACACCAGGGTTATCCTACAAACATATAATGGCATCAATAACAAAGTTTCAATATAATCCATCAACCAATATTTCTGTATTTATAGGTAATAGTTTAAAGGTCACCAAGGAAGATATTACCGACTGTGTTACAGATATTCTAAACATTAATTGTAATAAAATAATTTTGTGTGCTTTCCTATATTTTAAACACTTAACATGTGCATCTTCTAGTAAGTCACTATAGTGACAAGCTTAATGTTTTTTGACACCAACAGTTTTGTTGGAAAATTAAAATCGACTAGGGATACTGTGTATCTGCCCTTTAGGTTTAGATATCAAATAGCGCGGCTATTAGCTTATAGTATTAACTCAGACATAAGTAGTATGTCGAAGTCTTGTGTTATTAGCTCCACATCAATTAGTAATAATACTAATAATAAGGTGGTGACCCAGAATGATTGTAGCACTTATGCTATAAATAATAACTGTACGAAGGAGGATCCATGTGTCATTATGGACCAGCCATCTATTGATGCGAGTTGCACAAGTGGTAGGAACTCACTACCTGATATCATTGAAATCCGTGGTCAAACTCCGGATAATAATTTAAACTAGTTTGTAAGACAACAGAAGGTACCAATAACAATATAGTTAAACCTACAAACAACAAAGTACCTTCTTGCTCTCAAAAAGATAAGTTGTAGAAACAGCAGAATACCTTGAAATTATTTCATCAAAATATTCAAGGTATTTCATCCAAATTAATAGAAATTGAAATGTTTTTAGAAAAAGCCATGTTTGACATTGTTTGTTTTACTGAACATTGGTTAAAGGATTACCAACTATGAAAACTATAGTGTGGGCAGTTGTTTTAATCGCAAAGCTATGTCGCGTCGAGGCTCATTGATCTTATTAAAAAAATGTTTAAAATACATATAAAGAAAGGAATGACATTGTTGGCCTATCGGTTGAACATTGCATCGAACTTTCCTGTGTCGAGCTGGTTGAGCATATTATAGTGTGCGTGTACAGACCCCCAAGCTACCAAAACTATTCTTTATTTGAGTCTGTAATGGAAGATGTATTAGCGAAACTTGCAACGTGTAGCAAACCCGCAATTATTTGTGGTGATTTTAATATTAATGTTTTAGAAAATAATTTGAATAGTAGGCGATTATTAAGCCTTTTTAAATCATTTAATTTGTCGAATGTTTTCATGGAGTCTACTAGGGTAACTCCAACTACTGCTACCTGCATCGATAATATTTTTTGCGATTGCGACTATGTAGATAAAGCTATTGTTCATTATTTACCATCGGATCATAGCGGTCAAACGGTAACATTTATGTTCAAAATGCCTACGACAAAAGTGCAAATACAATTTAGACCAATAACAACTGGTAAATTAAATAAATTTAATAAAACTCTAAATAATAATTTAAGTACTCTGGACCATAATAACAACGATGCAAATAAATTGTATAATGATTTATTTTCTGTGGTCCAAACTGAATTCAATACAAATTTTGAAAAAAAGGCGAAATATATTAGCCCTAAGTTTATATTTAGTGACTGGGCAACTAAGGTTATTAGAAAAAGTAGAGAAAGACTGTTTGAGCTGTATGGCCTTAAGCCTTATATTAACACGGAATCTTTCAACAAGTATGTTGCTACTTATTCTAAAGCTTTTAGAAATACTTGCAAGGTAGCGAAAGCGCTATACATTAGTAACAAGATCAAATCGGCGGACGATAAAATAAAGACAGTTTGGAAAGTTATAAATAACGAAACTAGCAAGAAAAAGTTCGTAACGCAGAATATACATTGGAGACATCACATGGTCCCGTAAGCTCTAACATAGAAGTAGCTCGTGAATTTGTAAATTTCTTTACTAGCATACCAATCAAAACCACGGAAGCTTTGAATTCCTCACCTGATGACTCAATTGCGTTATTAAAGGCGAACGTTCCACGCTGCCCGGTAGAATTTCAATTTAAACATATTGACCCCATGACCGTTTTAAAAGCTTTTCGGCAAATCAAAATAAAATTTACTGAAGATCTGTGGAGTATGTCTATTAAAGTTTATACATCTATAATATAAACGATATCACCTTATTTGGCTTTAATACTTATTACGTGCGTAGACCAAGGTGTTTTCCCAGATTTAATGAAATTTAGTAAGGTCATACCTCTTTTCAAATCCGGGGATAGTAAAGATACTAACAATTATAGACCCATGTCCGTGTTGCCGGCTTTCAGCAAGGTTTTTGAAAAGTGTTCCTTACACTGCTTGTATTAAGATTCAATTTGGATTGTGGACTGTATGTTAGAATAAAATACGTGTCGTCGATTCACTGTTTTAATGCAGACTAAAAAAACATAGGTAGTTGCTAAGCAGAACATACCGCCCACCAAAAAGGGCTTGACTCTTTTAACAAAATTGAATGTATTACCTATGCAAATAATTGGTTTATTTTGTAAATAGGCTTACATAATCACTCTCAAATAATTAGATGTACATTTACTACTAAGAAATATGTACATTTTACTAACGTGATTCATTAACATAACTTCATAACAACATGGTCACAATTAATCAATCATCCTTACTATTCACTGGTAAAGAACATAACTTAGTGATACACCTTTTAGTTACATTGTCTCCACTTTTGACGCTGTAAACTCTTGTAACATTATCGGGTCCAGGGTGCTTTGCCATTATGCGACCAAGCAACCACTTGCCTGGCGGCAGATTGTCCTGTTTTATTAAGACAATGTCGTTAATTTCAAACTCTCTCCTGTGTTTTATCCATTTTGGCCTCTGTTGTAACCTGGAAAGATATTCATTCTGCCATCTTTGCCAGAATTCTCTCAACAGCCTTTGTGTATACTTCCAACGGGACAAATGGTTTAAATTAACATCTCGTATGTCGGGCGTAGGAGCTATCGTAGGGGCTTCTCCTATTAAAAAATGACCAGCTGTCAAGGGATTAATGGTGTCGACATCTAGATCGTCTATGGGACAAAGGGGGCGCGAGTTTAGGCAGGATTCGATTTCACATAGAAGAGTTGTCATTTCTTCACAGGTCAAGTTTGTTGTTAAGATCCTTTTCATGTGGTACTTTAAAGACTTCACACCTGCTTCCCACAGGCCACCAAAATTGGGGCTGTAAGGCGGGATAAAGTGCCATTGCGTGCCGTCTTGCGCAAGAGAATCTGCCACTTGACCTTTGAACTCCAACTTAGCATTGTTCCATGCCTCTACTAATTCCTTATTAGCTCCGATGAAATTCCTACCCTGGTCGCTCCACAAATGGATACATCTGCCCCTTCTAGCGATAAACCTTCTAAAGGCTCCAATAAATGATTCCGATGTGAGATCACCGACCAACTCAAGGTGTATGGCCTTGGTACTCATGCATATAAATATGGAAATATAAGCTTTCGTGGTTCTGCCTCCCCTTCCCTTCGATATCAGAACTGTATATGGTCCAGCAAAATCTACACCACTGTGTAGGAAAGGGCGAGATGGTGTAACTCTTACACTAGGAAGATCTCCCATTATTTGGGTTCTGGCTTTGGCTGACACTCTAGCACATACAAAGCATTTGTGTATATGCGATTTCACAGCATTCTTTGCTCTAATGATCCAGTATTTCGATCGCAAGTAACAGAGCATCAACTGAACACCTCCATGGAGTGTTCGTTGATGTGCATCAGCGATAATCAGTGTACTAAGAGCGTGCTTACTGTCCAAAATTATAGGATGCTTATTGTCATTACTAAGGCTAGCGTGTCTAAGCCTGCCACCGACTCGTAGTATTTGCTCGTCATCTATGAATGGGTTCAATGATTTTAGATGACTAATCTGTTTCACCTGTTTTGATCTCAAAATTGTTTCTATTTCTTCTATAAAACTTTGTGTCTGTGACTTTCGTATACATATCTTCAATGCATTTTCCAATTCTTCGGTAGTGACATGATCTAGAACATTCTCGGTTTTCTTAAAATTCAAAAATCTTTTGCAATACACTAATGTTTTCAGTAATTCTCCTAAACTACTAAAATTTTCAACTTTCAGAATATCTTTGTCTTCTTTGTGTATTGTGTTTAGTAAAACTTTAATTTGTCTTGTCTCTAAATCTGTTTGGCTTATATGTGCTCTTCTAAATTCTATTTTCGTTTGCAAGAGAAACTTTGGGCCGTACCACCATAGTGAGTTCTCTTGCAATTCCGATATTGTTGTGCCACGTGATGCAACGTCTGCTGGATTTTCTTCAGAGTGTACATGATACCACTGACTGCTACTTATATTCTCTAATATTTCCACCACACGATTTGCCACAAACGGCTTCCACCGATTGGGCTCGCCAACAAGCCAAGACAGAACTATGGACGAATCAGTCCATGCATAAACTTGTGTGGATGGTACTCTCATAGCCTGAGCAGCGTGATTTATCAGCTTTGACAGAAGTAATGCTCCGCATAACTCGAGACGAGGCACAGATATAGTTTTTACAGGGGCCACCTTGGTTCTCGCAGCAACAATGCTCGTTTTGATGGCTCCGTTTGAATCTATAGTTCGACAATATACAACTGCTGACATGGCGTGCATAGATGCGTCGCTAAACCCATGAAGTGTGATGTCATGCTTAGCGGTACTAAGTGTATTGAGCCATCGTTGTATCTTGATACTATTGGCATTGTTTAAATCGTTTCGAATATCAAACCAACTTCTTTCTAGGTCTTCACCCACATGTTCGTCCCAGCCAATACCTTGTAACCACAACTTTTGTACAAATATTTTAGCTCTAATAACTGCAGGTGCGATCCAACCGAGGGGATCGAACAATCGTTGCAAATCAGCTAAAATTGTCCTTTTTGTAGTGTCTTTAGAAATAGGTGGTAGTGATAAAGTGTATTGAAATTCATCATCACCTAAATTCCAGGCTATTCCTAAAGTTTTAACAGTACCTTCCATTTTGATATCTAAGCTTGCTTTTACTGATCTGTCGTTGGGTTCGATGGATTGAAGGAATTCAGCATTGTTAGATGTCCACTTTCTTAGTTTAAATTTGCCTTTGTTGAGAATCATTTGTACTTGTTGGCTGACCTCAATAGCTTCTAAAACAGTGTCGCACCCAGAAATAAGATCGTCGACGTAAAAATCTTCTTCGATCACCCTGCATGCGACTGGGTAACTTTTACCTTCATCATGTGCCAATTGCATAAGAGTTTTTATGGCAAGGTACGGTGCCGCAGCAGTTCCAAAAGTTACTGTTCGAAGTCTGTAGTCCTTGATCTCACCAAATGTAGAAGTATTCTGTGTCTGTCGCCATAATACTCTTTGGAAATCAGAACTGTCTTTGGTTACTAAAACCATCCTATACATCTTCTCTATGTCACTTGCAAAACAAATTTTGTGTAAACGGCATCTCATTATAATGCTTCTTAAATCTTCTTGAAGGACTGGTCCGATCAAAAGTTCATCATTGAGTGATATTCCGTTGACACCCTTACAAGAAGCGTCGAATACTATTCGGGTCTTCGTCGTCTCTTTTTCGGTTCGTACAACCGCGTGATGTGGTAGATATACTGAATCGTTATGAATTTCTTGTACTGATACTTCTTCCATATGGCCCATTTCAATATATTCTTCAATTGCTTCAGTGTACGCTTTTTTCAAATCTTTGTTTTTATTTAATTTTTGTTCTAGGTATTCTAATCTTCTTAACGCAATACTTCGCGTGTTTCCTTCTACTGACTTAGGAGTGTTTGTTTTGAATGGTAGCTTCACGATATATCTTCCCTCTTCGTCTCTTCTGTAGGTCGTTTCATATGTCTTCTCGCAAAGCTCTTCATCTTTTGTTAACTTTCTTTTTGTGTTTGTATCTATTTCCCATAGAACCTTCAACATTTCGTCAATTTCTACCTGGTGGTGCATGACGATCATAGATTGCTCTGGTTGTGAATTGTCATCTATTTTGCCAAATAAAATCCATCCTAGGCTGGTTTTTTGCGCGCATGGTGAACCTGGAGGACCTTTGATGACGCCATTCTGTAGTATTTGTGCATACTCTTCGTGACCCAGAAGCAAGTCTATTGTACTTGATGTGTAGTAATTAGGGTCAGCCAGACTGAGCCCTGTGAGGTGAGGCCAGTCGTGTGCTTTTATTGTTGTTTTAGGGATCTCGGTAGTCAGTTGTTTGCTTATGACGTAAGCATCAATCTCGAGGTTGAACTTCGTACACCTTGATAATACCTCTACTTGAACTACCTGCTTGATTTTAGACTTCATAGATCCCATTCCTAATATGCTTCCATTGATTGGTTGTCTTCTAAGCTTTAACATTTGAGCGGCTCTTTCGGTAATAAAACAACTCTCTGATCCGGGGTCTATTAGCGCCCTCAGCACAGTAGTGTGCCCATCTTTACTTCGTACTAAAACTACTGCCGTCGCTAATAGTGCAATTTTCTTTCTATTCCCGGAGTGGTTTTGTGAGTGTGTGGTCATCGCTGTATTGACGCTTGTTTTGACTTCTTCTTCACTTTCTACATTAGTTTGGGTTATTCCCTTCGGTTGAGTTTCATTACTTGGTGGACCTTGAATAACTGTTGTTCCCTTTCGGTGAAGAAGTGTGTGATGACGTTTACGACAGAGTCTGCATGATACTGGCAGCCTACAATTCTTGACGGAGTGTCCAGGAACCAAGCAGTTAAAACAGATGAACTTGGTTTTGACTAATTCAAATCGTTGAGTTGGTTCCATTTTTCCGAAGTCCTTGCAATGGCTGAGTGAATGGTCACCCTTACATATGGAACATTCATTCTTTTCAGCAGTCGAAATATGCAGCGAACGTTCTCGAATCTTTTCTTTTGACGAAGATGGTGAAATCAGCTCGAGCGTGCGAAATTTGGATTCTAAAAACTTCATTAATGATGATAATGTTGGCAGCGTATCACCGTCATGTATACTGACATGTTCTTCCCACTCTTTGTGTAAGTCCATATCCAACTTTTGCACGACTACAAACACAATCATAGGGTCCCACGTGTCGATGTTAAGGCCTTGATTCTTTAGACTATGAAGGCACTCAGTAGTAATATCGTGCAAGGACTTGATGTGGTTAGCCGTCTGGTTGGGTAATTTCTTTTGATTAAACATGCGCTTGAGTAGTGACGTAACTATTAGACGCTTGTTACTATAACGCTTTTTCAGAATATTCCACGCTTGACTATAATTTTCTTCAACTATTTGAATATGCTTGAGTAAAGCTTCAGCTTCGCCAGTGACGCTCGTCTTCAAATAATGCAGTTTCTGTACACTGCTGAGTGATGTATTTTGGTGAACCAATGACATAAATAAGTCTTGGAAAGTAGGCCAATCTTCGTAATTACCAGTAAATGAAGGCAACTGTATCCTTGGCAATTTGACTTGTGGAGCTTGAATGTTTTGGTTTATTGTGTTGGAAGCATCGACGATCATCTTAGTCTGTGCAGATGTCGATGCAGCTGACGTCAACAAATCCTTAATGTCGGCTTTGATTTGCATAAACGTTTCTTCACATAAACTGTATTCATCTTTGTTAAAATACTCGAACTGTTTACGTTTATCTTTCGTAACCACTTTTAATAAATTCCTATGTGCGTTTTTAAACGATATCCAATACTCGTCAATACATTGTATTTTTGCTTCTAAGTAGCCTGTGGTGAGGCGGGCCTTGGGACATTTCTTAAAGTTGTCTTTTGTCTTAATTATGATGTTGTATAAATCTTCCAACTCACTCAGTATTTGTTCGGCTGTTTCCATCGTTGTAGTGGTTCTTTATGTGTAAAATATATGTCAATACGTTGCACAGTTCATATATAACAAAGTTCGATACACTGGTCACTCAAAATGTCTTGAAAATCACTTAAATGTTCAAAAATGTCCAAATACGACGTACACGTGCATTTTATAATTTCTTTCAATAACAACAATTTTTTGCAATTAACTCGGCGTTGGAATGCGGTCTCCTTATCGCTTGATCTATCCGGCTCGTTTGGACCAAAATGTTCCTTACACTGCTTGTATTAAGATTCAATTTGGATTGTGGACTGTATGTTAGAATAAAATACGTGTCGTCGATTCACTGTTTTAATGCAGACTAAAAAAACATAGGTAGTTGCTAAGCAGAACAAAAAGATTATGCTTAATCAGATTCTTGCTCATTTTAACACAAACACCAAAGGGCGTTGTACGACTGACGCCGGTGTCACTTTATTAAAACACATATTTACTGCGTGGGAAGAGGCACAAGATGCCATAGGAATATTTTGTGACCTCTCCAAGGCATTCGATTGCGTAAATCACGAGACATTACTTCTGAAACTTGAGCATTACGGACTAGGTAAACTTGCGTTTAGTTTAGTGAAATCTTATTTAAATGATAGACAGCAGCAAGTTCAAATAAACGGGGTGAATTCACATGGTTTAAAAGTACAAATGGGAGTTCCACAAGGCTCAATTTTAGGTCCTTTCCTCTTTTTAGTTTATTTTAATGATTTTCCCCGGTTATTCAAAAACCAACCACAAATGGTGTTATTTGCCGATGACACGTCATTAATTTTTAAAATAAATAGACGGGCTCAAAATCTTGACAACGTAAATAACGCCTTACTTGAGGTACAAAAGTGGTTCACGGCTAACAATTTAGTATTAAATGGAAAAAAAACTAAGTGCATAAGATTTGATTTGCCAAATGTCAAAAATAGTGAGTGTGACCTATGTCACACTCACTATTTTACGGTTTTATCGACGAATTCCAGTTTCTCTTTATTCAATACTATTATTGAATAAAGAGAAACTGGAATTCGTCGATAAAACCGTTTTTCTGGGAATGACGCTCGACTCAAGGCTACAATGGGGTCCTCATTTAACATCTCTCGCAGGACGGCTAAGTTCGGCAGCATATGCTGTCAGAAAGATCCGGCAATTTACTGATGTGGATACCGCGAGACTGGTTTATTTTAGTTACTTTCATAGTATAATGTCTTACGGTACTTTATTGTAGGGACGAGCTGCAGATTTCGATTCTATTTTTATTCTGCAGAAAAGAGCCATCAGAGCCATTTACAATCTGCGTATGCGCGATTCTCTAAGAGAACTGTTTGTTTGTTTGTTTGTGTGTTTTGTTTGTTTACTGTATAAAAGAGGTGACAGACATAATTATAATACTAGAAATAGGGACCAACTAGTTCAACCAGGTTTCAGACTGGCTAAAGTAGATTCGTCTTTCATGGGGTACTGTTTAAAGTGTTACAATAAAATACTTCCCCACATTGTTCAACTAAATGAGACCAAATTTAAGTCTTGTATTAAACGCACACTATGCAGCCGAGCATATTATAAATTGAGTGATTACATCACTGATAAAAATGCTTGGCTGGATGCTGCTCTAAGTCCATAGGCATAAGAGTTCATAGATTAATTGATTAGCATTTTTAACTATTTTTGGAGCTGCTGAAGATGTAGATCTATATTATCTTTGCATTGTATAAACTCAATGTGTTAGTATTATATAATTTTACGTAGCACATACATGTGAGCACTATGTTCTTTAATGCTACCATTTACGAGGTATACCTCTCATTGACTTGAATATGCCCTGGCGGTTGGGAGAGTCCTGCTCACTTGAATGTCTCGCTGATGGTGGCACATGTGTTGGATCATTCGGTTCCCTTCAAAATGGTTGAGCTAAATGGTACCGATCCATGCGTCATGTTCGTGAACGGACGCCGTCGGTTGGGACTGGGCCTCAAGTCTGCTATTACAATAGTGTCAGAATGGTCTGTCATTGATTTTCATAATGACGCCATTATATTAGTAGATTACCAAACTTGTCAAAATCAACAATTATGAAATCAATGACAGACCATTCTGACACTATTGTAATAGCAGACTTGAGGCCCTGGTCATCTCTTAGCTGCCTCGGTTATTTTAAATTTTGGTTTGAATTGTTATTATAACTACATTTTTCTCTAGACCTCTTTTAACATGCAAGACGTGTTACATTGTTCTCACATTGTACCCTTAGATATGAATTCAACATGAATGATGTAACCGAAATTTGTAAAATATAACTGATTTTAAAAGAGTGTTCATGGAGTCTCTTGCTCGTTCTTCTCCATAGAAACCTATTGTTTGGAACGAACAACTAGCTTCAACTTTCTGACGGACTGACTCTGACAATTCAAAAGTACCTGTAAATGGTTTAATTGAAATAAATGATTTTGAGTTCATTCAAGCTCCATTCTTACTATGGCAACAAGTAGGTAAGTATTTAAGATTCCGGAGAAGCGAGATGTATGCACTTCAAGTAGGTAAGTACCTGTGGCGATTTTGTCGCTTCACTAAAATGAGGTCCTCTCTCTAGTAACGGGAAAACGGACAAGATAATAATGTCACTATGTCAGACAACTATTGAACTAGAACTTATAAATTAGAGATTGATTTGCTAACGGGTTTTTCTGTTGGAGTACAAATTACTCCCTTCATATTGTATAATAATTATGTACTTAAACCTTTTACGCAATAAACAATAGTATTATAGTAGGAGTGCCTTTCATTCCCACATACCTACCTAAAGTTATGTATTAAATAACTTGACCGTAAATTCGAAGCTTAATTTATTGAGATGGCAACACTGTGTTCCCGCTGATTACCCTACTCTTTCTATCATATACACCCCTCTCTTTCGCACAATCTCCCCCCTTCACCTCTCCTTCACTACCTGGCAGGCTCGTCGCTAGCAGCGTTCGAGTCTCTTGCTCATTGGCGTTCTGTTTCCCGCTGCTAAAGGTACGGTTACGAATTACATTACGACTAACCGTATATCCCTTAAATATCATTATTACCTACTGAGAAAGCTGTGAGCATCATTCACGTGAGTGTTTATTCAATTATATTTGTCCAAACAGTTTTACTGTTCGTTTCTATCAACTTTATAATATCTAACAAAAGTGTCTCACCAATAATTACTGATTCGTCTTTTGTAAGATTTAATTATAATATTATTTTATTGTTTTACCCTCGGATCTAACAAAGGATCATCAACCAGTCGATTTCAGTTTGTGATGTGAAATGAGGTCACATTAGGATTTAATAATTATTTTTTAGTTGTATCTTCATATAATAATATTTTTTGGCACTCATTTTCGATCTTTTCTTGTTGGATCTCAATGAAAAAGTGCACCTGCTAGTATTTTTCGTATTTTATAAACGGCTGGTGAAGACACTCATAGCGGTTCCGATTTATTTGTTGCTAGGATGAAAAAAGCTGTACCTTCCGTAATAATTTCCGGTGAAGCGTCGGTAGCTCCGAGACCGTCGCGTCGCAGATCGTCCAGTACTAGTAGTACTTCATCAAGTTCTAGTAGCTCATGTAAATCGACGGGTCGCAAACGGAGACTTGCTAGGCGCCACCATCATAGTAAATCTAAACGTTCACGACGTTCAGGTCATAGGTATGATAAATTATTTATGGAAGTAGATGAACTGCGTAATTTACTTGCTAATAAGAATACCTGTACTCCTGTTTATTCAGCTGATTTTTGTAATGAATCATGTATAGATTTGAACGAAAGCCGCGAATTATTTTCTGATAATAAAAAGGGTGCGGGTAGTTCCAGTAAAGCCGTAAAGGAACCTTGCATTGAGTTTACTATTCAGACTAAACTGAAAGAACCATCGGTTCCTGTAACTCCAAATGACTTTTTAACTACTTTAAACAGTATCCAGCACTTTGATAATAGCCATTGGTGTGAAGTTCGTTATGCTGAAACACAACAAATATACAGTCATTCACCAGGTTTCGTAGAGTTAGAAATTAATGATGAAATTAAAGCGTATGAGTCATCGCGACAATTGGCACAAGTTGATAGAGGCTATGCTGCCCAGACCTTCTGTTTATTAAAATTTAGAGAAGTACTACAAGAAGCAATCAAAAGTTTGTTATCGTGGGCAAAAGATCAACAAGATTTGAATTTTGATAATTTGCAAGAAAAGATGATCGAGTTATTTTTAAACGGCGATATACATAAAGTTTCATCCGATTTGTTGCAATTATTATGCGGTCATAGGGCCGAAATAATTCAGATGCGACGTGACGGGATAACTAAATTCATACGAGATCCTCTTATAAAATCGGCTTGGCTTGGGAAAACTTGGAAGCTCCGAAATTCCTTGTCAAATTAATAAAGGGTTATCGAATACCATTTCTTCAAAGGCCTCCACTAATTGTACCAAACTTAAAAAAGAGTACCCATTTCAACGGAAATGTCGATAGTCATAAATCAAATGAAAAGGCAGGGTGTTTTAGAAATTGCAGATTTGTCCCCAAGTTTTCTATCAACAATGTTCTTGGTTCCGAAAGGCGACGGTTCCTTTCGGCCGTATTTCAACCTGAAAGCCCTAAACAAGTCTGTACTCACAGATCGGTTTAAGCAAGGTTGTTTCGAATACCGGATTTTCTCCAACCCCGAGATTGGCTTTGCAAACTAGACCTTTCCCAGGCCTACTTTCATTTGGCAATAACAAAGTCCCAAACACGTTTCCTCTGACTAATTTACAACGGAGAATTACTCCAAATGACATGCCTGCCTTTTGGACTCAGCACAGCTCCAAAGGTTTTTGCTTCTTTGACCAATTGGATCACTCAGACCTTACGAGAACGAGAAGGCATTCGCGTCGTTGTTTATTTAGACGATTTTTTGATTGCCCATCAGAATATCGACATTCTGAGATCACAGGTTCAGTTGGTAGTAGAGAGACTCCAGTACTTAGGTTGGCAAATAATTTTTTCAAAGTCCAAGCTAATTCCTTAAACGAACCTAGTATACATAGGTATTCATTGGGACTCCTGGCTCAATCAAAAACGCCTCCCAAAGGAAAAATATCACAACCTTTCGACCAAGGTGTCACGAATATTGGAGGACAAGAAAGTGACGGTCAAAGATCTTCAAAGCCTGGTCGGTGTTCTAAATTTTGCCAGTTTTGCAGTACAAAAAGGCCGACTAAATCATCGGAGTTTGCTGGATTTTCTAAACTCAATGGCGAAATCGTCAAACAAGCCACATGCGTTACCAGCAGAGGCACAGACGAATTTGAAATGGTGACTACATAATTATCAGACCTCGTCTCCAATTCACAGTCCACCACCAAGTCACTTCTTAACAACAGATGCCTCCGATCTAGCTTGGGGTGCACAATTGAACAATTGGTCTCTGTCAGGCCCGTGGAGCAAGAAGGAAGCTCTCTTACATTGCAACCTAAAATAAAAGTTGGCCATTTTAAAAGTCCTACCAGACCATTGTCTGCTCCTGCGATGCTCTACAGTCCTAGTCCAGTCCGACAACAAAACAGTAGTTGCTTACCTGCGCAACGAGGGGGGGACAATATCGAAACCTCTGATGAATATAAAGAGGTATTCAAAGTTCTGGATCAGCACTGTATCGCTCTAAAAGTTTTTCAATCAATCAATCAATCAGTTTATTTGTGAAACATAGGTGTTTACATAGATTTTTTTATACAAATTGTGGGTGCGCTATGTTTTGTCATAATTAAGACATACAAATTTATAAGTGACCCATTAGGTGTCATTAGGTACATTATTATTATTATTATTATTTATATATATTTTAAAAATAATTATCACATGAAAAGAAAGAGATAAAAAAAGAAACATCAAATACAATATAATTAATTAGTCATAGTGCTTCTTATCAAAAGGTAAAAACATGCATTTTTATTCTAATAATTGGTCATTCAAAAATTCGTCTAGATTATAATAACATTTGTCAATTAATAATTTGATAAGAGCTTTTTTAAACTTATATAATGTCATGTTTTTTATGTCATCAGGAATTTGATTAAACACTTTAGGTGCCATGCCAAAAAAACTTTTTCGCATCAATGCGGTCTTACATTTTAGGTGACACAGTTTATTCACGTATTGGGCACGCAATGGAGTTTTTTTAGTGGCAGATAATTTTTCAAATAATTGCGTGTTTCTTTTCACAAACAACGCAGTTTCCAATATGTATAATGCTGGGAGGGTAAGTATTTTTAAAGACTTAAAATAGGGTTTACAGCTATCCGTTGTTTTTAAATTACACATTGCTCTGACACATCTTTTTTGCATCCTAAATATAAGCTCACGGTCAGTCGACTGCCCCCAAAAAATTACGCCATATCGTAACACAGAAGCTACAAGTCCATGGTATGCTACCAGTAACGTTTCTTTATTCACCTTTTTTGATAACTGAAAGAGTGCATAAGCAGATTTACTCAGGCGTTTACAAAGTTCTTCTATCATGGGTTTCCAAGTAAGTTTACTGTCGATGGTAATACCTAAAAACTTAGCATTATTAACTTCTTCTATTTTGTGGTTATTATAAGTTACGTCGATATTTGGATGTGGTTGCCGTTGATGAAAGTGCATCACCTTAGTTTTGTTTAAATTAATTACCAGATTATTATTATTCATCCAACGGATCATATTGAGAAGGGATTTATTAATATCATTTTGATAAGTTATAATAATAATAATAATAATAATGTTTATTTGGACTAGATCCTTTAGCCTAATACAGAGATACTATAAGAACTAAACATATTTATAATCCAAGAATTAGGCAGCTTAACTATATGATATGATATCTAGTTGTCACATCATTACACTTTATAACAGCTGTGCTATCATCGGCAAATAGGATCATTTTGTGTCGTATTATTTTTGGCAGATCATTTATATATATCAGAAATAATAACGGACCTAGCACGCTACCTTGGGGCACGCCATATCTTACGTGTCTTGGTTTTGATCTGTATATGATCTGCGTTTTAGTCTTATGACATATTCTAGATATTTCCGTGTATTGATATCTGTCACTAAGGTATGATTCAATAAGTTTCAGAACATTGCCCCTTATGCCATACCCATGTAATTTTTGCAGTAATAACTTGTGATCTACATAATCAAATGCCTCAGTCATATCACTAAATATTGCACATACTGGGTTATTTTTATCTACTGATGTCATAAGATGAGATAATAAATCGTACAGTGCCATATTAATAGTATGATTTTTACGAAATCCTTTTTGTTCCTTGCAGAATAGGTTGAACTTTTCAAAGTACATATAAATTGAATTATAAATTACTTTTTCAAGTATTTTTGAAAATACTGAGAGTTTTGCTATTGGCCTATAGTTTTTAACATCTGTTTTGTCGTTTCTTTTAAATAGAGGTTTAATTATGGCTTTTTTTAGACTTTTCGGAAATATGCCATCAGTGATGCATAAATTAATTATGTGTGCAAGAGGTGGCGCTATAATTTCTTTAACATATTTAATAACTCTAGTAGATACACCATCATAACCAATTGTGTTTGTATTTTTTAGATTGTCAATTATTTTAATAATGTCAGTCGTCGAAACAGGTAACATAAATAGGGATTGCGCTGTCGAATTTTCAATATTATTTTGTTTAGTCAATTTCATGTCATTTTGTATATTATTTTCGATTTCGTCAACAAAGTAGTTATTAAATTCATTAGAAATGTCAATGGGATTCGTTATATAAAGTTGATCGTTTTGTATGGCAGTTATTGTATCATGTGGCAATCTTGATTTAGATTTATTTATTATTTTCGAAACTGCTTTCGATCTATTTTGAGAGTTCTTTATAAAATGGTTATCACGTGGTGGATATTATAAAATGGTTGGGTCACTTACCAGGCAGATTCAATATTCTTGCCGATCGCCTATCTCGGCGTCGAAGCGCTGTGGAATGGCACTTAATACCAGAACACACACAGACATACACTTTACAGAAAAGATATTCAGAAAATTCGGGACCCCTGTTATAGATCTATTTGCATCATAAACAGCACATGTCGTTGCCAACTATGCGTCATTAGATTTGAACGACAAACAGGCAATTCATCACGACGCATTTTCGATGAAATGGGACTTTCAATTGGCCTGGATATTCCCACCACATTGTCTTGTACCAAGAGTTCTAATGCAACTCAATCAAGCCTCCGGAACTTACCTCCTAGTTGTTCCTCGGTGGGATCGAGTTTTCTGGAGAGGGAACCTGAAAGCAAGAGCAATTGGAGCTCCGTTCACCATACGGAACCTCAGTCATTGCCTAGTAGACACATCAACGGGCCCTCCACCTCCAAAAGTCCAGGATATAACTCTAGAAGTATGGAAATGTGGGGATGGAATCAAAATCTTTTAGACTGGAATGTTGATCAAATTAATTTATTACAATTATCATGGCGGGACTCAACTCGTAAGACCTACAAAGTAGCTTGGTTACGGTGGATTAAATGGGCAAAGGAACATAAACTTATTAATCCAGGAGGTTCAGTGGTGGCACGGTTCGTGGCAGACTTATTTTTAATCGATAAACTTTCTTACAATTCTATTCTTCTACATAAATCTGTAATTTCTACACTATGTAATACAGATTCCGCTGGCCTTTTAAGTTCTCACACTTTACTTAAGCATGTTCTCTAGTCGATTGCTCTCAAACAACCGGTAGCAAGCAGAACCAAGATCTTGTTTCTTATTTAGAAAATAGTTCCATCGATTCAAATAATATTTTTGCTACATCCAGACATACAGCCGCATTATTATTACTTTGTTTGGGCAGGCGAATACACGACTTGACTCTGCTTTGTGTTGATTCAGAACATTTGATTATGTCTAAAGATAATATCATCATTTTCTGGCCGGTTTTTGGAACCAAAACCGATTCTGCAACATAAAGGCCATCAGGCTAGAAATTAATAAAAAAATCGAGTAACAGAAATCTTGACCCTGTATACAGGATACAACAAACTATTAAAATCGTCAGAGATAGACGAAATATGGCATCATCCAGTAATCTATTTATAAATATTAGGGGTCAAGCAAGACCTGCCTCGCGAGCAGTAATAGCAGATTGGATAAAATCTCTTTTATTAGAAGCTAATATAATAGCGACCCCTGGTAACTTTCGGTCTGCGGTTGCTTCCAAAAACTGGTCCGACAATCTTTCAATTGACAAGATTTTAGCTAAAGGTAACTGGAGAGATGAAAATACTTTCAATAAATTTTACAAACGCCAGGTTATGCCTGCTGTCTCTAATTCAGGTACCATTGTTCATTTGTTCGATCCTGTAAACTGATTATGTACCTTACTGTGTATGAGTATTGTGATTCAATGTATTGGCAATAATGAGTACTTAATTTATAGATAAATTATAATGAGTTTGTATCATATCTTTGCGAGAAAAAACCTTTTATTTTATTTTTTTGTTTTTGTCATTACTACATGATCTAAGTACTCTGAAAATTACTATTTTCTGGTTATGATGATAATATGATTCTTTGTAGTTAAATATTAAATATTTATTTGGGCACATCCAACATTATTTTTCATTTACATGTTGGTACTGGTACTCCCTTCAACCTACACTGAACTTAAATATTCGTATACATACACTAGGTATACCATGAGTTACCTACATGGTACAGACCATGAAGTTTACCTACATCTTCATGGTACAGACTGATGACTGAATAATAACGTTCACATTGGCGTTCTTCACCACCAGGCGACAACAAATACGTCTCAATAAATTAAGCTTCGAATTTACGGTCAAGTTATTTAATCTAAGCGTTTTACCTAAAATAAAACGCATATTAAATTACTTACCTAAATTCGAAGCTTAAGTTATGGTTCTGCCTGTTGATTTTCAACACAATGAGCAAGAGACTCGAACGCTGCTAGCGACGAGCCTGCCAGGTAGTGAAGGAGAGGTGAAGGGGGGAGGTTGTGCGAAAGAGAGGGGTGTATATGATAGAAAGAGTAGGGTAATCAGCGGGAACACGGTGTTGCCATCTCAATAAATTAAGCTTCGAATTTAGGTAAGTAATTTAATATGCGTTTTATTTTAGGTAAAACGCTTCTATTATCTACTTTACTATACGTGTATTTTATTTTATACATTTCCTGCTAACCCTATGTAGCTATACAAATTACACGTGAATTGAGTCATTTTTGTAAATCTTCATATAGTACGAAGGAGGGTCCACCTACAATGCCAACATCCTTAGATGCCACAACCAGTCAGATAGGGTATTCTCTTCCTGCTGGAACACAAACAGGGACTTTGAACTCTTCAAATGTAGTTGTGGAGGTCACTCCGGATAACACTTTAAAAAAACTAAGTTGTGAGACAACAGAAGTTACACCTTCAAATAATCATTTATTATTATTGAATAGCAACCTAACAAATAAAGAAAAGCAACATACTTTAAAATTATTTAATCAAAATATTCAAGGTTGCTTTTCCAAATTACTTGAAATAGAAATGTTCTTAGAAATAACCAAATATGATATTATTTGTTTAACAGAACATTGGCTAAAAGATAATCAAGAAGTGATGTCTATTAATTATGAAAATTATTGTGCAATTAGCCATTTTAGCCGAAAACATATGATACATGGTGGGTCATTAATATTAATTAAAAATTCTATTAAATGTATAGAACGAAAAGACATCGTTGGATTATCAGTTGAACATACTGTTGAATTGTCCTGTGTTGAGCTGGATAAGCATATTATAGTATGTGTATACAGACCCCCCAGTTACCAGAATTTATCTACATTTGATTCTGTAATGGAAGATGTGTTGAAAAAAATTAGTACCTACTAGTAGTAAATCAATCATCTTAAGTGGTGACTTTAATGTTAATTTGTTAGAAAACAACTCCAGTAGTATCAGATTATTGAGTCTTTTTAGGTCATTTAATTTGTCAAATGTTTTTATGGAACCAACCAGAGTGACAGCTTCTTCTGCCACTTGTATTGATAATATATTTTGTAATTGTGATTATTTACATAAAGAAATTATAAATAAGCTGCCATCTGATCATAGTGGACAGACAATAACGTTTTGCGCCTACATTCCTTTACAAAAAATTAAAATAAGGTTTAGGCCAATTGGTACATGTAGAAACTTAGATAAATTTAATAGTTCATTGGAAAGTAAACTAAGTGTTCAGTGCTTTAATAATATAGATGACCCAAATGAGTTCTACGCTGAGTTTTTTTCACTAATAAACACGCAATTTAATGACACATTTCCACTAAAGACTAAAAGTATTTGCACAAAGTTCTTATTTAGCGATTGGGCGACTCCAGGTATTCGTAAAAGCAGGGAAAAACTATTTGAACGTTATGGTCTAAAACAACATGTAATGAATACAAGCTTTCATCAGTATGTTGCGAAATATTCAAAACTTTTTAAAAGTGTCTGCAAAATAGCCAAATCCAAGCCAATATTAGAAATAAAATAAAATTAGCTGATGAAAAAATAAAAACTAGGTAAATAATGAAACAGGTAGGAAAAAACAGCGTAATACTGAATTTAATTTAGAGACTGCACATGGCCCCATAAATTCAGATATAGAAGTAGCTCAGGAATTTGAAACATTTTTTGGAAATATTCCCATTAAAACTACTGAAGCTTTAAATTCCTCTCTCGCGCTCTCTGCTGCCTTACTTAGGAAGAATGTTAAGGCATGCTATTCGGAGTTTAGGTTTGAACATACAAACCCCCAGGCTGTTATAAGATCCTTTAAAGATCTTAAAATCAAATCAACAGAAGATCTCTGGGGAATGTCTGTAAAAGTCTGTAGATCTATTATCGAAACGATTGCGCCCTATTTTGCTCTTATATTTAACACCAGTGTAGACCAAGGAATCTTTCCGGATCTGATGAAACACAGCAAAGTAGTACCGTTGTTCAAATCCGGTGATAGTAAAGACCCCAACAATTATAGGCCTGTGTCGATTCTGCCAGTTCTCAGCAAGGTGTTTGAAAAGTTATTGCTCAAACAAATGTTGCGTCACTTTAATTAAAATTCCATCTTTCATGAACAACAGTATGGTTTCACCAAAGGGCGTTGTACAACTGACGCCGGTGTCACCCTGATAAAGAACATATTTAGCGCCTGGGAGGAATCACAAAATGCCATTGGAATCTTTTGCGACCTCTCAAAGGCGTTCGATTGCGTTGACCATGAGACACTTTTGCTGAAACTGGAGCACTACGGGGTTAGTAAAACATCTCTTGATTTACTAATACATACCTGAGGGATAGACGGGTAAAAGTACAGGTTAACGGCGTGAACTCATTGGGGTCTGAAACGACTATGGGCGTTCGTCAAGGTTCAATATTGGGTCCATTTCTATTCTTAGTTTATATAAATGATTTACCCCAATTGTTTCAAAATCAACCAAAAATGGTGCTATTTGCCGATGACACATCATTGATTTTTAAAATAGACAGACGGTCACAAAATCTAGACGACGTAAATGGCGCTATTCTTCAGGTTCAAAATTGGTTTACGGTAAACAATTTGGTACTTAATGAAAAAAAAACCAAATGTATTCGATTCATTTTACCAAATGTTAGGAATAGCAAACGTGACATCATACTTAATTGAGAGAAACTGGAATTTACTAGTCAAACGGTTTTCCTAGGAATCACGCTAGACGACAAATTACAATGGGGGCCTCATCATCTATTGCGGGGCGACTAAGCTCCGCGGCTTATTTATGCTGTTAGAAAGATAAGACAGTTGACAGATGTAGAAACTGCGCGTTTGGTCTATTTTGGCTACTTTCACAGAATTATGTCGTATGGTATTTTACTGTGGGGTCGGGCTGCTGACATTGAATCCGTTTTTATTTTACAAAAAAGAGCTGTCAGAGCCATTTATAATCTACGTCGCCGCGAATCTCTTAGGGAACTATTTAAAAATATTAATATAATGACAGTGCCTTGCCAATTTATTTATGAAAATATTATGTATGTAAGAAAAAACTTACATACATAAGATTTTTTCCATCCATTACAGTCATGTCTACATGACTTTAATACTAGAAACAAAGGACAAAATAGCTCAACCATATTTTAGATTGTCTAAAGTCCATACATCTTTTATGGGGTACTGTGTTAAGTGCTACAACAAAATTCCTAGTGATATAGTACAGCTAAGTGAAACAAAATTTAAAACATTTAATAAAAGTACACTCTGTAAAAAAGCTTATTATAATTTAGAGGACTATATTCAAGATAAGAATGCTTGGAAACATGCTGGTCTAGCTCCATAGGACGATCGACAGTCTAGACAAAATCGAACCGATTGCTAATTTAAAATACCTAATTTCATACTTAGTATAAATATGTACAGTACGCAAAGGAGATAAGTATCCATGTCGCCGGAAACAGTTGAAGTTTACTTAGGAACCGATAGGTTTTTATGAATAAAATAAAATACAATTTATAGAGAATAAACAGTTCAATGATTTAATAAAATTTCATTTGAAAGCCCGCATTGGTTTCTAAGAAATCTTCAACTATTCCCGACGACATGGATACTTATCTCCTTTGCGTACTGTACATATTATATATATTTGACTCTTTTTTATACACTGCTCAGGCTCACATACTGATTCATTGTTTGTTAATATAAGGAGTGGTCGTCTTCTGTTTCAACATTTGTAATAATATGTGAACACTGTGTATCTATGTACATATAACTTAGTCTGTCATTCTTTAATCTGTGATACTTTGTACACACTTTCAAATACCTAGTGTTTTTATGCA
Source organism: Charanyca ferruginea (assembly GCA_947361185.1). Classification (NCBI taxonomy): domain Eukaryota; kingdom Metazoa; phylum Arthropoda; class Insecta; order Lepidoptera; family Noctuidae; genus Charanyca; species Charanyca ferruginea. The sequence goes on from OX376068.1 coordinate 27,656,230, forward strand.
AGGTACATCGTATTCACGTATAATTATATAATTCCTGTAAATGCAAATATTGTTAACATCGTTTTTAAAAGAGTAAGTATGGAGTTTCTTGCCCATTCTTCTCCATACAAAACTACCTTTTGGAATGGGCACCTAGAATCAATTTTTATTTCTCATTTGACGTTCAAAAGTGCCTTATAATGGTCTAATCGAAATAAATGATTTGACTTTGACTTTGACTTTGACTTTTACAAATCAAAATATGTAGGTAAGTAATTTAATTATAAGTACCTAAGTACCTACCTTCCTGGGCGACCAAGCTTTGCTCGATATTTTTATTATGTCGTGTATTTTTTTAAATGAAACCTAGCTAAATCGATTTATCGCCCCCGAAACCCCCTGCAGACTAATTTCATGAAAATCGTTGGAGCCATTTCCGAGATTCCAATTATATATATACAAGTATTGCTCTTTTAAAGGTACCTACCTATTAGATTAAAGAGATGAAATTAGCTGACCCGACAGACGTTGTCCTGTCCCCATCTACTTTACCTACCTACCGTATGTACCTACTGTAATGTTCTAGCGCGCAGGGGAGGCGGGGAAAAGCAATACAACGAAACAACTTATATCTAAGTACTTACCTACCTACACTACTCCTACCACCTCTTTTCTATCTCCCTAATACCTATCTACCCACCACTCTATAGTAACTACTTTTTCTACTTATGTATCTTCCTATCTACCCACCTACCTACCATATCTACCCTTCATTCCTACTTACAGGGTAGGTAGGAATGAAGGACCTACCTATCTACCTACCCATTTTTAACCCCCGACGCAAAAAGAGGGGTGTTATGTGTGTTAAGTTTGATGTGTCTGTGTGTCTGTCTGTGACACCCAATGATATTCTAATAAACAGATATGTTATACACTTACAAAACAACCGAAAAAAGTGTTCCGCGCAGCAGCGGCTGCACACATACACACTTTTCATTCATTTTACAATTCACTACAAGTCAAAATGTTGAAAAGGGATGGCTTGAAAAAACCAACAAGATAAAAAGAGATAGTTAGTGTTGTCAGTTGCGCGTGAATGTAAACAAACATTATCCTGGCCACCAATCATGGCGTCTTGACATCATAGACTAACAAATTTAACGAGACAGAAGGTACAAACCGCGAGTACATTTATACATGCGGTTTGTACCATTAACAACTAATAAACAGGACTAAAGGTATAATAGAATATATATACCTAATAATATATAGAGTAGAAAATATTTATTTTGTAATAAAATTAATTTCTTTGTTTACGAACAAATGCGAACCATTCTTGAAGCCAGATCTCATTGGATAACCTTAACGAAGAAAGGATAATAAATATCTGTTGTCACATTGTTTAATTTCTAATTAAGTATATAAATGATTAAATAAAACAAAATGATTAAATATTACAAGGTTAGAAAAAAGAAAAACAGAACTGTGGGTAAACAATTACTTTATTGCATACGATATCGCATCTGTACTTTTATTCTATGTCCGGAGTGAATGCGTCCTAGTCTTACTCACGTGAAAAAATGTATTTCCATTTCATTATTTTTTCTAACCTCCAAATATGAGAATATTAGGAAAATAATTGAAATATATAAATAAATCGATGTATAATGCGTAGTTACATGTGGTATGAGATCCTTTGTGTTTTATTAATTGGTACACTTTCTAAATACACAAAATAGCATTTTTTTATTTTTTTAGCTGCTTTAACAAAACGTATCACTCGTCGCCATGCGTGACGCAGACTGAAGGCAATACGTCCCAATCAGGACGTTTTTGAATCTTCAAAATTGGGCGCTCATAACATATCTGCTTACTAGTATATCATTGTCTGATGCTCACAAACTGGCCATTGTTCGTATTGTACTAGTGTGTGTCACTAGTACAATGCTGCTACGCCGTTCTAGCAATCGTTTAAATTTTGAGTTCCGCTAAATCGAATACGCGCTCTTAAATATTTATTTTATTCTGTTTTTAGTATTTTGTTGTTATAGCGGCAACAGAAATATGTAGGATCATCTGTTGAAAATGTCAACTGTCTAGCGATCACGGTTCATAAGCTTGGTGATTGACAGACAGCCAGACAGACGGTCAGTGTGTAACACATAAAAAAAACTGCCATACTAGCAGCGCCCTCTCACGTCAAAAAAGAAGTACTGATAACTCAAGTCAGTGCATCTGCAGGTCAACTACTAAGAAGTAATGACAACAGATGGCGTTTATATTTCATCACATTCACATCATTTAATTTTATAGTGATAAATACACATAAAACATAAATAATAAATAATTAACGTTAGCTTCAATAAATAACTAGATTTAATATCTACTTATTATAAATTATGTTCAGTTTAGAAAAGGTTTAGAGAGAGTATAGAATGCAACTAACTGACAGTTCGAAGTCTTGAACGAATGTATGGGACGTAATTAAAAATGGCGTTCCTTTACAACCAATGATATTTTAATTAAATACCTTGTAATATTTAATCATTTTGTTTTATTTAATCATTTAAGTATATACTTAATTAGAAATTAAACAATATGACAACAGATATTTATTATCCTTTCTTCGTTAAGGTTATCCAATGAGATCTGGCTTCAAGAATGGATCGCATTTGTTCGTAAACAAAGAAATGAATTTTATTATAAAATAAATATTTTCTACTCTATATATTATTATATATATATTCTATTATACCTTTAGTCCTGTTTATTAGTTGTTATAGGTACAAAACGCGTGTATAAAATGTACTCCCGGTTTGTAGTACCTTCTGTCTCGTTAAATTTGTTAGTCTATGATGCCAAGACGCGGTGATTGGTCGGCAGTATAATGTTTGTTTACATTCACGCGCAATTGACAACACTAACTGTCTCTTTTTTTCTTATTGGTTTTATCAAGCCATCCCTTTTCAACATTTTGACTTGTAGTGAATTGTAAAATGAATGAAAAGTGTGTATGTGTACTGCCGCTGCTGCGCAGAACACTTTTTTCGTTTGTTTTGTGAGTGTATAACATATCTGTTTATTAGAATATGAATGGCATCAGAAAATAAAATACGCACGAAATAAGCACGAATTATTGAAATTGATCGGAAAACGATAGCGCGCGATGTTTTACAGTGCTTTTTAGGGTTCCGTAGTCAACAAGGAACCCTTATAGTTTCGTTATGTCCGTCCGTTCGTCCGCAGTGTAGCTCAAAGACTATTAAAAATAGGAAGCTGTAAATTGGCATGGATATACACATTAGTTACGCCGACAAAGTGCTGAAATAAAATATTGAAAAATAATATTTTTTAGGGTACCTCCTCTAAACGTGAAGTGGGGATGAGTATTTTTTTTTCTAGTCTACCATATGGTGTGGGTATGTCGTTAAAAAGGTCTTTTAAAAATATTAAGGGTTTGGAAAAACAATTTTTCGATTAAGGAATCCCTTAGGGAAATATTTAGCTCTAAAGTGCTAATTTTTGTTGGAGTCAATTTGCGCCACTCCTGTCAGCTCGATGGTTGTATCGTGATTTGTGAAAAAATTCACGGTAGTAGCATATATAACGAAATTCATAGAAAAACTATCACAGCTAAGTAGGCTTTACAAGTTTACGAGTAATAGTCGATAAACTTGTAAAATGTAATAAATCGCTGCAGCTGCGCTCATAGGCGCGCATATCATGCTTGCTACTCTTAAAACTTTATACTAATCAAAATATATTGTAAGTAGCTACAGACTTCACATTTAAAACAATTACCATCACGCTATACCTACAAGGAGCTAAGCAGTGGATCATGACAAACTAGAACAGCTATTTTAAATCTACTGTCAGCGATAAACTTTGCGTAACAGTGCGGCAGCCGCCTTGTAAGTTGCTGGTCCTGAGTTCAATCCCAGCGACAAACAATTTTTTTGTTTTTTTTTAATGCTAGAATATTTCTAAATGGCAATAAATTAAAAACTGCGTTTTTTTTTATTATTATTGCGTATTAGCTTGATGTTGATTTGCTTGCTCATATTTTCAATATTTCTGCAGAAAATAATATCTATACCAAAATACCAATTATGTCTACTCGTACGTACAATTTTGCTTAGTTTGAAATCCTTATTCAATGAACTGAAAAGCCCTAAGTATATAGTTTCCCTTATAGTTTCACTTTTTTAAATATACTATCGAGTGGTGAACCTAAATTTTCGTTGTAGATGATAGATATTATGTATCTACAACACCAAACTGTATCCCTCTATTTTGTTATCAACAGTTTTCTAAATTGCTTCCCACAATGGAAGCAAATTTAAAGTCGTATTCACGTCAAAAGAAACTGTGGTGACGACCGTAAAGCGGAAATTATTTTTTAAGAATTTTTGCCCGTTCCTGTCTTTTTCTATGAACCAGCTTCACGCAAAAATATAGGGACAAAACAAGAACTGCGTGGGTAAGAATATCAACTACGGAACCCTATATTGCGCGTGGGCCGCCACGCACTTGGCCAGTTTTTAAATGAATTGTCTAAAATAAATGAGTTCGTATAACGGACTGAAAAATGTTCTGTATATTATCGATTTGAATATTTTCGCACTTTCACACTTTAAATTCAAGAAAATGGCTATTGATATTATAAAATAGCTGTCTTTCTAAATTAACTTAGTTGTACCTTCTTCTTGCTAAATAAACGCACGCATTTAACATTATTTCGCGGACTTTGGTGTGGGTTACACGTTCACCTAGTCTTAAGTGATGAATCCTGTCATACTTTTTGTAATGTGTATATGTTCTTTGTCCCAATATAGTAAAATAAAATAAAATTAAGCTACTAATTACCTCTATTTTCATAAAATAAATATATCAGTTACATCGATATATATGTACTGTAAGATATATTTGTATGATCAGTTATGTTTTTATTCAAATACTGGTGAAAAAAAATTGTCAAAGTGAACCGATGTTGTACTTTTTCAACATTGTTTTTTAATAAGTACATAATAGTAATATTTTCGTAATTTTGGCTCTGTAGTAGACTTTCAGACTGTATATCCTCTTGGGAAAACGCATAAAACATAATATTTTGGCACACTGTAATGGTTGTATTCGTCCTGAAAGTTACCTCTGACGTCTATTTTCGTAAAACGCTATGAAAGGAATGTCTTCGCTTTAAAAAACTATAATTAAAAATTATACTTTTACTCTGTAGTTCCCTAAATCAAGACTGAATCTTTCTAAAACTGCAATTGTCTTTAAATAATCTGCTCACATCATTACGATATTGCTCTGGGCAAAACGCGAAAACATGAAGTTTTCGTCACCAAACGAATACACGCTTTTAAGGAGTGCTCCCATAAAACAAACGTGATAGACTGCAGCAAGTTCAAATAAATGGTGTAAATTCATCGGGCTTAAAAGTAAAAATGGGGGTACCGCAGGGCTCAATATTGGGTCCGTTCCTCTTTTTAGTTTATATAAACGATTTACCTCATTTACTGAAAAATCAACCACAAATGGTGTTATTTGCTGATGATACTTCATTGATTTTTAGAGTAAATAGACGGCCACAGCACCTTGACGACGTAAATGACGCCATGCTTAAGATTCATAATTGGTTTACTGTAAATAATTTAGTATTATATGAGAAGAAAACTAAATACATAAGATTCGCTTTGCCGAATGTTAAGAGTAATGAATGTAACGTTATATTGAATAAGGACACACTTGAATTCGTCGAAAGGACTGTTTTCCTAGGGATTACGCTTGATTCCAAGCTACAGTGGGGTCCTCACTTAACATCTCTTGCAGGGCGGTTAAGTTCAGCCGCTTATGCTGTCAGAAAGATCCGGCATTTGACAGACGTGGATACCGCTAGGCTAGTATATTTTAGCTATTTTCATAGTATCATGTCTTACGGTATTTTGCTATGGGGACGGGCTGCAGATATGGATTCTATTTTTATTCTGCAAAAGCGGGCTGTCAGAGCAATCTATAATCTCCGCAAACGCGAATCTCTAAGAGAATTTATTGTTTAAACAGATTAACATCATGACGGTACCTTGTCAATATATATATATGAAAACATTATGCATGTTCGAAACAATCTTCATCTTTTAAAAAAAATAGGTGACAGACATAATGTTTATACTAGAAATAGGAACAAATTAGATCAGCCAAGCTTCAGATTGTCAAAAGTACATACTTCTTTTATGGGGTACTGTGTAAAATGCTATAATAAAATACCACTTGATATTTTACAATTGAATGAAAAACAATTTAAAACATGTATTAAACGCACACTATGTAGACAAGCATGGTTACCTATCACAAGGTCGAAAAACATTTGACCGAATTTCATTTCACCTAAAACTTTTCAACTTTTCTCGTTTCGTATTTTTTACTTCATCGAAGTCACGTCTGCCACTGTATCAGTTGACCTATTATCAATTCGCTTTTTTTCGTTGCTCCGACGTTTCATTTGGTCGAAATAGTTTTTACCGAAGTTACACTTAGCCGAAATAACATTTGTTCGAACATTCGTTATACAACTGTTTTAATTACCATATTTCACCAAACGCCTAGAAGTAAATATGTCTGATGGGTACACTACATAAATACGAAAAACTTTATTCCAAAAGTCAGAAATACGAATTTCAAAATACCGATTTTCATAATTCCGTATAGTTCAAAATTCCTAATATGGCAACTCCGATTTATCATTCATCCTATTTTTATAATACAAAAATTTCAAAATTCCGAACGTTTATAATTACTATTCTCAAAATACCGAGTTTCAAAAGATCGAATAGCAAAAAGTCCGACATAATGAAAATTCCGAACATCAAAAATACGAATTCCGATTATTAAAATTCCGATTATTAAAATTCCGATTATCTTTATCGTTATCGTGCAATCGTTTATCGTGCAAGCAAGCATGCAGCATGCAAGCAAGCATGCAGCGTGCAAGCAAGCATGCAGCATGCAAGCAAGCAAGCATGCATCATGCAAGCGAGCATGCAAGCGAACATGCAACATGCAGCAGGCATGGTTTCTGTCACGGCTACGGCGTTGCGGGGCTCCGGCGGTACCACGCGAGCTTATCGTCGCAGATGGTATTCACGCTCACCACCGCAAAAACCACCTGCTCCTCAGCTCGCTGGCCGCCTCGCCCCTCCGCGCCTACGCGAATTTAAATTACAATCTAGGCGTAGGGCAGCCAAGACTACGTGGAGTCGGTTTCACAGCAATTCGTTTGTGTCATTAACTTTTGTAGCACAACATATTGACTTTTTAATATTATTTTTGTTATTGTCTTTCTTTTTATACCTATATATTTTTCTTGAAATAAATTCCATAGAAAAATGCACCGAATAAACAATATTTGTTAAAAAGTTTGTTAAACTGTTCGATAAGTTTGTTAAACAAAAAAAATTGATTAAAAATTCTTTGAATTGTGTTTCTGTGAAATATGTTTCATTCAAGTAAATAGTCTTTGAAACAATAATAGTCGAAATAAAAATACAAGAACCAAATATTATATGAAACATTTTCTGGGAAACGAAATTCTATGAAATTTCTGTCTGCGAAACAAGGGGACACCATTTTGAATATATATGCGTAGCTGAATTGAATCAGAATCCTAATTTTAACAGTTTATTCGAAATATTGAAATTCGGAATTTCGTTTTTCGGACCGAGAACTCATCGAGCATTTGATTCTTCGAACATATGAAAATCGGAAAACAAACAAATCGGATTTACGACATTCGGTAAAATAACTTTCGTGATTTTAAATAATAGAGATTATAATTTTTAGGTATTATGAAATTCGGACTTTTGAAAATCGGAATATCGAAATTCGGAATAAAATATTTCGGAATATTTGGGTGTTTCCCGTTTGTCAGTAGAGATTGGTCAACTCTTAACTGCCATGGTTTTTATCTTGATTATTTTTTATATTTTGTATTTCTAGATTACCTTCATAGTTTTCACATATAGAAGCAACAAGAATAATGTAAGCAGTATTTTGTAAAAACCTGAGTTTAAAAGAGTGTCCGTGGAGTTTCTTGCTCGTTCTTCTCCATAGAGACCTACCTACGTTTTGGAACGAGCAACTAGCTTCAACTTTCTGTCTAACTGACCGACTCCTTGACAATTCAAAAGTGCCTGTAAATGGTTTAATTGAAATAAATGCTTTGACTTTGACTTTAACCGAAATGGAACCAGAGATTCAACTAAAGCTGCTTACTACTATCAAAGAAGCGTTGTCCAGTAAGAATCGGCAGGATGACGTGGCTCTCCCGATATTCGATCCCGCCACCACTGACAGCGGCGTAGTGGCGTGGTGTGCAGACAATGACAAGCTTGGAGAAGAGTTTGGTTGGAGCAACTTAACTTAAGTCGCAAAGGGAGGTAAGGCCCCCCAAGGGCTCTGCTTTAATATGGTACGAGTCCTGACAACCCCAGGAAGGTCGATAATAAGAACATTTCTGTGCTGAATTAACTTGAATGTACCCACACGGAAAAAAAAAAAAAATCTGTGTTTGATTGTATAAAGCTGTAATTTATTGTTCAGACTCGTCAACATCAGAATTTTAGTTTAGTTTTCTGCTTACGTAGAGACTAAAAAGCGACCATTAGATCAATTACTTGAGAAACGTTTTATGCCAATCCCAAAATTGGATGAGAAAACTCAGAAAAAGAAATGTTATACTTCCATGTGATGAAAAAAAAAAAAGAAATAAAAAAATTACAGTTTATAAAAAGATACATGAGTAACAACTTGTATTTTTGAACTTGTAAATTCGACCAAACAGCAATTAAACTTTCAAAGATCAATAACTAGATGTTCGAGTCAGTACTTTATGCAATGTTTTAAACTTTAAGCCTACTGACGTTACCATTCGCAAAATGTCTATTGACTCTATTGTCGACACAGGAGTAAGTTGTAGCATTATACGGGAATCTATTGCCAAATGACTAAATTATATATTTTTCCATACTCAATATAAGTACGTTAGTGGAATAGGTAACGGTAAAATACATATTTTTGAAACTATCACAGTGACAGTTAAATTTGAAGATATTTGTTTATAACTATATTTACATGTGGCTCGTGACCAAGATTTTCATATTATGATCTTCTTATTGGTAGGAACGTGGTTAATCATCCTGACATTCAAGTTACTGTAGATTGTAAAGGGTTAGCATGGAAAGTGCTTTTTCCTGTTGGCACTGAAAAACCTGACTAATGATAATCCATATGGTGCTTTGATGAACTTCAATCTCCTATACAGAATTTAGACACGGTTACCTTACTTTGCACTCCGTCATTAATAATCACTGACCGCGGCACTAACTTTAGCCCCAATTTAGTTTGTTCGTTATTTAGAGCATTACATAGATACGAAAGATACGTCTTAACCGTAATCAATATGTTAGCTACTAGGTGTGGTAATGTGTCAGACTGGCCGAGCGTTTTGTGGAAAGTCCAATTGTCCATACATTACTGTACAGCAATCAACTGGTTTTTCACTTATTAGGCTGCTTGTTAGCAGAAACTCGAACATCCCGTGTATACAAGCTCGATTAGATGAGGTAATACAAGATAGTAATATAAATATTGACGTAACGACCGATCGTCAGTTAGCACATCAACGTTTTAAAATTGTTGCCGATACATTCAAAGACCGCTTTGACCAAACGCGTAGAGATAACATAAATTATAGCGTAGGTGATACTGTTTATGTAAATCAAGACCATAGGCGACATAACAAACTAACAGCAAAATTTAACGGACCCTACGAAATTATGAACATATTAGATAATGACAGGTTCTCATTAAGGGGTATTGGAAATCAGAGAAATATAATAGTTGCAAAAGAAAAAAAATCGCCTATGGCCTGGTTATTAGACTGAACAAAACGCTGTAGTACATTTATTATAATATTATTTTAAGATATGATTGTATTATGGATGGATTAAAACCTTAACTGTGGTATATTATGACATTCACTGGCTGCGGGTGATTAAGCTTCACTGACTGCGGGGTGTTTGGTCTACCCGGTAAGGTCTGATTATTGATTATACAATGATGATTATGAAACGATTACTGATATTGTAATTATATTAGTATATATTGTATTAATATTAGTTTAAGACATGATTGTATTATTATGGATGGATTAAAACCTTAACTGTGGTTTATTATGACATTCACTGGTCGCGGGTGATTAAGCTTCACTGACTGCGGGTGTTTGGTCTACCCAGTAAGGTCTGATTATTGATTATACCATGATGATTATGAAAACGATTACTAATATTGTGTTTGTACTTCGAGAGCGAAGTAACGGGTGGCGCAAAAGTAAAGACCCTATTTGGTTCAGCTATAACATTTTTTCTAAATTAGAAAACTAGATTTAGATTTTTTTAAATGTATATTTGTGCCATTAAATTTCGTACCATTAGGATTTAAAGATGATGTCTTTTAAATGGTGACCTATAGAGTTGATACACATTTGAGTCCTTCAAAATTGGTTATGAGTGACGAAGCGCATTTCCATCTCTCAGGGCATGTCAATAAGCAGAATACTCGGTTCTGGGGCACTGATAATCCGCGCATTATTCAAGAAACACCTCTACACCCACTAAAAGTTACTGTATGGTGTGGCATCTGTGTTGACAGAGTGATCGGACCCTATTTTTTCGAAGACGCTGGAGGCAATGCGATTACTGTCACTGGAGAACGCTACAGAACCATGTTACGTGAGTTTTTGATACCCAGTTTGGACGAATTGGGGCTGGAGCACATCTGGTTTCAACAAGACGGCGCTACGGCACACACAGCGCGCGACACTATGGACTTAGTGAGGGACGCTTTTCCAGGCCGAGTTATCTCTCGTTTTGGCGATTTGCCTTGGCCTGCAAGATCACCCGATCTGACCAGTCCAGACTTCTTTCTTTGGGGTTTTTTGAAATCTCGGGTGTATGTGAACAAGCCACAGACTCTCGCAGCTCTAAAAGAAAACATTCGTCAAGAAATAACGAACATATCGCAGGAAGTGTTACGGCAAGTTATGCAAAATGTCATAAATAGGGCTCAAATGTGTATCAACTCTGGAGGTCACCATTTAAAAGACATCATCTTTAAATCCTAATGGTACGAAATTTAATGGCACAAATATACATTTAAAAAAATCTAAATCTAGTTTTCTAATTTAGAAAAAATGTTATAGCTGAACCAAATAGGGTCTTTACTTTTGCGCCACCCAGTACTTGTCAGTATGGCCGTGTTAGATTTATACCGATGTAATTAATATATAACAACGTAATTCGTGTTGTAATATAAAGTAATAATTAATTTCTGATTAAATGCAGTAGAAGTATAGTAAATAACATCATTTTAAATAGAATAAAGTGTGTTTAAACTTTGGATAGCAAATAAGTATGAATCACATTTGCTTGTCATCGTTGAACATGAATCATACTTGTTTGTCGCCGCTTATAAAAGCGAGTGTTCCGACTTCATTGGAAACAAACCCGTTTCTTGCGAAGAATCACAGGAGCCCCTTTTTACCTTCGCAACGAGAACCTCCATCTCGATCTAAAAATACCTACCATCCAGCAGTTCATGAAACGCTCCGCCAAGCGCTTCTTCGACACTGCTGAGAAGCACTCTAACCCGTTAATCGTATCGGCCGCCCGGTACACTCCCTCCCGTATTAGTAAGACTCGACGACCGAGACATACTCTGACCGACCCTGACGATGCTATTACTCTCCTCCAGGAGAGCAATAAGGCCACCAGTACAGTTAAGAAACACAGACACAGACCGCCGTCATTCCGTCCTCGCTGCCGAGGCCCGCCGCGACGACCCCGTACGTCCCCTCCCCGACCCTTGCTCGTGCCAGCCCGCGCCGCTGAGCCTGTAGTTTTAAATTCGTCCCTAAATAATGGAAATCCGATCCAGCCTGTCCCTTTGCTGTCCTCTCCCAGCGACGCCCTAAGCCGAGGCTCGTACCCCACAGGGGGTGCCCTTAGCGTGTAGTCGCTTAGTTTGTAAGCTTTTATGCCCTGGCTGGAGGCCCTAAAAATAAAAATTTTTAAGGCACCACAGGAAAGTCCGGTTAAGCAGCCGACAACCTCCTAGGTTGACCTGCGAGATGCCAATCCGAAAAAAAAAAAAAAAATTCATTGGAACGACTCTTCGCTCGACGCTCGCCGCGCACGGACGTGTCGCCGCTTCGCTCCACGCTCTGTCGCTACGCTCGTCACCTGCTCTCGCTGCGCCCGCCGCAACGATTCCTGTAGTCAGCCGACTGCAATCAACTGTTCAAAAGTTGCCTTTTTCAAGGCGACGGCTGAAATTCCTATTTCTATAAACAGAGTCTGTCGTGTAGCTTCACTAGGCCCCTTCAGGGCAAAACCACAGTTTCGTGGTACTCGGTGGATACCTTACGGTGCCAACGAAGCCGAGTGGGTGTTGCCCCAATCACACCCGCCAAACCCCTTCAGGGAGAGGCAGTCAGTTGGAGTCGGGAGCTAGTGTTTCGGCCTTGGGGGGTCTCCTAGTCGAACCTAGTCTCTGGTTTCCTTTCACAGCCACACACCTAATGTCGGTTGGGCGTGTCTACACCCTTCGCACTAGACTGGCTAGGGCCCCGTTCGCACAATAAGACTGGCGACGGGTTTACAAGCTTAGGGCTCACCAATAGGTACTGTAACACTTAGGTTACACTAGTAGTCTAAGCTACGTTGAATGAAAGATATGATCGACTTGTAGAAGATTATATTAATCAGATTAACGAGAGGAAAAACTTTAGGTAGCCCGCAGCTTTTAGCATAGCCGGGTCTAACTCTGACATCACATGTCATAGTATCAAAACTATCTTCTACATCATTCAAATATAGGTATATTCCTAAGGTATCCAGACGGTTCTAACCATAGACTAAATAGTTATGGCTTCATTACATAAAGCCTCGTTGGCGGGCAAGTCTCTACAGTACTCACCTCCCTGTCTACACCCGACAGGGAGGGTTACACATCCCCGGGCCACTCCACCCGGGGAGTTAGAGTTAGGTGTTAGGTTTAATTTAGGCTTCCCTGGGAGTTAAATCTCCCAAAATTCCCTCCCCAACTTAGCTTTCCCTCCGACCATGTCGGACGCTGAAATATTAGCGTACGTCAAGGCCCGCTTATGGCCAAGCGCCAAGTTCCATGCCGATCTAGACATATGGCTAGAGAACTCGTCCGCGTCCCGTAAAGCAGCCGAAGCTAGCGTCGCTGACTTCAGTGACATATTAGATAGCCCCTTTTCCCCCGATAACGCCAACGAAGGCACACCTGTGGCGGCATCCTCTATGCCACCGCAAATCCCGTCCCTATTGTCAATTAAGACAACAAGCCCGTACGCGGAAACACCTATTGTTTCCGAGCCCATTGTTCCCGCGACAATTGTTCCCGCGGCTATTGTTCCCACGCAGCTGCGCTCTGCGTCGCCATGTTTTTCAGAAACAATGGATACTTCTGTCCCCGTCTCTGAGCCATCTCACTCCGACTCTGAGGAAGCCCACTCTGCCTCCGCGTCCTCGGACGACGACTACCAAGTTGTCGGTCCGGGAGGCAAGAGAAAGAAGGGTAAGAGTCCCTCTCAGGCCACCAAGGCCAAGAAAGTCGTAGCCGCGCCCCCCCCCCCCTCGGTTTCGGCCCCCCCCGTCTCAGCTACCTCTCGTCCAGAGGGCAGCCGTCCCCCTAGTCCCTTGTCCACTGCTGCCCCCAATCCTTCAGTTTCAAAAAAGAAACTACCCGCCCCGCCTCCCCTGTTCATCCAGGACAAGGCGAAGTGGACCGACGTGTCCAAATTGTGTAACGATCTGTCTACGCATCGTCATGATAATGTACGAGACCACTACTACTGGACGACACAGGAGGGGCTACGAGGTGTAGTTCCAAATTCCACAATGCGCGGCGCCTCGGTCGCATTCGTAATAATCTTCGAGAATCTTGTACACGCTTTACTATGTGAAACCTATGTAAAACCTCAAAACTGTTAATTATACGCCTTATTGCTATCGAAGAAGATTTTCATTCATCTCCATACATAATTTGGAACATAATTTGGACCTTCAACGCCGGATGCAGCAGAAGTAATCGTAGCGACCAGCATAAATCGGACGCACGAGGCCATCCGTGAAGTCATCCACAAGACCAGCATAAATCGGTCAGGTCAATCATCATTCTTTATCCTTATCCCGTTTTCTATATTCAGTGCTTCATTTGTGTTAATAGTGTGTGAATTCCTAGTGTTTTATTCCAGTGAAATAGTTAAAAACACGTGAAGATTTTTGTTTCGTCGACGTGTAACCGGTGTGACGAATAACTTCGTTTAATAAAATCTTTAGCAAATCTTTAAACTAACTATTTTCCGCTGTCTTCCATAAACTCCGAAATGACTAAAACTCCATCAAAAGAAAGTCGTAGTAGTGGTGAGGATATATTTCGAGAATTAAATAAAAAAAGAGGTGTTGTTCGCGGTAAGTTTCGACTATTTATGAAGTATGTAGACTCTGTAGAAATAATGCCAATTACTGAAATCATTAAAACAGAATTACAAACACGTTTACAAAAGACGGATTTATTGCTACAGCAGTTTTCAGAAATTCAGGATAAAATTGACTTAAAAATTCCTGATAGTCAAATAGAAAAGGAATTGTCTGAACGGGAAACTTTTGAAACCCACTATTATGCTTATGTGACTAAAGCTAAGTGTATTATTAACGCAGATAGTGTTCAAAATTCTTCTAAAGTTTCTAGTAAAATCCAATTACCTACAATTTCACTTCCTTCCTTTGATGGCTCTTATGATCATTGGTTGGAGTACCGCGATACTTACCTATCTCTTATTCACAATTGTAAAGAAATAGATAATGTACAAAAATTCCATTATTTACGGTCTTCTCTTACTGGCAGTGCATTATTGGTTATTAAGTCATTAGAATTCTCGTCTGAGAATTACAATATAGCATGGGAGTTATTGGAAAACCGATTCAACAATAATCGTTTACTTGTGCAAAACCATATAAAAGCTTTATTTTGTATTACGTCACTTAATAAAGAATCTTCCAATCAAATTCGTAAACTTATAGATACCGTTCTCAAAAATCTACGTTCCCTCAAAAACCTTGGCGAACCGACCGAGTCTTGGGACACGTTAATTATTTATTTAATTACATCTAAACTTGATTCGGTCACCGAAAGGGAATGGGAGACGTATAGAAGTTCGATTATAAATAATCATAATCAGTCAAATTCACGGTTATCTCTTGATCATTTGATATCGTTTCTTAAAAACAGGGCCGACGTACTAGAAACGATCCATTTGGCACATAGTAAATCTTCAACGGAAAATAACACAAAGAAACCATCACATTCACAACAACAAAACAAATCACACAGTTACACATCGACACAAAATAAACAATCTAATAATAAAAACTCCAAACGTTCACGTATTTGCACTATGTGTCAAGCTAACCATTCGCTTTATTCTTGTGATTCATTTTTAAAATTATCTGTAACCGATAGAATTAAATTCATTAATGAACATAAGTTATGTTGTAATTGTTTACGCGCAAGTCATTCGGTAGATGAGTGTTGGTTCGGTCCTTGTAAGCAATGTAATAAGAAACACAACAATTTAATTCACGATAAATGTGACGATAATGTAAGTACGTCCACATCGTCAGCTGTTGCGCGTAATTCACAGGCATCGCCGCAGGATACGACTAATGCTAATTCTTTAAACACTACCACATTACATTCTGCATCTCACACAACACATCAAAGTACTACTCATTCATTATTAGAGACAGTACTGCTATCTACAGCTTTAGTTGAGGTTGCAGATAAAAGCAATAATTATCACACAACTCGCGCTTTATTAGATAACGGTAGTCAGCATTGCTTTATTGCAGAATCTTTATGCAAACGATTAAATCTTAATTTAATACAGTCCACTGTGCAAGTCTCCGGTGTAGGTAACTCGGTGACTAATTCCACGCAGTCATGCGAAATTCAGTTAAGGTCTAAAACTACACAATATAGTACACGCTTTAAATGTTTAGTTTTAAATCAAATCACAGCTCAGTTGCCATCTTTAGGCACAAATTCACACATTAATATCCCTGACAATTTACAGTTAGCAGATCCCAAGTTTTATTCGCCATCAGGAATCGAGTTATTAATTGGGGCTGATAAATTCTGGGAACTTTTAAATGACGGACTAATTCGACTAAGTAGCGGTCCATATCTTCAAAATACTAAGTTGGGTTGGTTAATATCAGGTTCTTTGTTGACAAATAAAACTTCACGCAACAATCGAGTCCAATGCAATTACTCGCAATCATTAGACACTCAACTTAGAAAATTTTGGGAGTTGGAAGAAATAGTTCCGCAAAATAAATTAACAAAGGACGAGTCGTTATGCGAAGACTTGTTTGTGCAATCTACGTACCGCGATAACACAGGTCGGTTTTTTGTGCGCATTCCATTAGCCGAGTCCAGTGACACACTTGGAGATACGTATTCACTCGCGCTAAATCGTTTTCATGCACTTGAACGTAAATTAGATAAATCGACACCTGAATATAAAACATTATATTGCGATTTTATGCAAGAATATTTAAGTTTAGGACACATGAGTCGAGTCTATCACTATCCGTCATCAAATTATTTTCTACCGCATCACGGTGTTTTAAGAGTTCATAGTAGTACTACCAAACTTAGGGTGGTTTTTGACGGAAGTGCAAAATCAACATCGGGCAAATCGCTTAACGATATTCAGTATATTGGCCCTAGTTTACATAATGACGTTTTTTCAATTCTTTTACGATTTCGTCAATTCAGATTTGTTGCATGCGCTGATGTCGAAAAAATGTATCGACAAATTTATATTCAACCTGATCAAAGAAACTTGCAGTTAATTCTTTGGCGTGAAAATAAATCGGATGAACTCGGTGTGTACCAACTTAATACGGTGACATACGGTACCGCGTCTGCTCCGTATTTAAGTATTCGATGCATCAAACAGCTGGCATCTGAATGTAAGGATGACGTCATAAAGCAAGTTATAGACCAAGATCTGTTTGTAGATGACTTAATTACTGGTCATGATAATAAACAATGTTTATTAGACATTTGTACCAAAGTAAATGATGTTTTAAAATCTGGTTGCTTTCATTTACGTAAATGGTTGTTTAATTCGGAGACATCTACAACAGATCAAACAAAGGAATTAACTTTAGGCGAAAATTGTTTAACTAAAACTCTCGGTCTTGGTTGGTTGAATTCTTTAGATTTATTATAGGTATTTTACTACAAAGATTGATCAAACTTTCACTCACGTGACTAAGCGCGTCATCTTATCTGTTGTCTCACAGGTGTACGACCCATTAGGTTTGTTATCACCCTCAATTATAATTGCGAAAATACTGTTACAAAAACTATGGCTTTGTAAGTTAAGTTGGGATGATCCAGTACCTAATAATATTGTGATTATGTGGAAAAACTTTATTGACACACTTCAACACTTACAAAACATAAAAATTCCTCGTCACGTCAGACAAGTTAATACAAAATACACAGATTTACATATTTTCACGGATGCATCACAGGATGCATATGGTGCATGCGCATATGTAAGTACATACAACGACAACTCACCAGTCACTGTTTGGTTACTTTGTGCGAAGAGTAAAGTCGCACCAATTAAACCAGTTACAATACCGCGACTTGAGCTATGCGGAGCTTTAGTTGGTGCCAAGTTATATCAAAAAATTATTCAATCATGGAGATTAACTTTCGATAACATATACTTTTGGTCTGACTCCACGATTGTCATAAATTGGATTAAAATATCACCTAACTTATTAAAATCATTCGTTCAGAACAGAGTAGTGCAAATTAATGAGTTAACTGGTGAGTTGCCGTGGTTACATGTTGCTGGTAAAAACAACCCGGCTGATCTTTTATCTCGCGGGCTTACGCTCGACGCGCTTCAATGTTCAGATATTTGGTGGCACGGGCCAGCATTTTTAACCGAAATAAACCCTAATTTTAAACAAAAAAATGAACACGATGAAATTATTAAGTTACAGGATTTACCAGAAATGAAATCAAATATTAATTCTTTATTTACACAATCAACTTTTACTAGTATTTTTACCCTTGAACGTTTTTCTAATTTTAATCGCATGAGACGCGCAGCCGCTTACGTGTTACGATTCATTCATAATGCGCAAATCAAGGTCAAAACAGAACGTCGCACAGGTGTGCTTGCGTCTGATGAATTAAATAAATCAACTTTAGTATTAGTACGCTTAGCACAACAAACGTCATTTCCAGATATTTTGAATGCATTAATGAAAAACATACCTGTTAAGTCGATGAGAAACGTATCTAGCCTTGATCTGTTCCTAGATTCTGATTACATTATTAGAGTAGGAGGCAGATTAGAAAATTCACATACCTTTTCCTATAGTAAAAAACATCCTATTTTGTTATGTTCGAAACATACTTTTACGCGACTTCTTTTTCAATTTGAACATAAACGTCTACTCCATGCTGGTCCACAACTGCTTTTGGCCACTATAAGAGAAAGTTGGTGGCCTCTGAAGGGTCGTAATTTAGCCAAGCAGACAGTACATAAGTGCATTACATGTACTCGCCAGAAAGGAAAGGCACTATCGGTAAAAATGGGTAACTTGCCTCATGAACGATTGGAGCCGGGGTATCCTTTCCTACGCTGCGGTGTCGATTATGCGGGACCTATGTTCATATTGAATCGCAAGGGAAGGGGTGCAAAACTTGAAAAATGTTACGTTTGTCTATTTGTATGCTTTACTACTCGTGCGATACACTTAGAATTGGTCACAAGTCTTAGTTCTGAGGCATACTTATTGGCTTTGAAAAGGTTCTTGTCTCGTCGTGGAAAACCTGCTCAAATATTTTCCGATAATGGAAAAACGTTTGTGGGCGCATTAAAGGAATTCTCTCAATTTTTAAATGCTAATAAAAATGATATTTTAAATTACGCTGCAGGTGAAAACATTAAGTTTAGCTTTATTCCTCCGTACTCACCACACTTTGGGGGTTTGTGGGAGGCAGGGGTTAAATCCTTTAAATATCATCTCCGCCGTGTAGGAAACGTCAACCTCACTTATGAGGAATTTTCCACATTATTGACACAAATAGAAGCCCTCCTAAATTCCAGACCTATGTATCCCATCTCTTCAGACCCAAACGACCTACTCCCTCTTACACCATCCCATTTCCTGGTTGGCCGGCCGCTCGTTGCGCCTACATGCGAAGACCTCACAGCTGCTAACACATCACGGTTGGTCCGCTACGAGCGCATTGAACAGATGAGACAGAACTTCTGGAAGCGCTGGTCGCAGGAGTACGTTTCGGAGCTGCAGACGAGGAGCAAATGGCAGACTAATACTGACACAATAGCACCCAATACATTAGTGCTCATTAAAGACGACAATCTGCCACCCTTGAAATGGCGTCTAGGACGAGTCATAAGTACTTCACCTGGCAAGGATGGACTAGCACGTGTAGCTGACATAAAAACAGCTAACGGAGTGATACGAAGATCATACCCCAGATTGTGTCCGCTGCTAAAAGAGGAAGAACCCTAATTTCCCTCAACTTCTACATATTTAAACTTTACTTTTACTTCTTCGTTGGAGACTGTTGCTCCAAGGCCGGGGGCATGTCTACGCATCGTCATGATAATGTACGAGACCACTACTACTGGACGACACAGGAGGGGCTACGAGGTGTAGTTCCAAATTCCACAATGCGCGGCGCCTCGGTCGCATTCGTAATAATCTTCGAGAATCTTGTACACGCTTTACTATGTGAAACCTATGTAAAACCTCAAAACTGTTAATTATACGCCTTATTGCTATCGAAGAAGATTTTCATTCATCTCCATACATAATTTGGAACACGATCGTAAGATCAAATACACAAACGCACGCTCGACCCAACAGGGTATCAAAGTTCAAGTTCCCACGGTGAACGACCACAGGGAACTTACATCCCTGTTAAAAGTGAGGAACATTTCGTTCCACACTTATTCCCTGCCCGATGATAAACCCACCCGTGTGGTAATCCGACGCGTCCCCAAAGAAATCTCAACGGAAGAGATTCTCGCCGACCTTCAGTCGCAAAATGTCCCAGTATCCGCTGTGCATCGTCTGCACAAAGCTAGGGGTGCGATTGCATACGACTCGGTTCTTGTCGTGTGCGATCACACCGACGACCACCATCCGATCTTTAAAGTAAATTCGGGATGTCACTTGTCGGGCATCTCGATCGAGAGGCCTTATAAATCCGATACGGTTGGACAGTGTCACCGCTGCCAACTTTACGGTCACGCCCAACGCAATTGCTACGCGACCCCTAGATGCGTCAAGTGTCTGGGTGAGCACGCAACTGCTGACTGTCCCCGTCCGAAAGACCACAATCTGTGCACAGAACCTCCCAGCTGTGTGCTATGCGGCCAATCAGGTCACCCCGCCAATTACCGCGGCTGCCCCAAAGCCCCAAAATCCTCTTCTCCCAAGTTGACCAAGCGTGCGAACGCTCGTCAACAAAGGGAAAGCCCCTCTGTTAAGATTCCCTCCTCAGAGATGCCCGAGCGTCTCAGCCCTCAGAGGCCCTCCCCATGGAACTCGCTGAATCATCAGAGAGCGTTCTCTGCATTGAGGCCCTCCCAATCTCTGCCCATGCCAGCGCTGATGGATTCGCCAGTCCCCGCGCCGAACCTAGCCTCCGCGACCACGCCCCCCCTACCTAAGGTCGCCCCCGCCGCTCCTAAAGCCGCCACCGCCGCTCCTAAGGCCGCCCTCGCCCCATCTAAGGCCGCCCCCGCCGTTTCAACCGCGCCTTCAGCCTCCCGCGTACCTGCATCTCTCCCTACCGAGAGGATTAGCGACATCCTTAAGGTGTTCAAAGCGTATCCAGAGATTACGCAAGCCCTAGATAAACTTTACCCTTGCTAATCCAATGGATAAGGAAAGGCCGTGTACTAATAAACCCCGATCCCTTAAGTTAGGATTCTTTAACGCCAATGGCATTACTAACCAACGTGATGAGATCGCCAATTTCCTCCGCGACCATCACCTTGATATCCTCCTCATACAGGAGACCTTTCTTAAGCCCCATCATCGTGACCCGAATATTGCCAACTACCGTATAGTTCGCAATGATAGGTCTCGTTGTCACAAGGGCGGTACCCTAATATACTATAGAAAGGCTCTGTACTGCATTCCTATGGACCCTCCTCCCCTCGCTCGCCTCGAGGTCTCTGTCTGTCGGCTCGGCATGACCGGTCATCAGCCGTTAACTATTATATCAGCATACGTCCCTCCATCACCATCGGAGGATGATCCTATCCTCCTCAAGGATGACCTTTCTGCTCTTCTTGGCCTGGGTGACTCCGTCTTACTGGCGAGCGATCTCAATGCCAAACATCCCTCCTGGAATAGTAACAGGACCCCGATGACTCCCACTCATTTCCCCCACGATCCCAACCATCTTCCCGACATCCTCGATATAGCGCTGCTCAAGAATGTGAACCTCCGTTTGCAATCTATAGAGACGCTACACGAGCTTAATTCCGACCATCGTCCAGTGATATTAGAACTAGCTCCCCGTTCAGGTCCCTCTGACCCTAGCCAGCCCCCTCCGACCCAAATTATTACCGACTGGAGGAAAGTAAGCGAAAGCCTACAATCCACCACGTCGCCTCACTTGGACGCTATCCCCGACCACTTGGTGACAGTCGCAGACACGACGGGCGCGATCGACTTGTTCACAAATCATGTACAATCCGTCTTGAACGATTGTTCAAGGGAGGTTCCGGCGATGAGCGATCATCGCTGGAAACTGCCTGACGATGTGCGTGATCTGTTGACCGAGAAGAACGCGGCCGTCCGTGCGTACAGTGCCTTCCCCTGCGATGCGAACAAGGCTCACATGCGCTCTTTACAGCGTGCTGTAAAGAAACGCATCTAGGAGCTGCGCTCCAGCCGCTGGGACAAGACACTTAGCGAACTCGAGCCCACCCACCTAGCCTTCTGGGAACTCCAGAGGAAGCTCCGTTCTTCTAACGAGGCCTCCATGCCCCCTCTCATTCGTTCCGAAAGTAGCGTCGCCTTCGACAACGATGAAAAGGCTGAATGTCTAGCCGACAGCCTAGAGTCTCAATGCACCCCCAGCTCTCAACCAGTAGACGAAGCTCACCTTTCTGAGGTCGACGCCGAAGTCGAAGGTAGAGCCTCTCTCCCACCCGTTGAAGACCCTGATTATCCTCTGCCTCCTGTCACTCCCGACGAAGTGTACGATATTATCAAGAGGCTCAAACCCCGGAAAGCCCCCGGCTCTGACGGTATCACCAATAAGGTGTTCAAACTCCTCCCCGCCCATCTCATAATGCTAATGACCGCCATCTTCAATGGCGCTCTAAGCAACAACATTTTTCATCAGGCATGGAAAGAGGCCACCGTTATCGGCATTCCGAAACCAGGCAAACCCAAGTCTGATCCCACCAGTTACCGTCCCATTAGTCTACTCAATGTTCTAGGCAAAATCTATGAGAGGCTTATTTATAAGCGGCTCAAAGACTTTGCCGAAGCAAAGAGTCTCATTCCTAACGAGCAGTTTGGCTTTCGAACCGAACACAGCTGCGTCCAACAAGTCCACCGCATCGTCGAGCACATAAGCGCTGGTTTTCAGCGTGGCTTGATGACGGGTGCGCTCTTCTTTGACATAGCGAAAGCATTCGACAAAGTCTGGCACAACGGCTTACTATACAAGCTTTACCAACTCGGAGTGCCAGATCGTCTCGTGCTCATCTTGCGTGACTTTTTGTCGAACCGCACCTTTCGCTATCGCATCGAGGGTGCGCTCTCTTCACCCCACCCAATACGCGCTGGCGTCCCTCAGGGCTCCGTAGTATCCCCCCTCATTTTCACGCTGTTCACCAGCGACATCCCCAAAGATAAAAAGGCCCAGTTGGCTCTATTCGCTGACGACACGGCCATCTATTACTCGGGTCGTAACCCAGACTGCATAGCTCGTTCCAATCCGCGGCAAAAGCCTTAGGCGCTTATTTCCGGAAATGGAGAATTGAGGTAAACCCCATCAAGAGTCAGGCAGTACTCTTTTCCAAACCGCGTTCATCCCCCTCTCTGCCCAGTCCGATAACCATGTTCGGTAAGCCTATCCCTTGGGAGAAGCAAGCCAAATACCTAGGTGTGATTCTGGACCACCATCTTACTTTCGGAGAGCACATAAAGACGGTGCGTTCGCGCGCCGCTTTCGCTCTCGGTAGGCTCTACTTCATGTTGAATGCACGCAGCAAATTGTCACTCAAGTGCAAATTGCGCATTTACACGGCGTGCATTCGTCCCATCATGACGTACGCCTGTGCTGTATTCGCACACGCGAAACCATACCGTCTCCATAGGATGCAGACCCTCCAAAACCGTTTTTTGCGAAGAATCACAGGAGCCCCTTTTTACCTTCGCAACGAGAACCTCCATCTCGATCTAAAAATACCTACCATCCAGCAGTTCATGAAACGCTCCGCCAAGCGCTTCTTCGACACTGCTGAGAAGCACTCTAACCCGTTAATTGTATCGGCCGCCCGGTACACTCCCTCCCGTATTAGTAAGACTCGACGACCGAGACATACTCTGACCGACCCTGACGATGCTATTACTCTCCTCCAGGAGAGCAATAAAGCCACCAGTACAGTTAAGAAACACAGACACAGACCGCCGTCATTCCGTCCTCGCCGCCGAGGCCCGCCGCGACGACCCCGTACGTCCCCTCCCCGACCCTTGCTCGTGCCAGCCCGCGCCGCTGAGCCTGTAGTTTTAAATTCGTCCCTAAATAATGGAAATCCGATCCAGCCTGTCCCTTTGTAAGTTTGTAAGCTTTTTGCCCTGGCTGGCCCTAAAAATAATAATTAAAAAAAAAAAAATTCATTGGAACACTTTTGATCGAAACGTTGATCGGTACGGAGCTCCCGAAGAAAATAATAGATAAGTATAATTATGATGATAACTATGAAAGGCTATGTATATGTATAATTTTAATATTAAACTATATGTACCTAGTTGTTATGACATGAATGATGTAACCTAAATTTGTAAAATATTACTGATTTTAAAAGAGTGTTCATGGAGTTTCTTGCTCGTTCTTCTCCATAGAAATCTACCCTTTGGAACGAGCAACTAGATTCAAGTTTCTGACTGACTCTGACAATTCAAAAGTACGTAAATGGTTAAATTGAAATAAATGATTTTGAGTCTGAAATATTACAATAAAATACCAGCTTGAGCTTCTTGGCGTTACTTTGACGTCAAATCTTAACTTTGGGTCATTTATTGAGTCCAAGGCCAAACTAGCTGCCAAAAAGCTGGGAGTCCTCGCAAAGGTGCGAAAGTACTTCACGTCGGAACAGCTGCTCAACTTATACCAAGCACAAGTTCGATCGTGCATGGAGTACTGTTCGCACCTTTGGGATGGATCGGCAAAATACCAACTGGAGGCATTGGAAGTCATCGATAGACGTGCCAAGAGGCTCATAAAAAACGACTCCCTGGTTAGGGCTAAGCTCCAGAGCCTTGAACATCGCCGCACCGTTGCTAGCCTTTCGGTCTTTTATCGGGTACATTTCGGAGAGTGTGCTTTGGAATTGCACAATTTAATTCCCCCATCCCCGTTCCATCATCGGACGAGCAGAGATACGGCGAAGCGTCACCGCTATATGGTTGAAATTCCACGGTCTCGAACCAAGCGCTTTGACTCCACATTTATTGTGCGAACTGCCAGACTGTGGAATTCCCTGCCCGCCTCTCTGTTCCCTGATAAGTATAATCTGGGTATCTTTAAGGCACGAGTGAACCGGTTCATCTTAGGCAAGCGTTCCAACTTAGGCCGCATTATCACTTACGATCAGGTGAATTGCGGTCAAACGCAAGCCTATTTAATAGTAAAAAAAAAAAAAAAGTCTGAAATATTACAATAAAATATATGTTTCCTAAACAAAGTATTTTCATTTCACTATTCTGTTCTAAAATAATAATATTCTTTGATTATATAAGTATGTGTATTTAATGAAGAGCTATTAATTGCTTTTATAATGTTGCTGATTATACCTTTTATTCTAACACGTTCTTAAATTACACTCTAGGGTAGGGCAGACAAGACTGCGTGAAGTCAGTTTTGCAGCGATTCGTTTCTGTCACTAAATTTTGTAACGTATTGACTTTTTATGACACTATTTTAATTTAATGTTGAAAATGCTACCAAGTAACCGGCTATATATTTGAGATCAAATAATATTCCGAAATGTTGTTTTGACGGGGTGAAAATATGGCGAATAAATCATTTGGCAAATGAAAATAGTTCAAAAGAGACTTCGGCCAATAGGAAAAAGTTATTTTGTAAATCGGAGAAACATAGTTCGGTAAAATAATACGTATGACACATGATACTTCGATGATCTAAAAATATGTCAAATAATGCATATACCAAAAAAGACGTCGGTCAATAGTTTTCGGTACAATGAAATTCGGACAAAAATAATTCGGAAAAGTGATCGGTTCCCAGACAAGCATATTATAAGTTAGATGATTACATCAATGATAAAAATGCTTGGCTGAATGCTGGTCCTGCTCCACAGCCAGTTTAGGGAATTTCTAAATTGGAAGAAAAGGATGTTTCCTACCCCTTTTTCTATTGACATGAGTAACGAGTATCGTTACTTTTAAATAGATATTTTGAAATTATTTACTTATTACACTTCAAATGATACAATAATATACATTGGAAACCTTAGTTTTGTATAATTTAGCAGCATTATTTAAATTTTGTAAATGTGAATACCATGGAGCCATTTACTAAGTATATTAACACCTATATGTTTGACAAAAATTAACATGGCGGTTGGGAGTATTGTCATGCTCGCTCAAATGTCTCGCTGATGGTGGCGCGTGTGTTGGATCATTCGGCTCCCTTCAAAATGGTTGAGCTGAATTGTGCTGATTCACGCGTTATGTTCGTGAACGGGCGCTGTCAGTAGAAATTGGTCAGCTCTTATCTGCCATGGACTTTATCTTGCTTCTTTTTTGTGTTTTGTATTGTTGGATTGCCTTAATAGTTTTCACATATAGAAGAAACAAGAATCATGTAACCAGACTTTGTAAAAAAAACTTGATATAAAAGAGTGTTCGTGGAGTTTCTTGCTCGTTCTTCTCCATAGAGACCAACCTACGTTTTGGAACGAGCAACTAGCTTCAACTCTCTGACTAACTGACCGACTCCTTGACAATTCAAAAGTGCCTGTAAATGGTTTAATTGAAATAAATGCTTTGACTTTGTGATGTTCTGCCGTTTTACTGTTTCATATTTTAAAAAAGTTTATAATATTAGTGTCTAATGTTGTACGGACAGGTAATGGTAGGAACCCTTCGTGCGCGGGTCCTCGCACTGGTGAGCACTTCTATCTCCAACCATTCGCTAAGCATTTGCTGCGACGTGCTCGCCAGCAGCCGGACACGAGGACACGACAGCTGCTGTGGGTACTTCGATAGGGTAATCAAAGTCATCTTTACGTACGTATTAACATGTAATGTGTGAGATCGACTCGCGACACTGAATACACAAACAATCCGTACCTATACTTATACAATAACAAATAATAAAAGGAGGAAGCCGCGCGTGGGCGGCGGCTCGGCGCTGACGGCTGTGCTCCGTCTACTTGAGCTTCTTTGATTTACTGTCGAAGCGTTTGTTTTTAAAAAACGTTCGACTCTTTATCTTTAAATCATCTTTCACCTGCGACAGTGAAATGGAATCCTGCGAAAATAATATTTTATTAAGGGTATAAACATAATGATCACCAAAAAATACTTTAGGGCTCCCTTACCAAAAAATATACTAAATTATACCAAATGTACTAAATGGTCACTAAATCTTAGTGTGCAAAATAACCAAAATCTTTTTGACCGATCCGACATGGTTAGGTTAGGTTAGAACTGTGACCCCCTACGTGTGCCAGAATCAAATCGCTTTTTACAGTCAAGCCGCCGCACCCTGCGCACTCAGCGAGAGACACGTACCTGCGCCGCACCCTGCGCACTCAGCGAGAGACACGTACCTGCGCCGCACCCTGCGCACTCAGCGAGAGACACGTACCTGCGCCGCACCCTGCGCACTCAGCGAGAGACACGTACCTGCGCCGCACCCTGCGCACTCAGCGAGAGACACGTACCTGCGCCGCACCCTGCGCACTCAGCGAGAGACACGTACCTGCGCCGCACCCTGCGCACTCAGCGAGAGACACGTACCTGCGCCGCACCCTGCGCACTCAGCGAGAGACACGTACCTGCGCCGCACCCTGCGCACTCAGCGAGAGACACGTACCTGCGCCGCACCCTGCGCACTCAGCGAGAGACACGTACCTGCGCCGCACCCTGCGCACTCAGCGAGAGACACGTACCTGCGCCGCACCCTGCGCACTCAGCGAGAGACACGTACCTGCGCCGCACCCTGCGCACTCAGCGAGAGACACGTACCTGCGCCGCACCCTGCGCACTCAGCGAGAGACACGTACCTGCGCCGCACCCTGCGCACTCAGCGAGAGACACGTACCTGCGCCGCACCCTGCGCACTCAGCGAGAGACACGTACCTGCGCCGCGCGGAGCCGCACCGCGCCGCGCGCCTGCGCACTCAGCGCGCTGAAGCGCCGCCCCACCTCCCGCGGCTGTAACAGAGCAGAGCGTCAGTCGTCATGAGTGAGGCACAGCACTGTGTCCGCACCGTCTGCACGTGTACTCACGTCCAGCGCGTCGCCGTCCACGCTGCCGTCGCTGAGGAAGCTGTACAGCTCGGCGGGGCGCGGGCCCGGCTCGGGCGCCTCGCCCGCCAGCGCGGCCTTGGGCAGGGCCAGGCGGCCCGTCAGCTCCTTCTGGATGTTGTCGATGGTGTTCTGCATGCCCTCGATGCGCTCCTGCAGGCGCTCCTTCTCGGCGCGCATGTCGCGCATGACGCCCAGCTGCTTGTCCAGCTCGTCGTCGTGCTGGCGCCGCGCGGCCGTCAGCGCGGCCTCGGCCCGCGCGCGCGCGTCGCTCTCCGCGCGCAGGTCCGCCATGAGCCGCGCCACCGTGCCGGTGCAGGCCGCCAGCTCGCGGTCCTTGGCGGCGGCCGCGGCCTCCAGCTCGCGCGCGGCGCCGGCCGCCTCCTCCCTGCAACAGCGCGGCGTGAGACGGCGCGGGGCGCGCGGGCGGTGGCGCTGGTGGCGGCACGCACCGCTGCGCCGCCAGCTGCGCCCGCAGCAGGTCGGCCGCACACGCGAGCTCGTCGCGCGAGGTGCGCAGCGCGTCGCTCTGGCGCGCGCTCTCGTCCGACTGCGCGCGAGCTTCGAGCTTCTCCGCTTCCAGTTGACGCACACATTGTTTGATGGAACTTATTTCCGTCTCCATATCTTGTTCGCGCTAAAATTACAAAAACAAAATTTAGTCAATTACGACCGGTGGGTGTAATCTGATGAACTATGTCCGTGTGGTGTCGGACGTAAGGAATAGCACTATTCTATATCTTCCCGTGGGTGTCTTAAGAGGCGACTAACCTTGCACGTACGGGAACTGTGACTGTCTTAGAATAATAACGCATAGAAGGACAGTCTCTATACGCTGTGTATGAAAAATTTACGCTACAATAGTAAGTTATGTGTGAGTGATCGGCATGTAATTACGACCGCTGACACACACACACGTAAAAAAATGTTGCTAGGAAATATTTTTTTCCCTGATTCTAGGAAAAATGATAATGCATTTGGGCCATCGCACGATTGCATTTAAAAAATGTTACGTACGTACGCTTTCAGTTGTTAACATTATTCAAGGTAAAAAAATAAAATTCACTAAAATCCTGAATATCGCCAAAAAAAACCGCAGATCCATACATCTACATTAATAAATAATTATTCCGAATTTTACGAACATAAATGTATGGATCAGCTGTTGGTTTCTACCAGAACAATACAGTAGACTCCAACAATGTTAATGTTTAGAATTATGGGTAATTTTTCCTTACAATACTGGCAACACTTCATTGTAATAAATTAGGTTATGAAAATTTTTATTCGGAGATCGATTTACGTCAGTAATAGATATAATGTTACTATTTACATGTGAAATGTAATTTTATCACATTCTTTATGTTTACCGGTTGTACTATGGCAGTATTTTACGCAACAAACCGTCATTTTAAAATATTTCTTGCGAGCTGTGTTCAACGGAGCGTGACGTAGAGCACTCGCTGCGACTACTAAACCATTTATGGTAAGGTATGAATACTCGTACCTAGGTACTTTTGAAGCTCGTACTAGGTTTCTATGCGTTATTATTCTAAGGTGGCTGTATTACTTACCTGATTTTTATCACTGATAACTTTGTTCAGATTATTAATCTCGCCAATGTGCGTCGCCTCTTCCTGTTTCAAGTTGTCAACTGTATTATTGGCATCCTACACAAAAACAAAGTAGATAGACATGCATGATGGTCGTAAACATGAACTCATATAAGGTCCTAAAGTATTGTGTAGTAGTGTAATGTGAGTAGGTGCAGTAGGTATAGTGTAGGTGTAGGATCTACGAAAGGTTTCCTGTAGGTACAGGCGCCAATGAAGACCCGCTTAATTTCAAAACCTCGTAAAATCTTGCAGATAAGTAAAGTAAAGAAAAAAGATAATGGAAGTTGTAATATATTTATTTGAGAAACAAGATATCTAAAAAAGTAGTACAGTTTTTGGTAATATTGAAAGTAACTTATCAAAAATAAAAATAAATCAGTTTTTTTTCTTAAATTTATTTTTTTGATGTCATTTATTAAGGGAATTATATTATGGGCCATGATAGGAAATTACACCCGGGTTGAGTATAATCTCGTAAAAATACAAAAAAAAGGATATAAAATAATAACACTCGCCTGTAATTCGCTTATAAATAGATTAAATATGAATTTTCCCATTTTAGAGCAAAGAGATTTGTTTTAAATTCGTTTTCAAAAGGATTTAGATAATGCAGGTAATAAAAAGTGTATCGTCTTGACATGAACCAGCAAACTGCCATCAGTCTCCAAAATGGCGACGCGACGGTAATGAAACACACTTGCACTATTGTCTATAGTACACCCACGAAATTTCAAATGTTTCGAATAATCATAACTGTATTTTTTTTTAAAGTGGGCTATCCTTGGAGCCGGGCCATCTTCGGCGACATGCTGGCACTTCACATGGCGTAATTGTCCAAATTAATTTACACATTATTTGGAAATACAAAATGGACTCTCTCTCTGTAACCATATAAGACGATTATTTGCACAAACTGATACGCCATGTGAAGTGCCAGCATAATAAGGAAACGTAGTTGGAACTGGTGATGCACACTGGACCGATTTGGCTAATTTTGGTATTTAAATATTTGTGAAAGTCCAGGGAAGGTTTAAACTCAGATATGTATGGTTCAAAAATTGAAATAGTTATTTGTTATACAAGAGTGCAAAGTTGCTTTTTAACCGCGTGTTCAATTTTGATGACCGAGCAAGCGAAGGATTCTAAAATTGAATCACGAGCGCAGCGAGTGATTCAAAATTAGAAACCTGAGCGTTAGCGAGGGAATCAAAAGAGCACGAGGTGAAAAATCTTTGCACTCGAGTGCAACACGTAACTTTTCATTCCACCTCAGCGAGGAAATGACTAAATGCAAAAAAAAAACGTTTACAAAGTCTGAGTTTTTAACAAATTAAAAAAAAGTTGTATGATATATTCGGCACCATAGAGGTAGCAGTAAATAGGTTTAATGTTTTTTTTTAATTCACAAACTTAGTGCACACGATGTTCTAAATTCAATTTACTTTATCCTCTAGAGAATAAAAACGGCTTTTCCACTCAGATATTGAAGATAAATTTACTTTATCCTCTAGAGAATAAAAACGGCTTTTCCACTCAGATATTGAAGATTAAAAATACTCTTTCCGAGATGGTGGGATGAAAAATCAATTGACAGGGCAACGTCTGTCGCGTCAGCTAGTTATTATTATTAAAATAAACCTGTGAACACCTTTTATTTTGCGATAGGAGATGTAGTATAATACGCCAGTGGCGTAGTAGCTACGTGACTAGGGCCCCGGTGCAAAAAAAGAGTTGGGCCATTTTTAATCGAGTAAAAATGTATATATAAAGGAAAAGAGGTTTATGAGATGACCCTGCTGATTTATGCTAAATATAAATTCGCAATTTCCGCTTAAATGCCTACCGAATAGAGGTCATCCTGATATCGAGAGCAAGTGCAATCTAGAGAAGAATGGATTGGATATGAAACGAAGAATGAACGAAAAGAAGAAGAGTATAGTACAGAAGTATGAGAAGGGCAAAATAAGAGAAGTTTGTTAGAAGAACGCAGATTTCTCGCACGTGAAGAGCATTGATATTGAAAGTGGGACATTACATAAGGAGGAGAGAGAGTAGAGCAGAGAGAAAAGCGTTCTGAATTTTACCAAGGTGACTAGAGCGAAATGGTTCGATAATGGGCCCAGGTAGGCCAGAAATGAAATCCACCATATGAGACAATATATTTTGGGCATCCAATAACATTAAGTGGTTGTGAAGTGACGGTTTGTATTATCCAGGCCAATTGTTTTCGTGAAGTTTATATAACGTGGCCTGCCGATACCAAGAGTTCCGAGGAATTTTCAGATATCAGCAGGAGAAGATGAAATGTGTTCAAAACAGGATGAGCGTGTCTGTCGTAGAGAGCAAGGACCGGTCGATTGAAGATACGCAGCTTGTCGTCTACGGTTGTTGTCACTGCAAGGTGGCCCCAGTCGAGTTCCGACGCATCCTGACGTAGCTTCTCCACATCCATGCGCGCAAAACAATGCCTATGCGGAATTTTAGGAATCGGTTTCTCGGTCTACCTCTACAACCTTATGGGACAGTCGACCCGAGGTACTGAAAGTCAGAACGGGTGGGAATGGGCATTCTGGAGCGATCACAATACTGGAGAGATCGCCAAAATCGCAAAACAAGTACTCCATTTTGGTTCTGCTCAATTTCAGGCCAACGATCTGTTGTCTTTGTCCTTGCCACCACACCTCCAATCTGCTCTGGACCTTAAGGCCACTCTTAGCTATTAGCACAATGTCATCGGCAAACAGCATACACCTCTTCATGGATGACCGACGTCACAACATCCATTGTTACCAGAAGTAGTTAAACAAATGGCTTTTCTGTTGACTGAAGCTCCGACGCAAAAGTCACCGTGGGTGTCAGGGTCATGTCAAACATGAAATAAATAATAGTGAAAGTATGCTAGACAGAGTTTAGGTTTAGGGTGTAGAAGTACCGTCACAATAATATTTTGTAAATGTCGAGTACTTTTATCGAATTTTGTCAGAACAAGAACTGCAGTTAATTACTAATGTTTAGGTAGAGTACCTAAGCTAGTTTTCATAAATCGGTTGCGTTACAGCTTATTGGTTAATGAGCCTAAACGTAAGAAACAACACAACAGAAATCATTCATCATATTTGTTACGGGTTTATTTCGCGATATTAATGTTCTTAAGGTAGAAGACCTTTTTTGCTAGATGGGTTCAAGGTTTGAAGCTGGAGGTTCAGGCTGAGGGTTTGGGAGCGTGAGCTTGAGCTCGGGAGCCCCGGTGCACTGCACCGCCTAGCCCTCTGGTAGTAGCCCTAAAAGAGCGCCTCTAGAAGGCGGGTGAAGTGGTTAGTGTATAAGTTGTGAGCTGCATGTGCGAGCACGTGTGAGCACGTGTGAGCACTGAGCACGTACCGCCAGCTGGTCGCGCGCGCGCCGCAGCTCGTCGAGCAGCGCCGCCGCCTCGCGCCGCAGCCGCGCCTCCAGCGCGCGCGCCTCGCCCGCCCTGTGCGGCGACACACGGGCAGTGCAGTCGTCAGAGAGCAGGTCAGTTCAGCAATGGGGACGTTGTAGGTAGGATGAAAGTGATACAAGAAAATTAAGCAAAGTTCAACGTCGCGGTCGTCCACGTAGTAAGAAAAAGGTACTGACTCGTCCTCGTGGCGCGCGATATTCTGCTTCAAGTCCGTAGTTTGCGCGTCGAACTGGCGCACCAGGCGCGCCACCTCGTCCCGCATAGCCGCCGCCGCCTCGTCCGCCTGCAACACGCCGCGCTCAGTAATGTGTGGTGTGGTATGTGTGGTGTGTGTGGTGTGTGTGGTGTGGTGTGTGGCACGTACCAGGCGCAGGCGCGCGTGGAGCTGCTCCGTGGCGGCGGCGCGCTCGGCGGCGCAGGCGCGCTCTGTGGTGTGTGTGGTGTGTGTGGTGTGGTGTGTGGCACGTACCAGGCGCAGGCGCGCGTGGAGCTGCTCCGTGGCGGCGGCGCGCTCGGCGGCGCAGGCGCGCTCTGTGGTGTGTGTGGTGTGTGTGGTGTGGTGTGTGGCACGTACCAGGCGCAGGCGCGCGTGGAGCTGCTCCGTGGCGGCGGCGCGCTCGGCGGCGCAGGCGCGCTCTGTGGTGTGTGTGGTGTGTGTGGTGTGGTGTGTGGCACGTACCAGGCGCAGGCGCGCGTGGAGCTGCTCCGTGGCGGCGGCGCGCTCGGCGGCGCAGGCGCGCTCTGTGGTGTGTGTGGTGTGTGTGGTGTGTGTGGTGTGGTGTGTGGCACGTACCAGGCGCAGGCGCGCGTGGAGCTGCTCCGTGGCGGCGGCGCGCTCGGCGGCGCAGACGCGCTCTGTGGTGTGTGTGGTGTGTGTGGTGTGGTGTGTGGCACGTACCAGGCGCAGGCGCGCGTGGAGCTGCTCCGTGGCGGCGGCGCGCTCGGCGGCGCAGGCGCGCTCTGTGGTGTGTGTGGTGTGTGTGGTGTGGTGTGTGGCACGTACCAGGCGCAGGCGCGCGTGGAGCTGCTCCGTGGCGGCGGCGCGCTCGGCGGCGCAGGCGCGCTCTGTGGTGTGTGTGGTGTGTGTGGTGTGGTGTGTGGCACGTACCAGGCGCAGGCGCGCGTGGAGCTACTCCGTGGCGGCGGCGCGCTCGGCGGCGCAGGCGCGCTCTGTGGTGTGTGTGGTGTGTGTGGTGTGTGGTGTGTGGTGTGTGGCACGTACCAGGCGTAGGCGCGCGTGGAGCTGCTCCGTGGCGGCGGCGCGCTCGGCGGCGCAGGCGCGCGCGGCCCCGAGCTGCTCGCGCGCGTCCGCCAGCGCACGCGCCTCCGCCGCCGCACGAGCCGCGCTGGCGTGTGCTGCCGCACCACACAATGCACACGGTGACTAACGACTGTCAACGAATCTTTAACAGCGAGTAGTAGAATATAATTCGTCATCAACATTTTATTTGGGTGTAGTTGGTTATTTTTAGGTGAAACCAGATTAGCACTGAAAGAAAACTGTAGGTAAGTAGCCAAAGTTTGTCGGGTGTGACCGTGTGACACTCGTACCGGCCTCGCGCTGGGCGTCGCGCTGCGCCCGCACGCGCGCCTGCTCGCGCGCCAGCACGCGCACGCGCGCGCCGCACTGCGCGTAGGCCGCCTGCAGCGCGCCGCGGTCCGCCCGGCAGCGCGCCACGCAGCCGCGCAGGCGCTCGGCGTACTGCTCCAGCACGTCGCACACGCCGCGCGCGCCCGCCACCCTGCGCACACTGCGGCTGTAGCGGGGCGCGGCCGGGCGCGGGCGCGGGCGCGGGCGCGGCACCTACTTGTTGAGCGTGTCGGGGCGCAGGCGCAGCTCGCCAGCGTACTGCGCGGACGCGGCCTCGTGCTGCATCTGCACGTCCAGCATGTTCTGCTGCAGACGCTCGTGCGCGCCCTGCAGCTGCTGCAGCCGCTCCTTCAGGTCCCAGTACGCCGTGTCCTGCGCCACCTGGCCGCACGCACGCCCACGTTTTATTCAATTGTGAACGGCCATCGCATGGGGTGATCGCATACGGAGGCTACGATACCAGCCCTCGGAGTATCATTACCGTTTCGATTACCTTGCGTGGTCTGTCTACTAGAACCCTGTGCAGGTACTTTACCTTATAATTTCTTTTGAGAGGAAGATGTCAATGTGTGTGTGTTAAACTTATGTTCTTTTGTAATAAAGCTCAGTATTGTATCAACATTTAGTAACCTATGTCATTTACCAAGACATAATAATATCGCCCATTCGTACACAAAATCGATATTCCGTAAATTCCAGATTCAATCCATTACCTACCTATGTATTTCCAAAATCCATATCATAATACATATATATTCTCAAAACCAAGATCAATGATGGATTTATGTATAACAAGTTTACCACATTGTTTTAAAACAAGCTAATTCACCAAAATCTCAGACCATACTTTTTTATTGGTCCGAGGTAGGTCTGAGGTAAGTACCTACCCATACTAATAACATGGAGAAAATATGACTGACATACCTAATGTGTTTTTTTATTGTATTGTTTTTCTTCCTATTTGTGTGTTCTGTTTAATAAAAATATGGAAAGGTAAAGTATAATCCATACTACACTTAAAATACTAATAATTATTATGCGAAAGTAACTGTCTGTCACGTTTTCACGGCGAAACGGTGAACCCTGCGGAAAGACATAGCCTCCTTGTTAATCTACGACTTCGTCTGCAATCGTGATAACCGACATTGCTGCGGACGAAGTCGCGGGCAAAAGCTAAATATTAAAAAAACACAAACCTTCAGTTTAATGATTTTAGCTGTTTCTCTCGAAACTTTTTCTCTGAGTTTTTCGGCATCTGTGTTCATCCTTTTTCTGCTGGCGACTTTGCCAATATCCGTTACGTCCATTGTCAGTAATTATATCTTATTGAAACGATTTTTTAAAATGAAATTATTCTATTCAGTTCAAAAATATTAGAAAAGAAAATAATTCCCGCCAAACAGATCAAACTCTCACTCGCTCATAGTCATAGACAATGATAGACGAACTAGAAATAATAATGATTAAAAAAAAACATCGATGTATACTTATGTATGTAGTACGCTACTAAATACGCTATTATAACAAATAGTAAGCACTTTCTAGCCTGAAGCACAGGTTTAACCTAGTTCAGGCAAATATGCAATCACGATCTATTGTATATTGATAAATATTGTAAAATAATGTGACGTTGTATTAAATAAACGATTTATTATTATTATTATTATATTATTACTTCTATGAAAAAAAAAATGAGTTACAGACAATGTGTATGTTCTGTTTTTATTATTATCATGGAACGTCAAACCATGGAATTAGTAAGTACAACCGTACAACCCAAGTAAATTATCTGTGAAATAAGTGGCGTCATGCGGCGCTATTGGTCAAAAGACGATGTTTTATCACGGTGTCGGTTTTTTGAACCGACTTCAAAAAAGGAGGTTATCAATTCGTCTGTATTTTTTTTTTTCAGTTCGAGCCGATGCTGCGCACACTCGCCTGCTCGTGATATAATTATTATTATTTTTATATAGTATATTTCTTTTTCTGTACAGACACGTACGTAAGGAACTTCGTTCCCTACGGGGGTCCCCCGACCGCACAAGTTTTTTTTAATTTAATAATATTTAAATAGAGATTAATCAACTGTAATAAAATATAAATTATCTGTTAGTATCGATAAACAGTAATTATTTTTTTTTCAATAAACTTTTAATTATTTTTATCGGTTTACGGTAAATTATATCGTATCGTATAAATTATACCGTAAAGTAGGTATATCGATAAGACGTAAAACATTGTTGTCCTTGAACCCAAGATTATCTTTATCGATAAACCGTAAAGTTTAGTTATCGATAAACCGTTACTAATAGTTTTCAATAAACCGTAATCTGTTGATATTAACTGCTGTAAAATAACGGAAAATTTTGAAATATCGATGTACCGTAAATTACCGATAAATCATAAAATACCGTTAACTAGAAATACTCGTTATTCATGAAAAGTCAATAAATAATCGTTATCGATAAACCATTAATTGTCGTTATATAGGTGCACTGATCAATGAACGGTAAATTATCGATAAACCGTAAAAATTGATAAACCGTTTATAATCGATATCGATAAACCGTCCCTTATCGTTTTCATAAACCTCGTAAGATATTACGATAATATTATTTTCGAGAGAGTCGGTAGGTATATCACCGGGCCGCTGCGCCGCCTGACATTATTATTATTACTATCTACGTACGCTCATAAAGAACTTAGGTTATCTTTGAACAGCGATTTAAATGTTTCCATCACACTTTTCCAGGCTTTGGACTGGCAACAGGTAACCCACATTTTCAGACTTTACCTACGGTAACTATGACGTGCTGATCTAATTATTAGGTAGGAACTTCGTAAGTAGGTAATGTTGGCGAGTTTAAAAGGTTTATATCACTGTGTTACAAATAATTGGCGCGTAATGAACTTAACTTATTTAACGTAATAAACTTATCCTTTGCCCTCGGCACGCAACGTAACCAGACGTATCTCTCGCTCATTTGCACTTTAAATTAAATATTTTTGTTATAATTATATAATTAGCAACCTTATATTGGAGTAAATTAAGTTAAAAGTGATCTAAAACGCATAATCACTACGCGTCACTTCTCGACTTCGTTATTATAGTATACGCAAAATTTAGAGAAGCTATGTTGCGGTCACCTCCAAAAGAAATTTTCGGATCTCAACCAGAACTTTCACGTACAGATGAATTGGAATTTGTTTCATCAAGGAATCGAAAAGCTAATCCGGACTCTGAGAACATCTCCCAACTGCGCTCCGATATTCAAAAAATGTTTGAAAGTATATTAAAGACCTATCCAATAAAAACGAAGAGTGTAATAACACTCAAACTTGCTAATACGGAAAACTCTTGAGGAGACCATGGCTGCTTATAAAGGATTGAGGCATAAATACGAAGGCATGATGTTAGAAAACCAAGCTGCACATACTAAAATTGGTTACCTAGAAGAACAATTGGAAGTTCTGCAAAGGAAACAGCTAGAAAGTGTCATTGAAATCAGAAATCTACCAGCTACTGAAGATGAAAATCTAGTGGAAGTTGTTACAAAGTTGCATGACACTTTGGCTGTTCCTATTCTACCAGATCAGATTCGACAGGTGTATCGACCAAAATCAGGCCAAAACTCACTTGTAACTGTCGAATACCAATCCATACAAAAGCGGTCAGCAACATTAACCACTATAAAATCTTATAACAAGAACAATGGAAACGACAAGTTTAATACAAGGTTTTTCAAATAGCTGGAGACAAAAAACCTATTATATCTCGGAATCTTTGACACCCACTGCTAGGAAACAGTTTTTTCTTTCAAGAGAATTTAAATGGAACCATAACTACAAGTTCTGCTGGGTGTCAAATGGTAGAATATTTCATAAATCAGTACATGGATTTGCTTGCATCTCTCGGATTATTGGCCTCGCATAATCTTGCAACAAGAGAGAAAAATTGTCTCGACCATTGTTTTATTAAATCTGTAAACTCTTCCACTACTGTAGTATGCGACTCCTCAATTACTGACACTCGTGCGTTATGACGTCTTTAAGCAAAGGCTCGCAAAAAGGTTCTAAAAAGTCAAAAACATACAAAAAAATAAATTACAATGCGGTCATCAATGACTTGAAACAAATTGATTGGTCTACCAAACTTTCAACTGATGACCCTAATACAGTGTACTGTACTTTTCTATCAATAATAACCGACTCAATCAAACAACACACTGCTACTCTACATCAAATAACTCGAAGAAAACGTGTACTTAAACCATGGATTACGTTAGGTCTATATCGCTGTATGAGAAATAGCGACAGGATGCATCAAAGGCTTCGTAATGACCCAGAAAATAATATTTTATAATGAACTTACAGGCGCTACCGTAACACTTGCAACAATCTTATAAAAAAATTTAAAAACAATTATTTAAGATCAGAAATTAACACTCACAAGAATAATTTGAAAAAGCAGTGGTCCCTTATTGAAGATGTTTGTAATATGGATATGACTGTTGATGACAGCGAGGAACTCTTGCATTTAAAATCTGAACCACTAACCTCAACAGATTACGTAAATAGTTACTTTGCTAATGTGGGTCGTCAACTGGCCAACGACATATTAGGGAAGCCTAAATACAAAAAAGTTGCTTCTAACCGTTGGGAAACTATGGCTGATTCTTTTGTTCTTTTACCAACGGATGTTAATGAAATCACAAATGTTATACTTAATCTTAAACAATCTAAGTCTAGTGGTTGGGACGGTATTTCTACGTCGCTCCAAAAATTAGGAGTACATATTTAAGCACCACCTATAACTATGATCTGTAATATGTGTTTTGGTAAAAGCATAGTCCGTGATGCACTCAATAATCATTCCTATCCATAAGGCTGGGGAAAAGGACTGTATCTCAAATTATAGACCGATATCGATTTAACCGTCACTATCTAAGGTTCTTGAAAAGGTCATAAACAAGAGGCTCACAAATTATTTGGAATCCAAAAAATCTCCTTTCTAACTGCCAGTTCGGTTTTAGACGTAACAAATCTACTGATGAAGCAATTGTTAAATTAACTTCCTTCATTGTTGATAAACTAGATGAAAGGGAAAACTGTATTGGTATATTTCTGGACTTGGCGAAAGCCTTTGACACATCTGTTGAGTCTCTTCTTGCAAAACTAGAAAATATGGGAATTCGAGGCATAACGCTCAAACTTTTCACAGATTATATGTCAAATAGAACTCAACATGTTAGAATCAACGACTACATGAGTGGACCAGAGGAAGTCACATTTGGCGTGCCACAAGGGAGTATCTTGGGTCCAACGCTCTTCCTCATTTATATTAATGAATTATGTAATTTAAAAATTAGTCAGGGTCAAATTATAACGTATGCGACGACACAGTACTTTTGGTTAGCGCTAAAACGTGGAAAGAGGGTAACGTTCTAGCAAATGAAGCTTTTAAACTGGTGTCAAATTGGCTTAACTCAAATCTTCTTACGCTTAACGTACTTAAAACAAAATATATTGCCTTTAGTATTCAAAATAATAGTCAACCCCCTAGTAATTCAATAGACATTAAGGTTCATACATGTTCAACGCCTGTCAACTGTTCCTGTCCCAGACTCACAAAGACTACCTCAATTAAATATCTCGGTGTAATTATTGACCAACACCTGAACTGGAAAGAACATATTGCAAATTTGACCTCAAGAATTAGGAAAATAATTTATATTTTTAGAAATATTCGCCACTTCTGTTCTCTTAAACTATTATTGTCAGTATATTCAGCCTTATGCCAGTCCATATTAACGTATGCTATAACCGTGTGGGGAGGAGCTTCGAAAACCACTTTGATTAGTGTTGAGCGAGTGCAGCGAGCGGTACTGAAAGTAATGAGCTTCAAGAGATATAAAATTCTGACTGACCTGTTATACTCCGAATTATCGGTACTAACAGTAAGGCAGCTTTTTATTAAACACACAATATTAACTCAACACAAAATACTCCCGACTATAGTATTGAGAGGCGAAGAAAAGATTTGGTTTATACAGGTCCCCACTATCAAACAGCATTTGCCCACAAATTTCTAAACTTTCTTGGGATATGTGGCCCAAGAAAGTTTAGAAATTTGTGTACAACAAAACTTCCAAACTCACTACTCTCAGAAACCGCACTCGCTACTCATGTAAAATTGAAATTGACAAATTCTAGAAACAATTCAATTACTCAATCATAAAAACACATAATTATTATTATTTTTTTAGCAAAAAGCAATATCGCATAAAATTAATATAATATAATTTTATGCTAATAGACATGATATTTTATTAATATTATTCATACATATATATGTATGTTTTCTACATTCAAACCTTTTCAACACTCAACACATAAATTCACGCACTAAACACAACATTTTTACGTCACATCATA
Organism: Charanyca ferruginea; assembly: GCA_947361185.1. Lineage (NCBI taxonomy): Eukaryota > Metazoa > Arthropoda > Insecta > Lepidoptera > Noctuidae > Charanyca > Charanyca ferruginea. Next base: position 27,697,258 of record OX376068.1, read on the forward strand.
ATAACATACAGATGGTTAGATACTGGAAATCACTATTTATTTTTATTTTTCTTTACACGTTTGTCTTATCTTTATTTTAATGTATACCTAACATGGCCAATAAGATACAGTTGTGTATTAAGTTAAGCCTGCACTAATTTTTATTATTCTGAGAATATTGCATACTATACTGTCAAACATTTTTCATGTACTATCGCGGACCTTTTCCGCCTGTTCAGTTAAAAAAAAATTCCCTTGGCGCCTGCGAAGTCAACGGGGCGGGGTAGAGAGCGCTTCCATCTTTAGAGTGCAAGCAAAATTGAACTTAGTGGTGGTCAGGCGGGTGTGTCCACGATAGTACCCACATTGAACATTGATTCACTGATTTTATCTAAATTGAAGCACCGCCATTCTCTTTTATATTTGTGATCCAATATTACGATATGAGTACAAGTGCTTGCAATTGTTGTGTATATAGTGCAAATGAGTGGTTGGATTATGTACGTAATATGTAATATTCGTTGTCAAGGAAGAGGAGAACTATCCTACCGTAATAGTGTCTACTAGTACGGAGGACAGTGCGATTTCACCCCATACAACCTGTTTCCATTGTGAAATTATTGTTTTACCATCTTATTACATTGTGTTGCGGCTAGGAGGCCACAACTCTCAGAATTACTAACTGGCTGGGAAGACTGTACTAAGTGAAACTCAAACTGTGACTTTAGGTTTATTATAAAAGTTAGAACAAAAGTGTAAACTGTTTATTAACAATTCAGCAAATTTACTTATTATCTTAACAACTATATCCGTTCAATGTTCCAGCGAGAATGGGCTTGGCGCCCACCGCTGGCTAAAACATTCAAAAGTTCTGGCGGGCAAATCGAGCTCTCTGATTGGCTCACGTAATCTCAATGGCTTCGCCAATCGTCGAGCGATCTATTTCCCCGCCATTGCTTCTACCAATAGAATTAATCAAGTGTTGCTATTTCGAAAATGAATCGATTAATATTTATATAAAACAATAACTAAGGAATGAACTTATATTATCAATTATTATTTTTAAAGTATAAACAACTATTTCTTAAAATAAAAGAAACAAAACCTAACAATCGTCATTCGTCCGTCCTGACATCGTGTGCGTCCCTGCACACGGCACCAAGTGGACACCTAACAATCGGATTCTTGGTCTGTTGTTCAAATATTATGTATTAACACAAAGAAATAGTGGAGAACTTAATAATACAACTATATACATTATAGGTATATAAAGCATGTTCGAATTACACTGAATACATACATAAGTTAAATTATCACATTTTAATTCCACACACACATTTTTTTGTTACAGAGAACTAAACAACAATATTCGTCAGCAATCGATTTGCTGGATCAAAACGAAGTGAACCCAAACGATCGATTAATTGGGTTATTAAAGGTTTCACCACCGGTCGATTATGTAGTGAAACAAACAAATCCCTGAACGATCGATTAATCAGGGTGCCCTAACATCCTGAACGATCGATTAATCAGGATACCTAGCGACACTGACACGAGTCGATCGATTTATACTCGTGATGGCAGCCGAAAGGATTTTCTCTGGCACTCGTTAGATCAAGCCACGAACCGATGGATTCTCGCGAACTTGATCTGAAACAACATATTGTAATATACTGTAGCGGATAGTTTTAGTAATACACCAACGATACGAGAAAGAACAATGGTTTTTAAAGTCGACGTAACTCGACAAGTAAGGTATGTGTTCCGACTAGAATTATTACTGAGAGTGTTATCATCGTCTCTATCGCAACTATCATCGAGCTTTAAAGTAGCCACATGAATCATGCGCACGCATCACGCTTAATGCGGTCCGCAGCGACAGTTGTTGGGCGTCTGCTTTCTGTACCGACTAATCCCTTTACCGGTGCCACAACATAACGGTCCATACCTAAGACCTTGCTAACACGATATGGTCCTACGAAAGTGGCATAAGTTTCTTGCTCTGTCTGTCATTAAACAAGTCTTAGTGAGAGTTGAGCCCCCATTGAATGTTACCAAAATGACTGTCCCAGTTTTTTTCGCCGTGTTTAATACTTAACGCTTTCAGGGAATCGAGAATAGTGCGGTTGTACCGCTTGACCTGCCCTTTAGACCTAGGACTGCCTACCGCATTGAGAATGTGTTTTATTCCTTTACCAAAGCAAAATCGTTTGAATGCATGCGAGGTAAAACAGCTACCACGATCGCTTAAGAGACGATCAGGATTTCTAAATGTACTAAAGATATTTTTTAGAATACTAACTACATTTTGAGTATTAGTGTTTCTAACGGGTCTTGGGAAACAGATTTTAGTAAAACCGTCTACGACTACGAACAGGTGAGTGAAACCCCTATTTGATTTCACAAAGGGTCCAAGGTGGTTCACATGAATAGTATGGAAGGGAGCCTTTACTTTTAGAATAGGATGCAGCAATCCTTAGCGAGCGTTTAAATTATATTTAGCATATGCACAGTCAATGCAAGCGCCCACATACTTCTTGACAAATCTGGACATCTTAGGGAACCAACAATAATAATAATAAATAATAATATATTTATTTGCAATTAAATACACACAGAAAAACACAAGCATTACATAGAAGACTATTTAGACGCTAGTTTAGTTGAACTCTGGTACCCAAATTAAGATCTAACTTGTGTTAAGGGTACCAGGGACCTCGCTCTTATTAACACAATTTATATTAGCTTCTAAGCGGAACGTGTTCCCGAGTGAAGTTGTACACATAATTAACTTTTTCCATTGTAAAGAGAGAAAAAGAATAAAAACAAACTAAATGACAAAAATTTCGTAAAAAGATAAATGTGTGAGTAAGTATGTGGTATGTAGGAATGTGTCATGTGACTGTGTGTGTAAGTATGTGGTATGTAGGAATGTGTAATGTGACTATAATAATTACTTTTAATCCTCTCTACAGTCTTTTCAACCTCAAAATGTCCAATGTCATCGTGATTGAGCTTGCATACCTGCCACCTTGCCCAGTTTGGTACTATCCATCTGACCTTCTCCTTATCCTCGTCTATACAGCGAAACACCCGATTACATAAGATGACATAATTCTGCTTGATGTAGAGCAGACTTTTTTCATCCCAAACACTATTTAAAATGTCTACTATCCTACGCAGAGAGTCAGAGTCTCCTAGTCGAAGCGTATGTAGCCAATCCTCACTGCTAATGGTCATTATCACCGGAAACTGATCCTCGAGAGGCTCTAACAGTTCAACAGGATTTCAGGACAATGCATCTACATGACTCATTTTAACCCCAGCCCTATATTCGACGGTACAATGAAATTCCTGTAATGACAGCCACCGTGCTATCCTTGGGATTGAATCCCGCTCTAAAAATGTTGAACGCATCCCGCTACAATCGGTGATAAAATTAAACTCTTTCCCCAAAGGCTGCACTGCTAAGGTTTCCAACTCGTACGAGTGGAAGTTCTTCTTCTCCGCAGAGGTCTGCCGGCTATAATATGCCACAGGATGAAAGTTCTCACCACCTCGTTTTCGCTGTAGGAGAATTCCACCAATTCCTAATCTACTTGCATTCGTGTGCAATTCTAATTCAGCAGCGGGGTCAAAAATATCTAATACCGGTATATTAACTAAATTCGTCTTCAGGCTTTCGAACGTCCGCTGTTAATCTTCGTTCCACTTCCAAGCTGCGTCTTTCTTGAGGAGTTTGCTGAGAGGAAATGAGATACGAGCAAAATTCTCTATGAACTTCCGAAAATAGCTGGCCAGACCTAGAAATTGGCGGACGCCGTGCACATTTTCGGATCGTGGAAAGTTGATCACACTGTCTATCTTCTTTTCAACGGGTCTGATACCTCTCGCGCTAATCTTGTAGCCTGAATAGTCGACCTTATTACATGAAAACTCACATTTCGACAGATTCAACGTAAGATTTGCGTTTTCAACATCTGTAACACTTTACAACCTATATGGGCGATAAATGACTGAACGCTGACTGGTAGAGGAAGTGAAACAATGCTGATATTTTTCAAGCATCTTCATTTGAGTTCGCCTTACATTTTCAAATACTCTTTTACCTACGCGTACCTGGCTTTCATCGAATCTTTGCTCCACTTTTGACTCAGTTAACTGGTTACTAACAACTCTATTCACAACGTCGACCCTCTCAGCTCGGCAAAAAGTAACCCTAGACGACATTTTGCAATAGTTCGAGAAGAGCATGACCAATACTCTGATATGTCCATTTAAAGAACGATAAAGTCCTCCGACGATGAAAAACTGATTATTAGGTTTTCCCGCTACGCTATTTTTCACCAGAACATCACCATCGAACGCAGGTTGTGTTTTTACCCTAACAAATGCTGCACCTTATATACAAACTGAACTAAGAGGCGAAAACCGTAATAAAGTATCAATCATAAGCAAGTTCAGAACGAGGCACTTCATTTCCAATGTTATAGAATTGCAATTAATTTTCCAATATTATAGAATTGCAATTTCCTACCATCCTTATACACCGTTATGTGAGACTGCTCCGTAAACGATTGTCTAGGGACCTCTAATAAATGGTCCGCTACGACTTTGCAAGCAACTCTAGCCTCTACCTCATCAACACTCATGTCAAGAATCAATTTTCCTTCCGACGGGACTAAGCTATTACCAAAGCCTTTTATAAACGTAGGAGCATTATCATGCGATACACCTAGCTCCCTGGCAGAGGATTCCTTAATCAAAGTCACGTCGCTTCCGAAATCTATAAAAGCTATAAGTACACAACCATTTACTTTTACCTGTTCCATAAATTTAGAACCAGGGTTACTATCTATGTACTCATTTTGTTACTTATAAGGTCAATCCTCATGGCTTTTTGCACTGCACCACTAGTGTTTGTTACTTTATCATCTGACTTACTGTAACACTTTTCTGCGGTGTGACCAATCTTACTACAACTTGTGCACTTTATCAGTGGCTTGGTTCAGTGCAAGAAACCATGACCCCTTTCCTTGCAATCGTAACATCCACTACCGTGACTTGTCTTGGTGCTGCTTCTAGCGCTCGCAGCATTGGGACCGTGTGAATTTTCAAGATTCCTATTTCTAGCATGAAATCGATCCGGACCGGGTTAGTTATAGTCCCTATTACTGAGTAAATACTGTAACAGCTGATCAGGGTAGCTGCAACGCAATGCCAAAGCTCCTCTATTTAGATTTTAGAGTCTTATCTGTAATACCATGTATTGTACATTTCGCTGCGCGGGTGCCTACTATATCGCATTGGTTCACTAGACTTAATTTTTCATAGTAAGTAGTACCTCTATGGATTCGTTATATTTGCTTTTACTCTTATCATATCTTCCAAGGTCTGGCCATCAACTTCTCTATCAACTTCTCATGCCATTCTTGCTAAGTATTTAAACTTTCATACCACATTCTTCATTCTTCTCACCGCCACTACCGCGTGAGAGATGCTGTCGTGGATCTGAAGCCTCCTGGACTTGGTGTTGATGATAATTACGCTGTCGTAGGTCAACCCCTGAGCCTCGTGTATGGTCAACGTGCGCGATCCTTCACCAGACCCATACCCCTGGCTCATAAGGGAGGATTTCTCCTCTTGCGTATGAACCAAGAATATGGTGTTTTCGGCGATGCTCGGTATTTGCGCTCCCGTGTAACCTTTCACCTTCAGGGAGTGGACCTGCGACAGCGACGACTTGGAGGAGTATATACCGGAGTATATCTCGCTCAGTGCAAACGCTACATCCATCGGGTTGCGGTGTGTGCAAAGCAACTCCTGGGTGATGCCTGCCACCAGGTTCGGACGGGTATACCTCAGTTCAAATAGGTTCTCTCTGTCCAAAAATGGTAACTGGTTCACATCTCCGATGAGAACCACCTCGCTCGCTCCAGACAACTTGACTGCCATGACAATGGCCCCAAAGTGGTTCATGAGTGCTTCGTCTACCGTGAGGCGGTAGCATTTCTCTTTCTCTTTGAACCCGTTGGCTAAGATTGAGGGTTAGGTTTTTTTTTTTTTTTTTTAATATTCTTGTATCTCCGACGTAACTCTCGGAGCGTATTCCTGTCTAGTTTTCTTTCGTTCTACTCATTTTCTTTGCTGGTTGGTGGCTTGTGGTGGTGGTAACAGAAAATTGGGAGACAGTTTTTTAATAGGTACATGCTTTTTCTTAAATAAATCTAAGTTTGTCTATTTTACAGGTTACTACTATTTCCTATTACTTTATATTATCTACTGTTCTTATTTCTATCCTTATTCTAGTCTTGCAATGCAAACGGCAGACTCTTGCTTGTTTTTTATATTCAATCTAAACTTATTTAAATTTCTTATTTTATATTTATTTCCTATTTTACTTTAAATTATTGTACGACTTCTTATTGCTATGCTAACTTCTAATATAATACACTATATTACGATAGCATACTTTCCTTATGCGGTTTTGTTTCTATCAATGACAATTTTTGCTACATATTTACAGTACTCTAGGAATATTTCTACATTTTTACCTCTTATTATGTCCTTTACATTATTCGGTGTTATTTTCGTGTCCAGTTTATTCTCGACGTTGAAGCGGTGGTTTTCAAACTGTGGGCAGTCAAATAAAATATGCGGGACCGTTTCGCTTGCATCTGGGTCACAGATGCACGATGGACTCTCCTTGCACTTAAAGCGAGCCAGGTACTCAGAGAATCCACCGTGCCCCGTCATTATTTGTGTGGTAAGGCTATTCGTTCCCATCCTGCGAACCACTCCATAAGCTTCGTTATATTTGGAAAGAACAGCTTGGTGATGGAAGCCGTGTTACTAAGTTCATATCTACGATTCCATTCATCAAGCGTTGCCATACGTATGCACCGCTTGATGAATGAGATCGGACACCGGTCGTAGTCGGGCTTTCTTTTGGAGTTCTCAGCGGCCTCTTTTGCTAGCTGGTCAGCTCTTTCGTTCCCCAGTAGCCCCACGTGAGCTTTAATCCAGAACAAGTTTATCACCTTGTTCTGGAGGGATGCAGATCTTATATTATCCCTAGCTTCTACAGCAAGAGGGTGGAGCGAACCGGGATTTGTTACTGCTTGAAGAGCCGACATTGAGTCGCTGAAAACTCCAAAAGAACATGCCTTAACCTTACAAATTTCGCTTGTCGCCCTTGCTATGGGTAGGAGTTCAGCCTGGTAAACTGTGCAGTAGTTTGGTAGAGCAAGTTTGAGGGCTCTGGTCTCAGCCTCATCATTCCATATGGACAATGAGGCGCCAACCCCTCCTCCAATCTTGCTCCCGTCCGTAAAGATACGGACGTCAATGTTGCAGTTATCTAGTTGCTCTTGGTTTACCAGGCTGTCGAATCGCAAGATGTCACGGGCTGCAGGATGGGGACCCTCGATAGCAGCTGTCATTTGCTCGACCTCCCTGTCCCGCAGCGCTGCCTGGGGCACTCCCCTCTTTGCCTCAAAGAGTGATGCCGCCTCGCGAACTCGGAGGTCAAGGGGAAGCATCCCAGACAGCACCAGTGCTGAGTTCAGGGAGACCGTGCGGTATGCCTTGCATATTTTCTGGGCGATTCCACGCTGGACTGTTCCAAGTTTTTTAATTATGCCCAGCTTTTTGGCCTGTGGTGCCCAAACGCTGGCAGCGTAGAGTATAATGGGCTCTATGGTCGCCACGTACATCACTCACAATACTTCCGGGTGAAGCCCCCAACTGACTTTTGCGGCTCTACACAACTGTTTGTAGATCGCAATTGCCTTCTTGCATACGAGTGAGACGTGGGTGTTAAAAGTAAGTTTTTCGTCAATGGTAACGCCCAGAAGTTTCATTTCTTTTGACATGCCAATGTCGATCCCCCCCATGCTCAAGCGTGGTGTGTCATATTTTAGTTTTCTAGTTATCACCATAGCAGTTGTTTTGTGCGGGGCGAACTTTAACTTATTCTCGACACCCCACGCCAGAACATGGCTGAGAGCGGCATTGGCATACTGCTTCACCTCTTGTGCGGTCTCTCCGTCGAAAACTAAGACAACATCGTCCGCGAAGGCTTGAATATAGGTTCCCCTATTCTGTGCAGCTTTTAGGAGTGGGTCTAACACTAGGTTCCATAAAATTGGACCCCCAATCGAGCCCTGGACACAGCCCTTGTTTGTGCTCTTGCTATATACTTCCCCACCGTACCTGATTGTAACTTTCCGGTCACTGAGGTAGCTGTCTATGGCCCGCCTAAGGTTTATTGGACACTTTTCCTCCGCCAGACGGTCTCTTATCGCTGGCCACCAGGTGCTATCAAATGCTCCCTCTATGTCTAAAGACAAGCGTCACTATTCTTTTTTGCTCCAGTTTCCTGTTAATATGCTGCATGAGAGCATAGAGGGAGTCTTCGGTGCTCCTTTGCGGCATGAATCCGTACTGACGGGTACTCATCCTTGGTAAGAGGTGGAACTTAAGGCGGGCCACCAGCATCTTCTCATAAATTTTTCCGAGTATGGGCAACAGTCCAATCGGCCTATACGATTTAGGGGAGGAATAATTGTCCTTTCCGGGCTTCCTTAGAATGACGACTGTTGCCTCCTTCCAGGCTGTGGGAAAGTGATGGCATTCGAGGCACTTGTTCAGGAAGTTCAGGAATACTTCCGGGTCATTATCCACGGCATGGCAACAAATGTCGGCGGTAAAGCCGTCTGAACCCGGTGCCTTCTTTGGATTGAAGGACTCCATCGAATTCTTCAACTCTGCCATCGTAAACGCTGGGTCGCAAGGATTATCTTGCTCGCCAGAGTTTACGTTTTCGGCTCTAATTCGTATGGATCGGTGATGAGCGTTATCACGTTCTATGAGATCTTCCGGATAAAACGTTTCCGCTAGGAATTGCACGGAACCTTTCGCATCCAGCACATCACCGTTTCTTTCCAATGGCAGGTCCTCTTCTCTACGCTGTGTCCTACCTATCACCCTATATATCCCCTCCCAGACCCCCTCCCTATCATGTTTCCGACAGAACTCCTTCCAACTCTCAGTCTGAGCTTTAACCGCTTCTAACTCATACTTTTCTTTTTGTTCCAGGTACTCTTTTACGACCTTTGACCTCCGAATTGGGGCGGCACAGCGAATCCTGCGCTTCATGGTCATGACGGTCTTCTTCATCTTAGCGAGTCTCTCGGACCACCACGGCAAGGTAAGTAACTGTTTGTCTACTTTAGTCGGTATTGTCTGCTTGCATGCTTCGTCTAAGGCTTTTGTGAGGTTGTTTGTTATGGTCTCAATTTGGCCTATGCTTTTAATTTTATTAATTTCGGCTGCTGTGAATTTAAAGTCAATTTTCAATTGGCCAAACTTCTCATGAAATTTGGACCAATTGGCTTTTTTTGTGTTAAATTTCCTGGTAGTTCTCTCAACTTTAATGCCCTTAGATTTCTGCAAGCAGATTTTAAACATGATGCCGTTGTGATCCGAGCTAACGAGTCCTTCAGGGTTAGGTTAGGTTTATTTTTTTTTTTTTTTTTTTTTTTTTATAAACAACTTCTACCTCCAAATGTATCGGAGGCAATGCCTGTCTGTTTTTTATTTTTATTTAAGTTCGCCAATTTTCGTCTTTAATGTGGAAATTCCAAAGATTGTCTCTGGTTTTGGGTTACAGAAGAAAGGAGATGTCTTTTATTTTGTGACTTCATTAATTATATATTTACACGTATTCGAAGCTTATATCAATTTGGTGTACAGTTTCTTATTTATAATCTTAATCTATTTTTTCATAGACGAGGGGGGAGGGGGAGTTTTTATTACTACTCTAGCTTTAACATTTAAACTTATTCTAGGCTTATTTCTATTTCTGTTTTGTATTTTTTCTTAATTTACCTTAAAAAATAACTTTTTACTAATATGCTAGCACCTAATATACTTCACTATATTATGATAGCATATTTTCTTATGCTGTTTTATTGCGATCTATAACTATTTTTGCAACATATTTACAATAATCTAAGAATTTCTCTACATTTTTACTTTTCATGATGTCCTTTACATTGTGCGGTGTTATTTTGATGCCTAAAGTATTCTCAACGTTAAAGCGGTGTTTTCCAAATTGTGGACAGTCGAACAGTATGTGCGAGACCGTTTCACTTGCATCTGGGTCACAGATACACGATGGACTCTCCTTGCACTTGAAGCGGTTTAAGTACTCGGAGAATCCACCGTGCCCCGTCATTATTTGGGTGTTTAGGCTGTTAGTTCCTATCTTGCGAATTACCCCATAGGCTAACCGCGCATCAGGGAAAAATAACTTTGTGACGGATGCGGTGTTACTGCTTTCGTATCTACGATTCCATTCATCAAGCGTCGCCGTTCGTATGCTTCGCTTGATGAATGAGATCGGACACCGATCGTAGTCAGGTTTCCTTTTGGAGTTTTCAGCGGCCTCCTTTGCTAACTGGTCGGCTCTTTCGTTCCCCTGTAGACCCACGTGAGCTTTAATCCAGAACAAGTTTACCACCTTGTTCTGGCGGGATGCGGATTTTATATTATCCCTAGCTTCGACAGCAAGAGGGTGGAGTGAACTGGGATTTGTTATTGTTTGAAGAGCCGCCATTGAGTCTAGCATCTCGTTCTACAATAGTGCCACTGGTCACGCATATCTGTAACCTGTCAATAAATACTGGCGTATTTCCTTCAGCTCTCAAAAAAGCAGTAGTCACCCCTGTGTACAAGAGTGGTAACAGAGACAGTATAAACAATTACAGGCCTATATCGGTACTCCCAACAGTTTCAAAAATTTTGGAAAGAGTTTTAAATAATAATTTAGTAAATTTCTTGGAACGCTTCCATATTGTTGCAAAAACCCAATTCGGGTTCCGAGCAGGGGTGTCCAGTGACGATGCTTTGATAAGTCTATCTGACTCTATAGTTAAGAATATTGACAATAAGCGCAAATGTATTGGAATATTTTTGGATTTGTCAAAGGCTTTTGACACTGTCTCTGTGCCCATTCTTGTTTCGAAGCTGGCAGATGCTGGAGTAAGAGGAATAGCCTTGGATATATTTACAGATTATCTAACTGGTCGCACGCAATGTGTGAAAATAGGTAAATTCATTAGCGGGGAAGAATCGTTGGTTTATGGCGTGCCGCAGGGCAGTATTTTGGGGCCAATTCTTTTCCAAATCTATGTGAATCAACTCTGTCAGTTAAAACTCCCAAACTGTGAAATAGTTGCATATGCTGATGACACCGCACTAATAACATCCGGGTCAGACTGGCCTGATGCTAAAAGTGTCGCTGAAGCTAGCCTTAAAGTTGTAATGGATTGGCTACGCAGAAACCTTTTGACAGTAAATCTTGAAAAAACAATGTTTATAACATTTTCTAATACTTTATCACACTGTCCATCACAAACGTACTTCTTAAAGGCGCATACGTGCAACTTTGCTTCCCCTGGTATTGACTGCTCATGCTCAAATATTCCCCGAACTGCTGAAATTAAATACCTAGGTGTGCAGATAGATCAACGACTTTCCTGGCACGCACACATTCATACACTTGCTAGTAGAATAAGAAAAATAATTTATATATTTAAAAAATTGCGCCAATCTGCGAATAAAGACACGCTAAAGATGATCTATCTCGCACTTTGTCAATCGCTCCTGACATATTGTGTCGTTGCGTGGGGTGGTGCATCGAAAACTGCCTTCTTAGAACTCGAAAGGGCACAAAGAGCAGTACTGAAGGTAATGACCTCGAAACCGTTCAGACACCCAACAGCAGACCTGTATAAGGAATGCCAAGTACTCTCAGTAAGACAGCTTTATATTCTTCAAATGGTATTGAGGAAACACAAATCAATAATATACAGACCACAATTTCTCAAAAGGAAATGTAGTAACCATGCAGTGTGTCAGGTGGTACAGCATAGAACTGTTTCGGCAAGCCGTCAATACTGCACTTTAAGTGCACGCATTTACAACAAAGTCCAAAAAACATTAGGCATTTACCCGTTCAAATACAGGGAAGTAAAAGACAAGGTGACAAAATGGCTGATAACTTTGAACTACACCGACACTGAATCCCTTCTTAACAGTATGTCTTGAATCATTCTAACACAAGTATAAGCCATTCAGAATATTCTCACGTACTAAAAACAAACCAACGCAAACCCCCCCAACCCCCCTACTCCACCCCCTGCACAACCCACCTCACACACAACACACACACAACACCCACACCCCCACACTCAACACATACACCCCCACACACAACACCCACATACCACATACTTACACACTTTAACCCAAGTTTCTCTTAACACTAAATAGTAAAAAAAAAAAAAAAAATTAAATACCTTATATTATGTCTACTGTGCATTAAAAACAACATATTATAAGTAATACCTATTTAATGTATATTTGCGACAGTTACAAGCTATGAAGGAACACTGACTCCCAAAATACAGGTTTTAACCTAGTTTGGAAGCCAACGGTTTCAAAAGACAATGCCCATTTCCTAGAACAATCCTGGCCCACAGTGGCCACTTATAAATAGTTTATGGAATTATAGTATACATTGTTATGAACACTTCCTAGAACTTGTCAGTTTAAAAAATAAGTCTCCATTTCGAAATACAACAGTTTTTGTGTCTTCGTATGATAGTTTTAAAAGGGCTCTAGTTTTTTCTTACTAGTGGTGGCTGAACAATCTCAAGACGTAGAGTTTACTAATTTTATTGTTGGTGCATCACGGTATATACAATAAAAAAAAATGTAACCTTGAATGACTAATCTGACCGGGTTATAGGTGCAGTTGAGTTATTATTATAGTAGTACTAGCTGACCCAATAGACGTCCTGTACACATTATTTATCTACCTACCTACTCTACCTACCTACCCACCCTACCTACCTACCCTACCTACCTACCCTACCTACATACCCTACCGACCTACCCTACCTACCTACCTACCCTACCTGCCCTACCTACCTACCTGCCTACCTACCCTACCTACCTACCTACCCTACCTACCTACCCTACCTACCTACCTACCCTACCTACCTACCTACCCTACCTACCTACCCTACCTACCTACCTACCTACCTACCCTACCTACCTACCACACCTACCTACCCTACCTACCTTACCAACCTACCCTACCTACCTACCCTACCTACCTACCTACCCTACCTACCTTACCTACCTACCATACCTACCTACCCTACCTACCTACCCTACCTACCTACCTACCCTACCTACCTACCCTACCCACCTACCCTACCTACCTACCTACCCTACCTACCTACCTACCTACCCTACCTACCTACCTACCCTACCTACCTACCTACCCTACCTACCTACCACATCTACCTACCCTACCTACCTACCCTACCTACCTTACCTACCTACCCTACCTACCTACCTACCTTATCTACCTACCCTACCTACCTACCCTACCTACCTACCCTACCTACCTAGCCTACCTACCTACCCACCTACCCTACCTACCTTACCTACCTACCATACCTACCTACCCTACCTACCTACCATACCTACCTACCCTACCTACCTATCCTACCTACCTAGCCTACCTACCTACCTACCCTACCTACCTACCCTACCCACCTACCCTACCTACCTACCTACCCTACCTACCTACCTACCCTACCTACCTACCACATCTACCTACCCTACCTACCTACCCTACCTACCTTACCTACCTACCCTACCTACCTACCTACCCTATCTACCTACCCTACCTACCTACCCTACCTACCTACCCTACCTACCTACCCTACCTACCTACCCTACCTACCTAGCCTACCTACCTAGCCTACCCTACCCTACATACCTACCCTACCTACCTACCCTACCTTCCTACCGTACCTACCTACCCTACCTACCTACCCTACCTACCTACCCTACCTACCTACCCTACCTACCTACCCTACCTACCTACCCTACCTACCTAGCCTACCTACCTAGCCTACCCTACCCTACATACCTACCCTACCTACCTACCCTACCTTCCTACCGTACCTACCTACCCTACCTACCTACCCTATCTACCTACCCTACCTACCTACCCTACCTACCTACCCTACCTACCTACCCTACCTACCTAGCCTACCTACCTAGCCTACCCTACCCTACATACCTACCCTACCTACCTACCCTACCTTCCTACCGTACCTACCTACCCTACCTACCTACCTACCTGTACTATCATCAGCATCATATACCAACACACCGTCTTAAAACTGTGCTGGAGGGACTATATTGGTTTGGTGCCATGCCCATCCAAGATACCAGACAACAGACACATCCTACAGTTCTGCGGCCTACAATACAATTACAGCAGTACCTACTGATAAATGGCTGCACTTCCAGTGGCATTATTCCTTGTAAAAATATAGACAAAGTATGTCTTTCGGCTAATATGCCTGCTTTGGACTCGGGCCCTTAATAACGAGCAATCATTTTCAAAAAGTGAACCTTCCAAAATACTGGTTCTCCTATCATAAGAAACCTCAATACGATAACATCCATTTAATCTAATGTGCTCTCCATATTAAGACCTGGCAAGTTTTAATTGATATGTTTATCCTATTTATACTAAATATAAAATAAAATACATATTTAGGTATACTAAATATTTATTAAATATTTATACATATCTAACTATTTTTTATTTATACATATATATCTATACATATTTTTTATACATATCTAAATGTTTATACATATTTTGCTGCAGCAAAGAAGCAAACTCTTTGATGTGGGATGAACTAAAATTAGTATTGGGTTTTCTGTAAAGTCTCCGAACAAGTCCAATGAGTTGCTTGTTAGATGATAATTGCAAATTCTGCATTGTACGGGTACATAATATTTAAGATTCACAGAAAAGTGTTACTCTTAGTGATGCTGGAGCAGTAAGGTGATCAGAACTTGTAGATGGAGAGAACAAAGCAGCAGCGCTGAGCTTACATAATTTGGTAAAAATATCTCTTGCCGTTGTGATGAATTTTGTGTTGACTCATTTGCTTCAGTATGATTGAATAATATTATAAATCTAAATATTTCACACCATAAACTGAAATATAAAAACTATTTATTTGAAACCTTAAGTACCTACCTGACATGGAGCAATTTGTCTAGAAATGTTTTTTCTTATTTGATTTTCTTGTGGAGAATCTTGAGACAGCAGGTGATTTCTTTGTCTATGTAGTGAGCGACCACAGCTAACACAAATGAGTCAAGCAGTAGAAAGTGAGACTTTCTGCTGCATGTCTTATTTCATTCTATACTGCAGTCCAAAACAAAAAAAAAGTGACCAAGTCATTGAGACAGGCACCTGAAAATGCAATTGATTATTATTTCATATTAATTTCACTGTAAATGGTGAGAAAGAATGAAATGGGTAGCATAAAAGTCAACAGATTTTGTTAGTTTCTCGAAATATTTATAAAAAATATTTTTACTAAGTCTTGTATGAAAATGTTTCATAATACTTATGTGAAATTACTTTTTTTAATTACTAAAGGGTCAGTGGGTCATATTAGGGGCAAGGTTGCATAATTATGTTGTTACCTATGTTATCATGGTTTTCTAAAGGATTAATGTAGATGAGTAAGCTTACCTGTTGTGAAAGAACCCATTGCTTTGCTGTACAATTCATCATATTTTTATTTAATGGTAAGCAATGCCGAATTATAAATTATAATTTGCACTTTTCATTTCCATGTTCGTTTTCACTTTGATACTGGTAGAATTTTCGACATCTACACAAACTAACAAAATCTGTTGACTTATATGCTACCCATTTCATTCTTTCTCACCATTTACAGTGACATTAATATGAAATAATAATCAATTGCATTTTCAGGTGCCTGTCCCAATGACTCACTATCATAGTGAGCGCGCTTATTGAGCAGATTGTCAAATCAAATACATACACAATTAATAATAAATACATCTTCACATTACATCTTCCGTCAAAGGATAATGTTGCCATATTTTGAAAAAAAATCGATTAGTTTCATCGATTTTTAGTCTCGATTAATTTTTTTTTAAACTACGTTAAAGCTATAAAGAATACAGTGATTTTACCATTCTATGTTTATGTATGTGTAAACTATTGGATAGTCTGAGGTGTTTATTAACATAATTGTTCTGTCGAATAAAGTGTAAAGTCGAGCAGGTTTCGTTCAGAAACTTAAATGTCCATGACAGCAGAAAAACTTTTTGCTAAACATAGTAATACATAAAATCAGTTTTAAAAAACTCTAACGTATTTAGCAATATTATAAGCGCTTCCTGAAGTTACAGTCATAAAATACTCAAGTAGTGTATTTTATGCCGTTGTATTTCTTTTTACTGTCGGGTTTTAGATTTTAAGAACCTATTTCTTTTTTTGTTATTTTTTGTTTTAAACCAATATTATATTATTATTAATTAATCCGTAATCGATTAGACTTATTAAATAAATGAATTGACATAAATTGACCATATAATGGCAACACTAAACTACATGTTAAAATGGCTGTCGTGTTGATAATAAGTTAAATGACTTATTTGTTTGTTGTGATTACGTAGACTTATTTGGATAGGTAGCACTAATCGGATAATTCCTATTTTTAAAAGTTATATTTTTTGATTATCTTTCAAAAGGTGTCCGCTGGCGGCCAATTCTTGGCATTGTCTTTTGTGTATTGTTTGCCAGTCATTGTACTTAGTTTTAAGCACCTTGTAATTTGTTACTGGTATTTAATAAAAAAAAATAAATGAAAAAAAAAAAAAAAATGAAAAAAATTGAGTCGCTGAAAACTCCGAAAGAGGTTGCCTTGAGCTTATTTATTTCCCTAGTCGCCCTTGTTATTGCTAGGAGTTCAGCCTGGTAAACTGTGCAGTAGTTTGATAGAGCAAGCTTGAGGGCTCTGGTCTCAGCCTCACCATTCCATATAGAAAGTGAGGCGCCGACCCCTCCTCCAAGCTTGCTCCCGTCCGTAAAGATACGGACGTCAAGGTTGCAGTTGCTGTCCAGTTGTTCTTGGTTTACCAGGCTGTCAAATCGCAAGATGTCGCGTCTCGCGGGATGGGGTCCCTCGATTGCAGCTGACATTCGCTCGACCTCCCTGTCCGCTAGTGATGTCTGGGGCACTCCCCTCTTGGCTTCATACAGTGATGCCGCCTCACGAACTCGGAGGTCAAGGGGGAGCATTCCAGACAGCACCAACGCCGAGTTGAGGGAGACCGTACGATACGCCTTGCAAATTTTTTGGGCGATTCCACGCTGGACGGTCCCAAGTTGTTTTATTACGCCCAACTTTTTGGCCTGCGGGGCCCATACACTGGCCGCGTAAAGTATTATAGGCTCTATAGTTGCCGTATATATGACCCGTATAACCTCTGGGTGAAGCCCCCAACTGACCTTTGCGGCTCTACACAGTTGCTTGTAAATCGCAATTGCCTTCCTGCACACGAGTGAGACGTGGGTGTTGAAGGTCAGTTTTTCGTCTATGGTTACACCCAGAAGCTTCATTTCTTTCGACATGCCAATGTCAATCCCCCCCATGCTTAAGCGTGGTGTGTCATATTTCAATTTCCTGGTTATCACCATAGCAGTTGTTTTGTGTGGTGCGAATTTTAGTTTATTTTCGACACCCCACGCCAGAACATGGCTGAGAGCGGCATTGGCATACTGCTCCACCTCTTGTGCGGTCTCTCCGTCGAAGACTAGGAGAACATCATCTGCGAACGCCTGAATATAAGTTCCCCTATTCTCTGCTGCTTTTAGGAGGGAATCCAGCAACAAATTCCACAATATTGGACCTCCTATTGAGCCCTGGACACAGCCCTTATTTGTGACCTTATCGTATGCTTCCCCACCGTAACTGACTGAGACCTTACGGTTGCTTAGGTAGCTGTCTATCACCCGCCTTAGGTTTATTGGGCACTTTTCCTCCGCCAGACGGACTCTAATTGCTGGCCACCAGGCGCTATCAAATGCTCCCTCTATGTCCAAAGATACGAGCGTAACAATCCTTTTCTGCTCAAGTTTTTTGTGAACATGCT
Source organism: Charanyca ferruginea (assembly GCA_947361185.1). NCBI lineage: Eukaryota > Metazoa > Arthropoda > Insecta > Lepidoptera > Noctuidae > Charanyca > Charanyca ferruginea. The sequence goes on from OX376068.1 coordinate 27,715,321, forward strand.
GCATGAGGTCATAGAGGGAGTCTTCGGTGCTCTTTTGAGGCATGAATCCGTACTGACGGGTACTCATCCTTGGCAGGAGATGGAACCTAAGGCGGGCCACTAGCATCTTCTCAAATATCTTTCCTAGTATAGGCAACAGTCCAATCGGCCTATATGACTTTGGGGAGGAATAGTTTTCCTTCCCAGGCTTTCTTAGAACTATGACTGTTGCCTCCTTCCAGGCTGTGGGGAAGTGGTGGTATTCTAGGCACTTATTGAGGAAATTCAAAATTACTTGTGGGTCATCACTCACGGCATGACAACAAATGTCGGCGGTAAAGCCGTCTGATCCCGGTGCCTTCTTTGGATTGAAGGACTCCATCGAATGTTTTAATTCGGCCATCGTAAACGCTGGGTCGCAAGGATCATTTTGTTCACCAGAGTTCACGTTTTCAGCTTTCATTCGGATGGATTGGTGATGAACGTTATCATGTTCTACTAGGTCTTCCGGGTAAAACGTTTCCGCTAGCAACTTCACGGAACCTTTCGCATCGAGCACATCACCATTTGCTTCCAATGGCAGGTCCTCCTCTCTGCGCCGTGTCCTACCTATCACTCTGTGTATACCCTCCCAGACCCCCTCCTTATCCTGTTTCCCACAGAACTCCTTCCAACTCTCGGTCTGAGCTTTGGTCGCTTCTAACTCGTATTTTTCTTTTTCTTTCAGGTACTCGTCTATGACCTTTGACTTCCGGATTGGGGCGGCACAGCGAATCCTGCGCTTCTTGGTAGCGACGGTCTTCTTCATCTCAGCGAGTCTCTCGGACCACCACGGCAAGGTAAGTACCTGTTTTTCTGTTTTAATAGGTATTGACTGCTTGCATGCTTCGTCTAGGGCTTTAGTAAGGTTATTCGTTGCGGCGTCAATTCCATCTATGCCTTTAATTTGGTCTATTTCGGCTGCCGTGAATTTAAACTCTATTTTCGATTGGCCAAACTTCTCATGAAATTTGGACCAATTGGCTTTTCTGATGTTAAATTTCCTGGTCGTTCTCTCCACTTTGATGCCCTTAGACTTCTGCAAGCAGATTTTAAATATGATGCCGTTGTGGTCCGAGCTCGTGAGTCCTTCATCAACTCTCCAGCCGTCTACCAAGTCCAAGATGTCGTTGGAGCAAGCCGTAATATCCACATGACTGCTGTACCGTTTTCCTCCTCGGATGGTGTCAAAGGTCGGAATATTCCCCTGGTTCAAAATATTGAGGTTTAGCTCGCCGAGAGTTCCTGTCAGCTCTTCCCCCCTAAGGTCGACTGTTGGGCTGCCCCACCATATGCTCTTGGCATTCGCGTCCCCTCCAACTATCAGTCTTTTGGAACCGACTTCGAGCTCTATTTGTTTTAAGTGCTCTAAATAGGGCTCGATGGGCTGGTCTGGCTCGAAGTAAAAGGAGACAAGCGTGATCTCCCAGACACTGGTCTGGATTCCCACTACAGCTATGTTATTTGTAGTGAGTTTTGGGTACTGTTTAACTGTCAAGTCATTGTCAAAGACGGCGATTGCCGCTTTTACAGTCCCATCCCCTGTGCCAGTATTCTGGAAGATCCTAACGCCCTTGTGACTCCTCATTACTTTTGCTCCGGCCACGTACGGTTCCTGAATAAGTGCCACCGCTATTTTTCGCTTCGTAGCTTCTGTTAGAAGCTCATTTGTCGCTAGTTTTTTGCGTTGGAGGTTGGCCTGTACTACTTCATAGGGGGTATTTACAATTGGGGTGCCTTTAGCAGTACGCAACAGTCGATCTGGCCACGTCATCCCATTTCTTACGCACTAGGCAGTCATGGCTAAATGCATTATGTTGCGCACCGTGCTCCATTTTGGCCTTCGCACAATTTCGGCAAGCGGGTGGAGAGCCCGAGAGCCAGTCCGCACACTCTGCCCTCATGTGAGGACCGCCGCAGTGACTGCATAGATCTGCAGGCTCTTTACAAAAGCGTTTGCCGTGTCCAAAGCCCAGACACCGAGTGCATTGGACAAGCGGTGTCTGGTCTTCGACCCTAATACGCTGGAGATCTATGTGAACGGTCCCGACTTCCAGTGCTCGTCGCCAGATGGTGGGCGAAACGCTGACGATGACGTGGCCAATATGAGGGTTTCGTGTCCTTCTCCGGTACTTCACCTCCACTCGGTTTTCTCCACTGTCGAGGCCGTTAAAAATGCCCTGGTTCTGATTCTTCAGTCCCTTAAGAACGTCGTCGTCGGTGTTAACAACAAGGACGTTCCTCAAGATCAGAAGCGGGTCTTTATTTTTAACTTCCTCGACAGTGAGGTCAACTCCTTCCTGTTCGAGCCGATCCTTAATCTTGGTCCTTTCCTCTTTTGTTTCCAAGCCTATTATAACTTTCCTGTCTTTGGCTTTCCGTACTTTTTCCACCTTTATCCACCCATCTTTAGCGTTTATCACTTCCCTCACTCTACTAAGGACTTCGTCACCTGTCTCCTTGTCATCCTTGGATGTGACCACAACCGAATGCAGAGTACTGCATTTTGACAGTGACTCTACACCCCGAGTTGAGGCCACACTCGCATAGGTGCGACCCTTCTCCAAGAGTTCTCTCTGATGGTTAATGGTCTCCTTTAGCTCTTCTATTTTCTTGTTATTTTCGACAAGAAGCTTTGTATTTTGTTCAATTTTATCGATTATCATGCTAGTGTCGAAAACTTCGGGAGAGGTTGGCTTAATGGTAAGTACTTCTGGCTCTGTAACTACATTCCCTTCCTTAGAAACTTTTTGCCTAGTAACTTTCAGCTCCAATTCGACTTCCTTCACTAATTGGTAGAGTCGTTCCGTGGCTTCAGTAATACCCGTTTTGATTTCCGTTTTAAGGTTTCTGGAGCTGTTAAGGTTCAGCTTAGCCTTAGTTAGGCAGGCTCTAGCCTCCGCTGTTCTGTCTGCGTATTTGGGTTTAGGCGGTGAGGTTGAGTCAACGGACTTTGTCAAAGCAGACTTTGTTTTGGTTTTTGCAGGGCCAGCCTGGGACGTCATTTCAGTCGTAGAGGTGGTGGGGCTGGTCTTTGCGGCTTCCCACTCACCTATACTGCGTCGAACATTTGGAGGGACAGTTGTACCAGGCTTAGACGGTGACTTTTCGCCGTCAGTCGTCTTAACCGGTGTTCTATAACCGAACATGTCTGGAGGTATGCGTCAAAGTATAATAAAATCGTCAATAAGGACGATAAAGTAAAATAAAAATAAAGTGTATACAAAATAAACCGCACAAAAACCTTAAAAACTAATGTAAAGTTACAAAAGAAGTTGTAACTATATTAATAAGACTACCCAAAGATAACAAAATTCTGGGTAGGCTAGAAAAGTGTCCCTAAGCGCGTGTAGACTCGACAGTAATGAGTTTCTTATAGTTTACAGGTTCCGGTATAATATTATGAATTAAGAACGATTTTTAGAATTTTCGTTGTTCGAAAATGTTTACTTGGTCAGCCACTATAGGGTGGGTGGGTGGGTGGGCAATTTTTTAAAATTTTACAGCTGCGATCCGCACGTGCGAGGTGGCAAATTTTCACTACGCTGCGGCAGTCTGGTTCGCGGAACGCGGTGCAGAGTGCGGGTATGGCAGGTAGGTGACTATTGATATACTATGATGAGCTGTTTTTGATGTAAAAATTTGGAATAAGTGGAGTTTTTGAAATAAAAAGTTAAATAAAACAAGGTTTGTATGGAATAACAAATTTCCACGCGTTTAGGTCAGTCAATATAGGTCTAAACGTTAGACGGAGCCTAGTCTAGCTTAAAAAAGCTGAAAACCGCTTCAAAATGCGTCACCGGGATGCAAAGTAATTACGATTTGATGTTTTGTCGTCACCCCTAAGGTGTATTTCGCGTGGAATTTTCTAAGTGTCGGATATGAAAATTAAATATTTTTTGAAGTTTCACAGATGCGATCCGCAAGCGCGAGGTGTCAAAAGACGCGTCTCGGCGCGAGCTGTCGAACGGTGAAATAAACTGGAATGAACGCAATACTAAAATTTTGAGTTTTCGCCTAAAAACTGTATTTTTTCAACTGAAAATTGGGCAAAGTGCAAATTTTCACTACGCTGCGGCAGTCTGGTTCGCGGAACGCGGTGCAGAGTGCGGGTATGGCAGGTAGGTGACTATTGATATACTATGATGAGCTGTTTTTGATGTAAAAATTTGGAATAAGTGGAGTTTTTCAAATAAAAGTTAAATAAAACAAGGTTTGTATGGAATAACAAATTTCCACGCGTTTAGGTCAGTCAATATAGGTCTAAACGTCAGACGGAGCCTAGTCTAGCTTAAAAAAGCTGAAAACCGCTTCAAAATGCGTCACCGGGATGCAAAGTAATTACGGTTAGGTTAGGTTAGGTTAGGTTAGGTTAGGTTAGGTTAGGTTAGGTTAAAAAAAAAAAAAAAAAAAAAAGGTTAGGTTAGGTTTTTTTTTTTTTTTTTTTTTTTTTTTTTTTTTTTTTTTTTTTTTTTTTCGGCAGGAGTGGGAAATCCTCATGGACGCCCTGACAGTCTCACGAGTGGGACAGTCTGGGCAGTGCCGGACTCTTACCGGCTAAAACCACACTCCTGCCACGCGTTTATCCCCTGATTATGTGATCAGAGACCTTAGCATTCAATTTTTTATTTTCAAACTACGTTAATTAAAAATGGTATGTAAATTTAAATGAATTTTCTGATATTACAAGACTTTTGATTTTACGAAAGGTTTAATTATGAAGGCTTTTCTTACTATTTACTTTAATTATAGATGTCTTAATTTATCTTGGCGATTACTTTTTTATGTACTCTAATAATACATAAAAGTATATCTTTCTTTCTTATACTTTGTTTTTATTAACAACTTTAACAGCAATTTCTTCACAATATTTTAAAAACTTTTCCCTTAATTTTGTATTTTCCATTATTTTCGGAATATTTTCTAATTTTATTGCTACATCTATCTGTGATTCAATATTATGCTTATTTATCGCGTATATTGGGCACTCCGTGATCAGGTGTATGATGCTCTCATTCTTAGACGGGTCACAGGGACATGCCGGACTCTCCTTGCACTTGAAGCGATGTAAGTACTCGGAGAACCCGCCATGCCCTGTAAGCACTTGTACTGTGAGTGGCTTGAGGTCAATTTTCCTGACTATGTGGTAGGCTGCAATTGCGTCAGGGAGAAAAATTTTTGTTGTTGTAGCCGTTTCGCCCGACCTGTATCTCGCGCTCCATTCGTCAAGCGACTCCATTCGGATTTGTCGCTTGACGAATGAAGCCGGACACAGGTCGTAGTGGGGCCTTGTCTTGCTGCTTATCGCGGCCTCTTTCGCCAACACGTCCGCCCTCTCGTTCCCCTCCATTCCCGCATGCGCCTTAATCCAGAACAGCTGAAGGGTTCTTCCGCAAAGTTTCAGTGCCTGGATGTTTCTTTGCGTTTTAAATGCTAAGGGATGAAGGGAGACGCCTCGGGTGACGGTTTCTAAGGCTGACCTGGAATCGCAATACACTTCGACAACGGCTGAGGGGTGCTTCATAGCCAGCTCCGAGGCTTTGTGCAGAGCAAATAGTTCGGCCTGATAAACGGTGCAGAAATGATCCAGTTTGAACTTTTGGGCTTTAACCTCCACACCATTCTCCCATAGGCTCAAGGCTGCACCAACTTTACCTTGGATCTTACTTCCGTCGGTGAAGATCTTTGGGTTCGTGGGTTCTTGCTGGTCCATCTCTGCACCGTCTATCACGCACTTGAACTGTACACCAACTTGGCTGGCTGGGTGTGGTAATTCCGTATAGGGAACTGGTGTTTCGATGTCTCGGTCTCCTGTCACTCTCCGGGAGTATCCTCTTTTCTCTTCATAAAAAGAGGCTGCTTCCCGGATCCTAAGGTCCAGAGGAAGCAGTCCAGAGAGTAACAGGGCCGAGTTCAGCGATGTTGTCCTATACGCCTTTACTATTTTCTGCGCAAAGCCCCGCTGCACGGTATTGAGCTGCTTTTTAATACCCACCTTATTTGTAGCCGGTGCCCAAGCACTGGCTGCATACATGACGACCGGTTCCACCACTGCGGTATATATGGTTCTGATAATCTCGGGCTTCAGACCCCAGCTGATTTTGGCGGCCCTTGACAGCTGTTTGTACATGTTTAATGCTTTTCTAGTGACATTAGAGGCGTGAGCATTAAACGTCAGCTTATCGTCAATTGTGAGCCCCAAAATCTTGATCTCCCGAGACAGGACAATGTCCTCTCCGCCCATGTGCAGAAGCGGTGAATCGTACTTTAACTTGTTCGTCACGACCATTGCCTTAGTTTTTTGTGGCGCAAACTTGAGTTTGTTTCCGATTCCCCATCTCTGAACATGAGCGAGACTCGCATTCGCCTGTCTCTGAACATCAAGCGCTGTGTCACCCGAAAATATCAGGACCACATCATCCGCAAATGCTTGGCAATAATCTCCACGCTGACTTAGTTCTTGGAGCAAGGGATCCAGGATCAGGTTCCAGAAAGTGGGCCCTCCTATAGACCCTTGTACGCAACCTTTAGTGGTTTCCTGTACGTGTTCTGCTCCCGCGTACCGTATCCTGACCCTCCTGTCCCGTAGGTAACTATCTACGAGACGTCGCAGGTTGATGGGGCATTTTGTCTCGGCCAGTCGGCATTTCATTGCTGGCCACCAGGCATTATCGAAGGCTCCCTCTATGTCCAATGATATGACGACGATTATTTTCTTTTCTTTTAGTCTGTCTGTTATATGTTTCATTAGGTCATAGAGGGAGTCCTCGGTGCTGCGCTGGGGCACAAATCCGTACTGATTTCTGCTCGCCTGTGGAGATATATGCCATCTGATGCGCCGTACCAACATCTTCTCCAAGATCTTACCCAATACAGGCAATAGCCCAATCGGCCTGTATGACTTAGGGTGCGCGTAGTCGTCCTTGCCGGGTTTTCTGAGGACCACAACTACCGCTTCTTTCCAGACGGTCGGAAAGTGAGACAGGTTAAGGCACTTGTTTAGCACTGCTAAGAACAGTTGCGGGTTGTGGGTAATAGCCGCCCCGCATATGTCCGCTGTAAGGCCGTCAATACCCGGAGCTTTCTTCGGATTGAAGCTTGATGCGGACCACTTTAGTTCCTCCGCCGTGAATAGAGGATCAAATGTTTCACCATTCGTACGTTCATTCACTCTATTCGCTAGCTCACGTATTCTATTGTGATCCGCATTGTCATCCTGTGTTTTATCCTCAGGATAAAACGTCTTCGCCAACATCCGGGCTGACTCCTCGCTGCTGAGTACTCGATTGTTTTGTACTAGCGGAATGTCTTCCTGCCGATTGGCAGTGCGACTTATTACCCGATAAATACTATCCCACATACTTTCTCGTTCCTGCCTTCCACAGAACTCCTTCCAGCTGGACGTCATTGTGCTCTCCATCTTCTGTTTTAGCTCCTCTTTGGCAGTAAGATATAAGCCTACGACCCATGCTCTGCGCTTCGGTGCGGCACAGGAGACTCTCCGCTTACGTCTCTTGACCTCCTCCTTCATTCGTGTCAACTCTTCGGTCCACCAAGGCAATCCTGTCTGTTTTCTCTTATTAACACCCGGTATGGTTCCTTCACATGCCTTCTCTATTGCTTCTGTGTATCCTTCTGTTACCTTGTCTAAATCTTTTATAGTTAATATTTTGTCTATTTCTGTTTTGTTTATGTTTTGATGTTCCCAAATTTCGTCAAGTTTCCCATGAAATTGTCCCCATTTTGCCTTTTTGGTATTATATTTTCTAGTTGTTCTAATTATGTCCATACCTTTTGATTTTTCTAGTTTTAATTCAAACAGGATTGCCTTGTGGTCCGAGGTGGTGACGTCCCCGGATAGTCTCCAGTTTGCCACACTTCGAAGCATGTCTTCTGTGCAGGTCGTTATATCAACGCAGCTACAGTACCTTTGACCACCTCTGATGACGTCAAAGGTAGGGGCCGTTCCCATATTCAAGATCTGGAGTCCTAGTTCATCGAGGGCACCCGCCAAAACCTCACCCCTATGATCCGCCTCTCGGCTTCCCCACCATGTGTTCCAAGCGTTGACATCCCCCCCCAGTATCACGTCGCGAACTCCGATCCCCTCCATAATTTTCTTTAGATGGTCCAAGTCTGGCTCTATAGGCTGTCCACCATCCAGGTACACCGACACCACACCTATTTCCCAGGCTCCGGTCCTTAGTTTTGCAACTGCAAAGTTTTCTGTTGTCAGGGTTGGGCACTGTGTGAGGTTTATGGTATCGTCGAATAGCACAATGGCTGCCTTGTTGACCTTTGCGGTCTTCCTGACGCACTGTACTACTCGTGTACCCGGATGGCTCTTCATTTCTCCGATCCCACCTATGTATGGCTCTTGGACCATTGCAAACGCCAACTTTCGCTTTTCCGCTTCTATTATTAGCTCAGCTGTGGCCAGTTTGCTCTTTTGGAGGTTAGCTTGTACGACGCGATACTGGTGAGGTCTGACTTCACTGTTTACTGCGCTTCCGCCCGGGACCACCTTAGCAATAAGCCACCGACAGCCGCGCCAATCCATCCCACTTAAGACGAGTTGGGCACTCGCTGTCGAAGGCGTTGTGCTCGGTCTTTCCCATCTTTGCGAAAACGCAGTTTCGGCACTTTGGTGGCTCCGCGACTAGCCGTGATGGGCAGTCCACCCTCATGTGGGGGTCTCCGCAATGTGTGCAGAGGTCGGCGGGTTCCTTGCATAACTTACGACTATGGCCGAAGCGCAAGCAGCGGGTGCACTGTATTAGTGGCGACTGATCTAGCACACGCACCCGCTGCAAGTCGATGTGTACTCGACCCGCTTGCGTTAGCCTCTGCCAGACAGCAGGTGACACCTGCAGGATAACGTGGCACATGTGGGGGTTCCTCGTCTTGCGACGGTACTTCACTCCCATCCTCAGATCATCCGCAGGCACATCCCCTATCAAGTGGCAGTTCTGGCGCTTCAGCGCCTCGATGATCTCCTCATCCGAGTGGCACGAGAGCACGTCCTTGGCTACGATGAGAGGATCTTTATTTTTCACCTCTTCCACCATTAAATTTCCGGCTTTCTTGATCTTCTCGGCCACCCGAGTCAGCTCCTCCCTGGTTCTGAAGCCGACCACCACCTTCTGATCTCTCGCCTTCCGAAGCCTTTCCACCCTGGTACCCTCGTTTCTTGCGTCAACAGCCGTTCTAAGCTTCTCAATCACCTCCTCACCGGTGTCCCTGTCATCAGGTGATGACACGAGCATCGAGTGAAGAGGCGCCTGGATGTGCTGCTTCGGGACGGCGGCCATCTCCGCAAACGAAGGTCCCTGTCCCGCGACAAAGCGAGGTGCCTGTTGTAGGTGCTCCGACAGAGCTCGCGTGTGCTGCTGGCATTCCTCTAGTGCCTGTTTGTGCTCCTTTAGGTCTGCCAACAGCTGGTTTACCAGCTCTGTCGGAATGGAAGGCGTGGTTTGCCCCTGGTTTCGGTCTTGACTGACGTCAACGGATGGTTCATCGGCCGTCATCGGTGCGCTCGGTGGCAGGACAGGGTGGTCTTGTCCTTTGTTTCTGGTCCTCTCCGACTCCTTGACAATGTCGTAGAGCCTGTTTATGGCCCCAAGTACCTCCGTCTTTATTTCAGTTTTGAGGTTGCGAGAGTTGCCCAAATGAAGCTTTGCCTTATTTAGGCAAGCTCTCGCCTCCGCTGTCAGGTTGGGGTACCGGCTCTCAGGTTTCGGTGGGGGTCTTGCTGGCTCGACTGATGTCAAAGAAGTTTTTTGCGGGCTGGGCCGTCCTATCGTAGGAGGTGCTGCGTCGGTCTTTGTCATTGTCGGTGACTTAGCCGGAGACTTGGCCTGAGTCTCCGTCTTCCCGGCTTCCCACTCCCCAATGCTGCGCCTAACGTTAGGCAGGGAGGGTCCTGTTTTGTCAGTGGACTTCGGCGAGCTTTTAGAGCCCTGCGAACTGGCGTCTTTCTTGGCGGGTGTGCGATAGCCAAACATGTCGGGGGATAAGTGTCCTTATAAGTAAAAATAAAAAAAAGAAAGAATAATAGCAATCCCTGTATAGGGGGGATTGATATGTCAAGTATTTGACCGGTAGTCAGTCAATAAATAAATTTAAGACAAGAAGAAGGATCCCTATACGCGTGAAACGATTAATATGCGTTTTGAGAAGTCGAGAGATAGCTAAATATAAGTTTCAAAGAATTTAAAAATTTCTGGT